>CM072511.1:31050185-31212685 GCA_036898135.1 Oncomelania hupensis
CCATAAGGACTGCATACAATTCTGCTGTAAATATTGAGACATTCTTACCAATATAATATGACCTTTGAATTTTTAAGTGCAATTCCAGCGCCAGCATGTGATGTTTCTAAAACTGACCCGTCAGTATAAATTTTAAATGATTAGAATTCTCCAGCAGCTCTCTAGCCTCAGTAACAATTAACTGTACATTTTCACTTTTCGTGGTATCTGAGTAATCAATATGGAACGTCGCGTTTCTATGCTTTCATTGCGGAATCTGAGGTGTAATTGGTAATATGGGAATATAAGAAATGTCAATATTACAATTTGTTAAAATATCGTCTGTATAATTTCGTATTGGTTGGAGATATGATAAATGTCTAGCTCGTTTGAGGAAAACACATACACACATACACGCACACATATATTTATATATTGATAATGAGCAAGCACGAGCAGTTAGCCAGAGCAGAGTTCGTGGTAGATCTACATCAAAACATAAATCAACTCCAACGCTACACTAATATGTCTGGAAACCAGGGCGAAGAAATCCGGCACATATTCGAAATCACTAAAAACCCTCTGCCAATTTTGTCGTGGTTCGTGCGCGCGCAAAAACCCAGCGCGCAACAAAACGTCGAACGAAACGAATTTCCTTTCGGCTTTATGTAATTCCTTATTATTACTGTTCTGCGATTGGACACAAAATGTCGTCTTTTATATGAACATTAGTATCATTAGTAAACTGATATTATTACATTGCTTATTAGCAAAACTGTGTTTTATTTTTTTTCCAATTGGCATTGTTGAGAAATTACCAAAAATATACTGAACATTATGCTCTGCTTAATGTTGAGAAAGGGAGCAGTAATTTGGTGTTCAGTTTCGCAAAAGCTTTACATGATCTTATATTATGACTTCTACGTCAGCTACAGTGGACAGTGGACAACTGTATATGAAACTACGACTATATGGAAAGTTGGTTTCCAAGCATTGAAATATTTTGTGTGTGTGGTGTGTGTGCATGTGTGTGCGAGAACGTGGGTGAGTGATTTTTTTTGGGGGGGGAGGGGGTGGCCTATAGTATTCCCCACTCCCGCATTGCGATGGGCAGAACGCTTATAAGCTAACGCAATAAAGTGTTCGTACGTTCGTTCGCTTTCTGTTTCTGTCTGTCTGTCTGCCTCTCTGTCTGTCTGTCTGTCTGCGTCTCTTTTGCTCTGTCTCTCTTTCCCACCTCTCTCTCTCTCTCTCTCTCTCTCTCTCTCTCTCTCTCTCTCTCTCTCTCTCTGTCTCTGCACCCCTATCAATACATGTCAATATTAAAGTGTGAGACTGTACGAAACCCTGGGCGGTTTGCTCTACTTCAAAGGTCAAGATCCCTGAGGTAAATTCTTTGCTAAACACATTTTGCTCTATATCTTTGACAACGGCCGAATCTTTGTTGATAATTTTTGGTCTATGGATACTTCAACTACTAGAACATCATCTTGTGGAAGATTGTTTGTCCCGTAAATCGGTGGCGCCGTCGGTTATGTGTGTGATTGTCTGGAAATACATTTGAAAGGCGTTTTTTTTTTAAATCAGCTTCTGGCTTGAGTATCAGAGATCATCATACCTTGCATTGAATTTGCTCTATACAGAGGCCTTTGCTTGATTGGGTGAATGGTTATCTGAGATCACATGGGCTTTACAAACTTGCATTGAATTTGCTCTATACAGAGGCCTTTGCTTGATTGGGTGAATGGTTATCTGAGATCACATGGGCTTTACAAACTTGCATTGAATTTGCTCTATACAGAGGCCTTTGCTTGATTGGGTGAATGGTTATCTGAGATCACATGGGCTTTACAAACTTGCATTGAATTTGCAGAAGCCTTTGCATGATTGGGTGAATGGTTATCTGAGACCACATGGACTTTACACGATTGGTAACGCCATGATGGTGTGGATGGCGATAAAGATAACTATGATAGTGCTATTGCACCTGCAGCATCTGTTGATGACGACGACGGCGGCCGCAGGTTCACCATTACGCGAACATAATCGTCTTCTGCTTCCTGCGTCCGACGCACTACCAAAAGGGCTAAATCCCCATGGATGCTACTGCTCTTTGAAAACTAGCTGTAGAGAAAGAGTCTTGTAGTTGTTGAGACAGGTGTGAAAGTAATTTTGGTAATAACAGATAGCAGAAAGCGATCACAGCTGTGCCTGGGGGACCAGCAAGTGTTCTATTGCCCTCCTAAGAACCACTAATAAGCTTATACCTTCCAATACGTATGCAGTGAATCTCGAATTACTTGCAATCCATTCATACTACTCAACTACCGCTAATTATAAATGGTAAAACAAAGGTTTCAGCGAACATTTGCACACCCATGTTCCAGAATACTTCTTCCCATACACACTTATTGAGAACCGGGAAATTCATTATATTCAAATACCGTTTATCTTCAAACTCTGGAGTTCTTGTGTTTCTTTGCTTGTACTGAAAAAGGATCGGTTATAGTCAAAGAGAGGTCGAGGTCTCAGGTTGTAGAACCTTATCCGGAATGAGAGAGAGAGAGAGAGAGAGAGAGAGAGAGAGAGAGAGAGAGATAGAGAGAGAGAGACAGAGAGAGAGAGAGAGAGAGAGAGAGAGAGAGAGAGAGAGAGAGAGAGAGAGAGAGAGAGAGAGTGAATGTACTAATGATGGTGATTGGTACAATTATTTCCCTTTGAGCGTTCCACCCCCTCCCCCACTTCTATCCCACCCAACCATACCCCACATCCCATGGTCTTCAGTAAAATGAAAACATTTTGTGGACACCACCTCAACCCCTGGCCGTCTCACACGCACATATTCTCTGCTACAAAACCCACCCTCTTGGAAAATGAGGATACAAAAAATAAAATAAATAAATACATACAAATTAGTCCTAAATAGGTGGAGGTCTGTAATTGTGCCCCGCTCATCTTCCATCCACACTATTCAAGTTATATCTCACCCCCAGCCTTCTCTCCTGCTCCAAAGGTGGAAAAACGAACACATTTCCGCTGTTGCACCACTTTATCTTCTTAGCAAATAAGGAAGAAAATGCTTTAGGAACACAAATGTACTAAAAAAGTTGATGGAAATGCCTACTATAATCGTGCCTTCTGATCGTTCCAACTCTACCCCTTAATTCCCCCCCCCCTTCCCCTCTGTTTATCTCCCACCTTCACTCTGCTCACCCTCCCCCTCTCTCTGTCTCTTTCCTCTCTTCCACACACCCCTCCCTCCCTCTCTCTCTCTCTCTCTCTCTCTCTCTCTCTCTCTCTCTCTCTCTCCTGAATTGGTTGCTAAAAACTGAGCTGTACGAAAAGGTCCATATGACCTAATGCTAATATCCTATTAAAGGTTTGGACCTCTCTCTCTCTCTCACTCTCTCTCTCTCTCTCAGTCTCAGTCGCTCTCTCTCTCTCTCTTTCTCTCTTTCTTTGTCTGTCCCTCTGTCTCTGCCTCTTTCTTTCTCTCTGTCTGTCTGTCTCTCTTTCTCTCTCCTTCTGTCTCTGTCTGTCTGTCTGTCTGTCTGTATCTCTCTCTCTCTCTCTCTCTCTCTCTCTCTCTCTCTCTCTCTCTCTCTCTCTCTCTCTCTCTCTCTCTTCTAGTTCTATTTCCTGTGCGCTTGCACCGTTCTGCGGCGTCCGATCACTCTCTTGGAGCAAGCAGGATAATCAACACAAAAATATTACTTTCCATGGATGTTGATAGGATAGGTATTGTATGTCTTCAATTATTATTTTCCCTGGATCGTTTTTTCCCTATGGTGTATACAACCCCACAAACCTCAAGACCTAGCTGAGATTGTATAAGACATGAAACCTACTCTTGGACAGCGTTGCTCAAAAGCAAGAAGGGTGAGTTTGATGCTTCAAAGATTAAATATATTTAGAGGGATTGCTTTTTTATTTTATAAAAAACCTCATACTTAAGATTTGATTAATTTTTATAATTATTTGTGTGCGTGTGTGTGTGTGTGTGTGTGTGTGATTGTGTGTGTGCAAGCTCATGCAGCTGTTTAAGCAAGACTGAACTTTAAAGGTTTTAACCGCCACAAAGTTAGTTAATGCCCACCACCGTAGCTCAAGTTGTAGAGCGTTCGGCTGGCAAACCGATGACCCAGTGGGCGATATAAAAAGTGGCCTTTTTCCACTGTCCGTTTTAGCAGTGCAGTATGATTGCTCTTGTGGTTCAGTGTTGATTTAGGTCCATAACTCTTGTTCCCTGGGATGGTTATCCCCGTCTGCCATATAGCCAATGCTTAAACCTCAATGTTCATTCGTTAGTTAGTTAGTCATTGTTTATAGAGTCCAGCGGACTGCAAAGAGCCGAATCAGGACCACAACCTTTACAGAGTAAAAGAGTATGTTGAGTAGGAATTAAGTCTTCGTGTGGATGGAGCAAAACTTGTGTGGTCTTTTTTTTTCTGGACACACTTGAGCGCATTTATAAATACTCACATTGGTATATTCCCGCAATAAACAAACAGACTCCCACGCATTCAAACACCAATGTCGACCTCCCAATAACCACCCCCTACAACTCCCCTGGTTCTCTCCCCACCCCACCCCTACCCCCCTCCCAACTCACCTCCAACCAATTCCTCCCAAATACTTAGTTGTTGGTGTGTCCTTAACACCAGTGCATGCATGTGTTATATGTAAATTCAAACTAACCTTTAAACAGAATAGTATATTGCCTTTAAACAGACGGCTTCATATCAGATACAGGGTTGCATACCCGAATTTATGCCTGTATTTATCAGCATTTCTGTCAGTATAGATTGTATCTTTATACCTCTTAAAGATATGGCAGTTGCATGCTCGTATTCTGTCACTGATATAAGCGTCAAGATCTAACATTCCTATGTACACGCACGCCTTAATAACTTTACATGATTTAGGTCTTTGTTTGTTTCACAGGTTTTCTTTCATCTATCTCTATCTGTCTCATCGTCCGTCTGTCAGTCTGTGCCTCTCTCTCTCTCTCTCTCTCTCTCTCTCTCTCTCTCTCTCTCTTTATATCTACATGAAAGTGCATGTATGTGTTTGTGTGTGTGTGCGCGCACATAATATTTCGTGTGTGTGTGTGTGTATAGAACTGGATCCTGATGATAGAAAAAATAAAAATAATAATAATAAATAAAAGTCATCATTATTATAATAGGGATATGTGTGCACGTTTAAGATAGATATTGCACAAGATAATATAAAATAATTTATATTTATATTTATATTTATGAGCCATTGAATCAGACAGTGGGTCCCGACAGGAAGTCCTCTCTAGGATCGCACAAGCAACAGCTGCCCTGGCAAAGTTGAAGCCAATTTGGAAAGACGGGACCGTCAGCCTACATTCCAAGGTAAGACTCCTGCTCTCCCTTTTCATCTCCATCTTACTATACCTTGTATGCTTGCGAAACATGGACCCTCACAACAGATCTACAACGAAGAATACAAAGCATGGAGATGAGGTGCTACAGAAGACTTCTGGGCATTTCCTATACCCAGCACATCACCAACGACGAAGTCCGACAGACCATCATACAAGCCATTGGACAACACGATGAACTGCTAGCATGCTCACAGAGTTGAAAAAACGGAAACTCCGATGGCATGGCCACGTCGCCAGATCATCAGGTCTTGCAAAGACCATCCTGCAAGGCACGGTGCAAGGAGGTAGAAGACGATTGAGACCGAGAAAGAGGTGCACGGTGGGAGGACAACATTCGAGAATGGACTGGTTTGACACTGAGCGAAACCATCAGGGTTGCTGAGGACAGAGAGAGATGGAGTACGTTGGTTAAACGATCATCTGTGGTGCCCCTACGACCTCCGAGTTACGGGATAGGATAGGATAGGATAGGATTTATTTTATATCTATGTATGTATGCCGCTTATCCACCCATACCCTCATTCTACATCCTGCAACAAGAAGATAGGTACAGTTTTCATTGAATAGCAACTGCACAACTTATGTCTACAGTGGAACACTGCACCACGGTTCAAAATGGGTATGCTTAGATCTGCAACCCACTTTCTGCGCAAGCAATGTTTCAAGTTTATAAGTTCTTCTTAAGGATTTCAGTAACCTTCTGCCTTACGTCGTCTATAGTATGACAAGTATGGCAACGATACCTACGTGCAGCAAGCTGCCAACTGTAGTAGGAAGAAGTTCTCATCATACAGACACACCGACCTTTCCATTCCTGCGTCCAGATTAGCCAATAGCCCCCCACCACACTAACGCCGCCTCCGCTTCCTCAACTCTTCCCATCCCCCACCCCCCCCCCCCCTTCCAAATCCCCACCTTTTCCCATCCCCCTTCTCCCAACACTCGCTTCCCAATGTCTTCATCTGTACTCGCCCCCTCTCATCCGCCCCCACCTTAACAATTCACCCACTCCCCCCGTCTCCCCTCCCCCGCCTCACCTCTTTCCTCATCCCTCCTTCCCTGATATGGAGTACTAGAATAACAACAAAACTCAGTGCTGCAGATTTCTACAAGAGGTCGAAGTATAGCTTCTTTGCCCGAATACAAGTTGAAGCTGACTGTTCCCTGACAACCATCCACAAAGATAAGATGAGATAAGGTAAGATTAGATATAGATAAGATAAGACAACTTTATTATTGCATTGTGGTGTACAAACAGTCAAGACAAATACACATTACAATAACAAAAACAATGTTAATTGACACAGAAAATAAAACTCGTTTGTAGTTGCAAGTTCAACTATTGAGCGCCATACCAACTGTATTATCTTTATAAGAAGTTACAACGTCGAATTGAAAGAGGAAACCCAAAACATCTTACTTTGTACTTCGCTTTGGTCATTAATCTACCATAAAAAAGAAAGTATTTTACGACAATTTTACTGGCACAAGGATAAATAGAACTGGAAACCTAGTGCTAAACACAGCTGCAGTGAAGGAAGAAGTGACGATGGCGGCTAGCATGTTGCAACTCCTCTCCTACTTCATCCACAATTCCACATAATGTCGATTCTTTGAAATGTAAATTTCCTGAAATGCTCTACATCATCAGGTATATTTAGGGGATTTCATCTGTCCCGAAAGGCGCTGTTCCGTTGTCTCCGATGCAAAATCATTGCGAAAACAATTGCATTCGCCATTTTTTCCTCGGCAAGGGTACGAGTTACCGTATGGGGGTAGCGTCGGTAAAATTATCGGCCGTTTGGCCGAGTTGCAGGGCAGTTACAACTTCTCTGAATACCCAGATAAGTCCAAACCAGCGGAAGGTAAGGATTTTACCCCTCCTCATGGTAAATTACCGGCAGGTATTGCCCTTTCTGAATACGGCCCTTGATGAGCATGTGTTCACGCACAAACTTCCATACCAGCAAATGTTTCTGAGTTTCTAAAGGCAGTAGATTCTGGATTGACATGTTTTGTGAACGTTAGCAGAACCATGAAGTCTCGGGTGGACGTCCGAAGACCTTCACTAAAAAAATTACAGTGCGACCGTTTACTTTCTGTCTACTTCTCTTGAGTCTTGCAGCCAGTTAGTATTCACCTTTTTATTTGGTCCTGACTGATTTAACTGATTGGAATCTCCAGCCACATTCTTCCCATGATATCATTAGGTTGGTGCCATTTCTACTACTACTACTACTACTACTACTACTACTACTACTACTACTACTACTACTACTGCTGCTGCTGCTGCTGCTACTACTACTACTACTACTACTATGACTACTACTACTACTTTTTGAGTTGGTGCCATGGGCAGATTGAATTAGATCCTGAGCTCTAGGCAGCCCTAAAACTGGTAAATCGCTATATGATAATAATACCGCAAAATAATAATATCACTACTACTATACTGCTGCTAAACTACTACATGTATTACTTTTACTGTTGCTGCGGCTACAGATAAGCTTATTACTAATACTATGAATCTATGAATACTAGGCTTTCTGTCCCTCTTTCTTTCTATCCTCTTTCCTATATGACTTTTGAGTTTGAAAGAGAGAGAGTGCGCGTAGAGAGAGAGAGAGGGGGGGGGAAGAGAGAGAGAGTTGGGGGATTGTGAGGGAGCAGGCGGGGGAGGGTGTCGGGCGGGCGTGTTTGCCAAACGAGCGAAATGAGAGCTAGTCAGACAGCTAGATAATGCAGAAGACTCTATCTTCATACTCATCACAAATCATTTCAACCTGAAAAATGTGAAATAGGAAAAACAGGTGCAAAAAATCTGCAGGTGTGTTTTTGTATTTGCCGTTTGTTTTACGGCCCTGGTTTTAACATCCTCAAAGAGCGTTTTGAACGAGTCATGTCATCTACCTTGAACGCACGCCTGGATTCTCCTTCTTCAAAATATATGAACCATTTCATATCTGCTGTTATAATAATAATTATAACTAGCATTTATAAAGCGCCTACCCTAAGGATCTAAGTGCATATACACGTACACTTTCTTACGCAAACACATATACACACTATACATATACTTTAATTATAAGACAAGTTACTCTTTCACGCATACTTACTACTGCTGTGTAAATCAATATGACAAAAACATACTAAATTACTACTTAACCGCCCACCCCTCCAAACCCTTTTCACAACTACAGATACTGCTGAAAGACTTTTGAGAAAAGATACGTTTTAAGGTTGGATTTGACCGATTCACAGGAGGTAGAATGTCTAACATGAAAGGGGAGAGAATTCCATAGGTGAGGGCCGTGGACAGCAAAAGAGCGGTAACCATGGGATTTTCTTTTGAAACGGCCCTGACGGAGAAGACGACAGTCAGTGGATAAGCGAATGGAACGAGATGGAGTGTAAAGGGACACAAGGTCAGATAGATAAGAAGGAGCAGAACCGATGACAATATTGTAGCAGATACATGCAGTTTTATAGTCTACTTAACCCGTTCTGCGACAGGAAGCCAGTGTAGCTTAACAAGGAGAGGTGTGGAGGGTTGGCGATGATTTACTTTAAAGATTTGTATATACATAGGCATCTAAATCTCTCTTTCTCTGTATGGTATTGTCTTCACAACCGCATTAAAAATGTTTTTGGGATGTGTGGGAGTTGGGGAAGGGGGTGGTGGGTGGTGGTAATATCTAATATCACTATGGTGAAGACAGCATTAAAAGGTACAATAAATAAATAAATAAATAAATAGATAAATAAATACATAAATGAATGAATGAATAAATAAACAAATAATAAAACTGCAAAATATATCAAATATAAAACAAAACAATACACTAAATATTATTTTACAAAATTGAAGAAACTGAAACCTTGCTTTTAAAACTAACATTAACTTAAGTAAAATGAACGACTGAATTTAAAAAACAAAAACGTTCCACTGAGTGCTCGTTCTCTCTCTCTCTCTCTCTCTCTCTCTCTCTCTCTCTCTCTCTCTCTCTTCTTGTATAAATTATGCTGCCAAAATAATAATAACAATTATTATTACCCACGAAATAAACTGAACTTAAAGTTTATCCTTGCTGAGGTAGTTGAAATCTTTTTTATTGGATGTAACAGTGCAACCTTAAATAAAAGTGAATTATTAATAACGAAAGATGAGCTTCTAATGGTTCATTTCGTATTTTCCATTCGCTTAACTGTCTTTCATTTCTTTACTTTTCTTTTCCTCTCTATTTCTTAAGTGCTGCGCTTTCTTTCTGTCATTCCCTTTCTTTTTTTTCAATTCTGTATTTATTCATTCGTTCAATCTTTCCTTCTGTCTTCTTCTTCTTCTTCTTCTTCTTCTTCTTCTTCTTCTTCTTCTTCTTCTTCTTCTTATTATTATTATTAAATTGTTGTTGTTGTTATTATTATTATTATTATTATTATTATTATTATTATTATTATTATTATTATTATTATTATTATTATTATTATTATTATTATTATCATCATCATCATTATTATTATTTTTTCAATTCTTGGTTTGTTTCTTTATTTCTTTTTTGTTTTATTTCCTCTTTATTTCTTTGTTCCAATTTTTTCCCCTTTCATTTATTTCTCTGTGTGTGTGTGTGTGTGTGTGTGTGTGTGTGTGTGTGTGTGTGTAAATTTAAATGTTATATACTTTTTTCTTTTTTTGTTGTTTTTTCTCCTTCGTTTCCATCTTGTTATTTTTGTGTATTCTTTCGTACTTTCTGTGCATTTCATATCGTTGGACAATAAACAACGTATATTGCATATTGATTTTTTTTTTGGTGTGGGGCGTTGTGTTGGGTTTCTCCCCAAAATTAAACAAATTGTTTGTTCTTTTGTCACCAATTATTCCTCTTTAATGGCTTCTGTTTTGTCTTTCTTTCTGTCTTTCTTTCTTTCTTCCCTTTTTTCTTTTTTCTTTTCTTTCTTGCAACTTTCTATATATTTGGTTTCCTTGCTGAATGTTCATGAAACCGTAGAGTGCTTTCTTGATGCCCCATTTTATCGTCAGTGTCGTGTTGTTTTATATTACGTACCCCCCAAAACTGGCTTCTTAAATTTCTCTTTCGAATGAGACTATGAACCGAGGTCTAATCTGTGCGAACATGCATTCCATGTCACACAGGCTTTAAAGATCCTGACGCTCGTGTCCAACATACCCAGCAAAACCACAAAACGCTCCATCACAAGTTTCCTTATTACAAAAGACCTTGCTACTATCGGTATCTAATACAGAAAAGTCGAAGTCGAACCCTTTAATAGATAGCAATAGGTCCGCTACGGACTTGTCTTACAGCTCTTCCAGAGAGAGAGAGAGAGAGAGAGAGAGAGAGAGAAAGAGAGAGAGAGAGAGAGAGAGAGAGAGAGAGAGAGAGAGAGAGAGAGAGAGAGTTTTAAGCCAAACGTTCACATTCACCTGTCCAAGGTATACAGGAAATGATTCATTCAACTCACTTCCATCTGTTGAAATTAGTTTGGTTAAAAATGTAAAAGCGGCGCGCCTAGAAATCTATTGCAGCAGAAGTCCTGATAGTGTTAGTAGTAGGCATACTGATTAACCGACTGGATGGATTATAGTCCCCATTTTCACGTAGCATCAGGTGAACTATACTAGTGTCAATAAAACTAGTATCTTACTAGTTGTGATTTGGCCCAACACATTTTGATATGAGGATGAGCATTTTTGTCAGGATGGCGACGCGGTGAGTCGTCCTTAACGCTAACGCAATAGGACGTTAAGCTTCGTTATTTCTGTGATTTGGCTTGAAAAATGTACGTTAAAAACCTGGCTTTCGGATAAAATTCCCTCAGTGGCGAGGGAGGGAGGGGGGCTGGGGGGAAGAGATGTTGACAAGTAAAAGATTTGGTTTACGGTCGAACTACTAATATCCTATTTTGGACTATGAGTTTATAAAATAATAACTATCTTATTATGTATCACCTGTTATGATTGAGACGCTCATTTTGATTTTTAAGTGGTTATTGTGTTCAGGCACGAGGCTGTGCGACAATAGGGTTTACTTAACTTTGATCTACGCCGCAGTTGGAGGAGCCGTGTGTAATATTTATTTGTTTTTGTCGGTCAAAAAGGTGTGGTTATTTGATCAAAACTTCGAGATGCAGTGTAATTATAGAGAATTTTTTTACGTAAGACAGTGTGTAACACCGGTGACGAGTTTTACTTTGATTTGCTGAGTGTATCATTCATAGAACGTTTCGCGTTTTTTTCTAGTTTGGTGATAGACTCTACATAAGTAGCGTCTGCTTCTTAGAGGGTAGTTTTGTATTAGGCGCCATTTGTAAATGAAATGACTATATTCGTTATATCTATAAAATATACATTTAGCTGAATGAAAGATATTGTATAATTATAAAATGAATTGTATATCTATAAAATACATTTTATAGCAATGCCACACTAGTTATATCTATAAAGCATTAACATGTTATAAACTGTAGCCTACATTTTACAGTACAGAAGAGAAATCGCACGTGAAAATCACGCCGTGTCTAAATATTATACAGAAAAACTGTTGTATCTGTCTAAATATTATACAGAAAAATTGTTGTATCTGTCTAAATATTATACAGAAAAACTGTTGTATATGTAAACACTTTATTTTAACTGTAAATACTACATTTATACGTAAACAATTCATTTTATAACAGCAACGATCTATAAACACATACTTTTATCGAGAAACACTTTTTTTAATAACAAAAATGAGTTTTTATATTTATAAACTCAATTTTATAATATAAACTAAGCATTTTACATGTATAATGCACTCGTTGCATTTATTTTACAAACAGCGGTTTAGATTAATTTTATACAAACTTTAGCATTGCTGCACTCTCCGTGGTTCAAGGGAAGCAACTCGATCGTGATGTTGATTAACTTGTAAACGTCAAAGCGACCCAACATGGGTTCTGACATTCTCGTCCATCACCTATTTAGCGCCTAACAAGATGGCAAAGGTAATTCACAGTCAGTGTTACGGTAAAGTTTAAGTTTAAGAGACTTGACAAATATAATGTACTGCCTTTATCAGACCTGACTATCGGCTAAACTCATCGCATTCACTTTGGGGTCGCTTAGAACGTTACACAATAAAAATAGTCTGAGAAAATTAAAATAACATTATTATAAGGCTACAAATATAAACTAAATGGCTTGAAGGCATTCTACAGATAAAATGCATTGTACGTGTTGTAAATTGTGTTCTATAGATGTACGTGCTCGTTCTTATCCTATCCTATCCTATCCTATCCTATACCATAACTCGAAGGTCGTTGGGGCACCACAGATGAGCGTTTAATCAGCGTATTCCGTCTTTCTCTGTCCTCAGCAACCCTTTAATGGCTTCGCTCAGTGTCAAGCCAGTTCATTCTCGAATGTTGTCCTCCCATCTCGTTGTTGTTATAAAATTAAGTATCCATAAAAGTAAGTATTCATAGATTAAATAGCTTTTCTGTATAATATTTACAAACGGCGTTATGAGGGCGTATCATTCTCTTGTATATCGTAACATGTGGTCTGTAGTTTTAAAAATGTTGCTTTAACGCTATAAAAAATGTGGTATTGCTATCACAATTTTTTTTAAAGATATACAATTCATTTTATAATTCTACAATATCTTTTATACAAGGAAAATGTATGTTCTATAAATATAATAAAAATAATAATTTAATTTACAAATGGCACTCCATGTTGGATTAGCCTGTATGCAGCGACGAGTTGCATAGGAAAAAAGTTGTCTTTTGTGTGCCATTAAGGCGCTCGGATTGGTCTACGCAACGACTCATAGCTAGGCAAAGCGCTTCAAGATAGCGACGAGAAAGGCGAGGATGACGCGTGTGATAAATATTTTGCTACAAGAGGTAAGGGAAGATGCTGTAAATGAAATAGTCGGAAAGCACGTCACTATGATGGGGATACTAGCCGCAGAACGTACAAAAGGCTGCAGTTTTGGATGTGCACAGAAGTTCCATTGATATCGGTCCCTTTAGATTGCCATTGTTGCGAAACAATTGTCACTTGAGAGTCAGAATGACAAGTGAAGGGTATACAAAAAGGTAACATCTGGACTATTTTTTAAAGTCACCAAAGGACAATTACATTTATCTCGGGCTTTTTAGCGCGCAATTGTGACGACATTTTTGTCATCAGATTTAATTGGATTCACCTCAATTGGCATAGGTCTGCTATGCACCTAGGTTTTCCATTAAATGCGAGATTATAATATTCAACTGTGTATTAAATGCAAAACACAACGCAGTCCCGATCCTGCATTCCGAGACAAAAATTGTTTAAACTGTTGGTCTATTCTCAAACTTGTTTATGTGTTTTACGTTTGCATATTTGAATGCCTTGAGCTCACGCTGTGAGGAATCGCGCTATACAGAATCTTTAGTAGTAGTAGTAGTAGTAGTAGTAGTAGTAGTAGTAGTAGTAGTAGTAGTAGTAGTAGTAGTATTTGTTCGTCCACGAAGATGCGAATTATGCTGTTCATTGTGGATCTGAGTTCAATAATACCGACCAACCTTCTCCTACCATGGAACTCTTCCAAGAAAATGTAATCACAGGGGGATTTCTATACAAGATACACACACACACACACACACACACATACACGCACACACACACAACTCATACCTTTACTTCTTATCTGGCTGATCTCATCCTCCTCAACAAACCTACTCGTTCTCTTCGCTCTGAAGATGCCTCCTTATTGACCGTCCACAGATATTCTCTTAACTCCTTCGGGAAAAGATCTTTTGCTGTGTTCGCTCCGTCGCTGTGGAACTCTCTTCCCTCCGAACTTCGTCAGACTCAGTCTGTCACTGCTTTCAAAAAGAATCTTAAAACTTTTCTGTTCTGCAAGCATCTGCATGTTTGATCCGCTGTGATTCCGTCACTGGTCGAACGACTGATTTCACAACAGCTTGCGTGTGTCTGTGTGTACCTGCGTCTGTGCCTGACAATGCCTAGGTGTGTGTGCATGGGTGCGATATAATGTCTACGACATCATGGTCATGATCTTTTAATAATCATTCTTCATATCTTCTGTGACTGACTCTTATTTTTTACTTGGAATTTGATATTTACTTATTTACTGTCCAGAGTTTAAAAGATGTGATTGCGTTTCTAATAACATATTTTGTTTTTACATTTCCCATCATTTTTAAAAAACTACTTTTATTATATTGTCAGTCTTATTAAGCTATTAGTACATTGTTTTAATGCGAATATTGTGTGCGTGAGGTTTACTTCCAATTTCTTACTTTAAATTTTAATGAATTTTGTTTTTAATTTTATTCATTGATTGTATTCTATCTATTGTACTGAGCATGTGGCTGTGTTTGATGCGCCTTGAGCAGACTATTGTTTGATCATGCGCTTTATAAATAAGGTGTGGGGAGTGCTGGAGAGGGGAGGGGATATAGATGGGGAGGTTGGACGGTGGATGGGGGTGAGTGAGAAGTGGGGTAATAGTGGTAGGATAGGTGGGTAGGAATTTATCCTACAACAATGGGCGCCTGGGACAGAGGAATGTTATTACGCCATACGATCTGAGTTCAACTGGGAGTTGTCAACGTGTTCACTGTACTGTGAGATTTTTGCGTGACTCGAGTTTACTTTCTCTTAGCCAAGAATAATACTTCGTTCCTTCTTCTTGTTGTTCTTTTTCTATCTTTATTTTTTCTTCCTCTCTTTTTTCTTTCTTACTTTCTTCTTCTTCTTCTTCTTCTTCTTCTTTTTTGGGGGAAAGGGTGTTGGGGGAGGGGAGCATAAGGAAACATCTACATGTACACCACAGTTATGACATTCTTCTTCTTTTTTTCTTTGCGATTCTTCTTCTTCTTCTTCTTCTTCTTCTTCTTCTTGGTGATTCTTCTTCTTCTTCTTCTTCTTCTTCTTCTTCTTCTTCTTCTTCTTCTTCTTGGTGATTCTTCTTCTCCTTCTTCTTCTTCTTCTACTACTACTACTACTACTTTTTGGCACCCGGTACACATTGGTCGAAGGCTGTGTTACACTCTGTTCGATGTTGGTGTTTTCTATCAGTATCTGATTCAGCCCCGATGCTTGAATTCCTGATAGTTGTGTAACTCAGATTCGTTTATTCACGCAGCCCGTCCAAACAGCATACAAGTCACAAAGTCGACGTATGAAGTTTTCCACTTTTATTCAGCACACACCAACAACTGCATACAATTCTCAACTCAACTCAACAACTTTCACAGCAACTCTCCAAATCACTATCAACAACTTTACTATCTCTCAACAGCAACTCAGCACACGATTAAATAACCTCTCTCTCTTCTCGAACAATTTGGTACACGGTAGAAATGACGCACTGCCACCAATCGAACTAAAGATCGTCATCACTGGCTTACGTCATACACATTTCCTCTACTTCCGGGAACATTCACGACCTTCGATATCCATCGGGAAATTTCTATCGACAGTAATAAACATGCAGATCCCGAAAATTCTCCAACAAAATCGACTAACGCAAATCATCAACGTTATACAAAGCCTCTCCTAACAACAATGCAAACTCAAATCAAAGGTAAATAAACTCCATTATTGAATACTTTGCAAAACGAAACGATTAGATCTATCGTACACGTTTCCGACGTACTACCATTCGCGTTTCAACGTAACAGGCTGCCAGAAGCATGTTTTACTAGTCGCCTCAACAGGTGATAAAGCATGCTCTCATGCTTCATAGCACTGCTTCCTACACGCTTCAAGCGCTATAGTGACGGAAAAAGCGCAATTTCACTGTAAATATATACAGAATGTTGCTCTACAACATTCCGCTCTTTCCGTCTCAAAAACCCAATTGCCTTGTTGGATTCTTAAATTGCATGAAACCAAGTGAGGACACTATCCGGTGTCAACAAACGGTTCAAAAACATTGTCAAACGGTTCGTAAAAGACAGTTGACCTAGAAACTAATACAGTTTGACCTAATTCGTCCCCTAGAGGAGACGAAACTTACATTTTTCTATTTTCATGAGTTCACTGCAGTGAAATTGCGCTTTTTCCGTGACTATAGAGCTTGAAGCGTATAGAAAGCAGTGCTCTGAAGCATGGGAGCATGCTTTATCGCCTGTTGAAGCGACTAATAACGCATGCTTCTGGTAGCGTTCGACCAATGTGTATCGGGTGTTTTTGGTGATTCCTCTTCTTCTTCATGGTGATTTTTCTTCTTCTTCTTTCTCCCCCTCCTCCACCTCTTCTTCTTCATGGTGAATCTTCTTCTTTTGCTTTGTTACCATGGATAAGTAAACGCTTTCAAGTACATTACAACAAAGCAGTGTCTGACATAAGCGACAGAGTATGGAACATTCTTACCTTCCAAACCCTGTAAAAAAAATTCCTACTACGCAAATCGAAACACAACACACAGACAAACAGCAATACTCTCTCCCAACACTAGAGCTGTACCCTATATTAGCAAAATCAACGAAGGTCCGTCTACGCTAGTTTTGAGGATATGGACCTTGTGCATCGATCTATATAGTGCATCGATCTATATTTGTTTTCTTTTGTGCCTGATTGTAATCATCCGATTTGCGCGGTGATTCGGTGATGAAAAATGACGGCATTGAGGCATTGTTATTTTGAATGCTACACGAGTACTTTGCAGGCACTGAGTCGAAATTCCGAGCTTGCCAGGCCTGAACTGCCAAACAACAATATCTTTACCTTGCGCGCTCTAGCAAGCGCGGGAGAGTTTATTAACCGAGGTCTAGTCTGTGCACGCACGCATTCCATCGCACGGGATTTTAAAGATACTGACGCTCGTGTCCAAGACGGATAAGTATCGGCTAGATAAATACACCCAGCAAGAATGTTCTCTTCCCCCCCCACCCCCCCCTCCCCCCACCCCCCCCCCCCCCCCGATAGCCCAGGATTGTGTTAGTTGGGTGGGGCGCTTCAAGCTGCTTGAGTCAGATCCTGTAACGGTCAGCACCTTGAGCAGCGCTCGAGCTGGAAAAAGCGCTATGTAATAACAATATATGAATACAAATTATTAATACGTCTGGATCTGGCAATCCAAGGCCACTTTACATTCCACATTCATACTCGTGTTCACTGTGAGAATCTTGTGAAAAAACACAATTTTAAAGAAAAGGAAAGAAATTTACGATGAGCTATTATATGCAAAAAATAATAATGATTAAACGTCTTCTATGGTGGCAGTGCTAAATGCCAGGAGTATTAGACTACACTTAAGATTTTGAATTATTTTGCTTCGTTCAATTCCTCATTCCTATCCTATCCTATCCTAATCCGTAACTCGAAGGTCGTAGGGGCACAGCAACTTTCATGGCTTCGCTCAGTGTCAAGCCAGTCCATTCTCGAATGTTGTCCTCCAAGCTCTTTTTCTGTCTCCCTCTTCTTCTGTCTCTTTGCACCGTGCCTTGCAGGATGGTCTTTGCAAGGCCTGATGTTCTTGTGACGTGGCCATACCACCGGAGTTTTCGTTTCTTCGCTCACTTCACCCGTTACCCATTTGGCCCCTGCAAAATCATGTTATTTCGGTCTAGCTTTAAAAAAAATAAAATATATTGCTGTAGGAATGGAAACGACGTGACAGCAAACTGTACGGTTCAAGGTGTTTCTGGCTAATGCTTTGTTAAATTAATGGATTCTGCTCATTCTTGCGTCTGTCAGTGCGCTGGAGACAAAGGATGAGTGCATTTGCGATGGAATTGAAATTCTACGACCGAGTTTTGACAGCTGTCTTGGGAGTTGACTTCATCGCAGCGTCTGTTGACACTGAGATTTCACTGCTCGGCAGTTTTAAGCTGCAGAATATTGTACATCGTTCCCCCTTTGGTGAGTTCTTTTAGTCGTGCTTTCCTGTGTTAGGTTTGAATAGATGAGTGGACTCCGAATCACAGTTATCAAGTTTTCTAGGTTTCCATTTTTACAATTGTTATTTCTTTTCTTTAACATAAACTAATATACCACGACAGTTGATCAATCAGATGACAATGTTTTAAGGAAACAATGTAATATGTGAGTCGTAAACTAAACGTTTAAACGGACTACATGCTTACCACTGTTGTTAAGTGATTTTTTTGTTTTTTTATAAACATGTCGCTCCAATGTTTTGAAGACGAACTAGATATAGACTACCAGCCCGATGAAACCATTGATGATGGCGCGTTTTTAATTTCCGTCAATGATTACTAATAGGCGCTAACATTAGTAGATAAAAGAAAAATGCCACATTTCTGTTTAGTGGACAAACTACAGCAAAATTGCGCGAACTTAGTGTCCATTTTCCTAATAGTTCACATAGCAGATGTTCTTAGAAAATGAATTCAAAGCATGATCTCAAGTTTGCAAAACCGACTTTTCTTTCTCATTCTAAAATGACGCATTGCATGAAGTCAATTTTCGCAAACATTAGACATTAAAAAAATATGTATGAATGTATAAGTTATAAATAGTCTAGTCATCTCTTAGACAGTTAATTGGTACGTTTTTAGCGCAATTTGATTTTGACCTCAAACGTACTTTAAGCCGGCAGTGGAAATGCCGGGAGCGTACAATGCTTTACAGGAGTACTCGGCAGTGTGCAATTAATTTTAGATAAAGAAACGTAGTTGACTGTAATTGTTTGTGACACCGTTGTTGAAACACGCCATCAGCAGAGATTTCTAAGGTCGTCTGGTGCTTCCATGCGTGGGCCAGTATAGAGTTTGACGCGTTTTAAATGGGCATCATCATTATCATCTTTTCATATGCGTGTGTGTGTGTGTGTGTGTGTGTGAGAGAGAGAGAGAGAGAGAGAGAGAGAGAGAGAGAGAGAGTCTGGGCATTACGTTTCTAAGCATGTTTTGCAGCCGGTAATAATTATAAAGCTGCCCGAAACAACCCACAGTTTAGCCAAAAGCGCGCAGTCAATGCCCGCTTTAAAGCTTTTCTAATTAGGAAGCACATTTCGTTGCCGCTTAAACGTTCTCTGCTATTCCACAGACAACCGGTTTTTCCCTTTAGAATGCTGATACAGCAGCAGTCCGTCTTTAACAAGGGACACAATAAAAACCCTTCCATGTGATGGTGATGATGACGACGATGACAACAACGACTACGACGACGATGACGATGATGATGATGATGATGATGATGATGATGATGATGATGAAAGCTATGCACAGTGCCGGACTTAATACTTTCGAGTACATGAAACTCATCAGTAACTTTGTTATGATGCCAACGACGACGACGAGAGTGAGTGTGGAGGGATGTGTGAGTGTGGATGTGTGTGTGTGTGTGTGTGTGTGAGAGAGAGAGAGAGAGAGAGAGAGATTTGACGTTGTTTTTAAGTGTTTTCGACTTTATTTAAGTGCAGTTTTAAGAGTGTTTTCGCTAGTAGTGTTAATGCGGCATTCATTCATTTTAGCATGGATTTAATTGTGTATTCCCATACTTTCAGTGGAAGCTCGCGGCTACTCCTTTGATGTCGACTGGTGTGCATACGTGCGTGTGTGTTTGCACAGGCGGCGGAAGCAGGGGGGGGCAGGGGGGACATGCCCCCCCCTAGAAAAATGTTGGAGGGGGCAGCCTTATATATTGCCCCCTCCAATAATGAGTAGTGTTTTTTGTGGGTTTTTTTTTTTTTTTTGCCAGTGCATCAAAGGATTTTTTTCTTCAAATGGAATCAAGCAATACAAGGGTTAGTGTTTATCATCATAATCATCATCATCACCCTCTGATCAGTGAGAGAAGTTCGTCCCTTCGTCATCATTTCCTGTCGACGCGTCATAATCGTTAGCCTTAGCGTAGATCAAAGTGACCGACAGTTTTCGACATCGTGCACGTCACAGTCGCGTTTTGAAAACTTTAATTTGCTGTCAGTTTTTACAGTCTATACCGTTTTCAATATCAGCAATTTTCTCGACTACAAGTGAAGAAGTCAGCAAAATGGCAAATGCTTTGACAACTGGTGTTATTGTTCCTCGTCAAGCATCCCGACAGACTCTCCGTGACAACCAACCTGCGGCCACTCCAGAAGAATATTTCAAGATTAGCATTGCCATTCCTTTCTTGGAACACCTGTCAACCGAATTGGACTCGAGGTTCAAAAATGCTGGTCTAGTAGTTGATGGTCTATGTCTGGTGCCAAGCACTTTAATAGACAACCAGGATGGTTTCATGCAGGTTCCAGAAGGGGTGATGCTGGCAATGTTGTGGGAGTCTGACCTACCAGACAACGCTACCCTTGATGCAGAATACCAACAGTGGGTTTGCAAATGGCGAAGTGCTGCTGAGAATGCGAAAGCTATCATCCCATCCACGGCATCAGAAGCACTGAAACATTGTGACAGGGATTTTTTATCCCAACCTGTTCATCATGCTTTAAACCTTTGCACCCTACCTGTCACTACTGCCGAGTGTGAGCGTTCAAACAGTCAGTTGCGCAACCTGAAAAACTACCTGCGCTCTACAATGGGGCAACAGAGACTAAATGGACTTGCTTTACTGAAAGTGCACAGGACTGTTGATATTGACTTCAAAGAGGCAGTGAACTGTTTTGCCAGAAGATACAATTCACAAATGGTACTAATGCCGAGGAACCTAGTGCAGCAAGACTGAATTAAGTGAAAGCAGGGCGGTGATGTTCATAAACTACAAGGTAAAGCTTTATACCGTTAACGATCAACAAAAAGTAGTGAATAATAATAGTATACAAAACATCTCTGCTGATAAATAAACGTGTGTGTGGGAAGGGGGTTTAAGGGAGGGGCAGAGGATAATTTTTGTACCCCAGAGTTTCAGTTCAATTGTTCAAAAAGCTCAAAGTCCCAGACCATCACAGATGGCTTTTTTCAAGGTTCAGATTGCACCAGATTGCACCATTTTGCATCCTTGAAAAAAACAATTTTCCGGGGGAGCATGCCCCCGGACCCCCTAGAAGGCTCGGCGCTACGCGCCTTCGCTGAATCTGTAATCCCCACCTCCACCCTCGACTTTTCCCAGGTCTGGCCCTGATGTCAGTGAATATAATGTATGTGTGCCCCCCCCCCCCCCCCCCCAATCCTGAGCAGCTTCCGCCGCGGGGGGGGGGGGGGGGGGGCGGGGGGTGGGGGGGGGGGGGGGGGGGGGGGGGGGGGGGGGGGGGGGGGGGGGGGGGGGGGGCGGGGGGGGGGGGGGGGGGGGTCGGGGGGGGGGGGGGTGGGCCCCCCCCCCAATCTGAGCAGCTTCCGCCGCCTGTGGTTTGAATGTGGATGCATATGCGTGGGGAGGAATGTGGATGGGAATTTGTGGGTGTAAATAGTGAGAAAAAAGATGATGATATTTATTTTTGTGTGTATCCTTTTTTAGAAACAATTACTGCTCTGGCAAGGTTGAAACCCGTTTAGAAAGACAGGACCATCAGTCTACATTCCAAGGTAAGACTGCTGCGCTCCCTTGTCATCTCTATCTTCCTATACGCTTGCGAAACATGGACCCTCACAGCAGATAAGCAAAACAAAGAATACAATGCATGAAGATGAGGTGCTACAGAAGACTTCTGGGCATTTTCTATACCCAGCACATCACCAATGACGAAGTCCGATAGACCATCACACAAGCCATTGGGCAACACGATGACCTGCTCACAGTGGTGAAGAAACGGAAGCTCCGATGGTATGGCCACGACACCAGATCATCAGGTCTTGCAAAGACCATCCTGCAAGGCACAGTGCAAGGAGGTAAAGAAGAGGGAGACCGAAGAAGAGGTGGGAGGACAATATTTGAGAATGGACTGGCTTGACACTGAGCGAAGCCATGAGTGTAATGCCGAGGACAGAGAAAGATGGAGTACGCTGGTTAAACGATCATCTGTGGTGCCTTACATTACATTACATTATTATTGCTTTAGGTCCAGCGGACTCTTCCGAGCAAAATCAAGACCGGACAACCCCCGATCCGCATAAAAGATCTGCTGAAACAACCCTAGTGGTAAAATCGAAAGCTCTCCACCAGCCAGTCACTTTACAATAAAGACATCCCACGCAGGGGACGGCTGAGGCTTCACCCCAACGTATAGAACCCCCGTTTACAAAAACAAAATAGAATACAAACATCATTATAAATTATCAACAAAACACATACATATAAAATGCCTACATTGCTAAATAATAACATCATAGGAAGCCCTAGTGACCACCTGGCAGAAAGCGTCCAATATTCCCAAGCTGATCCAACAGACCCCATACACAAATAAGGAGTCTTATCCCGGAAGAGTTTTCAAGAAAAAGGGTAGGAGACTGAGCTAGCGAAGAAGACAATA
The DNA here is from genome assembly GCA_036898135.1 of Oncomelania hupensis. Classification (NCBI taxonomy): domain Eukaryota; kingdom Metazoa; phylum Mollusca; class Gastropoda; order Littorinimorpha; family Pomatiopsidae; genus Oncomelania; species Oncomelania hupensis. Next base: position 31,072,911 of record CM072511.1, read on the forward strand.
GTATAGCAGATTGATAGAACAGAGCAGGAATGAGAAAGAGCAAATGAGAAAGACAGCGACAGTGGGAATTTAAAGCACTACATTTCCAGAAAGTGAGGCATAGGATAGGATAGGGTAGATAGGATATGATAGGCCATTAATAATAAGTATGCGACAAATATATTATTATTATTATTATTATTATTATTATTATTATTATTATTATTATTATTATTATTATTATTGTTATTGTTATTATTATTATTATTATTATTATTATTATTATTATTATTATTATTATTATTATTATTATTAACACCGAGAAAATGTTTATGAATAAAGCATAAAATAACAAATGAAAAATCGTTTCGATGGATTCGGTAAAAAGAGGAGAGAATGGCCTTTTTTTTAAGCATTCACTGCTTAGTGAGACCATTGTCAACTTGTGAAACGATGTTTCTATTTGGTTGTCAGTAGCTTTCAGGAAGTGACGCAAGAGTTATCTTCCAGGCCTATAAACCGGAAAGACAAACTACTTTCAATTTTGAATTCTTTGACACAATATGATATCGCTACCTCGCCGAGTTTTGACAAGTGTCTTTTCCGATCCCCACAGAAGCTACGAGAACCCAGAAGATAAGGAGTTTGCGAGTGACTCAAGTCTTAATTAGACCGAGCGCTGATACTCAGGTTAAAGCTGGAAACTGGACTTTTTTGTATATGAAAAAAATATTTTCTTCCTTTTTTTTGACACAATGAGTGATGTGATAATCAAATGCCAAAACTCTGGGTCAATAGTTCCCTGTGCGAGTTACAATATATGTGATCTACCACCCTTAGTTTAAGTTTTATTAATTTTTAAAAATATTATTTTAATATTTTTAAATATATATTTTATTTTATTTTATTTATTGTTTAATGACTGTAATGTATGTTATCTTACGTTATATTATTTTTTTTATTTTGGGTTTTATATATAAATAAATATATATAGATAGATAGATATATTTTGGAATTGTTCGTTTAGGTTTTTTTTTTTTAATTTTACACTAATTATTTTAGTTTGCACTCTTCCTTTATTGTGTTTAATTTAACGTGTACAGAAACCCTTGGAAGTTATTCAAAGGTGAGTTGCACTATTCCCCTTCGTCACCTCGGTCTCTTTGCACAATACATGCGTCTGTGTGACTACGCAGGAAAGTGAAGAAGCTAGGAGGTGAAAGTGTCATTGTCGCGAAAATAAGCGTCTATTCGTATCAGCAGCATTGTATCCTGGCTTTTGTTTCTTGATGTTCATAAAAACAATGTTCCTATCCTATCCTATCCCGTAACTCGAAGGTTGTTGGGACACCACAGATGATTGCTTAACCAGCGTACTCCATCTTTCTCTGTCCTCAGCAACCATGAGGACTTCGCTCAGTGTCAAACCAGTCCATTCTAAAATGTTGTCATCCCACCTCTTTTGCTGTCTCCCTCTTCTTCTGCCTCCTTGCACCATGCCTTGCAGAAGGGTCTTTACAAGGCCTGATGATCTAGTGATGTGGCCATACCATCGGAGTTTCCGTTTCTTCATCACTGTGAGCATGTCATCGTGTTGTCCAATGGCTTGTGTGATGGTCTGTCGGACTTAGTCATTGGTGATGTGCTGGGTATAAGAAATGCCCAGAAGTCTTCTGTAGCACATCATTTCCAAGCATTTATGTTCTACGTTGTTGTAACAAGAGGACCAGTTTACCCCGCACATTTTGAGCTTTTGCTTGTTTGGTCAGTGTAGACTTAGAAGGTTACTGTTAATCTAAAGCAGACGACAGAAGTGATCATAAGTAGCAGTTGTATGCTGACGATAGCCAAGTAAGCAATGACATCATCGCAGCTTACGGTGTAGAGCTCCGATGTTTCAGCCAATGAGAACCCAGCTAGAGTAGGTAGAACCAGTTCTGCCTGGTCATGCAAAGGCTAGGTAGAAGGTCATTCGTGTTGAAAGCTTAGAGGAGTACACAGCTACACTCAAGAGAATCTCTCCACTGATAGACCAGGGAAGCAGGGCTTGTTGAATATTTGAATTCAAGCAAGTTAGCCACGGCCTGACATTGTCAAAAAGGTAAATGAACATACTTCTGTTTCATCGTGATGTATTTATGTTATTGTTGAATTACGTTTGTGAAATGTGCTATGCTTAGAATTGAATGGTTAGTCCGACGTTGCGTGACCACGTGGAGAATCCGACCACGAGGCGGGCACGACCGGCCGACGCCATGTTGTACACCTGACAGAACCACTGTTATTTAACCTATATGTGTGCTTGCAGACCAGTGGCTGTACCAGAGAATGTGTATAATATTAATTCTTTCTCTATGTGTATAGTTAGCCAAGATTTATATTTATATATGTATAGGAAATTAGAGTGGAGATTCCAGTGGACCACGGATTTAGCAGAATGTTCGTCGCTTATATAGAGATGTGGAGCTAATTACTGAGGGCTACTTCGGCCTTCAGTGCGACGCTTCGCACGCCTATTATACGGGGTTGTGCAGAATTTCGTCTCATATGTTACAGACGAGCAGGCATTATATCGTGAACCCAACTCGGCGAACAACAACAAGTCGTTGCTGAACGTTGTCTGCAGAGGCCTCTCTAGCAATGAGCAAAGAGAGCCCACCAGTCTAGCCACAGGGAAAAAACTTCAAGACAACACAGCGTGTCAAGGAATCAACCGCAACACAGCTCTTCTGACGCTGAGCTAAATACACAGCCTTCAGTGCACCAAACTCTGTATAAACAGGACCACACTAGTCCACTCTTCAAGAACTCTGACCATTGGGGCAGAAAGTATCCAGTGCCCTATGATGAGAAAGTAGCTGCCTAGACCTATCAGCGAGCGAACCATTCGCATTGACATTTGAACTTTTAAGTTAGTTTCGTACTTCGAAGATCGTGTATAGAGTAGAGGAAATAAATGTGTGATTTTTATTGTTATCAAGTGGCTGAACTACATGTTTCATAGCCGTGTGAAAGCTAGTGTGACAGTGATCTTGTACCATTTTTCTATCTATCTCTGTACCCCAGCCTAAACACAGACCGAGCTAAACAAATAAATGTATTAAGTTAAGTCAAAGGGAGATTCACTAGCGATCCCCATAGACTAAGACGAGTGGGTAATAGCAGTCCATTGTGCAGAGCCCACCAACAATAAAACCCCACGTCACAGTTGTAGATCTGCTGTGAGGGTCCATGTTTCGCAAGCATATAAGAAGATAGAGATGACAAGGGAGAGCAGCAGTCTTCCTTTTCTTGGAATGTAGACTGATGGTCCTGTCTTTCCAAATGGGCTTCAACCTTGTCAGGGCAACAGTTGTTTGTGCGATCCTGGAGAGGACTTCCTGTCGGGACCCATTGTCAGATACAATGGCTCCTAAACATTTGAAGATATGCACTGTGTTGAGGGATTGGCCTTGGATTTTGATGTCCATGTTGATACTATTGGGGTGTCGGATAGTGCAGTGGTTGGAGCACTCGCTACTGTGTCGAAAGTGAAGCACCGTCCGGCGCGGTTAGCACTTGGATGGGTGACCGCTAAGGCGTGAAGCGACAAATAACAACGCCCCCAGTTGACTCAACTGTGATTGAGTACCTACTCTCTTGAGGGTGGGGAAGGTAAAGCAGCGAGGGAGAGAGTTGGGCATCACCCTCATTACGCTGGCCCAAGATAAGTGTGATCTCCAACATCACGCTCCCCTACGGCCACAAGGCTATGGGACTACCTTTACCTTTACTTTTGATACTATTGGTGTTGTTGATCATCATTTTGGTCTTCTCTGCACTTATTTCCATTCCATAGGCTCTGGAGGTGGTGTCAAGCCTCTGTACCAGCTGTTCAAGTTCTTGTTCCTCTCCAGCTAATCCATCAATGTCATCCGCTGTCGCTGCCTCACACATAAGACGCCAAAACGGATGTAAAGGAATCTTTCATTTATTCTCCATACAGGGCCGTAAAAAACTGGAATAAACCAGACAAAGCAAAAATCACTAAAAACAGTAAAAAGTCAAGTTATAAATAACATACTATACATAGTCATTCAAAAACGAAAATTTATCACATTGTGCATCATTTTATATATCACATTATTTATCATGTAAATTAAATTGACATAATAAAATCACAGTTTGTTGAACTGAATAAAAAAACCACTGAAGTTACATCAAACCTATATCATGTTGTGCAAACAAACGCCAACATGCAAACTTGACCCTCATTTCGTTGCACGCATAATTTCATGACAAACCATAAATAATTCGTACCTCGTCTTCTCCCTTAGTATGATGACAGCGAAACAATATAAATGACATAAATCGTTCCGGCGAAGATATTTCCCATTCAGTCTGGTTGCCACAAAAATCAAAGGGGACGACGCAACACAGTCGAACTCAACACCCGGTCCGTTCAGTGGAACTTTCTCAAGGGAACTCACCCTTACCCAAACCTCAAAAACAGCGCCACCACTGGCGTAATAATTGCTCAACTGCAAAATTAATAAACCTATGAAAGGTACATACATTTTATAGTTTAACATAAAAAACTAGTTTTAAAACAAAACCTTAATTGAATTTATATCCTAAGTAATAATAATAATTACATAGAATTAAAGGTACTGGAGGCAGACTAATTTACTCAGCAGATGCACACATGAGAAAACAGTCGCAGTCAAACAAGGGGGAACTATCCTTTAACTTTTTACTAGAGAAAGTACGGCAGTTATTTCCCCTAGACCACCGAGTGTTCGAAATTATGACTTGCGGCAGCAACACTCCCACCCAAAACACAAAAAAGGTGAATAAGAAAATTAGTAAACAATTTTAAAGAATGTTTTTCAAAGTTTAGGTGTCAATCAGAGTCAACTGCTCTCCTTGATAAGGACAACCAGTTGATGAATGGGTCTATCAAGTAGAGTTCTCTTTTGTACAGGCTTGCCTAGTTTGTCGAGAGCTGAGGTGGACATGAGAAGCCTCACCGTCCTAACGAGACCATCACTGCCTGGGAAAGTTTCTACAACGCGAGCGATTTTCCAATCGGTACGACAATCGCCTTCGTCTTGAAGCAGAACAATAGCGTTGACGACAATGTTTGGTTGTCGTTGTTGCCACTTGCTTCGTCTTTGAAGAGACTGCAGATATTCCTTCTTCCATCTTGTCCAAAATTGATCAGCGAGAAACTGAACCCGCCTCCATCTTTTGTTAATATAGAGATCTTCCCTGACAAAATGACCAGGAGGAGGTGGCATGATGAGGCCAGACTTCATTGTCAAGATGTGATTTGGTGTCAGAGGAAGAGGACCGTCAGCTCTCTCAAGGTGATCTACGGTGAGGGGTCGACTATTGACTATGGCCATGACCTCATACATAAGTGTTCTCAAGGATGAGGTATCAAGTCGGGTTGATGATTGGTCCAAAATGCCAGCCAGAACATTGCGGACAGTCCGAATTTGTCTTTCCCAGACTCCACCCATGTGACTGGATGAAGGAGGGTTAAATTTGAACTCGCACTGGAGATCAAGCATCCTGGCCGATATCCTTTTTTGATTCAGCTGTTCGAGATTTCTGCCAAGTTCGTGGTTGGCTCCAACAAAATTTGTTCCCCGATCGCAGAAGATGGTGCGAACTCGGCCTCTCAGAGCTATGAAGCATCTCAACCCATTAAGAAAGGAATCGGTACTCAAGTCGTCCAGGACTTCAACGTGCACAGCTCTAGATGCCAGACATGTGATGAGCAAACCATACCTTTTGATCTCTCTGCGGCCTTCCTTGATCAGAAATGGCCCGAAGCAGTCAATCCCACAATGCGTGAAAGGCGGCGAAGCTTCCACTCTTTCTTCAGGAAGGTTGGACATTTTTTGCGTTTTCGCTTTTCTTCGCTGTCTAATGCATTTGACACATTTGCTAATCAACGATGAGACAACATCTCTGCAGCCAATAATCCAGAATCCCTTGGAGCGAATCTGATTGATGGTCATGTTTCTACCCTGATGTGCAATACTTTCATGCTGGTGGAGTGCTACCAGACGAGAGAGATGACTTTTCTTGGGAAGAATCACGGGATGTCTCACTCCGTATGGCTCAGAAGATTTCTCAAGTCTGCCTCCCACCCGGAGAAGACCTGCATTGTCTTTGAAGGGGTCTAAATCTCTGAGAGGACTCTTGGATGTCTTTTCGCCAGCCTGAGAAAAGAACTCTCTCTGGATTGAAAGAATCAGATTCTCTTCTGCACACTGCCTGGCCTCAACTTCTGAAAGGACCCTTCCCCTTTTTTTAGCACCGCATTTGACGATTAATGTAACAGCTCGAACGAGTTTGTCGTAGGTCGAAAACCTGCAGACTCGATCTTCAACGCTGGTGGGGAGCGACTGTTGAGTTGAATGTGTAGTGGCAGACTTGACTTCCACGTCATCATCTGAGATTTCCTTCTGAGTGTCATGATCAATGAAATCTCTCTCCTTAAAATGCAGTTCACTAGTAGTAGTAGTGACTTCCTGAACTTGAGTCTTGTAGACATGTGTCACGAAGCCAGTACGTGCAACAGCCCTAGTGACAGAGCGATGACTTTGGCCGTCGACCGCATCAAAAGGTTCGACCTGCGGGGGGGGCCCACCGATGATACTCCAACCAAGACAAGTTTCGATTGCGAAGGGCTGACGGACATCTCCTGTGATGCATTGCAAAGGTGCAAGTGCTTGAGGGCAATTGTATCCAATAAGCAACCCTATGGGACAGTCCAGTTTGGGGGTCAGCATATCCTTCACTCCAAAAAGATGAGGCCAACAACTTGCCGTCTCTGGTGTTGGAATGTGAGTCTCGTCTACAGGTATATGATTCCTAGAAAACGACTCCGGTAAGTCTACAAAAGTTCTTGAACGGAAACCTCTCACTTGCAGGTCTGTAAATTTTTTGCAGGTGATCAGTGCACTACTATTAGTCAATGTAGTGAGTCGAAGCTTGGCAGGCTTGTAGGGTGCCTGCAAATCATTGACTACATTCTCCGTGACGAAAGTGGAGTCTGACATAGTGTCAATGAGAGCATAAACTAACTGTTCCTTCTGTGGATTGCTTTTGGACGACAGAAAGACTGGGATAATCATTGACGTCAGAGATCCATGCTTCTGACCTGAAAGAACTCTGAAGCTTCCACGACCACCCTCCTCTCTAGAGGGTTGATTAACGGTCTCTTGTCGATTGCCCAATTTTTTTGGTTCGATCTGATGAGTGTCGTTATGTAGACTGGTAGGGTGTCTCTTGTTGCATTTAGAGCATTCACTGCGATTCCGACATTGCTTCGACATGTGGCCCGGTCTCAAACAGCCAAAACAAAGTCTCTCATTCTTCACGAACTCCCGCCTTTCTTCCATGTTCTTCCTGGCGAAGCTACGACAGTCGGTCAGGTTGTGATTCTTGCGCTTGCAGAACCTGCAATCCTGAGACTGGTCACCATTGGTGAAGAAGACTTTTTTATTGACTGATTCTCCCTTATCTAGACGATTGGTAACAGACTGAGAATTTTGAGGTCCACTCAGTAGAGCCGGATCGTTGGCAATGTCCGCTTCATCCTTGACAAATGATGAAAATTCTACGAAAATGGGATATCGCCCTTTATCTTTTCGTTTCATAGCAACAATTCGATTCCATCTCATGGACGCCCAATCTGGGAGCTTCTGAGCAATTTTCTGTATTTCACCGATGTCATCGAGCTTTCTCAGAGTCGAAAACTCTTGTTGAGCAGCGGTGCATTGAACAAGGAAATCAGAAAGCTTTTGGAGCGCTAATTTGTCCTTATTTTGAACCTTGGGCCAGCTGTTCAGTTTACTCATGAAGGCCTCTGACGTGATAAACTGGTTTCCAAATCTCTGATCTAGAATGTCTTTGGCTTGCTGGTAGGCCTGTTCACTTCCTAGAAGGAAGAAGCCACTCACAGCTTCTCTAGCAGGACCCCCCAGATAACGCTTCAGGTAGTGAACCTTGTCTGAAGCTGGAATGCCCTTACTTTCTATGAGTGCAGAAAAGGAAGCTTTCCAATCAGGGTACAAAAGAGGATCTCCAGTGAATACAGGTGGCTCAGGAACAGGAAGTCGACTTGCAGCTAGCGCTTGAGACAGAGTTTTAATGAGAGATTCATTCAGGTGAGGTTCACTTGCTGTTACATCAGTCGAGTGAAACCGTGTCTGTGAAAGCCTATCATGATAGCTCTGATCGAAATGTGACTGTGGCATGTAGCCAGTGTGCTCTTGATCAAGTTGAAATTGTGAGCTAGGGAAGCCAGTTTGACTCTGATGTTGCACGGTTTGTGCTCGAGGACAAAAAACTGAGGCATCGGGATGCAATACTTGTTTAGGATGGGACGGTGCCCGTGTGGGTCTTGCTGGTTGAGTTTGAGAGGCATTTTGGCATGAAGTTGAAGATAAATGCTTGACTTGTGAATCATCATTCGCAATAAGGTTAGACTGAGAGTGACAGTTTGTGGTATAGAAGTTTTGTTGATGTTCTTCTCGTTCGAAAACTTCCAATTTTGCTTCTTCCATTTTTATCTGAGTCTCAAGTTCCTGTTGTGCAAGTTTCCGTTTCAATTGGGACAGTCTTCTATCTGCCTGTTCGATTTCATCCAGATTCTGATTTTCTACAAGTTTGGCTTGAAGTTTGGCTTTAAGGGCTGCTGCTTCTGCTGCAGCCTTGACTCTCTGAGAGGATACTGACGATTGTTTGGATGAGGAAGTTCCGACCGAAGTCGCCTTGGAAGACGCTACAGAACTGATCAATTTAGCTGTCGATCTAGGAGAGGGAAGACTCACTTGAACTATGCTAGTGATAATTGAGACTGCAGAACTGTTCGCCTCTGATAGGGCAGTGTCCAAATTTTCTTCGCATCCTAACTGCCTTAATTGATCTGCTATTTCGTTTATGGAACCAAGTCTTGATTTTATGTTTGATTTTTGCAAGGCAAGTTCGTTTGAGTTATTATTGTCCATGAGAAGGGCATTGGTTTGAGACAGAATCAACATGAGTTCTGAATGTCGTGTCCAAAAGGTTTTGGAAAGGGTTTCAACTCTGTACTCTCTACCCCTTTCAGTCATGGTACGTGAGCGATCTGGGCGCTGAAGATGCGACTCAGTGGGAATGCTCTCACTAGGACCAGCATCCTGCAAACATTCTCCGCTCAAATCAGTATCCTGGTTGAGAACGGATCTACCTCTCACTTCACTCATACTTGGAAGCGATCAAAACTTCAAAGTGCAAACACAAAAATGAGAACAACTAATACTAAATGTACCGTAATTTGCAAGAAAAAACAAAAAAATAACCGTTTTAAATTATTTTACCAAGCACAAAAATTATCACAGCAAATCTTAACACAATATAAAGGAGTCCCTATTGCATTCTCTCTTAAAAACTCAGTCCATAAATTCCCAATAAAACTTTCACAGTCCAACTTTCACAGTTCATCAACTGGTCACACAAATGACCAAAAGAACATGAGAACATGCACCTTCACTTAAGAGGATCACCCAAAGAGTCACTGACGTGAAGATTCCTGGTGCAGATAAATACTAAAATCAAATAACCAAGTCACCAAGAGTTCACCACAGATTTCACTGTAAAAGTCAGATGGTAAATGTCAAAGTTATAAATGTGAGCAGATTACTAAACAAGAGTCCATATATCCTGTTTTAAAAGGATGATCTTAAAATGTCAATATTAAATAAATACGACGCTTTGACACATGGTAACAATGCCTTGACGAATAAAGTCTCTCAAATATAACTGAACGTTCCTCAGTGTTGCGTTCCGAATAAGTTACCACATGTCGATGAGTACTTCGTCAAGCAAAATCCAAAACGATGTAGCAGGCGAGATCTCACTGCAGCTAAGAATAAAGGTCTGACCTGATGCGAAGACTAGGGAGCAATACTGGGTTAGCGTGACGAATGCAAAGACCAGACGAGATGCCCAAAGTCCCGAGTGCAGAGCAGGTGGAGACCTGTTGAAGCTGATGAAGAACCTCCCTCCCAGACTGAAGGACAAAGCAAGGAAGGACAATGACGTAGTGGCTCCTCCGGACGAGGTGACGAGATGAGTTTTTTACTGTCGCTGCCTCACACATAAGACGCCAAAACGGATGTAAAGGAATCTTTCATTTATTCTCCATACAGGGCCGTAAAAAACTGGAATAAACCAGACAAAGCAAAAATCACTAAAAACAGTAAAAAGTCAAGTTATAAATAACATACTATACATAGTCATTCAAAAACGAAAATTTATCACATTGTGCATCATTTTATATATCACATTATTTATCATGTAAATTAAATTGACATAATAAAATCACAGTTTGTTGAACTGAATAAAAAACCACTGAAGTTACATCAAACCTATATCATGTTGTGCAAACAAACGCCAACATGCAAACTTGACCCTCATTTCGTTGCACGCATAATTTCATGACAAACCATAAATAATTCGTACCTCGTCTTCTCCCTTAGTATGATGACAGCGAAACAATATAAATGACATAAATCGTTCCGGCGAAGATATTTCCCATTCAGTCTGGTTGCCACAAAAATCAAAGGGGACGACGCAACACAGTCGAACTCAACACCCGGTCCGTTCAGTGGAACTTTCTCAAGGGAACTCACCCTTACCCAAACCTCAAAAACAGCGCCACCACTGGCGTAATAATTGCTCAACTGCAAAATTAATAAACCTATGAAAGGTACATACATTTTATAGTTTAACATAAAAAACTAGTTTTAAAACAAAACCTTAATTGAATTTATATCCTAAGTAATAATAATAATTACATAGAATTAAAGGTACTGGAGGCAGACTAATTTACTCAGCAGATGCACACATGAGAAAACAGTCGCAGTCAAACAAGGGGGAACTATCCTTTAACTTTTTACTAGAGAAAGTACGGCAGTTATTTCCCCTAGACCACCGAGTGTTCGAAATTATGACTTGCGGCAGCAACATCCGCAAAACGGGGGGTTGGAGGTTGCTCTACCCCTTATGCTGACTGTGCCTTCGTGATCTGCAATGGCATCTGTCACGATGCCTTCCAGGAAGATATTGAAGAGTGTTGGAGAGAGTAGGCGTCCTTGACGCACACCGATTGTTGTTCTGATCCAGTTCCCGATGCCGCTGTTGTGGAGGACTGTACTGGTAGCCTTGTCATACAGTCTAACAATGTTAGGGAGTCTTGACGTCTTTGCCTAATACGTCAAAGACCGATTGCTTCATATAGAATATTGGTGATTGGTTTTCATGACCCTGATACCTTGGAAGTAAAACGGAAAATCTTCACTAAGAAGGAAGATTTTGACCAGGGAGGACACCACTTCATCAGCCATCCAACACAGTAAACGGTTGCAAGGAATGCCGGGTGTAAGATATCCAGGAGAATACAGGGACGTACCAGGCGGACATCGTGAATCAGCTGAAGGCGCCCGGACTGCAGAGCTTCCATCTGCGCTTTTTACTGATTCGGGTGGGGGCCAGTGACCGAAGGTCGTCGACCGGCTTACTGAAGTTGGAGGCCATTCTTCACCAACCATTGAGTTCAATCTTCCAGCGCCATCGTGGTACGTGTTCAGCTAGGCTAGACTGGGCAAACAGATGCCAGATAGTCAGCAATATAAGCAAAGAAAACAGTAATAACAATGTGTCTTATTCCAGGTTAGTTAGTTTTGTTTTTAGTGTTAAATTAGTTTCATTCTTCCGGCACTGTTTATTATATATTTTGACACAGCGCATCTGGGCCGATTCCTAGATCTTTCCGACAGCTTCCCACAACATTGATTTGATCTGTGTTTAGATTTCAGAGAGTCTGGTTTGAGGAACACTTGGCAGATGTGGTTGGTGTTTTTTTGGGTATTCTTGGTCAGTGTATGTACCATAAGCAAGAGGAAGCATGGAGAAAAGATAATCAGTCATCACATCTATCATTCATTATATAATATTAACGTTGTATAATATTTTAACGCCATGTATACTCGAAAAAAGAGGAACTATAAACTATATATACATGTGTGTTGTTATGGATTGAATATATCTGAGACACTATAGGTCATGACCTGATTGTTTTAGGCACGATAATACGCAGCCGCAACAGCACAGATGCCGCCACGGCACAGAAGCAGCAGTAGCACAGAAGTATCCAGAACACAGAGACAGCAACAACATAGATGCAGAAGCAGCACGGAGGCAGAGAGACAGACATTTAAGAGATCTACAGCTGGGACCGCAGCAATGGCGAGTACGTGAAGCCACCATGCAGTGACATCATCGTTGGACACGAGGCCAAGGCGGCTTATAGACCTCATCTACGTTCATCCCCGCATGGATACGAGAATTCGAGATAAGTAACAGATTTAATATTATCGCCAAATACATACCCCGGTTTCACTCGCTTGGTCTACAGCGTCGTCAACAAATACTGAAACGATACAAGGATCAACGAGGCTGCATGCAGTAAATTCGATTATTTCATTATCTCATCACCCATTATTATTCATAATCATTGAGTGAATAGCGAACCGTGTCATCATCATCATCGTGTTAGAGGGCAAGTGCGAGCGTGTTCTCGTCTTTGGTGCTGTTATTCTCTCTTCAACTACACATATCACCTATTAATTATTAAGATTTACGGCAGCAACCGCGGCAGGCGGTGCGGCATTCTCCTGAAATCATTCCGTATTTGGGGGAAAGGGCCGCACGAATATCCTCTGGTGCGTTGACATTCATGATAGGTATTACTATGGATTTCTATCGTTTTAATGTACTTTTTTTCAAAATCATCGTCATCGATCATCATCATCATCGTCTGTGTCATCGTCGTCATCAAGGTCGTCATTATTGTAAGCGTCATTGTTATCATCTTGGTTTTTTTATCCTCCACTTCCTCCTTCCCCTTATTCTTCACCATAATCTTCATCATCATCATCATCATCATCATCATCATCATCATCATCATCATCATCATCATCATCATCATCATCATTAGACTGATTAGACTGATGCACGAGCCGTGTAATAGTCTGGCCTTCAATAAATGTGTGATTTTCGGTAAGCCTAAATTAAACGATGTTTGCCGATATTTAACAAATAATGCCCTAAAGCACATTATTAATCAAGCAGGTTTACTGATCCAATATAAACAACGGTGACCTGCTAAAAAAGCCAACATATCTTACCCCAGGGAAGAAGACAACAAAATAAAATGCTTAATAATTATTAACATAGCCATCTCTGAGATACAATGCCATCTTCAATCTTATACCCGTTTTTACTCAGTTTAAACTATTGGCCAAACTAATAATTATACTGGCCTACTAAACTAAATCAACCAATTTCTGATCAACAACAAAAAATTCCGCTGTTTAATTTAAAAAAAATAGCATACTATAAAACTCCAGGAAGGAAGGAATCAATACACGTCCTAAATAATTATTAACAATATAAAACAACTAATCCTTTTACTTTTTTAAAAATCAATTATTATTAATATTATTTTAAAAATATTATTAACCCAATTAATGTAATGAACAACCCGTTATAATTTAAAAAAAAGCTGATCCAGAATAAACAAAGGCAGTGGAGACTAATATATCTATATCGAGAGAGAGAGAGAGAGAGAGAGAGAGAGAGAGAGAGAGAGAGAGAGAGAGAGAGAGAAAAGAGAGATTAATGACGCCATTTCTGATTATATATTGTCCGTGGTTTAAACCGTAACCCGATTTATACAGACTCACGATACGCCAAAAAAATCCATTAATTACACATTCGAAAGACACAAACGATGATCGTTGTGGTGCTCCTCAGGCAAATGAGAAAAAAAAGGAAGTCCTTAACCCCGAAATATACTGCCTTCTTTAAGCCGAAAAAATGCCAGTAATTAGTTTCTATTACTTAAATAGCCCAAATGTAACCACAACAGGTTCATAAAAAGTTCTATTGCTTTGACCTCGTTCCTTTTTAACCTTGTTTAACGAACTCATGAACTTTTGTCCTTTAGGATTTTCAGTTTGGGGACAATATTAAAATTATGTCACTCTGGCGTGCGATATTCGGATTGCTTTCTCAGCGGCCACGCGGCAGCCGCAGAGCAGTTCTATCCAAGACGAAGGGGCTTTGGACGTAGTGCTTGCAGGTGTGTTTTGGGGTATTTGCACTCACCCGTCTAGGACAGAATCGTCAGGATGTCTAAAACGCATGCGACGGGATGCAGGCGTGCACAGGCTAGATTTCGGTCGATGATCTCATCCCAAAGGATGCTGACTTCGCTCTGAACTGCGATTTCATGTTAACTCGATGCTGTTACAGTTACCTGCAAGAATGGAAAGTGGTCTCTAAAGATCCTGACGCTCATGTCCTAGACGGGTGAGTGCCGGTGACAAGAAAACATCCAGCATGCACCTAGGTCCTTCTCCCCCATCCCTGGCTGCGCAGGATTGTGCTCAGTTGTCCGGGCGTCAGACCATGCGCCCAAAGGCTGCGGGTGGGCGTCTCGGGCGGCTTGAGTTAGATCCTGTATCGGCCAGCGCCTTGAGCAGCTCTTGAGCTGGAAAAGCGCTATATAAAGACGATTAAATAAATAATAAATAAATAGCTGCATTGTCCCACTTGCGCGTCCTTAACGACAAGAGCATTCCAAGAACAGATAAACAACAACAACCTACATATTAGATCCGATTTCCACTGGAACCCATTTCTTGGCCAAGGCTCCTGACCCGTAGAAGCGAGGGTGGTTAGTCGAAGCGGAAACGATACGTGTCGGAGTGAGTATAGGAAGTGCATGACGGTGTGTGCATCGACAGTTCACTAGTGCATACTTGCCTCGCTGATTGATTGGGCAACGAGGCGAGACCCCTATCCATCACAATCAAACAGATCAGTCGCCGCTAGCGTTACCGCCCGCTACTGCCCGCGGCCACCGCCGAAGCTGCCGCATCTTCATCTCGTTTTTTCCAGCCCTCCCCAGGAGGAAATTGTCCCCACTCGCACTGTCACACTTTCCAGACTCGCTATAGACACACTGCGGAGCTGAGACTCGCCAGGCCTCTCTCACTTGTGATCGTAGACCTCGGCGAGTCTCATTAAACGCAGTGTCAGCTAGTCTTTCGCAGAAGATCTGAAAAGAAAGTGGAAGCAAAGCAAAAGGCAACGGTGAGTAAGATCCTCAATAACAGATAATGTAATGATCATTGTTCTTAATCCTAAAACGCTAACTTGCTGCTTTGATGCGCCTCGTCTAACATAACCCCTGAGCGACCGAGGGGGAATAGGGCTCACTAAGCTTGCTGAGTGTGCTTATATAATTTAAAGCTACCCGTCTAGAACATGCGCGTCAGGATCTTTAAATTCTGTGTTGTGGAATGCACGCGTGCCCAAAATAAATCTCGGTTCATACTCTTCACCCCGAAGAAGCAAATATGCACAGCGCAGTGGTTAAGACAACCGATACTGTTTTTAGAGGTCAGGTAAAAACCAGTACTTGGATCGATGGCAGGCAACTACAATTATCCAAACCATCCAGATGTGTGTTTGTGTGTGTTTGCGTGTATGTGTGTGTGTGTGGGTTTGTGAGAGCGCCCGCGCGGGCGCAGGAGCACACGCGGGTATGTGTGTGTTTACTGATGACACCAGGTAAAATAACGCTGGCGTTGATTAGCGTGGCTGCTCATGATTGCGTGTGATGAGGCGTGGAACTAGGAATGAGGCTAACGAACCGGGATTGCATGTCCTAGCTACAATTTCCGACTGACTCAAAATAGTAAACAGTAACAAAGAAACGATGTTTGGTGGTGTAGTTCACATAATTCCCCACTGTGGCGATTTGCTTTAGCTGCAAAATAACTACTAACCCAAACTAGTAAACGGCAATAGAAAAATGCTGGAGGTGGTAGTGAAGTTCACATATTTTCAAACTATGGCAAGATATGTAGGTTTGGGGATTTTTAACCCACACGTCCCTCCATTCCCTCCCCCCAAAAGATACATTTGCCACCCTTGGGGTGATAGAATATCTCAGTAGACACCAGTGCTCAGGTACGAGAGGTCGCGGGATCGATGTAGGTGATCTCAAACCAATCTAGGTAATGCTCTTGTGAAGTTTGGTCAAAATCCCTCGTGGTTCCGGAGAAATGGCTTCCAGCGGACCGACATACCGACCGACATTTAGCTCGTTCTGATTCCCGCCGACTAATTCAAAGTATTTTCAGATAAGTCTGAAAATCCCCAGCTTCCCATCCCCTCCCTCACCCCCACACCCTCAATTGTTTTTTTTATGAATTTAAGGCAAAAATAAAAACTTAAGAAAGTGAGTGAAACTTGTGCGTAAAGTCTGTGAATGTATCGCCATTGTGAACCATTGGTTTCCAAAGGCTTCAAGTCCTTGCATGATCTTCAGTGTCAGAGGCTTCGATCATGACGTGTTTTTTTTTTTTAAAACAAATGCGCTATTTCGTGCCCGCTTTACCTTGGTAGCTTGCCAGTGCCTTCAGCGACTCTGTGAGCTGTAAGCGTGATATATTTATATAAATAGAAAGAAAGAGAGAGAAAGAGAGAGAGAGAGAGAGAGAGAGAGAGAGAGAGGGGGGGGGGGGGGGCGCCAGCAATTCACCCAGGTGCTTTATTGACGTCCAAGTTTTCTCCAACCCAGAGAGGTAAGATAAAACTACCGCAAGGTCTGCTATACCTTGCGACAAATAACCTATCGAAGGGTTCCAAGCGGGTCTTTCTGAATACCGACCCAGGCGATACAATCAAATCTTTAAAAGGCGTGTTTCGCGGAACCTATGCAGCCGCGATATTCTACGAAACCATCGCCCTTAATTTAGCGACCAGCGATCCTACAAACTCACCACTACCCCAAATTGACCAGCTGGGTCACGCTGCATATCTGGGACTGACCGATGCTTACGTTCGCCTCTAGCTCTCAACGAAGTACTATGTACTCGGCACCCCCGCTGGGGTGCCCGGGGTTTCAGTATAAATAGTATCCTCACTTTCTGCAAATGTAGTGCTTTAAATTCCCACTGTCGCTGTCTTTCTCATTTGCTCTTTCTCATTCCTGCTCTGTTCTATCAATCTGCTATACTATCTTCTTCTTCGCTACACCAGTCACCTACCTTTTTTCTTGAAAACTCTTCCGGGACAAGACTCCTTATGAGGTCTGTTGGATCAGCTTGGGAATATTGGACGCTTTCTGCCAGGTGGTCACTAGGGCTTCCTATGATGTGTAATATTTAGCAATGTATGCATTTTATATGTATGTGTTTTGTTGATAATTTATAATGATGTTTGTATTCTATTTTGTTTTTGTAAACGGGGGTTCGATAAATTAGAGTACAGCCTCAGCGCCCCCTGCGTGGGATGTCTTTATTGTAAAGTGACTGGCTGGTGGAGAGCTTTCAGTTTTACCACTGGGGTTGTTTCAGATCTTTTATAGCAGATGAGGGGTTGTCCGGTCCTGATTTGGCTCGGAAGAGTCCGCTGGACCTAAAGCAATAATCATGTAATGTAATGTAATGTACTCGGCGAGTCTCTACTATTGCTGCGTGCGGCTGTGTCGTACCCATTTAGCCCCTTCCACCCATAATTTGGGCGTGCGGAGCAGGTGGGGGTCTGTGGAGAAAAAAAAAAGAAAAAAGCAGGAAGGGCAATAAGTTAATAAAGGATGCATATATGATACAGCCTTTAGTGTATAATAATTAATTACATTTTCTGTTAATACAATACAAAATGCAGTGTATAAAATATAGGCAAATTGACAACACCTTTTGGGGATTGCCTCATTTGGTGTAATATAGTGCTAATATCCTATCCATCCAAATATATTTTCTTCTTTCAGTGGGAAAAGGAGAGGGGGGGCGGGAGCGAAGCGGGGAAGAGGGAGGGGAGGGGGGAGTGGGACGTGCATATTTCAGATCTCTATGGGGCGCTTGGCAACTCCCCAAGCCCTTTTTAATAACAGGAAGATAGAGAGGAAGGAAGCGTTGAAACGCCGAGTACTTGTTGATCACAAAGGTTCTGGGTGTGTTTGAAAAGGAGAGCAGTGTGGGGCGATGCAAGGGGAGCTAAATAGAGTCATTAGCCACAGTTTGTTTTGGCCAGCGTGCATGCACGCCCTTGCTCCTTTTTAGTCCCAGGAAGTGCACGTTGCGCAGAATGTCTTGCTATAGTCTACCGTCCTCCCCTCCACCTCCTTCCCCCCTCTACACGTTCTCTCTCTCTCTCTCTCTCTCTCTCTCTCTCTCTCTCTCTCTCTCTCTCTCTCTCTCTCTCTCTCTCTCTCTCTCTCTCTCTCTCTCTCTCCCTCTCTCTCTACCATGATGTATACTAAACTATACTGTATTTATACTGTATCTATATCGCATATTGTAGATATCTTTTACTTAGTATCGCTATCTTTGCCTATAGTGTGCAATAACGGTAGATCTGTTTTATCTCTCTTATATATATTTATGTTTGCGGAGACCTCGTTTTGGGAATATTATTGTAAAGAAGAATTGTTGTACATGGTACTGTAAAGAAGTTGGAAATGCATAGAACCAGCATTTTGATTTAAAATGTATGATTATCTCATATCCATTCCATCGCATGGGCTTTAATGATCCTGACGCTCATGTCCTAGACGGGCGAGTCCCGGCAACACAAATACACCCAGCATACACTAGGTCCCTTCTACCCCATATCCGGTCGCCCAGGATTGTGCCCAGTGGTCTGGGCGTCCGACTATGCGCCCAAAACATGCAAGTGGCTCCCTCGGGCGGCTTGAGTAGTTAGGTCCTGTCTCGGCCAGCGCCCTGAGCAGCTTTTGAAGTGGAAAAGCGCTACCTAGGAGCGATTAAATAAATACAATCCGTAAATAATATATTTCTTATGTAGAATCTACATCGCAAACAACATACGAACTTGTGTAATCCTGATGAGGACAAACTCGATGGCTTTCTATTCGTCAGAAGAAATAGTACTAAAAAAAACATCGACGCTTTTTACCCACCTAAATTCTGCCTAACTGGGCAGTTCTAGGAAGCAGAAAGTTGTTCCAATGTGCAGGTCCATTTTTATTAGCCCCAGCGTGCCGCACATGGAAGGACTGCAAGCGGCTTGCATGCTATTGAGTCGCTCTGATTGGCTGGCTAGGCTGGCAAGTGCCGGAAATGGCAGGCCAAGGAGAACGTCTTCCCACGTTTCTTTTTCTTCTTCTTCTTCTTCTTCTTTTCCTTTCCGTCTTCCTCATTCTGTTTAACTACAGACATGCCTTTGAATTTTTCCTCGTGTGTTTGAATATTTCTCAGCCATTTCTTGGTCTCAATTGCTCGACTTCTTCCAAATTGCAGGTCACTGTGTTATGGCTGCAGTATACAGCTGATTTATGGGATATGGCACAACAGCAGCTCCTTCGGATGAGAGTATAAACCGAGGTCCGTGTTCCATTCGCCCGGACAACAACAAACAAACAAAAAGTGAAATTCGGAGCGACGGTCCAACCGAGAGTGACCGACAGCCCCGACTGCTGCTAAAGGATAGGTCATGATTTGTGGTATACCTGTAGAGCACAGGCGCTTGTATCAGGACACGCGAGCGCCTATGCCTGTGACGCGTCTCCCTTTGGTGTATTATAGATAACCAAAGGGAGACGCGTCACAGGCATAGGCGCTCGCGTGTCCTGATACAAGCGCCTGTGCTGTAGACCAAAACTCAGCCAGATCGCTTCAGTAGTTTTTGCTTGTAGTTCCCGGGCTATTCATAGCTGTCGGGAACTCTTTGTTGAACGTTGTTGTTGTTGCTGTTTAGTGTGTTGGGATATTGAGCAGAACGCGTTAACGCGTTAAGCAACAAAGATTAAATGACTACAGTGGCCTTGCAGCTTGATCTTGGTGGGGTGGGGGGGGGGGGTAGAGCAATTATGATGTCACGGAAGGTATGCTACTAACCGAAGTAAGGTTCTTGTGAAGTTTGGTCAAAATCCGTTCAGTGGTCCTTGAGATAGGGCGTCCAACTGATGGACCGACCAACCGACATTTGGCTGATCCCCCTACTATTTCAAAATAATCATGAAAAAATAATTATATAAACACACAGTTTACGGAATTTATTCAGAATAACAATGCACGTTATTAAACACAATCATGCATTTTCTGAAAAAAGAAGATTATTGAAACATCCATGTTCAACACACATCCATCTACGACACAAGTGAAGCAACCTTGCATTTTTTTGTTACTGTTAGACTTTACAAAAAACAGTCAAATTAGGTCGCACATAATTATACTCAAGAGTGAAACCTTATTTATCTTATGCATGGACAATTATACATATATAATAAGGAATACATTGAACTGACCTTTACAAAGTATCATTACTATAACTGCAGGCATCGAATAAATATTACTTAATGTAAATTTAATGTTGCTGAATACTGGATTGCACAAAAACAACGGATCAAAATGTCTTAAACTTGTAAATCTTGACATCTTTTCTGCCAGACACGATTAGAACCAATGATGGCACTCACGCTAAGATACTTAACCAGCCATCGGGCAGTGGAATTGTTTATGCCAGTCATTTTAAGTCCCGATGCAACTCTGCGGTGCACGTTACCTAAGCTGCCGAAGACCAGAATCACAGTCTTGCAGGCAAAACCATAGGCAGAGATCTCCATGCAGAGGGGCAGACACTTTTCAAACTTTGACTCGTACCAACGGTCTATAAATGCGTCAAAGGACACTGCCACCTCTACAAGGAAGTCCCGACGGCTTCTGCGGTCGATGACACATACACATACATACACACACACAGTTCCATGAGTATTTTTTTTAAACACTACTAATATTAGGAAGGTTTGGGCGAGCCACAGGCTGCGACTACCCTTCCCCAGGGGAGGCGGCAGGAATTTTCCGATTAAAAAAACCAAGAATGTGTCAAAAATAAATTTAAAAAAAACATATTAAATAATTAAATAAAATCAAGCCAGCCAGTCATCTAGAAAACCCCGTCTTTTGAATTATCCTATTGGTAAAAGTTAGGTATTTATTGTGCTAAGAAAACCTTAAAAAAATGAGTACTTATGTTTCGCTTGTGTTCTCATCTATTTTTTAGCACAGACTATAAGCTTTCTAGGCTGGTTTCAGTTCGCACACTTTTGAATGATCTTGGTCTTTCCTTTATATGGACACATGGTTGTATTTATTTGTCTTTGAACTGTTTTAAGAACTTAGTTAAGCAGCGCTCAAGGGATCAGTTCTTGCAAAACTGGCATCAACAAATTTATTATCATAACACTTGCATGACGTACAGACTTTTTTTTAAAAAATAATTTTGGTTTTAAAAATTGTCTACTTCTTTTGTCACCCCTCCGAAGGAGAAATTTATTGAAAGTTAGACTAACTTGTCACGAGTTACCTATTCAGTCTCAAAGATATCTAAACATTGCTAGAGAAGAGAGATTGTGCACTTTGCGTGATCTAGGTGAAATAGATGATGAATTCCCTGATATGTTTGTATGCACTAATCGTTTACTTATTGACAGCAGATCCTCTCTTATACCTCAATATTATAGAAATTATCCAAATGTCTATAAAATGCATCGAGTGATGAATTCAAAATCTAAAACTAGGTTATTAAAACTGAGTCGTCTTATTGGAATAATCTTCTCTCTGTTTAAATAAAACTAGTATCTCATCATGATCATTACACTGAAATAGATTAGAATTTGCCTCTAGATTGCTTTCTTGTTGGTTATAACCATTTTTTCTTGGTTATAACCAGAGTTTTTTTAAATTGAATTTAAAAGTGCAATATTCTGACTCTTTACTTTACATTTTGTCTGATGTACGTGTTATTTGTCTTATTGTGTTGTATTGGTATCATGCTGAATTGGTATCGTTCTGTGTATTTATTTTGTTGCCACCTTTATTTTTGTGTTGTAAATTCCTTAGTGTTTGTCAGTCCAGTTTGCTGAATATATTGTAAATGTAGCTGTAGTGTTATACAATGCCGTTCATGGTACGAATGCTATGTGTATCCCAATCCCCCCTAAACTCACACCCCCCACCCCCTTTTTTTTCTTTTTTTTTTTGGTTGGGATTTACAGCCTTTAGGGCTATGAGAATCTTGTCATTTTATATTTAAATCATGTTATGTGAAATTAAAGTTCCAAAATTAGTTAATAAACTCTAGTTCCATGTAAAAAGGGAATGGAATAAAACATAGGACTGCTAGCATACAACACTTACAATAATAAGAAACAAGTGCCTACATAAGCCAAAGGAATGCTAATTTCGACACACACAAAAACCCAAAAGACGACACAATACAATGCAAATTTTCTAGCTAAGGCCAAAAACACGAGAGACAACAAAACAATACTTTCCAAACGAACTCCAAGAAAGAAAGAAAAACAAGACTACAACGTCATCCAGCAATCAATCGGTCCCGTTCAAAACAAATTCAAACTGCAAAATATGACCCAGCCTGGCTGCGAATGCGCTTAGTTTCTTCTTCTTTTTGTTTCTCTCTCCCCCCACCCCCCCTTTTTTTTTCTTTTTCCTTCGGTGGGAGGGAAGGCGTCAGCAAGTTGTTCGCACAGTGAAGAAAAGGAGTTGACTGGGAGGTGAGGTCTGTGAGAGGGAGGAAGTGTAGCATAATAAGAAAACGGTGATGAGGGAGAGAGGGGGTAGGGTGGGGGAGACTTGAAAAAGAGCGAAATGTAGCATTATTAGAAGACGGTGATGAGGGGGAGAGGGTGGGGATGGAGGGTGGAGAGATGAAAAAGAACGGTAAAAAGGTAGCTAGAAAGAGGGAGGGGCGTTACGCACTGACAGTGGGTCCTCGATAGTAAAGCGGTAGATAGTGTGCAGCCCTATATCATAGATAGAATAAGATGCGTTAAGGCTGTTCGCCACCTAAGGTTTTGCACCTATCAAGGATCCGCTATACAGGCTTATAGACTACAGGTCCAACTTGTGTGATGCCCCTGTGGTAAGAATAAGGACCATGCCAAATTGAAGGTATGGACCGTAAACTGAGAAGATCGAGGATTTAAGACTGAAACGAATAAAAATAAAAATATTAAAAAAAAACAGAAGGAAAAGGTGGACCAATATATAGGAAGACGTTGAAGTGTTGAGAAAGTATTATCGACAAAGACGTCTTTGGTAATGATCAAGGCCGATTAAAAAGGGGTGAAGAAGATTAAACACACCAGATTAAAAGATTCTGTACACGCGTGTTTCGCTAAAAAGGCTTAATAAGGAATTAAACAAACCAACTAATAAATGATAAGGATGAAGGACAAAGCAAAAAGGTTGAGAAATGTAGGCGTAAAGCTAAGAAGATGGTGGGCCTATGCAACTCGTTTAGGCAAAACTAGTGGGGTGGGGGGTGGGGGGTGGAGGGGTGGGGGGGGGCTTGTTATCTCAGAGAGCTGCTCAGAGAGCTGTTCTCTGTGAGGATCAAACTGTAGCTGCACAAAACGCCAATTTGCTTGCACCAGGCGCACTGTCACGTGCAAATGAGCCATCTTGTCTAACTATGTTTATTGGAGCCTGTCACATTGTTGTGATGATGTGCGTCCATCGCGGGCCGATGAGGACCAACTGACACCCTTAGGTGCGAAGTGCCTGCAGTGTGTGTGTGTCCAGATCGAGATGGGCGGCAAGACCGATCCCAACACGGGAAGTGCCTCCCCCATGGGTGGGAGGGACACACCAAAATCCTTGTAAATGTTTTACTTGGTAAATAAATGTATTCTTATGTCTTATGTCCTTTAGAGGGTGCTGTGACACAGGTTGGCGGTTCTTTTTCCGCTTTCTTTTCTTGGGAGGCAGTTTTCTTACCGCCTTGGCACTGCGCCTATCCCCTTTAAAAAAAAAAATTTTTAAAACGAAAAAACCCCCCACTTTATTGAGGTTTTTTTTAATAACGCGACAACACAGACTTTGCTAGGAGATGGGGTCTCTAATGCATGAGCAATTGAGCATCACTTTAGACTACTAAAGGCAGCAACGTTGTTTCCCTTCGCAACATTCTACAGGAACGCATTGGGTTTTCATGTGTAGATTCACATTTCGCCAACATTACACACACATGCCCAGGCACACACCAACTCATACACGCCCAAACAATTTATGAATATGTATGCGAACAGTGGTCTCTGTGCGTGAATTAGACTTACCCCCCCCCCCCAACCCCCACCCTCCCCGAAATGTTCATCTCCGACTAAGTGTATAATTGAGATAAATGGTAGAACTTGTCACTCATTTTTTCACAGAGGAAAGAGGTAGATGGCGAGGCGAAAGAGGGAGAAAATGGAACAGGCAGGGCAAGGACAAGGACGGAGATGGGGTGATAAGAGAGAGAGAGAGAGAGAGAGAGAGAGAGAGAGAGAGAGAGAGAGAAGAGGGGGGGGTGTAGGAGGCTCGCACGACGCATTCGAAAGAAGCAAGTTCGCAGCAATCAATTTTACTCACACCCACAGACGCACAACTTTTCATTTTGGTTTTTAAAAAATAATGTCATGGCTTGAGATTTAAACATTGTCAGACGGAGAGAATACAGCGCATGTTTAATCTGTGTGTGTGTGTTTGTAGGAGTGGGTGTGCAGGTTCATGAAATAAAATGATTTTTTAAATAATATGTTATAACTGGAATGGCAATGCCTCTATGACTCACATGCTCCTTATGGAACTCGCAATATTTATAATAAAAATGAGTGCCCAGAAGGAAAAAATGAAACGGTGGCATTAAAATGCAAAGTATTACCGATTTTGATGTTTCTAAGCTCTTGACCTTGAGATGACCTTGACCTTCGGCTCCAAATACATTAGGGTATTATCAAATAAAAATACAACAAAAGTTGTATTATGCACCCCCACCCCACACCCCCTAAAAAAACGGAGACCTTGGGATGCCCTTGACCTTCACATGACCTCTCATGCATATGTATGATCAAATAATCCAATGCTTTTGCATACTATGGGTTAAATAAACAGCCATTTCACAGTACGATTACCTACTTTTTGTATGTTTTTGTAAAATGACATTGACCTTCAAGATCAACGCAAAAGCGGAATTTAATTATATATATGAAAGATCAATCTATCATTTCTTAATACAAGTTTGAACTTTACTGTATGTCTCTCATAGTTTAGGGTTAAGGTCACTACACAGTACCTACGCAAATCTACTTCGGACTGCTCCAGTGACCTTGATCTTAGAGTGAGGTTGACCAAATTTGTATAGTATGTGTGTTTTATTGATATTTATCATGCATCAAAGAATCATAAGTTCAATATTAATAACCTAGATAAAAGTACAATTTTGTGACACATTTTCATTTTTTGACAAACATTTGTTGACCCTGTGACCTTGACGTCAAGTCATTCATTCCCTGATCATATATGAGGTCTCATAAATATGCACTTTCTTACTAAGTTTGGCTATGATAATTAAAATAGGTTCTGAGTACTTAGTAAATTTAAAGTTTTGAACAGGCAGAGGGCGAACGGCGGACAGATTGCTCTATCCTCTATGCTGACTGTGCCTAAATGATCTGCAAGGGCATCTAACTTGATACCCCTTCGGCTTGGGGTCATGACCAATCATGCCACTGTAGATTGTTCTAACCTATAAAGGGAAAAGTGAAAGCCCCAGTTGAAAACCTGTCTTGACTTTGTAGGCATGACCAATTCACTGCGGCAACAGTACCCCCGTTGGGGTGCCGGGGGTTTCAGTATAAATAGTATCCCCACTTTCTGGAAATTTAGTGCTTTAAATTCCCACTGTCGCTGTCTTCCTCATTTACTCTTTCACATTTCTGCTCTGTCCTATCACTCTGCTATACTATCTTCTTCTTCTCTAGATCAATGACCTACCCTTTTTCTTGAAAACTCTTCCTTGGCAAGACTCCTTGTTTGTGTATGAGGTCTGTTGGATCAGCTTGGGAGTGTTGGACGCTTTCTGCCGGTTGGTCACTAGGGCTTCCTATGATGTTATTATTTAGCAATGTAGGCATTTTATATGTATATGTTTTGTTGATAATTTATAATGATGTTTGTATTCTATTTTGTTTTTGTAACCGGGGGTTCGAGTAGTTAGGGTAAAGCCTCAGACGTCCCCTGCGTGGGATGTCTTTATTGTAAAGTGACTGGCCGGTGGAGGGCCTTCAATTTTCCCACTAGGGTTGTTTCAGCAGATCTTTTATGCGGATCGGGGGTTGTCCGGTCCTGATTTGGCTCGGAAGAGTCCGCTGGACCTAAAGCAACAATCAATCAATCAATCAATCAATCTGACTTGATGCGCTCCAAAAAGATGTTGAAGAGTGTTGGAGAGATTAGGTATCTTTGACGCACGCCGATTATTGTTCTGAATCAGTTCCCGATGGCGCTATTGTGGAGGACTGCGATGGTAGCCTTGTCATATAAGCTTTTGATGACTTCAATAATGTTAGAGCTAATGTTGTACACTCTCATGGTTGCCCACAGAGCTGCATGCCAGACTCGATCAAACGCTTTCTTGAAGTCTCCAAACATATGATAATAGATGTTTTTGGTGCTATAGTTATTTCTCGCAGATCATTCCGAGGTTGAAAATATGTTCAGTGGTACTCAGTGGTAAAAGAACTTGAACAGCTAGTACAGAGGCTTGACACCTCTTCCAGAGTCTTCGGAGTGGAAATAGGTGCAGAGAAGACCAAAATGATGACCAACAACACCAATGGCATAAACACGGAACATCAGAGCAAGGCCAATCCCTCAACACGGTGCACAGCTTCAAATATTTAGGAGCAATTGTATCATACAATGAGTCCAGATTGGAAGTCCTCTCCAGGACAACACAAACAACTGCT
Source organism: Oncomelania hupensis (assembly GCA_036898135.1). Lineage (NCBI taxonomy): Eukaryota > Metazoa > Mollusca > Gastropoda > Littorinimorpha > Pomatiopsidae > Oncomelania > Oncomelania hupensis. Next base: position 31,099,780 of record CM072511.1, read on the forward strand.
GCCTTGACAAGGTTGAAGCACTTTTGAAAATACAGGACCATCAATCTACACTCCAAGGTAAGGTTGTTGCGTTCCCTTGTCATCTCCATCTTCCTATATTCTTGCGAAACATTGCCCCTCACCGCAGACCTACAACGAAGAATACAAAGCATGGAGATAGGGTGCTACAGAAGACTTCAAGGCATTCCCTATACCCAGCACATTACCAGCGACGAAGTGCGACAGACCATCACACAAGCCATTGGACAATAGGATGACCTGCTCACAGTGGTGAATAAATGGAAACTCTGATGGTATGGCCACGTCATCAGATAATCTGGCTTTGCAAAACCATCCTGCAAAGCACGGTGCAAGGAGACAGTAGAAGAGGGAGACAGAATTAGGTGAGAGGATAACATTCGAGAATGGACTAGCTTAACACTGAGCGAAGGTATAAAGGTTGCTGAGGACAGAGAAAGATGGAGTACGCTGGTTAAACGATCATCTGTGGTGCCCCAACGACTTTCGAGTTACGGGATAGATAGTTCTTCGTTGCTTACAGGATCCAGCGGACTGCTAACAGCCGAATCAGGACCACAAAATCAAGACCACGACTTGGCTGAAAGAGGACTCACCCCTGATCCGCATAAAAGATCTGCTGACACAACCCTAGTAGTAACAATGACTGAAGGCAATCTACCAGCCAGTCACTTTACAATAAACTTTATAAAGGCACCCCACGCAGGGGACGCTAGGCTATATCGAACCTCCGTTTATAAAAACAAAATATAATACAAACATCATTATAAAATATCAACAAAACACATACATATAAAATGCCCACATTGATAAATAATTATATCATAGGAAGCCCTAGTGACCATTTGGCAGAAAGCGTCCAATTTTCCCAAGCTGATACAACAGACCTCACACACAAACGAGTTTTGTCCCGGAAGAGCTTTCAAGAAAAAAGGTAGGTGACAGGTCTAGCGAAGAAGAAGATAGTATAGTAGATTGATAGAACAGAGTAGGAATGAGACAGACAGCGACAGTGAGAATTTAAAGCATTAAATTTCCAGAAAGTGGGGTTACTATTTATACAGAAACCCCCGGCACCCACACGGGGTGAAAGTATGGGATAGGATAAGATAGGATATCATAGGACATAGATTCACTTTGCTATGCATGTAAGTAAAAAAAATAAAACATAAATCAAATAACATAAATATGTGTTTATACCCATGTGTTGTCATGAATGTGTGTTGGAACAGGCAACTTTAATGCTTGACAGAAATGCACCCAAACATGATCTAAACCAATAAGGTATTACCTTGTTATAATAACGTTATAACACGGGTACGCCACAAAATACACATATTTTTGTCGCGCAAAACAAGTCAAAGGCATATGGTACAATTAGCTTATTTTCATAAACTGAGAATAAGGTATTACCTTGTTATAATAACATGCGTACGCAACAAAATACACATATTTTTGTCGCGCAAAACAAGTCAAAGACATATGGTACAATTAGCTTATTTTTATAAACTGAGTCACAAGGTTCAAAACAACAAAAGAAAATCCTATCCTATCCTATCCCATAACTCGGAGGTCGTATGGGCACCACAGATAATCGTTTAACCAGCGTACTCCATCTTTCTCTGTCCTCAACAACCCTGATTGTTTCGCTCAGTGTCAAACCAGTCCATTCTCGAATGTTGTCCTCCCACCTCTTTTTCGGTCTCCATCTTCTTCTACCTCCTTGCACTGTGCCTTGCAGGATGGTCTTTGCAAGACCTGATGATCTGGTGACGTGGTCATGCCATCGGAGTTTACGTTTTTTCACCACTGTGAGCAGGTCATCGTGTTGTCCAATGGTTTGCGTGATGGTCTGTCGGACTTCGTCGTTGGTGATGTGCTGGGTATAGGAAATGCCCAGAAGTCTTCTTTAGCACCCCATCTCCATGCTTTGTATTCTTCGTTGTAGGTATGCGGTGAGGGGCCATGTTTCGCAAGAATATAGGAAGATGGAGATGACAAGGGAGCGCAACAACCTTACCTTGGAGTGTAGATTGATGATCCTGTATTTCCAAAAGGGCTTCAACCTCGCCAGGGCAGCAGTTGTTTGTGCGATCCTGGAGAGGACTTCCTATCGGGACCCATTGTCTGATACAATGGCTCCTAAAAATTTGAAGCTGTGTTGAGGGATTGGCCTTGGACTGATGCCATTGGTGTTGTTGGTCATCATTTTGGTCTTTTCTGCACTTATTTCCATTCCATAGGCTCTGGAGTTGGTGTCAAGCCTCTGTACCAGCTGTTCAAGTTCTTAATCCTCTCCAGCCAATCCATCAATGTCATCCGCAAAACGGAGTTTGGAGTTTGCTCTTCCCCCTATGCTGACTGTGCCTTCGTAGTCTGCAAGGGCATCTGACATGATGCGCTCTATGAAGATGTTGAAGAGTGTTGGAGAGAGTAGGCATCCCTGACGCACACCGATTGTTGTTCTGAACCAGTTTCCGATGGCGCTGTTGTGGAAGACTGCGCTGGTAGCCTTATCATACAGGCTTTTGATGACTTCAATAACTTTAGGGCTGATGTTGTACATTCTCATTGTTGCCCACAGAGCTGCATGCCAAACTCGGTCAAACGCCTTTTTGAAGTCTACGAACACATGATATAGAGGTTGTTGGTGCTGTAGGTATTTCTCGCAGATTATTCTGTTAATAAATATTATAATTATTTAGAATGATTTAATATTCTGTTATTTGAGTTTGTATACCCCCAATACTATTATTACAATGAATGAAAAAGTTATTTTAATTGTGTATGCGTGATATGAGTGGTTCTGTCTGTCAAATGAAATTTTCTATAAATTTGTTAAGCGATGTTTGGACGTGTGTGTGTGTGTGTGTGTGTTTGCGTGTGTGTTAGTACTGGGAGAGCTAGGAGAGAGAGAGAGAGGTTGTGTGTGTGTGCGTGCGTGTGTGTGTGTGTGTGTGTGTGCATTTGTTTTAAAATTTTATTGATATGTTAATAAATATTATATTCTGTTCTTATCTATTTTATTTTTATATTACTAGAAATAATCCTATCTACGTAGTAGACGATCTGTCCCTCTCCATCCTGCACAGAGGTCGGTAAATTAGTCTTAGCCTTATAAATGACTTCACAAATTTTTGTGACCTCAGAAAATTATAAACGAATTCTGCCTGGTTTTATCATTCTCACATTCATTGCTTTTTATTTTTTACCATGGCTTTCAAACATAAGTATGGCAATTCAAACAATGATAGCTCTCAAAAACTGAAATCCACCCGTGGAAATGTTGTGAATATGTTTCACATGAGTTAAAGACCATGGTGATTATCTCGAGTTTCTAGCACCTTATTGAGCAACACAATTTGAAAAAAAAAAAAGAAATTAAAATAATGTACATAAATAAATTAAAATCAAACTTTTAAAAAATTACATAAATGAACCAAAATATAACAATGAAATAATTCATTAGTTTAATAAATTTAAAAACTAAAACAAGCAACGTTCATTTACAACTCCAACCAAGCTGATGCTACACGTCGAACGCAACAAATGAAAAATATGAAATATGGATAAACTATGATAAAAGGACATTGACAAAACAACATATGACAGACGGAGTTACCACAATGAATGGTCTTGCATAGATAACAACAAACGAAATCAAGATGAACACAAGAAATATGGATAAACATTATGACAAATGGACAATGACAAAACAACACATGACAGAGTTATCAGAACGAATGGTCTTGCATAGATAACAACAATCTAAATCAAGATTTGTGGACACGAACTTGAGGAACAGACGACAAGAAATGAAAACATTGAAAATGTATAAACTTGGCTGTCCAATGAATCTATTTAAGTAAAATGAAAACGGAGCCGTCATACATGCGGATGCGCTCAGGTTAAAGTTGTACACATACACATTTTATAATCTCGGGTTCAAGCATAATACTTGTGATAAATTTAAGCACAAAAACCACATTTCCTTAGGCACTAGCATTCTTTCTGGCATTCTTTCTAATAAGTCAGCCTTTTACTTTCATCATTTTCAATTCCGCCAAAAATGATGGTGAATGTGAGTTCACTAAATTACCGCTTTCCGGTTTGCATCATAACGCTATCATCAATTCAAAGTTATGTCTGACTTTTGTCGTCGAACATACATATTACAATATAAGTACACCTCTTGTCTATATAGTTTTGTTTACTCAATAGAAGGAAAATGGCGGTCTTTCAGGCGCGGTTTTATTGTGAAACTCTGACGTTTGTTCTCGAGGTCACAACGTTGCAAGGTCACGGACAGGTCATAGGTGTCTTGTTGGGGCGGCAGAAGGGGCAGACCACCCTGGAGACAGAGGGCCTGCTTGGAATGGATTATTTGCCCTGACTGCAAAAGACATAAACCTATCAATTGCAAACCCTGCTTCAAAGATCAGTTTATCTAAATGTATTATTGATGATGGCAAAATATTCTAAACTGTCAAAGCAACCTTCATATTTATGTATTTATTTATTTTATTTATTCATTTAGATTTTTACTTATTTATTAATCCGCTCATTTATTTATTTACATATTTTATTATTATTTATTATTTATTTAATATGACATAAGCTAAAATAAAACAGATAAACCTCCTAAACAGAAGTTTCCATCAATATCATCACTGACGTCTTTTTGACCATCGTCATCATCACCGCCATCGTCACCATCGTCACCATCATCATCGTCGTCGTCAACCACTACCGCCCCCGCTACGACTTACTGTAGTAATGTTCCACGCATGGTCGCACGTTTTAGCAAATGCGACTTTTCCGTCTGAAGCACACACTACTTGATCCTCATCTTGAAATAGTAGACCGTCATTCGAGATGTAGAAAAACTGAAACGCGACGCAATCAGCCAACAAAGGACATGTATTAACCCATGCAAGGGAAACATGATGGCAAGACACTCAAATGTATTTCCAGACATTCCCATTCATAGCCCCCAAATAAGTATTTTCTCAAGTGTTAATTTTCTTGTTGGTTTTGTGCCCCGTCTTTATCCTAACGAAGCAGAAGGAAACACCGAATGATAAGCCACTATCCTAAAATATATTGGAGCAAAAAAGTTTCGAAAACGGCTGACCCAATTTTTGGATACAGCGCACAGCGTGTTTTTTTAAATGATGAAGCACAATGACCTTGACCTTTAAGAAAGTACAAATACACATGATCTAACCTGCTTATCACTAAACAATCTGCAAAGTAAAATTGATACATTTCGGTTCTCGTGATAAGGCCGATAACGGGACTGCTACTAACACCCACCCACCCCTACTATTTCCAGAGAAGCCTGGAAGACAACAAGATGGCAAGTCATTTACATTTATGTCCAGACACTCACTAACATGGTGGGATTGAAGGGGGAATTTCACACGTGTTATTTTAGGTGGGCAACCTGCAAATGTCGCATGAGTTCATTAAATAGTCAAACAAACACGCGATGAAGCACATAGATATGTAAATACAAAATTAAATAATGCTTCTACCACCCACACACCACACGTACACACTGAATTTTTGGGACAGTTTCAAAGTAAAAACAGTTACAGAAGGGATATAACTACGACGAGCCTAGCGGTAGTAGCTCATTTACCTGGTTACCCCCCTGCCCATGGCAGCCGTATAGTTTCGGCCCGTCGGTGCTGGGAAGATAGCTATCGAGACACTGGTTGGTCGGCGTTATTTTCAACTGAAATCGAAGAAGTAGCATGAAACAGTCCCCCCCAAAAGTCTGTATACATGCAACGACAATTATTAGACTAGAAGGGCAAAGCCCATATGACTCACATGCTCCTTTTGGAACTTGCATTATTTAACATGAAAAGGAGTGCCCAGAAGAAGAAAAAAAACAAAATGAAACATTAGCATTAAAATGCAAAGCACTACCGACGTTGATCTTTCTATGCTCTTGACCTTGATATGACCTTGTCCTCTGGCTCCAAATAAACTCATGTAATCTCAAATAAACTACAGCAAAAGTTGTATTATGATTTAAAAAAAAACAGTGACCTTGGGATGACCATGACTTTTAGTGACCTTGACCAAAGTAGGTTAGTATAGGTACTTTGAACTGACCTTGACCCTAAACTATGTGAGATATTAAGTCCAAACTTGTATTTAGAGATAATAGATTGATCTTTAATATTTGTTCCGATTTTGCGTTAATTTTCAAGGTCAAGGTCATTTTAGGCCTTGCAAAAAATACAATAAATAGGTAATTATTACAGTAGAATGGCTCTATTTAACCTGCAAGTACGCAACAGCATTGGGTTATTTGTCATTATTACAGTGGAATGGCTCTATTTAACACATAAGTACGCAACAACATTGGGTTATTTGTCAATATTACAGTACAATGGCTCTATTTAACCCATAAGTACGCAACAGCATTGGGTTATTTGATCATACATAAGCATGAGAAGCCACATCAACCACAACCCAAGGTCAAGGTCACTAAAAGTGCCATTGTACTGTAATAATGACAAAATTTGGGATGGGAGGGGAGGGGGGTGAGTGGAGTGGGGTGGGAGGGAGTGAGGGAATAAGTGGGGGAGTTTGAATACATAGACTCACATTGCTATACATGCGAGTCAAAAAGAACAACGATGAAATGCGGAAGCTAGTGGTTCATATTGTATGCCAGCACGCGCCTCAGTGCACATGTATTAGAGGGTAGGTAGTGTCAATTATGGTCCGGTGTGACCTGTCCCCTATACGCAACGTGTCCGGGGACGTTAATCTACCCAAACAAACAATTATGATCCGATAAGAAAACCGCAATGATGGTTTGTAATGGTTAAAAACGATATAACAAGAAAGCACACACCTGCATCAAAAATTAAAATGATGATGATGATGATGAGGAGGAGGAGGAGGAGGGGGCCCACCGCCGTAGCTCAAGTGGTAGAGCGTTCGCCTGGCACACCGATGACCCAGGTTCGAATCCCGTGGTGGGCGATATAAAATGTGGCCATTGTCACTGTCCATTTGAGCAGTATGACTACTTTGGTGGTTCAGTGTTGATTCAGGTCCCTACCCCTCTTTCCCTGGGATGGTTATCCCCGTCTGCCATATCGCCAGTGGTGGGTGTAGACGTTAAACCTCAATGTTCATTCATTCATTCGAGGAGGAGGAAAAGGAGGAGGAAGAGGAGGAGGAAGAGAAAGACGGCGAAGACGACGATGAAGTTGATGATGGTGATGATGATGTCAACGACGACGACGACGATGATGATGATGATGATGATGATGATGATGATGATGATGATGATGATGATGATGATGATGATGACATACCTCGCCAGCATGCTGCACGTGCAAAGTTGGGAGTGTGTTCGGCTTGACGTTCTGAAGGTACCAGGCGAAATTATGACATTTTAGGCTCTCTCGTAGCTTCTTTCGCTCACTCACATCTCCTATTTCACCCTAGACAACAACAACAGCAGCAACAAAAATAATACCAACAGGCCAATTTCTCACTGTGCTTTAAAATGAATAAAGAGTTCTTGACGTCCAAAAACAGGTAACATTCAGGAGTGTGAAAATTACAGCACCATCAGCCTCATCAGTCATCCCAGCAAGGTCCTCCTGAAAATAATACTCAACAGGTTGAAACCCCAAGCTGAACAAATCATAGCTGAAGAACAAGCAGGATTCAAGGCAGGGCGAAAGTATCATTGAACAGATTTTCAACCTCAGAATAATCTGCGATAAATACCTACAGCACAAACAACATCTATATCATGAGTTTGTAGACTTCAAGAAAGCGTTTGGCCGAGTCTGGCATGCAGCTCTGTGCAACCATGAGAATGTACAACATCAGCCCTAAAATTATTGAAGTCATCAAAAGCCTGTATGACAAGGCAACCATCGGGAACTGGTTCAGAACAATCGGAGTGCGTCAAAGATGCCTCTCTCTCCAACACTCTTTAACATCTTCTTAGAGCGCATAATGTCAGATGCCCTTGTAGATCACTAAGGCACAGTCAGCATGGAAGGAGGGTGGGGAGGGGGGAGGGATAAGAGCAATCTCCAAACTCCGTTTTGCGGATGACATTGATGGATTGGCTGTGGGAGGAACAAGAACTTGAACAGTTGTACATAGGCTTGACACCGCCTCCAGAGCCTATGGAATGCAAATAAACGCAGTGTTACACTCTGTTTGATGATGGTGTTTTTCTTTATCAGTAGTGGATTCAGCCCCAATGCTGAAGTACTGATGAGTGTAGCTCAGATTCGTTTATTCACGCAACCCGCTCAAGCAGCATACAAGTCACTAAGTCGACGTATGAAGTTTTCCACTTTTTATTCAGCACACACCAACAACTGCATACAATTCTCAACTCAACTCAACAACTTTCACAGCAACCTCTTCACAACACACAAAGCATCGAATATATAATTTTTTTCTATCCTTCGAGATGACGACAGTTTGTTCTAGAAATGACGCATTACAACTAACCAATCAGAATTAAAGATCGTCATCACTGACTTACGTCATACATCTCTCCACACATACCCCGAACCTTCTCTTTCTTCGACAATCGTCCCGAAACTTCGATCGATAGTAAACAAGGAGATCCAGAGTATTCTCCGACAATATCGACCAACGAAAATTATCCACGTTATACAAAGCCTCTCCTAACAACAATGCAAACTCAAATCAAAGGTAAATAAACTCCATTATTGAATACTTTGCAAAACGAAACGATTAGATCTATCGTGCGCGCTTCCGACATACTTTCGTTCGCGTTTCAACGTAACATAACCCCCCACTCAAGAAGAAATTTACCCAATTTCTTTCAACAACGTTGAAACGTAATGCACAAACAAAGTCCTCAATTGAAACTAATTTAAGACTTTCTGAATACTGTAATTGCGCTCAGCTTATCTACACAGAGTCAATGGTTTTCATCTTCAAATCTGCCTGGATATTGTCAATGTTCACAGTTCATTTACCCAGTCAACGTTTTTCATTTTCAAGTCTGTCACTACCAATATTCTTAGTTCATCCACACAGTTAATGTTCTTTCATCCGCAAGGTAACGACGCCCTCGTCAGTTGCTGTTGTCATCGGCCCAGGGTCAAAGACGACGATCACGTGGGCTTTCCTGGAGTCAGTGCATCCTCCGTTGTCTTTTTCTTCCGTCGAATGTCCGACGCAGTCGACGTTGTCAGCTCCCAGAATGCATTCGCTGGGTCTCACGGTCAGGTTGGCTTCTGCGGGACGGTGGAACAGCTCCCTCAAGGTCTGCAGATGCTCTTTCCAGGTCTGGGTGTGGATTTCATGTTCGACCAAAGTCGTATAGCCTGGGACATCACTGAAGCTATGGGGAAATTCGCCCATAAGGTCCTTGAGCTCCATTTTTTGACCTTCCGTCAAGCTTGGTCCTAGCTTAACATCATCGATGCCTTCTTTGCTGTGGAAGTCTCCCAGTTCCAACAGTTCTTCGCTGTCAAAGCTGTTGTCGGTCACAGCTGCTGTTGCCACATGCACAGTCTCTGATGGCCTTTCCACGTACAGCTTAAGGAGGTTGGCGTGGTATATCTTGGAATGCTGACCGACCTTCACCTTGTAGTCGTTGATCCCCACCACGGTCTCCACTTCGTACGGGCCTTTCCACTGCATCAGCAACTTATTATGATCGGTAGGTAGCAGCACCAGCACTTTGTTGCCAGGTTTGAACTTCCTGTTCACAGCCCTACGGTCATAGTAGTGCTTTCCACAGTCCTGAGACTTCTTCAGGTTTTCTCTGGCTATCTCGAGAGTCTGCTCCAGCTTCTCCCGTAGCTCAAACACGTACTGGTAGCTGTTCTTCACCTCTGGGGAGTCTACTTCTTTCGTCCACAGTTCTTTTAGGATGTGCATCGGCCCTCGGATGGTTCTTCCGTACAGCAGCTCGAACGGAGAGAAGCCGGTGGACTCCTGCGGTACTTCTCTGTAGGCGAAAAGTAAGGCGTTGATGTAGCGATGCCATTGTCTGGGCTGCTCGCTGCACAGTTTCTTCAGGGTGGACTTCAGCGTAGCATTGAACTTTTCGACAAGCCCGTTGCACATTGGATGGTAGGGTGTCGTAGTCAAATGCCGGATGCTCAGCAGTCTGTTGACCTCCTTCATGCAGTCAGAGACGAACTGCGTCCCGAGATCTGTCAGAATTTCTTCAGGCACTCCAAGTCTACTGAACATGTCCACCAGCGCCTCTGCCACAGTTTCAGTGTCAATCTTCTTCAGAGGCACTGCTTCTGGGTACCGAGTCGCATAGTCCACTAAAGTCAGTACCCATCGGTGACCTTCTTCACTCGGAGGTCTTATTTCGCCGATTAAGTCTAAGGCCACCCTCTTGAAAGGTCGGTCGATTAAAGGCATCCTCTGCATAGGTACTTTCGGGACCCTTCCTCGAGGTATGGTCTTATGGCAAATGTCACATGATCGGCAGAAACGGCTGACGTCCGCATGAAGTCCTGGCCAGTAGAACACCGCCTGGATTCTATCCGACGTCTTCTTGATACCCAGGTGACCTCCCATGATCGAGTCATGCGCTACTTCCATCACCTGGCGCCTTAGGGGTAACGGTACCAATACTTGACGTAGTGGTTTCCCTCCGTTGACCCTCAGGTGCTGGAAGATTCGATACAGGATCTTGGCCTTCACCTCAAAGTAGACCGTACCACTGCCTTTGGTCACGTGGTCTTGGCGGTTCCTGTACTTGTTTAAAGTACTATCAGCTTCCTGGAGCTGGATCAGCTTATCTCTGTCCACGATGGCAGCTTCGAAGTTGTCGGCGACCTTCAGTGGCGTAGACGTCTTGTCTCTCTTGGCCTGGGCCCTGGTAGTAACAGCACCGACGATCTCTGGTCGGCAGGGCTGAGCCGGAGTAACCACATTGTCCCGTAGCAGCTCTGTAAGGTCTCCATCGGGAAACGGCAATGGATCCTCCTCCACAACTTCGACGTGTTGGGTTGAGGCAGGACTCCATTCTGGATCGGGGTCGTCGGGTCGTCTCGCGCCGTCGATGTTCCCGATCATCAAATCATACAGCGGCTTCTTCAGGTAAACCGCTTCGACTTCGCCTATGTAGAAAGGGGTGTTGACATGAATTTTTGCAACTGGCGCTTTCACACATTTGCTGTCGGCCATAAGTGTCCATTTAAAATCGCCAGTGAACTGTTCTTTAGCGATTAGGTCTTCTTTGACGATGACCCCACTGCAGCCAGAGTCTCTTAGAACAGTCACTTCATGATTTCCGACGCGTCCCTTTGAAACAGGCATGTTCTGGACGGTCACAGCTGCGCTGGCGACGACGGGGATGGATTTTCCGTTGGCAAGGAGAAGTTGGCCATCGGTTATGCACTCTTGCACGTCCGCGGGAGTAGCTGCGCGCTCGGTCTCACTCGGAAGAATGACGCTCCCGCCGCACACTTGGTGGTCAGATCTACTGTTCTGCCGTTGATTGGAGAAACGTCTCTGTCGGTTGCCCACCGCTGCATTGTCCGTACTGCCATGCTGTCCGCTACTTTTGTTTTGAGGACAGTTAGCTGCTCTGTGGTCTGTAGCGTTGCAGGTGAAACAGCCTCTCGAATGCCCTTCCCTGGGAGGAGGCGTGGAGTCAGTGTGTCTCTGGCTCGTCTGACTCCCCTGGATCTGGTTCACATGGTTTCCAGTCTTCTGAAAATGTTTCGTCGCGCTGGGTGGCCCCAGGGTTTTCCCATGAGCGATAAGATATCTTTCAGCAGCCTCAGTAACATCTTTAAGCGTCTGCAGCTTTTGTTCTTCTAAGTGGGTCGCTAGGTCCTTGTGACAGGCATTGAGAAATTGTTCCTTCACGATCAGGTCATGGAGACTGTCGTAAGACTTCCTTTCGCCTGATAACTCCACCCACTTGTGTAGATATGACGACAGGCGCTCCACAAACTGCTTTGGCGTCTCGTCTGACTTAGGCCTGCATTCACGGAAGCGTTTACGGTAGCCCTTCTCTGTAAAGTTGTAGCACTGCAGTAGGGCCTCTTTCAAGACGTCATAGTTTTTGGCGTCATCGTTCGACATTCTGGTGTAAACTTCGAGCGCTTGCCCTGTCAGAAGTGCACTTAGTCGAATCGCCCAGTCTCGAGGTTGCCAATTGGAGCTTTCGGCGAACCTTTCGAATCTCGCCAGATAGCTGTCGATCTGGTCCTTCCCGTCGACGAAAGCTGGCAATTTTGGAGCCGTATGGTCGTTGGTGACTTGTGGCGCATGCTGATTGTTCTGGATACGCGCCAACTCTAGCTGGTATTGACGCTCAGCTTCTAATCGTCTCTCTTCCATCTCTCTTTCTTGACGCCGCTCTTCTCTTTCTAGACGCCGCTCTTCTCTTTCTTCTCGGCGACGCTGCTCTTCTAATTCTCTTTCTTCACGGCGACGCTGCTCTTCTAATTCTCGTTCTTGTATTCTCTCCTGGGATTTGACGTACTCCGTCAGCTGTTTGCCTTTTAGATTTAGTTCAACCCCTTTCTGCCAGAAGTCAGCCATCTTGATGCTTCTGGAAAGTTATTTTCTAGAAAGTTCTTTTCTGGAAAGTTCTTTTCTGTGCTGCACCCTTCTAGACTGTTCTAGAACAGCACGCTTTCTGCAGTAGCGCTGATGCTTGTCACTAGTCGCCTTCGCTGACGCAGGCCCCGCTGTCCTCGTCGTATGCGACGCTGCACCACGCTGGTGTTGATGTACACGCTCCTGTGCTGAAGTAGACGCGACGTCCGCTCGCCGCTCTCTGTAACACTGGCGATGTAGCTCCGAGACTGTCCCTCGACGTAGTCCTGCGGCAGCCACGTAGTCCTGATCTGTTGTTCGCTCACGAAGCAACTCTTCAGCGACTACACGCCCTTGCAGTCAACCCGAATCCCTCGGATGTAGTCCCAGTATGTTGGCCCCTCTCGACGCAACTCGTTGGCGGCTACCCTCGATGACTGCCTCTCGTAACGTTGACTCGCTTGTTGTAGCAGTTGAACCCTTGGCTATGGCGTGAATCGCGGCTTGACCCCCAAAATGTTACACTCTGTTTGATGATGGTGTTTTTCTTTATCAGTAGTGGATTCAGCCCCAATGCTGAAGTACTGATGAGTGTAGCTCAGATTCGTTTATTCACGCAACCCGCTCAAGCAGCATACAAGTCACTAAGTCGACGTATGAAGTTTTCCACTTTTTATTCAGCACACACCAACAACTGCATACAATTCTCAACTCAACTCAACAACTTTCACAGCAACCTCTTCACAACACGCAAAGCATCGAATATATAATTTTTTTCTATCCTTCGAGATGACGACAGTTTGTTCTAGAAATGACGCATTACAACTAACCAATCAGAATTAAAGATCGTCATCACTGACTTACGTCATACATCTCTCCACACATACCCCGAACCTTCTCTTTCTTCGACAATCGTCCCGAAACTTCGATCGATAGTAAACAAGGAGATCCAGAGTATTCTCCGACAATATCGACCAACGAAAATTATCCACGTTATACAAAGCCTCTCCTAACAACAATGCAAACTCAAATCAAAGGTAAATAAACTCCATTATTGAATACTAACGAAACGATTAGATCTATCGTGCGCGCTTCCGACATACTTTCGTTCGCGTTTCAACGTAACACGCAGAGAAGACCAAAATGATGACCAACAACACCAAAGGCATCAACATGGACATCGAAGTCCAAGGACAATCCCTCAACACAGTGCATAGCTTCAAATATCTAGGAGCCATTGTATCCAACAATGGGTCCCGCAAGGAAGCCCTCTCCAGGATCGCACAAACAACTGTTGCCCTGACAAGGTTGAAGGCCATTTGGAAAGACAAGACCATCAGTCTACATTCCAAGATAAGGCTGCTGCACTCCCTTGTTATCTCCCTCTTCCTATACGCTTGCGAAACATGGACCCTCACAGATCTACAACGAAGAATACAAAGCTTGGAGATGGAGAAGACTTCTGGGCATTTCCTATACCCAGCACGTCACAAACAACGAAGTCCTACAGACCATCACACAAGTGATAGGACAACACGATGACATGCTCACAGTTGTGAAGAAACGGAAACTCGGATGGTATAGCCACGTCACCAGATCATCAGGCCTTGCAAAGACCATCCTGCAAGGCACAGTGCAAGGAGGTAGAAGAAGAGGGAGAACGAAAAAGAGGTGGGAGGACAACATTCGAGAATGGACTGGTTTGAACGAACCCATGACAAATAACTGCTGCCCTGACAAGGTTGAAGCCCATTTGGAAAGACAGGACCATCAGTCTACATTCCAAAGTAAGACTGCTGCGCTCCCTTGTCATCTCCATCTTCCTATATGCTTGCGAAGCATGAACCCTCACAGCAGATCTCCAACGAAGAATACAAAGCATGGAGATGAGGTGCTACAGAAGACTTCTGGGCATTTCCTATACCCAACACATCACCAACGACGAAGTCCGATAGACCATCACACAAGCCATTGGACAACACGATGACCTGCTCACAGTGGTGAAGAAACGGAAACTCCGATGGTATGGCCACGTCACCAGATCATCAGGCCTTGCAAAGACCATTCTGCAAGGCACAGTGCAAGGAGGTAGAAGAAGAGGGAGACCGAAAAAGAAGTGGGAGGACAACATTCGAGAATGGACTGGTTTGACACTGAGCGAAGCCATCAGGGCTACTGAGGACAAAGAAAGATGGAGTATGCTGGTTAAACGATCATCTGTGGTGCCCCTACGACCTCCGGGTTACGGGACAGGATAGGATAGGATAGGCATGAGGGTTGCTAAGAACAAGAAAGATGTAGTACCCTGTTTAAACGATCATCTGTGGTGACCCTACGACCTTTGAGTTACGGGATAGGATAGGATAGGATAGGAACGTCCTACTGCGTTAGCGTTAAGGACCAATCACCACGTCACCTTGACAACAATGATCACGATCATCAAATGAAAAACACGTGTGTGTGGGAGGGTGCAGTGGGTTTCTTTATAAATACTAAATAGTATCCCCACTTTCTGGAAATTGCTGTCTTTCTCCTTTGTTCTTTTTTATTCCTACTCTGTTCTATCAATCTACTGTACCATCTTCTTCTTCGCTAGACCAGTCACCTAACTTTTTTCTTAAAAACTCTTCCCGCACAAAACTCCTCATTTGTGTGTGAGGTCTGTTGTATCAGCTTGGGAATATTATACGCTTTCTGCCAAATGGTCACTAGGACTTCCTTTGATATTATTGTCATCACAAGCCTGTATGACAAGTATGACTGTATTTTATACGTATGTGTTTTGTTGATATTTTATAATGATGTTTATATTCTATTGTTTATGTAAACGGGGGTTCGATAAATTAGAGTATAGCCTCAGCGTCCCCTGCGTGGGATGCCTTTATTGTAAAGTGACCGGCTGGTGGAGTGCCTTCAGTGTTGCCACTAGGGTTATTTCAGCAGATCTTTTATACGAATCAAGAGTGAATCCTCTTTCAACCAAGTTGTGGTCCTAATTTTGAGGTCCTGATTCGGCTCTTTGCAGTCCCCTGGACCCTGTAAGCAATGAATAACTAACTAACTAACTAACTAACTTAATATTTTGAATGTTATTTACACTGTGTGGGCTTATATAAGCTCGCTTGTTGCCTATCCTGTAAAAGCATTGTGTTTCATTACGTGCTTTCTTTGAATACATTAGCTTAAACCAAGTAGTACTGAACTCAACTATCAACTAGGCCTACCAACTCACCACATTGTAATTATTTCTCTCTAGGAAGTAATTGTTGAAGTCGTCCATCCAGACAGCGGCTACTCGGGCCACGTTATACAGCCCAATGTTTGAGGACCAAGAGATAGGGTTCGACGACCTGAAGATGTGGCCAACGTGAGAACAGGGTATCAACTCTACAGACCCGTAACACATCCAAGCCTGCAAACAAAAAAAACAACCAAAACAAAACAAAAAACAAAAGTGGGGAGATCACATGCCACATTGTCTTTCGGATGAAAGTAGGCTATAAAACGCCTGTGCACACATACATTCCATCGCACTGACTTGTATTAACATCCTGACGCTCATGTTTTAGGAGGGTGAGTGCCAGGGACAAAACACATCCTGCAAGTAGATATACTACCGCCCCTGAGGTTGCTTAAAGTTTGTGGCAAGAGCGTTAGGAACTTTGAAACTGTGTCCTTGTATTCAGCAAAAGCAAACACACTTTCAAGATGAAAGTTAAGGCTCATAGCAATAATATTAGCATTTTAGCCACAATGGAGGATTAGGGGAAAATGGGATTATAACCTTTTTTTGGGAAAAAAAAAAGTTTCGGGTACTTAGGTTCGGGATCTGAGAAACCTGAAGAAGAAAAAAAAGGTTCGTGAACTCCACCAACCTTCCAATTAGGACAGGCCATTGGGGTATGTGTATGGGGAGAGAGAGTGAGGGTAATAAGGGAGGAGGTAGGGGGTCAAGTAGGCCACACTAATATACCATTTGTGAGATTAGGTCATAATAAAGATTTAGATAGGGTTTGCAGGCCCTATTCCTCTTTCTTCTGGGTAACCTTGCTCAGCAGCTGCATTGCTTCCGTTGAGAACGCAGTCCAAATTTCGTCTATATGGGTGTGGCGGAAAGAGAGGCGACTGGTTCAAGCTCGGGAGAGAAGTTGTCTACCTTACATTTTGGGGGGTAGACTAGCCTTCGGTGGCTCCTGCTGTGCAGAATCCTTTGGTGTGGCAATTGGGTTATGCAGGACAAGGCGACACGACATTTTTTTTCTCCCCGGCTGACAATTCGTCTTCTGCTTTTGGTGGTGAGCAGGACTACATTTTCGGCATGCATTTTATGCAAGTCAGTGGCAGTGACTTGTATCGATTGTCGTGGCACTAGTAGCCGGCAAACCGGTTTACTATCAACACGCTTCACCGCCTTGCAAGTACAAATATTTTAATGTTTCTCTTATGAGGGATAACATGAAAATAACAGCTAGGGTTGGTCCTTGTTCTCAAGGTGATTGCCGAGAGACGGGAGTCAAATACTCCGCTCGGCTACATGGGCAACAAATATTATCAAGAATCCAGAATCCCAGCGCCATGGCCAACCCAACCCAACCCAACCCAACCCCCACAACTCAACCCAACACACAACACAATGCAAGGCAACCCAAAACAATTTATTCTTACCATACAGCATACGAAAAGACAACTGACACATGGATTTCTGATATTTCACCTATAACGTACCATAAATCTGTTTCTTGGCTCGCCTACATTACCTTCAATGATATTTCCAAGTTTTCTCCTCCCCAGTATAATAGATCCGGATCGTATGCTCCTAGTCTGTTGAAAAGCTCTCGGCCTATGGCAAACAGTCCTCCTGGCATTGTAGGCGATCTGCACCAAGAAACATAAAATCCATAGTTTTTATAGTCATGCAATCGGTCAAATGAACTGAAATGAAACTAAAAGGGCACAGCCCATAGGACTCACATGCTCATTATGGAACTAGCAACATTGAACATGAAAATTAGGGACCATAAAAAAATTTTAAACTGCGGCAATAAAATGCAAAGTAATATCGACTTTATCTTTCTATGATCTTGACCTTGACCTCCGGACCCAAATACACTCATGTACTATCAAATAAACTACCGCAAAAGTTGTTTTATGCCAAAAAAACAGTGACCTTGGGACGACCTTGACCTTCAGTGACCTTGACCTTGGGATTATCTTGGCCTTTACATTAGCTCTTATGCTCATGTGTGATCAAATAATTCAATGTTGTTGCATACTATGTGTTAAATAGAACCATTATACTGTATGAAGATCTACATTTTGTATGTTTTTGCAAGACCTAAAATGACCTTCACTTTCACGATCAACGTAAAAATGGAACAAATATGAAAGATTAATCTATCGTCTCTAAATACAACCAATTTGGACTTTATATCTCTCATCGTTTAGGGTCAAGGTCACTTTACTTCAAAGTACCTATACTAACCGACTTTGGACAGCTCTAATGACCTTAACCTTGGCGTGAGGTTGATAAAATGTGCACAGTATTTGTGTCTCATTAATATCTATCATGTCAAAGAATCGTAAGTTTAATATTAATAACTTAGAAAAAATATGAAATTTTGTGATTGACCCTATGACCTTGACCTTGACGTGAAGTTATTCATTCACTGATCACTTATGAAGTCTCACGGATATACACCATCTTACCTGTGACCAAATTCCTAGAGCGCATCATGTCAGATGCCCTTGCAGATCACAAAGGCACAGTCAGCATAGGGGGTAGAGCAATCTCCAACCTTCGTTTTGCGGATGACATTGGTGGATTGGCTGGAGAGGAACAAGAAACTGAACAGCTGGTACAGAGGCTTGACACCACCTCCAGAGCCTATGGAATGGAAATAAGTGCAGAGAAGACCAAAATGATGACCAACAACACCAATGGCATCAACAAGGACATCAAAGTCCAAGGCCAATCCCTCAACACAGTGTATAGCTTCAAATATTTAGGACCCATTGTATCCCACAATGGGTCCCGACAGGAAGTCCTCTCCAGGATCGCACAAACTGCTGCCCTGGCAAGGTTGAAGCCCATTTGGAAAGACAAGACCATCAGTCTACATTCCAAGGTAAGACTGCTTCGCTCCCTTGTCATCTCCATCTTCCTATACTCTTGCGAAACATGGACCATCACAGCAAATCTACAACGAAGAATACAAAGCATGGAGATGAGGTGCTACAGAAGACTTCTGGGCATTTCCTATACCCAGCACATCACCAACGACGAAGTCCGACAGACCATCACGCAAGCCATTGGGCAACACGATGACCTGCTCACAGTGGTGAAGAAACGTAAACCCCGATGGTATGGCCACGTCACCAGATCATCAGGCCTTGCAAAGACCATCCTGTAAGGGACAGTGCAAGGAGGTAGAAGAAGAGGGAGACCGAAAAATAGGTGGGAGGGCAACATTCGAGAATGGACTGGCTTGACACTGAGCGAAGCCATCATGGTTGCTGATTACCGAAAAAGCTGGAGTACGCTGGTTAAACGATCATCTGTGGTGCTCCTACGACCTCCGAGTTACGGGATAGGATAGGATAGGATAGGGGACCAAATTTGGTTGTGATAGTTGAAATAGGTTTTGAGTTATTAAATCCACTTGAAAGGCTGTGCACCGTAGGCATTTTGTCGTGTGGACTGTATAAGATCCTTACGCTCATTTCAGGTGTCCATCGTCAGCGTTTTGAGCAGCTCTTCGAGCAGGAGTGTGCGTTGTATATAAAAAAGGAGACTACGTCTTGGATGGGCCACTCTGACAGTAAGACACATTCAGAAACAGTGAATCTTGATTTGTGCGCGTAACAAGTCCTCGTCCTCATCATTATTATCATCGTCGTCATTATAATCATCATCATCACTAATCATCATCGTCACTATCATCATCATCATCTTCATCTTCGTCGTCGTCGTCATCATCATCATGATTAATCACTCCACCAGTGATGTTGCTAGAAATTTTCAGCATAGGCCATTTGGCCGATTCAGTCACAAATTTTTAGGACATTTTGAAAATCTTTCAGCCACCATTTTGACTTCTTTCCAACACCAAACGAGAGGCCACTGATTGGTTTCGGTTTCTTTTTAGGCGGCATTTCGAAAACGAAAAGTTTTATTGCCGGAAGCACGCCGTTCGCAACAAAGGACGTTACTCTAACTCTCTCTGCTGTTGCACGTGTCGTCTGCTTGGCGCTTCTGATACTTGATGGTCGACAATAACTCGATTTATTAACACCTTTATTTATCCGATAGGAAATTAATATGGTCAGAAGCAATAACAACGAAACAGACATGAGACAAGCAAGCAAAAAACGGACAAAGGGTGGCCGATTGAGGCGTAAAACCTTAGGACAGCGAGCCGATCAGAACATGATTCTTTAGGACATTTTGGAATTTTATCGGTGAATGGCCCATTTGCCGACGAAAACGATATCACTGCTCCACCCTACACCCCACCCCCTCCTCCAATTCCGGATCGCCCAGGATTGTGCTTAGTTGTCTAAGGGGTCAGAAGATGCGCATAAAACAGCTAGGTAGCGCCTCGGGCGGACTGCGTTAGATCCTGTACCGGCAAGAGCCTTGAGCAGCTCTTCGGCTGGATAAGTGCTATGTAAGAACGATAAACAAACAAACAAACAAATGAATAAATAGAACAGAGAGATAGAGGTGGACAGCGAAACAACCAGAAAGAAAGATAAGATTGATTTAAGTCAAGTCGATTGATTTATTTTTGATTTATTGTTGCTTTAGGTCCAGCGGACTCTTCCGAGCCAAATCAGGACCGGACAACCCCCGATCCGCATAAAAGATCTGCCGAAACAACCCCAGTGGGAAAATTGAATGCCCTCCACTGGCCAGTCACTTTACAATAAAGACATCCCACGCGGGGGACGGCTGAGGGTTGACCTCAACTACGCGAACACCCCGGTTACAAAAACAAAATAGAATACAAACATCATTATAAATCATCAACCAAACACATACATATAAAATGCCTATAGTGCTAAATAGTACATTCATAGGAAGCCCTAGTGACCACCCGGCAGAAAGCGTCCAACACTCCCAAGCTGATCCAACAGACCTCATACACAAACAAGGAGTCTTGTCCAGGAAGAGTTTTCAAGAAAAAAGGTAGGTCATTGATCTAGCGAAGAAGAAGATAGTATAGCAGAGTGAAGGACAGAGCAAGAATAGGAAAGAGTAAATGAGGAAGACAGCGACAGTGGGAATTTAAAGCACTAAATTTCCATAAAGTGGGGATACTATTTATACTGAAAACCCCCGGCACTCCAACGGGGGTACTGTTGCCGCAGTGAAGCGTCTTGCCTATAAAGGAAAGACAGGTTTTCAACTGTGGCTTTCACTGTTCCCTTTATAGGTTTGAACAATCTACAGTGGCAAGATTGCTCATGACCCCAAGGGGTAACCATTTCACAGATCCAACAATTCTGTAAACTAATGAAGTGGAAGATTTGGATGACAGCAATACAATTACAAAGATTGCAAATATTACTTTAAAACACACACACACACACACACACACACACACACACAAACACACACACACACGCATACACAAACACACACACAGACCAACACACCCACCTCCACACCCTCACACACACACACGCATACACAAACACACACACACACACACACATACACACACACACGCACGAACGAAAATGCTTACTTGATGGGATCAGCTATGGACTTCGGGCGCTGATCATGGGGTATAGCTTCCCATTGGAAGGTCAGATCCCGCCATCTGAACACGCCTAAGTTCCCAACGTCATGTGTGAGGTCCACCTTGTAACACAGTATTAACCAAGACAATATATTTGATTTGACACAACTGATAACGCAATCCACGCAGTGATGATATTTAATATCTACCATATAGTCGATCATCAAACTGAATTCCTTGTGAGTTCACTCGGAACAGTAAAACTGTTATTTTAATCCTTGTATTCTTGTTGTAGTAGCACGTTTCACAAACAAGGGACCCACGAAAGACACCCAAATTATACCTAGAAAAACTTTGATAGAACCAATATCCCACACCAATGAAAATGCTTGGTTATTATTCTAGGTGTACTTCCAGGTTTTAAATGTAATCAAACCCATGCAAACTTCCATTCATCGTCGATGACAAATGTGTTTTACCTTCAAAGTATCCGTGTTGATTATTTCTATGTTGGGAAATACTGTTACGTTGGGGTCCGATGCTATTCTATCCGCCAGTGGTTCGAACCAACCTGAAAAACAGAACTGCTTAGTAGTAATCTCAAAAGAAGGATTTGGATTTTGGTGTTAGGGTTACAGATATAATAATTATGTAAAATGTTTCCAAATTTGAGCTATAGTTTTAAGCAACTAAAAACGGATTTGTATGTGTGACTCCGTAACTTGATTACTTACTGTCAACAATGTGTGTCAGTGTTAAGAAGTATTTAAATGGCTTGCAATCTAAAAGCTCCACTTTAATTCATGGTGTTAGTTGGATTTTGCATGTGCTACATAAAATAGACAATTAACATTTCAAAATTCCAAAGTGACCGTGAAAAGTTCGTTTACGCTCTCTGCTGCTAAGGAGTGAACAACGACGACGACGACGACGACGACGACGATGATGATGATGATGATGATGATGATGATGATGATGATGATGATGATGATGATGATGATGATGATGATGATGATGATGATGATGATGATGATGGATGATGCCTCAGCGATCCATAAAGATTGATCACCCATTCCCACTGACTGTTTATTTTGATTTGCTTCTTCTTTTCTACCTTGGTATTTTACCCCCTGTGGGGGTACCGGCGGTATCTGAATAAATAGTGTCCCACTCTCTGGAAATTTAGTGCTTTAAATTCCCACTGTCGCTATCTTTTTTCCTTTGTTCTTTTTCATTCCTATTCTTTTCTACCAATCTACTATACTATTATTCTATATTCTTCTTCACTTAACCAGTCACCTAGCATTTTTCTTGAAAACTCTTCCAAAATTCCTCATTATTTTGTGTTTGAGGTCTTTTGGGTCAGCTTGGAAATATTGGACGCTTTCTGCCAAATGGTCACTAGGGCTTCCTCTGATATTATTATTTATCAATGTGGGCATTTTATATGTATGTGATTTTTTGATATTTTATCATGATGTTTGCGTTCTATTTTGCCTTTGTAAGCGGGGGTACGATAAATTAGAGTATAGCCTCAGCGTCCCTTGCGTGGGATGTCTTTATTGTAAAGTGACCGGCAGATGGAGTGCCTTCAATGTTACCACTAGGGTTGTTTCAGTAGATCTTTTATACGGATCATAAGTGAGGCCTCTTTCAACCACGTTGTGTCCTGATTTTGTGGTTCTGATTCAGGTTCTTTGCAGGCCGCTGGACCCTGTAAGTAATGAATAACTAACTAACATCCTTGGTATTTTATGTTCTTACATGTCAAGGATGTGTGTGTGTGTGTGCGAGTATTATCTGGATAAATCAGTGAACATCTACATAACTTGTATTGACCTGCCTACTTGTTTTGGCGTCAGAGCAATGATCCGTTAGGGTTAGGGCTGGGTTAGGGTTGGGATTAGGGTTCGAACACTTCAAAGTACTTAAAAATGGGGACGAAATATGACCCATTGTCAGCACAACGTAGGTGGCGTTTCGGGAAAGTCATGATAATACTGTGTAACCTCGACTGTGCGTGCGCGTGTGCGTGTGTGCGTGTGTGTGTGCGTGCGTGTGTGTGTGGGTGTGGGTGTGTGTGTGTGTGTGTGTTGCGAAAGTGTTGGGATGCGACTTAGAGTAGACTATTTTTGTCTAGATTTGGCGGGATATAAATGTTCGTATTATTATTTATTATTATTATAATTATAAATTATTATTATTACATGTAGTAGTAGTAGTAGTAGTAGTAGTAGTAGTAGTAGTAGTAGTAGTAGTAGTAGTAGTAGTAGTAGTTAGGTTTTGTACGACAATAACCAAAACAAAAAAAATGTTGCTGTTAATAAGGATTGGGGTTATTCATTATCGTACAAACCAGGAAAGCATTCGATGTGTGAATCAAAGAAGACGACCATAGGAGCAGTTGAAGCGTGGAACCCTAGAAGTCTGGCCTTTGTCAGGCCACCTCTCTCTTTCGCTCGCAACACTTTCACTCTGCTGTCTGTCGTCCGCCAGTATTTTTCCAAGGGCTCCTTCACATGACCTAAAATGATACCAAAGAGAGAGGTTTTGATAACAGTTGTTATCCAATTACACTTAACTTGAGTGTGCAATCGTCGAGATAAGAAAATGAAAAGATATAAATGAAAGTCGAAACACTCTATCAAGAACTTTCTTATAAACGTCAATATTTCGGTATTGAAACCTTCCTCACGACACATTCAATGTATGTTTGACCTTCAAGATCAAGGCTTAAGGTTACTTCAAAGTACCTATACTCATCCACTTGCAAGTATTGCTCAACCGGACAACGGACTACGCCGGCGACGGACAGACACGCGGACGCCGAACGGCGGACAAACAGAAGGACGGACAAACAAATGTGTTTTTGCTAAATGTCAGGTTTGGACTATTTAGGACTCATCTTGCACAGATTTGCACAAATCGGTTAAAAAAATAATAAAAAAATAAAATTAAATTTAAAAAAATAAAAAATTATGTATAGGCCTATGTAGGTGAGTATATAGACTCACATTCCTTTGCATGTGAGTCAGAAAGAGGAATAAGAAAGCAAGAACGAAGCAAACATCTAGTAGTAGCCTAAATGAACCACCAAGAAACACTCACATTATAGTCAGAGGTATTATCAGCGTATTCCTCAAGGTGACTGCAGCTTTTATAGATACATATTCCACAACTTTTAACCGCAGCTTGTATAGATATAACACTCGAATGTCAGGACGTTTCTCTGTGAGTTTATGACATTTAACAATCCTTCGAAATTTGTGACATGTATCAATACAATTAATGTTATTTCTGTATGGGAGAAGAAGAAGAAGAAGAAGAAGAAGAAGAAGAAGAAGAAGAAGAAGAAGAAGAAGAAGAAGAAGAAGAAGAAGAAGAACAACAACAACAACAACAAAAACAACAACAACCAAATAACAACAACAATAAAAACAACGACAACACAACAACAACAACAATGTAGCCTCCCCAAGTTTCCCGCTCTATTTAAACAAGAACCAATCATGAATTGGGCTTAGATCTAAATATTGCGGAAACCTATACTTACTTACCCATGGAGGAAAAATCGTCCACTAGAATGACCTCCCGCATAAACTGTTTGGGCGTTGTAGAGAGCACGCTGTGAACTGAACGCAGCAACACCGACCAAGCCTCATTGTGGAAGATGATGATCACACTCACTTCCGGCAGGTCGCTGCGAAACGTCCTCTTCCTGCATCTGAATATAAATTAGAGGTCAAAGTAAGCATCACCTTCCCCTTCTCTGGAGCTCCCATCGCTTGCATTCTTAAATTCAAGTCCCCCATACGCTCAGTTGTCCGGGGATGGTAATTTACTCAAGAAGAAGAAGAAGAAGCATCACCTCTGATAATAATAAATCGAGGACCAGTCATGGGCCTATAATTTAAGGCTATCAATTAGGCATATAAATTACAATTAAAACCTAGAAATTATGTTAACGATTGGCACACGATAATAGTCAATAACGACAAGAAAGAAGTGGCACTGTAAAGTTGAGAATAAGGCAAAACTTGTCCCGTGATCTTTTAAGTTGTCGGGGCAGACCGCCGGAGCTCCGCATTTCAGGGTCAAACTTTTGAGGCGCTGGGTCATCTCCTCATCTTCGCTGTTTTACCTTCTTCGGACCTCAAACAGACCTGCAGCCATTAGCGGCTGATTGGGGTGACTGATGTGTGATGTTTCATTTTCTTATCCCAGCATGTTTCTACTGTTCCAGATACCAATCGACGCACATAATACTTATACTAATGATACGGGATGCTGTACGAGCCTTATTCCTAAATCAGACTCAAAGGACGGCGATCTAAAATCAACACGCTCACAGTTCGATGACACTCCTACGCAACACAACAAACACACATACATCACTCAGACACGTGGTGCAAAGGCAAACGTCGCTGTTAAAAGGCGGAAAGGAAATATATATCAACAGGCCAGAATAATACCCCTGCTAGGCCAGATATATCTGTATATCTTCTCTTATCTTTTCTTATCTTATTTTGTGTAATGAAACGACATTATATCGAAACACAAAAGATCGAAACGTCTGCAAATCGAACCGACATATGATAAAAACATTTTAAAATCGAAGCGACTTATGATCGAAAGGTCTAAAACTCGAACCGATATATGATCGAAACGTCCTCACATTGAACCAATATATGATCGAAAGTCTTAAAATCGAACCGACATATGATAAAAACGACAATTTATCGAAGCGTCAAGCATCGAATGATGCAAATATCGAATGGACAACATATTTATTGGACAAAACGTCGAAGAGTAATTAAATCGAACTCTTTAAATATTTTGTTGTTTCAATGTTTTTGTATACTTTTCAATCAACCGAGCTAGTTTAAGTTATAAGAAGTGGGAGAATTGCTGAATTAGCATTCACTTGGATATAATAATAATTAATAATAATTTTATTTATAAAGCGCACATATCAGACAACATTTCTGCTCAAAGCGCATAAAACATAGAAACACACAATGCACATAAACATCACAATAGACAACCATAATGAATAATGAATAATCACAATAACAATGAATTGGATAACAATTTAAAATACTTGGAGGTTTTAAAATCATAGTAATAAATACAATAAAATGTGACAGATAATGAACACACGCACACACACACACACACATGCACAAATAAGTAGGAAGGTAAAAGCAAGCATCAAACAGATAAAATGCATGAGATAAATGAATGCATACTAAAAACATAACAGTTTTAAGTAAAACTCGTATGAGGGAGAGGGTAGCAGGCAACCAAAGGTGAGGAACTCAGGAAAGGTACTTATTAAATAGATGAGTCTTGAGGAGTTTCTTAAAAATTGTGAGGCACTGAACTTGTCTTAGAGATACAGGAAGAGAATTCCAAGTTAAAGGTCCAAGCACACTGAAAGAACGTTTTCCAAAAGTAATCAAGGAATAACCTGGGACAGTAAGAAGAGAGGTACTTGCAGAACGTAACGAACGTGCAGGTGTGTATGGATGAAGCAGATCAGAGAGATATGGTGGGAAAGACTCAGAGTGTAGGCTATGGAAGCAGAGAATGGATAGTTTATATTCAATACGAGCTTTGACGGGCAACCAGTGCAATCTTCTGAGCAACTGGGTGGCACTGACACGACGGGGTTGACGAAGAACCATACGCGCAGCGCTGTTCTGGATCTTTTGCAACCTCAAAAGCTTGTTGTCAGGCACACCTGCTAGAAGTGCGTTACAGTAGTCTAACCGAGAAAGAATGAATGAGACAGCCAGTTTGTTTGCATCATCAACAGACAAATAGTGACGGATTTTACTTAATCTGCGGAGCTGGAAGTAGAGAGCTTTACAGAGCTGACTGATTTGGGTCTCCATTGACAAGCAGCTGTCTAGGTGGACTCCAAGGTTTTTCACAGAATCAGAAAATGTAATCTCACTACCAGAAAGAACCATGGAATGAGTTGCAACCTTCTCCAGCTTAGATCTGGTACCGACCAGAATGAGATCCGTCTTGTCATCATTCATTTTCAATTTATTTTCACGCATCCATTCTGCAACATTCTCAATGCATTCTTTCACGTTGTCTGCAAGGCTTTGTATGTGAGAAGGAGCGACAGAGTTGTGAAGCTGAGTATCGTCAGCAAAGAACTGGTAAGAATGACCGAAATTTTTGATTATGGAACCAAGAGGCTGAGTGTACATTGTGAAAAGAATTGGGCCTAAAACTGAACCCTGAGGGACACCAAACTTAAAAACTGATGGGGCAGACAGTGAGTTTTTCACAATAACTGACTGAGTGCGGCCTGTCAGGTAAGATCTGAACCACTCCAGAACCGTTCCAGTGCAGCCAAAGACAGCCTCGAGGCGTTTACAAAGAAGGTCATGATCTATTGTGTCAAAGGCTGCGGACAGATCCAGCAACGATAAGATCGACACATCTCCGCGATCCGATGCCTGCAAAAGATCATTGACAACGCGCAAAAGTGCCGTTTCTGTGCAGTGACTTTTCCGGTAGGCTGACTGGAAGGGCTCTAGGAGATTATGATTTTGAAGATGAGACATGAGCTGGGAAAGAACAAGACGTTCAAGAACTTTTGATAGAAATGGCAGGTTTGAAACGGGGCGATAGGATATTATGAGGACTAATCATGGTTTTGCGAAGGTCTTTAGTTCTTGCTTTAAGATAATTTATGGTATTGCAAGATTACTATTCCCAAAAAGGGTAACCTTCAGGAGTATGAAAACTACCGCCCATCAGCCTCATCAGCCATCCCAGCAAGGTCCTCCTGGAAATAATACTCAACAGGTTGAAACCCCAAGCTGAACAAATCATAGCTGAAGAATAAGCAAGATTCGGGGCAGGGCGAAGTACCACTGAACAGATTTTCAACCTCAGAATAATCTGTAAGAAATACCTACAGTACCAACAGCATCTATATCATGTGTTTGCAGACTTCAATAAAGCGTTTGACCGAGTCTGGCATGCAGTTCTGTCGGCAACCATGAGAGTATACAACATCAGCCCTAGGCCTAACATTATTGAAGTCATCAAAAGCCTGTATGACAAGGCCACCAGTGCAGTCCTCCACAACAGCGCCATCCAGCGGGAACTGGCTCAGGACAACAATCGGCGTGCATTAAGGATTCCTCTAATCTCTAACATCTTCCTGGAGCGCATCATTTCAGATGCCCTTGCAGATCACGAAGGCACAATCAGCATAGGGGCAGAGCAATCTCCAATCTCCGTTTTGCGGATGACATTGATGGATTGGTTGGAGAGGAACAAGAAATGGAACAGCTGGTACAGATGATTGACACCATCTCCAGAGCCTTTTGGAATGGAAATAAGTGCAGAGAAGACCAAAATGATGAACAACAACACCAATGGCATCAACATGGACCTCAAAGTCCAAGGCCAGTCTCTCAACGCAGTGCATAGCTTCAAATTTTTAGGAGCCATTGTATCCGACAATGGGTCCCGACAGGAAGTCCTCTCCAGGATCGCACAAACAACTGCAGCCCTGACAAATTTGAGGCCCATTTGGAATGACAGGACCACCAGTCTACATTCCAAGATAAGGCTGCTGCGCTCCCTTGTCATCTCCATCTTCCTATACGCTTGCGACACATGGACCCTCACAGCAGACCTACAACAAAAAAATACAAAGCATGGAGATGCTACAGAAGACTTCTGAGCATTTCCTATACCCAGCACATCACCAATGACGAAGTCCGACAGACCATCACACAAGCCATTGGACAACACGATGACATGCTCACAATGGTGAAGAAACGGAAGCTCCGATGGCCACATCACCAGAGCATCAGGCCTTGCAAAGACCATCCTGCAATGCTCGGTGCAAGAAGGCAGAAGAAGAGGGAGACAGAAAAAGAGGTGGAAGAACAACATTCTTAAACGAACTGGCTTGACACTGGGCGAAGCCATGAAGGTTGCTGAGGACATAGAAAGAGGGAGTACACAGGTTAAACAATCATCTGTGGTGCCCCAACGACCTTCGAGCTACGGCATAGGATAGGATAAGACAGAATAGGAAGATGGAAATGTCAATAAACAGGTCGGACACAAAAAGGCAAGCCTCTTCTGTACTAAAACGGGCTGATCTATATTGTGGATCGCATTCATGTGCATTACACTTAATCACAGACATTACTACACATACACACAAATGCACACAAATCTATTGTTTTTCGCACCCCGTAAAACTATTTGTATGAGAACAAATTGTTTTTGATATCGATATTAATCGATATTATTTTTCACTAATATGACGTTTTATCTACTGTCTTTTCGATCATGTAAAGTGTCATATCGATCTTCTGTCCTTCAATGTCATGTCTTTCGAACCAATGACGCTTCGGTCACTTGTCTGTTCCATATGTTGACGCTTCGATTTTGAGACAGTTCGATTTTGAGACGGGTCGATCATTTGTCGGTTTAATTTAAAGACGTTTCGATCATATGTTGATTCGACCTAAATACTTTTCGATCATATGTCGCTTGGATCTATAGTCGTTTCGATCATATGTTTTCGAGGGCTTCCTATGATGTTATTATTTAGCAATGTATGCATTTTATATGTATGTGTTTTGTTGATAATTTATAATGATGTTTGTATTCTATTTTGTTTTTGTAAACGGGGGTTTGATAAATTAGAGTACAGCCTCAGCGTCCCCTGCGTGGTATGTCTTTATTGTAAAGTGACTGGCTGGTGGAGAGCTTTCAGTTTTACCACTAGGGTTGTTTCAGCAGATCTTTTATGCGGATCAGGGGTTGTCCGGTCCTGATTTGGCTCGGAAGAGTCCGCTGGACCTAAAGCAATAATCATGTAATGTAATGTAATGTAAAGTTTTATATTGTCTATTTGAAGATAACAAGAAAGAGATATTCAGGATGTTTTTTATTTTAAATTTAATTAAAGAAAGACGATGTAAACGTCGAAAAGGATGGCAAAAGGCAAAAGCAGATAAGAGTGAGTTGGTCGATGAAAATAAAGATAGCTACGACAATGACGACGATGATAATGATGACGACGACGATGCTGATGACGGCGACGATGATGACGGCGACGATGACTGCTATGAATTTGACCGATACTAACTCTTCACTCCAGCCATGTGGAAGTGTTCTGTGCACACTCAACCGATCACTGAGATACTGGTTGAAGCTGTTTTTCTTCCATCCTGCGTCGTATTCTTCTTTATCCTTCCCAGTTAGCTGGCTGAAGTTCATATTCGATAGTTTCTCATAGGACGATATGTTTAATCCTGAAATATATTACGTTAAAGAGAGAAAGAAATAAAGAAGGAAAGAGAGAAAGAAAGACATTTTTTTTTTAGTGGTGAGAATAAGAGAGTCTACGAAAACAAATGAATGAACATTAAAAGATGAATTGCATCATCATCATCATCATCATCATCATCATCATCATCATCATCATCATCATCATCGTCGTCGTCGTCGTCGTCATCATCATCAATATTTATCATCATCTTCATCATCATATTCATCCTCATCCTGATCATCATCATCACTACCACCACTACTAAACACAATCTCCATCCTCCTCAACAACAACAGGCAACATGGTAGTCGGGGATAACCGTCATCACATCACCACTACCACCACTATTAACACAACCTCCCACCTCCTCAACAACAACAGCAACATGGCAGACGGGGGATAACCGTCGTCACATCATCACTACCATCACTATTAACACAACCTCCAAACTCCTCAACAACAACAGCAACATGGCAGGCGGGGATAACCGTCCGAAGGAACATGGAGTAGGGACCTAAACCAAACCGATTAAACCATCAAAGCAATCATACTGTTGAGATGGACAGTGATAAATAGCCACATCATTATTACCTTGCTCCACATAGGTCAGTACAGAAATCATACACGATTCTCGATGCTAAAATATGGCCAACCTATGATGCCCCTGCCCCTACTACTACTACTACTACTACTACTACTACTACTACTACTACTACTACTACTACTACTACTACTACTACTACTACTACTACTACTACTACTACTACTACCTATCACGCGCTGTTTCTTCAATCGAACTCAAAGAGCGGCGATCTAAAGAGATCGGAAGAAAGAAATATAGGTTTAAAAAAATTTTTGTTTGGGAAATTTAGATTCGACTGCATCCAAATATACCATTATTAAAGAGAGGAGGTAAACAGGACACGGGAAAGGGGGAGGGGGGGAACTCGCTGCCCTGAAAAGACTCGTACCTCTAAAAGAAGAAGACCGGTAGGCCTACTGATAGATAGTCAAAAGAAATGTAGTTTCTTAATTATATTTTTATTACGCTGTTTCTTCCCCATTTTTGTGCTTCAATTTTGGTAATTTTCCTTTAACATCAGCATACCTTGTTCTTTTAATAACAGCTTGTTTTGAGAACTCTGTGCTAAACAAAGAAAAGGAGTTCTGACCCGGACATCTGTGAAGACATGAAATTGTTGTCTGTGGATTTTGTATATGCCTTTTCTGTACAAACCTTACACCTTTTAAAAACGAGGTGTGAAAATTCAACATCTGATGGTACTTTTCATCACATTAAAACAGGTGTAAATCCTCATTTTGTATTAAAAAAATTTTTTTCCTGAGCTAGGCCTGAACGTTAAATAATTTATACCAACTGAGCTACGAGGCCACCCCTGTTGATACAACAACAAAGACTAAACGTAGCAAACCTTTTCACTCAAGCCGTTCAACCCATATTATCAAAGTTAGAACTTTTGATTTGGAGCTCGGGGCGTTTTTACAAGAGGCTTCAGAAGCCTTCGTTTAGATAATCATGAACTGGCTTCGTTGGCCAAAGGAGTGATAGAACCGATAACCTGCTATTTTAAATTTAGCACATTTGGGATGTTCCTTTCCCGCCTCTTATCCCAACTTCTCCGTTTTCTTCTCCGCCGCCTACTCTTCTTCATCTTCATTTTTCATCTTCTTCTACATCGCCTACCCTTGTTGGGGTGCCGGGGGTTTCAGTATAAATAGTATCCCCACTTTCAGGAAATTTAGTGCTTTAAATTCCCACTGTCGCTGTCTTTTTCATTTGCTCTTTCTCATTCCTGCTCTGTTCTATCAATCTGCTATACTATCTTCTTCTTCGCTTGACCAGTCACCTACCTTTTTTCTTGAAAACTCTTCCGGGACAAGACTCCTTATTTGTGTATGAGGTCTTTTGGATCAGCTTGGGAATATTGGACGCTTTCTGCCAGGTGGTCATTAGGGCTTTCTATGATGTTATTATTTAGCAATGTAGGCTGTTACGTTGAAACGCGTACGAAAGTATGTCGGAAGCGCGCACGATAGATCTAATCGTTTCGTTTTGCAAAGTATTCAATGATAGAGTTTATTTACCTTTGATTTGAGTTTGCATTGCTGTTAGGAGAGGCTTTGTATAACGTTGATAATTTTCGTTAGTCGATATTGTTAGAGAATACTCTGGATCTCCTTGTTTACTATCGATCGAAGTTTCGGGATGATTGTCGAAGTAAGAGAAGGTTCGGGGTATGTGTGGAGAGATGAATGACGTAAGTCAGTGATGACGATCTTTAATTCTGATTGGTTAGTTGTAATGCGTCATTTCTAGAACAAACTGTCGTCATCTCGAAGGATAGAAAAAATTATATATTCGATGCTTTGTGTGTTGTGAAAAGAGTTGCTGTGAAAGTTGTTGAGTTGAGTTGAGCGATTGTATGCAGTTGTTGATGTGTGCTGAATACAAGTGGAAAACTTCATACGTCGACTTTGTGACTTGTATGCTGTTTGGACGGGCTGCGTGGATAAACGAATCTGAGTTACACAACTATCAGGAATTCAAGCATCGGGGCTGAATCAGATACTGATAGAAAACACCAACATCGAACTGAGTGTAACATTTTGGGGGTCAAGCCGCGATTCACGCCATAGCCAAGGGTTCAACTGCTACAACAAGCGAGTCAACGTTACGAGAGGCAGTCATCGAGGGTAGCCGCCAACGAGTTGCGTCGAGAGGGGCCAACATACTGGGACTACATCACCGATAGGTTCGGGTTGACTGCAAGGGCGTGTAGTCGCTGAAGAGTTGCTTCGTGAGCGAACAACAGATCGGGACTACGTGGCTGCCGCAGGACTACGTCGAGGGACAGTCTCGGAGCTACATCGCCAGTGTTACAGAGAGCGGCGAGCGGACGTCGCGTCTACTTCAGCACAGGAGCGTATACATCAACACCAGCGTGGTGCAGCGTCGCATACGACGAGGACAGCGGGGCCTGCGTCAACGAAGGCGACTAGTGACAAGCATCAGCGCTACTGCAGAAAGCGTGCTGTTCTAGAACAGTCTAGAAAGGTACAGCACAGTCAAGAACTTTCCAGAAAAAAAAAGAGAACTCTCCAGTCAAGAACTTTCTAGAAAAAGAACTTTCCAGAAAAGAACTTTCCAGAAGCATCAAGATGGCTGACTTCTGGCAGAAAGGGATTGCACTGAATCTCAAAGGCAAACAGCTGACGGAGTACGTCAAGTCCCAGGAGAGAATACAAGAACGAGAATTAGAAGAGAAGCGTCTAGAAAAAGAACTAGAACTAGAACAGAAGCGTCTAGAAATTGAACAGCAGCGGCAAGAAAAAGAAGAGCAACGTCGCCGTGAAGAAAGAGAGTTCGAGCTGAAGCGTCTTGAGGGTGAGCGTCAGTACCAGCTAGAGTTGGCGCGTATCCAAAACAATCAGCATGCGCCACAAGTTATCAGTGACAACAAAGCTCTAAAATTGCCAGCGTTTGTCGACGGGAAGGACCAGATCGACAGTTATTTGGCGAGATTTGAAAGGTTTGCCAAAAGCTCTAACTGGCAACCTCAAGACTGGGCGATTCGACTAAGTGCACTTCTGACGGGGCAAGCACTCGACGTCTACACCAGATTGTCGGACGATGACGCTAAAGACTACGACGTCTTGAAAGAGGCCCTATTGCAGTGATACAACTTTACAGAGAAGGGCTACCGTAAACGCTTCCGTGAATGCCGGCCTAAGTCAGACGAGACGCCAAAGCAGTTTGTGGAGCGCCTGTCGTCATATCTACACAAGTGGGTGGAGTTATCAGGCGAAAGGAAGTCTTACGACAGTCTCCATGACCTGATCGTGAAGGAACAATTTCTCAATGCCTGTCACAAGGACATAGCAACCCACTTAGAAGAACAAAAGCTGCAGACGCTTAAAGATGTGACTGAGGCTGCTGAAAGATATCTCATCGCTCATGGGAAGACCCTGGGGCCACCCAGCGCGACGAAACATTTTCAGAAGACTGGAAACCATGTGAACCAGATCCAGGGGAGCCAGACGAACCAGAAACAGACGGACTCCACGCATCCTCCCAGGGAAGGGCATTCAAGAGGCTGTTTCACCTGCAACGCTACAGACCACAGAGCGGCTAATTGTCCTCAAAACAAAAGTAGCGGACAGCGGAGCAGTACGGACAACGCAGCGGCGGGCAACCGGCAGAGGCGGTTCTCCAATCAACGGCAAACCAGTAGATCTGACCATCAAGTGTGCGGCGGGAGCGTCATTCTTCCGAGTGAGACCACGCGCACAGCTACCCCTACGGACGTGCAAGAGTGCATAACTGATGGCCAACCCCTCCTTGCCAACGGGAAATCCATCCCCGTCGTCGCCAGCGCAGCTGTGACCGTACAGAACATGCCTGTTTCCAAGGGACGCGTCGGAAATCATGAAGTGACTGTTTTAAGAGACTCTAGCTGCAGTGGGGTCATCGTCAGAGAAGACTTAATCGCTAAAGAACAGTTCACTGGCGATTCAAAATGGACACTTATGGCCGACAGCAAATGTGTGAGAGCGCCAGTTGCGAAGATTCATGTCAACACCCCTTTCTACATAGGCGAAGTCGAAGCGGTTTGCCTGAAGAAGCCGCTGTATGATTTGATGATCGGGAATATCGACGGCGCGAGGCGACCCGACGACCCCGACCCAGAGTGGAGTCCTGCCTCAACTCAACACGTCGAAGTTGTGGAGGAGGATCCATTGCCGTTTCCCGATGGAGACCTTACAGAGCTGCTACGGGACAATGTGGTTACTCCGGCTCAGCCCTGCCGACCAGAGATCGTCAGTGCTGTTACTACCAGGGCCCAGGCCAAGAGAGACAAGACGTCTACGCCACTGAAGGTCGCCGACAACTCTAAAGCTGCCATCGTGGACAGAGATAAGCTGATCCAGCTCCAGGAAGCTGATAGCACTTTAAACAAGTACAGGAACCGCCAAGACCACGTGACCAAAGGCAGTGGTACGGTCTATTTTGAGGTGAAGGCCAAGATCCTGTACCGAATCTTCCAGCACCCGAGGGTCAACAGAGGGAAACCATTACGTCAAGTATTGGTACCGTTACCCCTAAGGCGCCAGGTGATGGAAGTAGCGCATGACTCAATCATGGGAGGTCACCTAGGTATCAAGAAGACGTCGGATAGAATCCAGGCGGTGTTCTACTGGCCAGGACTTCATGCGGACGTCAGCCGTTTCTGCCGATCATGTGACATTTGCCAGAAGACCATACCTCGAGGAAGGGTCCCGAAAGTGCCTATGCAGAGGATGCCTCTGATCGACCGACCTTTCAAGAGGGTGGCCTAAGACTTAATCGGCGAAATAAGACCTCCGAGTGAAGAAGGTCATCGATGGGTACTGACTTTAGTGGATTATGCGACTCGGTACCCAGAAGCAGTGCCTCTGAAGAAGATTGACACTGAAACTGTAGCAGAGGCACTGGTGGACATGTTCAGTAGACTTGGAGTGCCTGAAGAAATTCTGACAGACCTCGGGACGCAGTTCGTCTCTG
The DNA here is from genome assembly GCA_036898135.1 of Oncomelania hupensis. Classification (NCBI taxonomy): domain Eukaryota; kingdom Metazoa; phylum Mollusca; class Gastropoda; order Littorinimorpha; family Pomatiopsidae; genus Oncomelania; species Oncomelania hupensis. Next base: position 31,135,982 of record CM072511.1, read on the forward strand.
ACTGCATGAAGGAGGTCAACAGACTGCTGAGCATCCGGCATTTGACTACGACACCCTACCATCCGATGTGCAACGGGCTTGTCGAAAAGTTCAATGCTACGTTGAAGTCCACCCTGAAGAAACTGTGCAGCGAGCAGCCCAGACAATGGCATCGCTATATCAACGCCTTACTTTTCGCCTACAGAGAAGTACCGCAGGAGTCCACCGGCTTTTCTCCGTTCGAGCTGCTGTACGGAAGAACCATCCGAGGGCCGATGCACATCCTGAAAGAACTGTGGACGAAGGAAGTGGACACCCCAGAGGTGAAGAACAGTTACCAGTACGTGTTTGAACTACGGGAGAAGCTGGAGCAGACTCTCGAGATAGCCAGAGAAAACCTGAAGAAATCCCAGGACTGTGGAAAGCACTACTATGATCGTAGGGCTGTGAACAGGAAGTTCAAACCTGGCAACAAAGTGCTGGTGCTGCTACCTACCGATCATAATAAGTTGCTGATGCAGTGGAAAGGCCCGTACGAAGTGGAGACCGTGGTGGGGATCAACGACTACAAGGTGAAGGTCGGCCAGCATTCTAAGATATACCACGCCAACCTCCTTAAGCTGTACGTGGAAAGGCCGTCAGAGAATGTACGCGCAGCAACAGCAGCTGTGATAGACGACAGCTTTGACAGCGAGGAACTGTTGGAACTGGGGGACTTCCACAGCAAAGAAGACATTGATGATGCTAAGCTAGGACCAAGCTTGACGGAAGGTCAAAAGATGGAGCTCAAGGACCTTATGGGCGAATTTCCCCATAGCTTCAGTGATGTCCCAGGCTCTACGACTTTGGTCGAACATGAAATCCACACCCAGACCTGGAAGGAGCATCTGCAGACCTTGAGGGAGCTGTTCCACCGTCCCGCAGAAGCCAACCTGACCGTGAGACCCAGCAAATGCATTCTGGGAGCTGACAACGTCGACTGCGTCGGACATCCGACGGGAGAGGAAGACAACGGAGGATGCACTGACTCCAGGAAAGCCCACGAGATCACTGTCTTTGACCCTGGGCCGATGACGACCGCAACTGACGAGGGCGTCGTTTCCTTGCGGTTGAAAGAACATTGACTGTGTGGAGAACATTGGCAATATCTAAACAGACTTGCAGATGAGAAACATTGACCTTGTGTGAATGAACTGTGAACATTGACAGTATCCAGAAAGACTTGCGGATGAAAAACATGGACTCTGTGTATATAAATTGAGAACATTGACAGTAAATGAGACAGTCTGAAGTAAGTTTTAATTCTGTACATTGTTTGTGCATTACGTTTCAACGTTGTTGAAAGAAATTGGGTAAATTTCTTCTTGAGTGGGGGGTTATGTTACGTTGAAACGCGTACGAAAGTATGTCGGAAGCGCGCACGATAGATCTAATCGTTTCGTTTTGCAAAGTATTCAATGATAGAGTTTATTTACCTTTGATTTGAGTTTGCATTGTTGTTAGGAGAGGCTTTGTATAACGTTGATAATTTTCGTTAGTCGATATTGTTAGAGAATACTCTGGATCTCCTTGTTTACTATCGATCGAAGTTTCGGGATGATTGTCGAAGTAAGAGAAGGTTCGGGGTATGTGTGGAGAGATGAATGACGTAAGTCAGTGATGACGATCTTTAATTCTGATTGGTTAGTTGTAATGCGTCATTTCTAGAACAAACTGTCGTCATCTCGAAGGATAGAAAAAATTATATATTCGATGCTTTGTGTGTTGTGAAAAGAGTTGCTGTGAAAGTTGTTGAGTTGAGTTGAGCGATTGTATGCAGTTGTTGATGTGTGCTGAATAAAAGTGGAAAACTTCATACGTCGACTTTGTGACTTGTATGCTGTTTGGACGGGCTGCGTGGATAAACGAATCTGAGTTACACAACTATCAGGAATTCAAGCATCGGGGCTGAATCAGATACTGATAGAAAACACCAACATCGAACTGAGTGTAACATAGGCATTTTATATGTATGTGTTTTGTTGATAATATATAATGATGTTTGTATTCTATTTTGTTTTTGTAAACGGGGGTTCGATAAATTAGAGTACAGCCTCAGCGTCCCCTGCGTGGGATGTCTTTATTGTAAAGTGACTGGCTGGTGGAGAGCTTTCAGTTTTACCACTAGGGTTGTTTCGGCAGATCTTTTATGCGGATCAGGGGTTGTCCGGTCCTGATTTGGCTCGGAAGAGTCGTAATGTTCTACATCGCCTACGTCTTCTTCTTCTTAGTATCATACCTACGTCATCCTCGACAAAAGGTGGGTACGTGACCTTGTCCCAACGAACCTCTACGTCACCTGTGTGACTGCTGACGTCATCATCCCACTTTTTATTGCTGGTGATCATTTTCCTGTTTCTGTACACGTGGTCGTGAACTGCAAAACATTAGGAAATTAATGTCATAAAATGACAAGCACCAAAATCAACGAGGACAAACCATTGCATCATCATCATCATTATCATTATCATCGTCGTCTCATCATCATCATCATCATCATCATCATCATCATCACTACCATTATTACTAGCACAATCCTTATGCCCCTCCTTATTATGTCGAATAGACCCATTAATAATAAACAATCAAAATAACAGACTACCTACTTGGTCTGTTGGCTGGCCTAGGTGTGAAAGACATGAGCTGCTGCAGATTCAGTTCCCCATGCTCGGAATTGACGGAGGCCTCCAGTGTCAAGTACAGCAGTATCACCATCGGAATGCTCATCATTATCGGGAAGATCAGCATTGCCGCTGACGTCCTCTTAGGTGAACGTCTTGTCATTGTGCACGTATATTGTAGAGTTTAGAGATACGGTATATTTCAGGATATCAGAATACGATGACTAGCGGCTATACACAGCCTAGTCGATGACTGGATTTAGGATAGAGGACACGAGTAGGTCAGCTTCTTGCTCCCATTCTTGTCCTGCTTTCCTCTTATCAGTCTCAGTTCTTCTTGTTGATACTCCGTCAGAAAGAAAGAAGTAACTCCACAACTTCCTTTTGGGTGTCCGCAACTACCTCTGAATGGTGATTGACTGATGGTAATATTTGATGAAATAGGCGAAGTACGTCCGCTGAAGGCGTGTTCTTTTATTAATACATTCACGTGCACATGCTTGTGAAAAGCCCCTTTCGTCAAGATAAAGCACAGGAAAATGAAAATAAAAACTTGCTAGAAAGGCTTACATGTGATTGTGCAGGTACTGTATACACATTTGAAACTGCCAACACGGTCTCAATGTTCTTTCATTTTAAAATCACGAAATGTTACTGTGACATGATCAACCCTTGTCGTAATATAGGCCTAACTCACGTTCGTGTGTCTTTCGTTCCGTAACAGAATAAACTAAGCACTAGCCACCGCAGCGACTTAAGGCCTAGCCTCCAGCCGCCCGTCATAGAAACTAGTCTAATCTCAGAGGGACACTTAAACACAGAGGAATATCATCAAAACTAAGCGTATAATGTCTTCACCTAAAAGATGATTGTAGCTACTTGCATGGCTTCGAAAATGTTATTCAACGATGGAAAATATCCAAGAAAAGGCATATAGATCACAAAGTCTGATCTGATCAATGTTTTGAAATATTTTTTACGACAGACCTGCGACTTTTGGAAGTCGCTTATCATGGTTAACGTATGGATGTATCACCGTAACATACCCGTGGTATTATATAACCCACGGGTGTGTTACGGTGATATAACCCACGGGTGTGTTACGGTGATACATGCCGCAGGTCTGTCGTAAAAATATTTCAAAACATTGATATGATCAGATCAGAGTTTGTGATCTATATGCATTTTCTTGGATATTTTCCATCGTTGAATAACATTATCGAAGCCATGCAAGTAGCTACAATAATCTTTTAGGTGAAGACATTAAATACGCTTACTCTGAGTTTTGATGATATTCCTCTGTGTTTAAGTGTCCCTCTGAGATTAGACTAGTTTCTATGACGGGCGGCTGGGGAGAGAGAGAGAGAGAGAGAGAGAGAGAGAGAGAGAGAGAGAGAGAGAGAGAGAGAGAGAGAGAGAGAGAGAGAGAGAGAGAGAGAGAGAGAGAGAGAGAGACACAATCACTTTTCAGTTGACAGATTTACTGATATTTCAACCACTTCTCAGTTGACAGATTTACTGATCTGTAAAGTTTAAACTCGGAAAGTTAAATACACACTGAAGAACACCAGAACAAAAATAATGGGTATTGACTATACTACAGCATTACATTTCTACTTACAAACAACAACAAAAAGCAAAAACAAAACCAACCTATTGTCTCTCAAAGAATATACGTTGAAGAAAGCAAGCACCAACACTATGACATAACGTACCTTATATACGAACATACACTATTAGTAGAGACCATGTGTTACCGTGCAAGCTTATTTTTTTTCATTGTCTTTGCTATAATGATAGACATCTTTATTACTTACAAACTAGCATGAGTCGACACTGTGAATCTGCAGTCAATTGTTTTTAAAAGGGTGTATGTATACGTAGAAGATGATGACAAAGAGACTTGGCGTTTACGCCTAAATGATAGAGCCGTGCATGCACAATGTAAGGCGTTGTTTAGTGTGGCAATGTGTAATATTTACTCCTTCAGATGAGAGGAGGACTAGATCTAAGTCTGTACACGCACGCATTCCACCGCGCGTGTGAGCTCACGAACATGGATATGTAAACAGCCCTGAAGGAAACTTCCGACATGTGTGTGTGGGGGGGGGGGGGGGTGTATGTGTATGTGTGTGTGTGGGTGTGTGTGTGGGTGAGTGTGTGTGTGTGTGTGTGTGTGCGTGTGTGTGTGTGTGTGTGTGTGTGTGTGTGTGTGTGTGATCTCGATTCCGAGACATATTTCTTGTATCTTATCTTGGCAATACAATTAGGCTATTTGACTTGATTTGACTATAGACTAATGGGACAAATGCGCGATCCACGAAAATGCGAACATCGCGATGGGTACGTGAAGACTGCTGCCGCGCTGAACACGGTGATGTACATCGAGAGCATGCATGTTTTCTGAACTGTTGAATGTTGTGAACTCTTTGAGGGATCGGGTAGAGAGTCTGATAAGAAACAACCGTGCGACAGCAAGGACAGAATGCGAAGCTGCGAAACGAAATGGATCAACGGTTGGACCCAAACTGTCCTAAGTAATAATTTCCCTACCTATGCTGATGTTGTTCTGTCCACTTCAGCTTCGTCAAATAGCCAAGCGAGCTTAAGAAATTCCGCCTCCAGCTCTACTTCTTGGGTTAAAGACACCAAATGCAAAATACAAAGCAAACAAAATTAAAGTCAAGTGATGACGTCAGAAATCATCTTCATGACGTCAAATATTAGGCTTCTGGGATGAGAACGTCCTTGATCATAGGCGCTCGACAAACATCACTAATTCTAATTAATTAAATTCTCCCCTTTTGTAAACACACTTGACCTTGTGTTTCTTTCATTTAAGAGCTCTTGGTAAAATCCGCTCTTCTCTGACCCGTATAGTGTAGCAAACACTGTTGCTGTCTCTTTGGTCTTGTCAAGACTTGCCTATTGCAAACGCCTTCTTGCCAATCTGCCTCAAAGACCAAACGCCCCTAATCTGCGCAGAATTCTTTAGCTCGATTGGTCACAAAAACTCGCAACTCAGACCACATCACTCCCATACTTAAACAACTCCATTGGCTTCCTGTACACGAACGCATTAAACACACAGTGCTTTCAGTTGCCTATCGCGCAGTTAAAGAGCCACTCCTGAATTCCTGTCTGAACTTCTAAATTTGTACTAATCATCTCGCGGCCTCCGCTCAACTCCCAGTCTTTCCTCGTTGTCCCTGGGCACATGCAGTGTAAGAGTAAGAGCTATGGCTAGAGTTATTTCAGCTACACTTCACCGGTCTTCCAGAAGGCATATAGAGGGCAGACTCTGCGGACGCTTTTAGCAAAACCCCTGAAAATAATGTATGACTTGAAGATTGTCTCAGCAGTGAGTCATGGCAACTTCCGCTTGAACAACCTGTCGGATTGGATCCACCTTATGAATGCTGGAAGCAGTGCAATTGCAAGGAATTTGGGTCACCACAACAGAGACTTGTTTTGGTCAAAACTTAGACCAAGGAGACCTGTGCGCGGGCCAAATATGAAATCATGGTGGCAAGAAATGTGGCTATAATTTTAACTGAGGCAAAAAAATAGTGTTTTTTAGCTCCATATGCATATTCTATAAAATAAAATAGCAAACAAGTTCAAATATGACCATGGAACTGTCGCTCAATATGTATGAGCTTGTTATAATTTAAAGTCTGTTGGAAAAAAAACACAACAATTCTTGTATAGATCCATGCAATCATTAGATCTGCAGAAATCAAAATTACCGAAGTTTGGAATTACTTTTAATCCACAATTATGCAAACAAACAAAAAAAAAATTCAAACTGCAATGTGTATAGGATAGGATAAATCATGTTTATTGATTGTACAATTCCAGTCCCGCAGGATAATGAAGATTTGGATGCCATTGGTGCATGTGTAAAGCTAAATGATAATATTTTATCTATATATTATCCAAGTGGAAAAAAGGGAGATGAGACCGACTGGCTGAATATTTTTGACTTCTCTAAAAGGTAACTGGGTTGACCTTGGAAACTTTAATAGATTCAGAGGATATAACATGTTCTAATTCCTGCGATGAAGTAATACGCCATGACCAATCAGAACGTGCTTTGGCATCCTTGACATTGCGACAGAAGAAAATGGCCGACACCACAACACAAAGGTTGTCATCGGATCAAAGAGCACAGAATAAGCATCGAGTGTCTCCCGATCCGAGCACCGTGGTTTTAGTCTCTAACATCGCCTAGGAATCTTGGTAAAGGACGACTGATACAGGTAGCTAATCGCCTCATCTATCTACAAATCTTAATACCTTTGTAAGATAATCGTATCTTCTCCAGGATATATCATCACACACTCTCCTTTTTGGGAACGAGAATGCAAAGCTGTGACATATAATCGTTTTATTGACAATATTGTTGACTCCAAATTAGTGTTATTACATGATGGCAGTATACTCTGACGTTGATGCCTAGACTTGAAACAATAGAATTGTCAATTATATCTTCTAATTTAACATTAATAGTAAATGGTTTGTTGAAGATCGATTGTCTAGGCAATGACCATCCACCTATTACTATTGTTTTAAATCAATCTATACAAAATAGTAAATGCAATATAACAGATAAAATGCAATTTTTTTTAATGAGGCAAATTGGGATTCATTTCAAAATCATTTCTTATCTTATACCAATAGTACCATTGAACACGCAGAGGTGCATATTTTTTAATGAAAACTTTTGTCAAGAGGCAGTTTTGCAAGCAGCTGTACATTCCTATTCCCAAAGTTAAATCAGTTAAATGGACAAGCCAGCACAGTCGTTATTGGTGAAAAACAGCATGTAAAACCGCTGTACAGTAAAATAAATAAATAAAAATTTTATATATATAAGTTGAATCTAAACGTTGTGTCCGAGTGTCCAAAAGATCGTCTGCTATAGCAGTAAATGACTTATCTCCCTTAGAATACAGGCACAAGCAAACCACAGACAGACAAACGCAGCGCACCGTGACACAACAAATCCCAAATGCGTGGCTGTGGATTAATCAAGGTAAACAGTACTGCGCCGGTAATCTGAAGCGACGCTCACAGACTGCATTGTGCTTACGCGCCTATTGGAGAGCTTTTTCTTTAACAGTGTGGAGTAGTACACTCTTCTATGATCATACTATTTAGTGTAAAAGCTTGAGAAAATGACTCCCAAAACTCATTATAAGAAGAAGCTGTGTATAACCACCTTGTATGATTTGTTTAGTCAGTGTATATGTTATGTAATCCAGAGTACCACAAACTTTTCCATTCAGGCCTTCACATTATTAGCAAGAAAATTTTTACACCTAATACAACCTGCCTTGGTCAACGCATCAGTTGATATATAATCCAGAGAAGGTATCCCAATATTCTTGACATTCCACGCAATCGTGTAGAGTATTTAAGACCAGAATAATTATTTCATTAAGGTAATCCAAGCCTAGGTCCACCATTTTTCATTTATATAGCCTGTCTAGTCTGTAGCAGCCATAGTTTTACTTGAAGATTGTAGTACATCGAACATTCATAGCGCTCGGTCTTAAAAAAAAAAAAACCAAAAAAAAAAAACCACAACAGCCTCTTGCTTATTAAATTCTTTACATTCCATAGTCGTAATAAAACGTAACAATACACCTTAACAATAAACTCGTCCATGCTTCCACTTGATCAAACTCGTTACCATAATCTGACACAGAGAAACAATGGATTTATCACAGGCACAAGAAGACAACGCGATAGACTATCATTATCCAAGACGTTTTGTTTCAACTATGTCAAGAGGGCGATTTACTGATATATACACACACATACACGCGCACACACCCACCCACACACACGCACACACCCATACACACGCACACACAGACAGACTCACACACACAATTATTATGCCTATAAACCTCGCTGGCATACCCATGGCGTGTCAATAATGACGTACGAAGTTATGAATGCTGTCATAAAACTTGTATATATCACAAATACGAATTATTGTCCACCAAAACAAATATGGTAACTCAAAATGACAAATATATAAAGGTCTAGTCTCACTGCTAACTGCACAGTTTTAAAAATAAAATCGATTATCGAAGAAAACAAGGTGACAAACTATTCAAATGTAGTACTACTCTAAAACACAAACACCCGCTAACAATGTAATAATTTGCGTTCTGTTGTTGTTCACATACACAATGACGGACTGCATTTTGAACAAACTGCAAGCTTACATAGTCAGTATTTATTCATTCAATTTTGAGAAAAAGCTCAACACCAGATCATAAAATAGCAACAACACATGCCAAGAGTTGTCGTCCGTGATGACGAATAGAGTTATCCCAAAGTGTGTCCACCGAACAGCAGTATGACATTACGCGCTATTTCTAAGCGAAAACTTATCAGAAATAAATAATTTTAACCAATAATTATTAATGAAAGCCTGTAGCTTCGGGGTTTTTGCAAAAGGAGACGTCCGCGTCCTGGTAGCTAAAATGGCAAGTGAAAAGGTGGGTTTTATCGTGATAATTGTTATTAAATAATAAGACCCCTCGCTAAAACTTTGTGTACAGATAATCGAATGCACTATTTCCATGTTAAAGCAAAAAACATTTTGAAATTCGACCGTAAAATACTTGAAAAAGTGGTTTTTAGTTCCTGCACGTAGCATCAACACATACCAAGAGTTGTCGTCCGTGATGACTAATAGAGTTATCCCTGAGTGATAGGCCTATTTTGTGCTTACACACTTCAACATACAAATAATTTGTCATTCATGATACATTAAGTTTGAGTTGTTGTTTTTTAATTTGTTTACCAAGATCACATCAAGGACTAACTTATTAAAGCGTTAAATTAACATTCTGTCCAATCACAAGTATATCAACTAACAAGTTAGTATCTCTCTTCTATGTCTCTATCGACGTGCGCGTACAACCGATTGCTTCCCTTTACATGCTTTGTGCTCCATAGAGCGTCGTCGGCCTGAAATAACTTTTTAGAAACTTCAAAACCCAGGGGAATTATGGGTAGAGAAATCCTTTTCTGAAATAACGTCGGCTAAATCCTTCTTTAGTTTCTTTGCTGGAGCAAAGGCAACTTCATAGGTATGGAGCACTTCGTCCATTATAACTCCATCGCTGATAATACTGCTGACAAGTTTCTGCCTTTGTTCACTACCAGAAATATGCAGTTCCTCTCCCAACTTTCGTTTCATTTCAGCGAGCACATCTTCGCGAGAACAGATTTCCCAGAATTCTCTATTCTATTTTTAGGTTTGGAATTTCCCCGTCTCAGCTTGTGGCTAAACGGGACCACCGCACGTCGACTGGGGGCAATACGAGATACTAACTTGTTAGTTGATATACTTGTGGTCCAATATATAAGCAGGCCATCGACCGGTCACCTACAATGGAAAAAGAGCTGAAAATGCTAATTCGTCGTTTTTTCTTTAATGGCTATAAAAAAAAGTTTTCGACTTACGTTAAAAAATGAACGGTTTTTTTGCAATATACATGTTATCCTGTATTAAATGTAGGCCAAACAAAACTTTAAGGGGGGGGGGGGGGGGGGTTAAAAAAATGCTGGGTTGTTGCTACATAAAATTATTGCCCTTACCGATCTTGACCTCTGAGAAAGAGCAAATGTGATGACACTTACAAAGGTGGTAAAATTATCTCACCATCAGTTCAGTTTTGGTTTTGGATTTAGATAAAGAGCGGCGCGTATTTAGAAAATACTGTATCGGTTGACATTGACCTCTGAGATAGTGCTGATGCAATGGCATGGGAATCGGGTCACGAAACCTGATAACTTATTCTTGTGTACCATGATAAGGACCGTACGCTGATTCGTTTTTGTATTCGTATTCATTGACATTAGGACAAACCCCGTTCAGTAGTCCTTGAGATATGTTGCACAGTCTATGTAAACTTTAAATGTCAGGCATTAACTTTGTAAAGATAGACCGACCTATATTTGGCTCGTTCTGATTCCCGACTAAATGAAAGTATTCTCTAATTTAGTTCGCTGCGGCGCACGAGGTGGATGAAGGGACAACTTAAAAGGCTTAGTAAGATGAAAGAAAGCACGATGTGGCTAGCTAGGAAATGCGAATTTTATATTCAGACCTTTAAATGTTGCAGCCAGCTGTTGGTTGAAAGTTTATGCCTGACATTTAAAAGTTTGCATCGATTATATTATGGCCGCGTCGCTGTATTCTCAGCTTTGTCATACTTACAATTATTAAAGGGAGCCTGACGTTAAATGTCCAAACTTATCATTTTCACGGGATAGTATAATTATTGGAGAATCTAATAATCCACATTACTGAGCAGGGGTGAGATTTAATCCAGGAGACTAATTAGCCCGCCGGGCTAGCTAGTAAATAAAGTGAGGTAGCCCGCATGGTTTTTAGGCAGCCCGACAATCGTTCACTTCAATACTGCTGCATGAGCTGGAGTCTGTTGATCACGTTGAAGGTGCTTGCCTCTCAGGATGATCGGGTGAGTCTTGTAGCTACGGGGTTCGGACGTGGTGAGGTAGATTCTAGAAATAAAGTTCCACATTTTCGGATCAACAACCGTCACCTTGACAATACACGTAATTTGTAGCGAGTGTCTTTTTCACAAACAAAGCAGTCAGCGCGCTTGGCGCGAAAGGGAAGTAGGCAAAGGGAAATAACGCTCGCGTATGCTTCATACTCGTAGCAGACGAACAGTGACCTAAAAATGCTCTCGCTTCGGACCGAGCTTCTAAAAGTCTGCAAGTACATGTAGTATCATTTTTTTTAGGTCGCCAGGCGGGCTGGCTCAATTATAAAGTGAGGTAGCCCGAGCCGGTTTTAAGTCGCCTCGGGCGACCGCTAAATCTCACTCCTGCTGAGGTAAAAGTTATCCTGTAGGTTTGTAATCAGCTTGAGGTGTCTGGTAGCTCAGTTAATAGTGAGCTGGTTTCCTATGTTGAAGGTCGCGGGTTCGATGCCCGCAAGGGGCGAACTGTGACTTAGTTACGAGACTATTCAGGTCACCGAGGGTTTTTTCCGGGTACTCCGGTTTCCTCCCTCCCTTCAATAATGGTTTTGGATGCAGTCAATCTTTAAAAGAAATCAATAATAAGCATTCTATTTCCTTTTCGTCTTCTAAAAGCGAACTCCCTGCATTTACCCCACATGTTTGAGTAATAGAGGCGTGTTTGCTGTGTGTGTGTGTGTGTGTGAGCTTGTATGTTGGTACAGATCGCCGCACTTTTAGCCTGATTAGTAATTTTGGGGAATGCGCATATATAGCATCCATTATTATTATTATTATTATTATTAGTATTAGTAGTAGTAGTAGTAGTAGTAGTAGTAGTAGTAGTAGTAGTAGTAGTAGTAGTAGTAGTAGTATTAAAAAGACATTAGGCTCCCTGATAACGTCACTGCGTGAGTCTAGCAAAGAGTCCCTTTGAAACAGTCGAGTCTTCAATCGTCACCCGATATCACGATCATAAGCTCTCACTTGCTTCATTCACCACAACGCCTATGTACGTTGGTCACGTCACACTCGGCCTCATGGTTTATGTGTGCGCTAACGCATGTGTTCTAAAGGACACTAGCCATTTTTATTACTGCTGTATATAGCAGACGACATTTTGAACACTCAGACATGAAGGTAAGATTCAAATTTTTCGGAAATAATTAATTATAATACACACAAAAAGTATGAATAAGCAAGTAGTCTATCCAATAAGCAAATAGTCTAGTACTCTCTACAGTAAATTAGGCATTTCTCTGTTTAGTTTTTGTTGTTGTTGCTGTTGTTGTTGTTGTTGTTGTTGTTGTTGTTGTTGTTGTTGTTTTTCTTTCCCAAATGTGATCTAGCCTCGGCTTAAACATCATGCAGTGCTAGCAAAGAGCTTTTTGGTGCTAGTAGACCTTCTTCAACCTCACATTTATAAAGCAGTAACAGCTCTTTAAGATGGGCATACCATACCCATCATCATCATAAAAGCAAATGAGAAAATAATTGATGTCCAAAGATCTTGACCTGTGCAATAGTGCAGTTGCAATGGTTGGCACGGGAACCTGGTAATATTTTTCTTAGAATTTTGGGCGGTTCTTGAGATTTGGCGTGTAACGCAGAATAATTTATTTAGTTGATGTAAACTTTAAATATCAGGCATGAAATTCAGACAGATATTTATTTGGCTCGGTTTGATTTCCGACTAAGGGAAAGTATTCATAGTTATGTCTGAGGCGCACGAGGTGGTTGGAGGGAAAACTTAAAGGTTTGGTAAGATGAAAGAAAGCTCGATGTATCGAGTAAATGATAATTTTATATTCGGATCTTTACATATATTGCAACCACAGCTGTTTCCAGAACGTTTATGCCTGACATTTAAAGTTTACGTCGATAGAAAGGACGTTTGAGATAGATAGAGTCATGACATGTCACCCGAAACCAGAGGCACCACAACACTTACTCTAAAGGGCGGCAAACCATTTCTTGCTAATAATTATAGTAGACTACCTTCTGAACACTCGAAACATGGAGTTTAGATTCATATTTTACGGAAATATAAAACACACACACACACACACACACACACACACACACACACACACACTATAAATAAACATGCAAATAGTAAAGAGAATATGTATTACAAGCAAAATAATAGTCATCTATAGCGTAAATTAGACATGTCATTATTTTGTTCCCGATTTTGATCTAGACTGACTTCAGTCTCACTTTTAAACATTATGCAATAATAGAACTTTAACCTTTACATGACTCATGGCCATGAGCAGCTCTTTGAATTGAAAAGTGTGGTACATCAGAACAATTTACCAAAAATACTAGGTCGTTAATACATTTTATTTAGGTTAAGGTTCCATACCTCTTTAACTATGCAACTCCCCTTTGCAAAAAGATATGACTGCAAAGTAATTACTACATTTCACGAAGTCTTTAGTAGAAGTCAACTCCCCTTTGCAGGTACACCAAAAGAATGCTGCAAAGTCATTACTACATTTCAGGAAGTCTTTACTAGTAGTAGTAGTAGTAATAGTAGTAGTAGTAGTAGTAGTAGTAGTAGTAGTAGTAGTAGTAGTAGTAGTAGTAGCAGTAGTAGTAGTAGTAGTTAGTAGTGGTAGTAGCAGTAGTAGTAGTAGTAGTAGTAATAGTAGTGTTACGTTGAAACGCGCACGATAGATCCGATCGTTTTGTTTTGCAAAGCATGCAATAATAGAGTGTATTTACCTTTGATTTGATTTTGCTTTGTTGTTAGAAGAAGCTTTGTATAACGTTGATAATTTTCGTTGGTCGATATTATTGAAGAATTCTCTAGAGTTGCTTGTTTACTATCGATCGAATTACATACATTACATTACATAATTGTTGCTTTAGGTCCAGCGGACTCTTCCGAGCCAAATCAGGACCGGACAACCCCCAATCCGCATAAAAGATCTGCTGAAACAACCCTAGTGGGAAAACTGAATGCCCTCCACCAGCCAGTCACTTTACAATAAAGACATCCCACGCAGGGGACGGCTGAGGCTTCACCCCAACTTATCGAACCCCCGTTTACAAAAACAAAATAGAATACAAACATCATTATAAATTATCAACAAAACACATAGCCTACATATAAAATGCCTACATTGCTAAATAATAACATCACAGGAAGCCCTAGTGACCACCTGGCAGAAAGCGTCCAATATTCCCAAGCTGATCCAACAGACCTCATACACAAACAGGGAGTCTTGTCCCGGAAGAGTTTTCAAGAAAAAAAGGTAGGAGACTGGTCTAGCAAAGAAGACGATAGTATAGCAGATTGATAGAACAGAGCAGGAATGAGAAAGAGCAAATGAGAAAGACAGCGACAGTGGGAATTTAAAGCACTAAATTTCCAGAAAGTGGGGATACTATTTATACTGAAACCCCCGGCACCCCAACGGGGGTTATCGATCGAATCTTCGCGATAAATGTAGATAGCTGAGAAAATTCTTGGACAGTAAAGAAAGTTGTATGACGTAAGACAGTGATGACGAAGTTTATTCTGATTAGTTGTAGTGCGTCACGCTGGAGTGTTCTGAATTTTTCTGGAGTATAGAGAGACTATATAATTATGTACCGCACTGTTTCAGTTGAGAAAGAGAGAAAAGTGAAAAGCGATTGAGCGATTGTATGCAGTTGTTGATGTACGCTGAATAAAGTTGGAAAACTTCATACGACGACTCCTGTCTTGTTGCTGAGTGAACAGGTTGCGTGGATAAACGAATCCGAGTTACATTTATCATGATTCAAGCATTGGGGCTGAATCAACTACGGATAAAAAAAACAACAACACCAACATCCAGTTTAACAAGTAGTAGTAGTTGTTGTTGAAATTATAGTAGTAGTAGTAGTAGTAGTAGTAGTAGTAGTAGTAGTAGTAGTAGTAGTAGTAGTAGTAGTAGTAGTAGTAGTAGTAGTAGTAGTGTCGTTAATTCCATAAATATGTCAATTAGACTGGTTTGTTGTGTTTCGTGTATGAGCTATCGGCTACACAATAATAATAAATTTTAAGCTGGGAAAACGTGATAATAATAATAATAAGAAGAAGAAGAAGAAGAAGAAGAAGAAGAAGAAGAAGAAGAAGAAGAAGAAGAAGAAGAAGAAGAAGAAGAAGAAGAAGAAGAATGAGAAGAAGAAGAAGAAGAAGAAGAAGAAGAAGAAGAAGAAGAAGAAGAAGAAGAAGAAGAAGAAGAAGAGTTTGTTTTAAAGGAAGCAGCGATTTGTGGGCCTGAAGCATCATTAGGATACCCCGGGGCTTTAGGACAACTTGCATGCGCATTCTACAGCTCCACATCCAGCGGGTAATAACAATTAGGTGCTATGTTTTATGAGTTAGGTGCTCTCTCTCTATAATAATAATAATAATAATAATAATAATAATAATAATAATAATAATAATAATAATAATAATAATAATAATAATAATAATAATAATAATGATGGTACTAGAATACATCCTCAGCATTCCTTCCAAGATATTTAATATATTAATTTGTGTTGACTCTAAATCAGTGCTTTATGCTTTAAAAAATTGGAAATGTAGAAAGAGAACAGATATAATGTTTGAAGTAAGATATCTTATTCATAGTATTAGAATTAGAGGTACTGGAATTACCTTTTGTTGGGTCCCATCACATTATGGTAATGAAATTTCAGATAAATTGGCCAAAAAAGGTGCAATGAAAAGTGAGCATACAGTCTTTAATTCTAATGTAAAATTAGCTCAATTTGAATATTATTCGTTATTAGAACAACACTTTTCTAATATAATACCCAAAGTAAATATTGTTAGTTGTTCCAGAACTATTGCTAGATTAGTATATACGCTACGCTTGAATTCATGGTGTACAAAATATTTGAAAAATGTTACTTGTTTATGTGCTGGAACTATTTCCTTACAACACATATTATTTGATTGTCCTGTTTTAACAGCACTATACAAAGAAAATGGAATTATTTTATGTGCGCAAGACGATATTAGAGTCATCTTATACAGTTCGATGTTACAGGACATCGCGCGTATCATTGTCGGAACAGATTTATTTAAGTTACTATAATTAACAATTTCTATTTGTTTGTTTCTTTCTTTGTTTGTTATGTTTGTCTAAAATCACATTGTTGTGAAAGGACGTTAAATTATTAAAATATTGTGCTCTCTCTACTTGTTATGTTTCTGCTTCTTCTTCTTCTTTTTTTTCTTTTACCTCCAGTGAAGAACCTGTCATACAAAATACCCCATAATATGTGAATGATTGTCGAGCATTAAAGGAAGATAGAAGAAGAAGAACCGGGTGGAGGGAGGAGAGGGGGGAGTAGGGGAAGAGGGGGAGAAGGAGAATATAAAATATGGAATAACATAGACGTTGAAGAATGTAGACTTGAGGGAATGAAGTAGACCTTGGAACATAAACCCGAGGGAACACCGGGGATTATAGACCTGGATGAAAATATTAGATATCCTAGTTCCCTAGAATGCTTAACTTTCGTCCGTCTGTCGTCATCTGTTCTGGAAAAAGACAGTGTTGACGTCACTTTTCCCTTGGTTCCTGTCTTTTTCTGCATTGACTGGAGTGCGCCGGAACTTGGACATGTATACCATCGGGTGTCCGTTGCGGGTAGGTATCGGCTTTAAAGTGTCGTTGCTATTAAATCTAAGGTAGGTTGACTATAGTTCGAAAGGTTTGGCTTCTCTTGTTGCCTTACTACTTTATACATAATCAAACCAGAGATCTTATAGTCTCTGATCTAACTCGGCAAGACGATATTTGAGTATTTCAGATTTTATCAGCCCGGACAGTGAGTAGAACCAACAGTAACTGGATACGAGGGACATTGCCCCTAGGGATGCGGTTACCGTCCTGAAAACTGCGTTAAACTTGAAGTCGGTAAAGCCAGGAACCGGCCAACATTATCATCACGGAGTTAGACTGGTGCGGTATCACGACTTTGTTAATTAATTGCTTGTAGGAAGAACTCTGCCACGGATTACAGAAAACGCCATAGCCATAGGACCTATGATAGGTGACAGAGGCGGCAAAATCATACAATATATGTTCTATAGATATAATGAAAATAATAATTTCATTTACAAATGGCGCCTCCATAACAGCGCCATCGGAGACTGGTTCAGAACAGAAATCAGTGTGCGTCAAGGATACCTACTCTCTCCAACATTCAACATCTTCCTAGAGCGCATCATGTCAGATGCCATAGCAGATCACGAAGGCACAGTCAGAATAGGGGGTAGAGCAATCTCCAACTTTCGTTTTGCGGATGACATTGGTGGATTGGCTGGAGAGGAACAAGAACTTGAACAGCCGGTACAGAGGCTTGACACCATCTCCAGAGCCTATGGAATGGAAATAAGAGCAGAGAAGACCAAAATGGTGAGCAACAACACCAACGGCATCAACACGAACATCAAAGTCCAAGGCCAATCCCTCAACATAGTGCATAGCTTCCAAAATTTAGGAGCCATTGTATCAGACAATGGGTCCCGACAGGAAGTCCTCTCCAGGATCGCACAAACAACTGCTACCCTGCAAGGTTGAAACCCATTTGGAAAGACAGGGCCATCAGTATACATTCCAAGGTAAGACTGCTGCGCTCCCTTGTCATCTCCTGTGACGTTGGGTCTATTGTTACTCATACTGGGCTCTGGAATGCTATTACCCACTCGTCTTTGTCTGCGGGTATCGGCTAGTGTAATCACCCTATGACTAATCTTAATACATTTATAACTTTAGCTCGGTCTGTGGCCGGATAGGGTTACAGAGATAGGGAGAAAATGGTACTAGCTTCACTGACACACTAGCTCTCACACGGCTATGAAACATAGGTAGTCCAGCCACTTGTTAACAGGAAATATCACACATTTCCTCTACTCTATACAAAATCTTCTAATCTCTACACTAACTTAAATGTCCAAATGTCACGTCGAGTAGTTCGCTCCTTGGTGGGTCTATGCAGCTACTGTTCTCGATATTTTGTTACTGTCTCATCATTGGGCTATGAGTTCTTTTTGTCCCATTATTCGTTTTTCTGGACGAGTAGACTATCGCAGATCCCTTTTACGTTTTAGAGTAGTGTTCGTGCACTTCTTCTGTGAACTTAACTGTACAGTCGAGGTGCGGTGTTGGTGTCTCTTCTTCTTTGTAGTTGACTACGGAGCTAGTGTAGCCCAATGCTCTCGCTGCTCCAGGTTGCAGGCCACGTGTCAGGGTTGCCTCTCTGTGGGATTTCTTCCCTGCCGTGGACCACGAAGCCTGCTCGTCTGCAAAATATGAGACGAATTTCTGCAACGCCTTGTATACAAAGGTTGTGCAGAGCGTCTCACTGTTGGCAGAAACAGACCTCAGTGAGATCGCATCCACTTATACAAATAAAGGACGACCAATTCTTCTAAGTCCGTGGTCCACTGGAATCCCCAACATAATTCACACATATATATATATATATATATATATATATATATATATATATATATATATATATATATATATATATATATATATATATATATATATATATATATATATATATATATATTTATGGCTAAACTAAACACATGGAGAAGTAATTAACAATATACACATTCTTCGGTACAGCCACTGGTCTGCAATAATACACATAGGAGAAACAACAGTTGGACAGTGGAGGCTACCTCGTGGTGCCGAAACCGGTCGGGTTCGCCACGTGGTCAAGCACAAAGTTTTACTAACAATCACAATTCTAAAACATGGCAAAACTTCACAAACATAATACAGCAATAATATCAATAAATCGTGATGAAACAAACGATTGATCATTTACCTTCTTGACAATGTCAGGCCCTGGCTATACTGCGATGAATGATTTTCACCCGTCACCTGCTGTAGTCTTTCTGAGAGAGATTTTACAACTTGCGTCCTGCTACCGTGCTGTTCAGACGAAGACTAACTCTCCTCCCATTGGGGTCTGCTATCGTGCGAGAATACGAGAACAGTAACACCACCTAGTGGTGGTAGCGGTTGATTGGTCAGCTGGATGAGGTCACGGCTTATCTTAGTGAAACTGTAGCCTACACATGCTGAGCACAATCTAACTTCGGTCGTCTGATAGTCAGCGACTTAACTTACATAGGTCAAAGCAGGCTGAACGTTGGAGGCTTGCAGCCGTAGCGCAGGGTCTAAGTAGCCTCGCGTGACATCTCCATCTTCCTATACGCTTGCGAAACACGGACTCTCACAGCAGATCTACAACGAAGAATAAGCATGGAGATGAGGTGCTACAGAAGACTTCTGGGCATTTCCTATACCCAGCACATCACCAACGATGAAGTCCGACAGACCATCACACCCTTGGACAGCACGATGACCTGCTCACAGTGGTGAAGAAACGGAATCTCCGATGGTATGGCCACGTCACCAGATCAGCAGGCCTTGCAAAGACCATCTTGCAAGGCACGGTGCAAGGAGGCAGAAGAAGAGGGAGACCGAAAAAGAGGTGGGAGGACAACATTCGAGAATGGACTGGTTTGACACTGAGCGAAGCCATCAGCGTTGCTGAAGACAGAAAAGGATGGAGTAGGCTGGTTAAACGATCATCATTCTGTGGTGCCCCTACGACCTCCGAGTTACGACCTCCGAGTTACGGGATAGGATAGGATAGGATTTATTTTTTAAATGAAAAAATTCCGTAGTTTTTGTGCTTAATAATAGCCATTGGCTTGCCAGCCAACATTCAATAGCTAAGCATAGCTGCTGCTATCGAATCCGTTAAAATACCCGTTTAAAAAAATAAAATATGCTTCTACGACTTTTTGTTTTATATTCATAAAATAGACTCTACCCTACCCCAGACACCAAAGACGCAATCTTCAAATCCCGTGGTTCACTCACAAATAGGGTCAAAGGTCACACGGCTATGGTATCGATGCCGTAAGAACAGGGAAAATCTCTGTCAAACCCGAAATGGAAAACTCAAACTTTAGCGGTTGGTTTGTACAACGAAAACCGCTTTATTATTAGGGACCTTCCGGAAGCGAGTGATTTTCGTTGTGAAAGTCATCCTGCACTACATTCTGTCCGTGACGTCAGTAGTTGTGTTCTCATTAGTATGCAAAGATGAAAGTTCACTAAATATTGTTTGGTGGTTTCGTAGAAAAGGATTTTCCCATGAAGTTGACTTTGTATAGGTATTTTGTTTATTACATCGCTTGTATTACATCCAAAGTGATGTAATTTTGTGAAAAGGACCATACTCAACTATTTTAGATGGGAAAATGGGGATCTGTACTTGTTTTGAGACTTAAAACGTAGTTTGAATTGAAGCAAGATACAGGAAGTCGGTCGTTCGTCATTGCGTGGCGTATGAAGCTGCATCGCGACAACCACGAAAAGAGAAAGTAGTGCGGAATCACTTTCACAATGAAATAGGGATCTTTCGGAAGCGGGTGAAAGTGAAAGTGAATGTGAATCGGGACTACTTATTGTTGTGACGTCAGCAATTTATGTGACGCTTTTACTTCCCGTGGTGAAAGGTCACGAAGTCTGCCTACCACAACGAATAAAACTTCGTGGAAATCAGGTTTTCCACGAACTAATGTTTGTGAGTACATTTTGGTTATTAAATCGTTTGTAAAATGTCCAAAAATGATTTGAATTTGTATATGGTACATTACTCAACCATTTTAGAAGTAATAATGGGGATCTAAACTCGGTCTCAGACTTAAAACGTATTTTCAAACGAGCTACTGAAAAGAGTGCCCAAACCCTCATGCCGTCATGGCTGTCTAGAATCTATCTATTCTGTATCACCAATCAGCAGTCCAAAAACTGTTTTATGTGACAAAAATGAAACTCGAAGCTAGAATGTAAAATATCTTCAATGTTAGAGCACTAATCCATCTTTAAAGTTCAACCTAATCGTTACATTCGTGTCAAATCATGATTTGTTAGAAGAAGCCTTACGTAGGCATAATAATCACAACGAAACTAGGTGCTGGAATCGAAAGCGAACAGAAACACGTTCGTTTCGTTTCGTAACGCGGCGTAAGAATCAGCGGCGTGGACGAAACGAACACACAATCACTTTCACTTTCACCCGTTCCGAAAGACCCCTATTGACTCGCTTCAGAAAATTCCCTATTGCTTTATGCGCATCGGGTATTCGTTTATGCATGGACATACATGCGCGGTACAAGTGAACAGCAATATCATCATCAATTTATAGTCTCCTATATAATTATGCTTATGTGTTGGGGACTTTAAATTTATGAAACGCAAACGCATCAATGTAATAACAATGACGAATTTTAGGGTAATCCCGTTTTCGCCATTGCTTTCGAATTAGGGCCTTTACACGAAACAATCCTACGTGCTCAAACGTCTAAGCTACAGCGCCATATTCTAAATAAATAAATAAATAAATAAATAAAATTCATAGCAGCAATCAATACTATGCAGACAACTATCCTCCTATTGATCATTCAAGCGAAGGACCTCTGAATCAAAATATATTTAGTCATGACATAATCAAACACGTGGAATTAATTAATACGATTGAACAGCATTGAACAGTATCTAAATCAGTTATAGACGAATTTGATTCATCTCACAGAGAGAGAGAGAGAGAGAGAGAGAGAGAGAGAGAGAGAGAGAGAGAGAGAGAGAGAGAGAGAGACAGACAGACAGACAGACAGACAGACAGACAGACAGAGACAGACAGACAGACAGACAGACAGAGAAAGAGAGAGAGAGAGAGAGAGAGAGAGAGAGAGAGAGAGAGAGAGAGAGAGAGAGAGAGAGAGAGAGGAATCAGAGTCGTCTAAAAATACGAACATGGGCATCGCTAGCCTGCTAGTCGCACTCGAGTTGTGCCCCTTTGTATCATCTACCATTAAAAGCAATCTTAAATTTGTCCGTGATCTCATCAAGCACGTGGCATAAATTAACAGCGTTGTTTGACAAAACATGTGACGGAGAATACAATATTACAAAAGACTGTACACATCTGTTTTCTGCACAGTGCATTGTTGGTCTGTGACACAGGTGTGACCAACCTTATCAGCTGTGCAGGTAGGCCTATTACGTATTTTGCTTTGTTTATAATTTGTTAATGGCCTAAGAATGATCATTATTTGTACGGTTAGTCCTATTACGTTTTTCATTTGTTTAAAATACACATAATCTAGTGTGTAATCTATATTCATGTTTATAATTCGTATTATTAGTTTAACTTTAAGGGTTGATTTTTGTGATTTTGTGAGGTGGTCTTGTTACGTTGTTTTCTATCCCTGTGTTTATAAGCCACCTCTGCTTATTAATCACCTCATTATGTTTTATTACCTAAATTAAATGTAATAACACATTTCACCTGCATTACCGATATGTGAGTGTTGTGTCTTATTGTTTATGCAATTGTCGTAAACTCGTGCATATTAATATATTAACGGAACGTCACAGCACCTAAGCTGGAGTGGATTTGCCAGTTATACAGGGTGGCCCAAAAAGTAGGTTTACAGTTATATTAAACTACCTTTTATATGGTTGTATTCTTCGTTGATGACGCTAAACTTATAGTTCTTTTCCTATTTAGTTTGTTGCATATTACACTGTGGATCTACACTTTGTAAAACAAAGCATAGTCAGATAGCTTATAATTTCCTGGTTGTACAGTATTGTGTATATTTTTCCTTTAGTTTAGTTCATATTACGCTGTACTCTTTGTAAAGCCAAGCTGACAGCCAATTTCCTGCGTGTATGTCTTATTTGATTAAACAGATTGGTCAACTGCTCGACTGACTATAAAGACTTTGAGAACTTCGAGTAACAGTAATGATTAGAAGAAAAAAAAACGTTTGTTTACGGTATCCCGACCGACCCTTACTTTTGTTTTGGTGTCGTCAGGAAAAAAATGAAAAAAGCCTCCCAAATCGCACCCAAAGTGAAAAAGGTTTAGAGAGAGAGAGAAAGACCGACCTACCGACCCCCTTTTCCCCCCTATGTTACCGTAAACAGACTTTTTTTTTGGAGAGGGGGTGTGGAAGGGTAGAAGGGGGTGGGGTAGGGGGTCATATGGCCTATAGAGGTAGGCCTACGTTCCACTGCCCTACCCGTCCGCTATCGGGGATCCACACAATTTTTGCCGACAATTCGCTGTGCTTTCCGGTTCCAACAAAATATATTTCTAATTCGTTCTGGGGTTCATGCTACTATATATTAAGCACAGGCGCTTGTATCTGCATAGGAGCTCGCGTATCCAGTAAGCTGCAGCACCTGCGATATTAAGGAATAGTTTTCGATTGCAATAGTGCTATTTCTCTCCCTTAGACCACAATCCGTTCCTGATTTACGACTAATAGTGGCAGAATAGCATGCCCGATCTCTAGCTCGTTGGTGTTGTTCTGGTATAAAATTCCGTGGTGTCGTTCGAAAGTGAACTTCCGTGGCGTCGTTCGAAATTAGAAATAAATTTGTTTTGCGTGAGTGATTTTATACTACCATTTCCAGACCACTATATAGGTTTCGTTCTCGGATCTACTGGAGACTAGATTTTAGGATTAAACCGACCGCATTAGAATTCGCAATTTTGATATTTAGACAGCTTCAAGTAAGCTGATAGTGGATTCTGTGGAATGGATAGACGTTCTTTGAAGTTGATGGAATAAATCAAGCAGACTAGGAGCTGAGGAAATGATTCGGCCTTTCCGATTCGGGTCATCGACCACTATAGCGTGTACTATGGTCGAGACTGGTGCTTTGACGTTTGCTTTTGTTGTTGTTTTTTTGTTTTTGTTTTTTGTTTGTTGTTATTGTAAAATTTGGTAAAGAACTGAGTAGAGAAAAGAATAACAAAACAATAACAGTATCTAGATATATCCATTTGAGTGTTTCGCAGGTTAGAAAGTTGCAAGGTGACTGAGATTTAAAAAGGTCTTGTGAGTGTCGACAATGTGTAGTTTTATTGTCGTTGGCATACGAATATGTTAAGTATAGTCATGTGCTTTGCCTGTTGCACTGAAGCACCCTGTTGCATCACACAGTGCAACCAGAAAGGCCTGTGTAGCTGGATATATAGGCCTAACGTGGCCTGCTGCGTCTGCTGAACTAAGAATAGCGAGCAAGGATTCATAGGATAACCCAGAAACCAACACAGATAGCTGTGCGCGTACATCGACCAAGGCCTATTCTGGGTCACACACACAAAACACCTTTCTCTACCACGCTGCTCTTTCCCATTGAAGGAACCAAGGGTGTGTTTATATTTACTCTTGCAGTAGAAAGGCTTTGACATGATAGTCAGGGTAGCCGAAGGTAAAGTTTTAGTTACCCTGTTAGCGCTGCGTGGTTGCGGTCTAGTTTTGCACACATCCGCTTTTGCAGTTTGAACAGTACAGGCAAATGTCAGCGTTGCTCAATGCTGTGTGTTATGTAGTGTCGAGACAAACGGAAAGCGAGAACCAACGAGAGCGGTAGGTAAAATGAAAGTCGGTACGGCATAAATTATGTTGGTACATAGGACTACATAGATAATGTATAAACCCTCAGCCTTGAGCCGAGGAGACATGAGAGACGCTGTCGCGAGTTTTCGCCACTTTGTTATGTTAATTGTTGTTGTCAAAAGGCGTTACATGTGCATGCATGAGTGGCGTCCACGCCACGAAAATTAACACTTAAATATACCTATTTTCAGCTGTAGATGTGCGCGAGTGTCTGGAAAAAAATATTTGAATGGCTTACCTAGGAATTACCATGTTGTTCATGTTTGCAGTCACTGTTTCAGGCCTGTGAATCGATCGTCTGCAATCAAGTTCAAAGAAATCAAACAGCCTCAGTTCCAGTTCCAGGCCTTATATTCCAGCTCGTCTGTAGACTTCTATTTAAGGTATAGATTTATTGGGTGTTTCTAGTTTGACTGACTGCATGCTTGATCTGATATTATTGTTCTGCGCTTTTTTGGAATCTGCGCTTTTTTGGAATTAGTAGTATTATAGAAGGGGCTATAATAGTTTTTGGTAACCAACATTGGCCGCCAGGGTTAGGGTTTGGGTTAGGGGTTAGGTCCTAACCCAAACCTTTCCGTAACCCTAACCCAAACCCTAACCCGAACCCGAACCCTAACCAATGTTGGAATTCCAAAAATGGACAGGCCAATTCTAGAATTGCGCAGGCCAATTCTAGAATTGCGCAGGCCAATTCTAGAATTGCGCAGGGCAATTCTAGAATTGCCCAAATTCCAAAAAAGCGCGGAACATTATAATGGGACTAATTTTTACACTAAGATTTAGATCTACAGGGATTGGGAGGAAAACGAGGCTTCCTTGCTGGGAGTGACGCGACTGCGCATAACCATCCATAAACACCTCGTACTGCATAAATAGAAAGTGGTAAAGTGCGGCGTTGTTGTCAAATTCAGATTGTATATATGACAATGTGTCCAAGCAAACATACTATATATCTACCGACTCTTGCCACGGCTAGGGTCACTACATCATGCAATGTCACGGGCACAGTATTACTAAAGGCCCCGCCACACATGCCGATTGTGCAACGATTTTGTTTGCAATCCGATCCCGATTGCTACGTGATGACGTCAGAACTACTGCTTACCTGCGGTCCGATTTGCAATCGGCTCGGTATCGTGCGATTAGAGCCTGTTCTATTCTGCTGTGCAAAATCGGCCCCGATTGTAAACTTCCAACCAATCAGAATGTGTCCCGTGTTCATTGTCAACTTGGCGTTACAAACGAAGCTGATGACAGGTGACAGGCTGGGAAGTCTCGTCTTTCGTAGGCCTCAATTACATACTATATATACTATACTACGTACCTATGTAGGAGGCCCACGAGTTTACAAAGACGAAATAAAAGACTTCAGAGCCTGTGATGCAACCCGCGATGTTTTGTATGGTTTTGATTTGGTATTCCATTACGTTTTTATTTTTAAATAGTTTTTGTAGCATGTAGAGACATTATTTCTGCTGTGGTTTCAGACTAGATGAGCTGTTGGATGGGGATGGTAAACTGTTGGATGGGGTTGGGGATCGTGTACACTGACACTAGTGAAAGTGAATATAAACAATGCACATTGTGTGGAAGTTTCGGGTCGACCTGATCGGAAACGTGTGGCAGTGCTATCGGTTTTGGAGTCCGGCCCGATCGCAAACGGATCCGAAACCCGATCTAGAATCGGCCTTCAAACCGGTATGTGTGGCGGGGCCTTAAGGGAATCTTCCCTAGTAAAAAATTATATTATATAATTTATAAATATTCCGTTAGGGTTAATTTATATTTTGTAAGATTTTACAAATTTAGTTTCGATGCATTAGAAATACATTCGCCAGTTCTTGACACGCTCATGCTGTTCTAAAAATAAAATACGGACGTGACCTTTGCCACTGCATGCATCGGTCTGCACAGTATGCCTGCCAAATGTCCAAAGGGTGAATGCAGTGTAGTAGTGCATTGCCGCAGCCGGCTGTTTGTATATAATTAAAAAAAAATTAAGTGAAATGTATAGAGGTAAAGTTGTATAGAAGCCGCTACTCTCAGCATTAAAAAAAAAAAAAGGGGGGGGGGGGGGTTATTTGACAAATTCTGTTTAGTCCGATTTAAAACTTCTTTTTTTTTAAAATCGGACTAAACAAAATTTTTCAACATAACCACTTGTTAAAAAAAAAATGCTGAGAGTAGCGGCTTCTATACAACTTTACTTCTATATATGCCACCAAAGACCGTACTCAATAAAAAAAAAAAAATAATAACTACTGTAAAATTCTAAATAAATATTTTTTTTTCCAAAACCCACATTTGACCAAATTTTTATTATTATTATTATTATTATTATTATTATTATTATTATTATTATTATTATTATTATTATTATTATTATTATTAATTTTTGAAAATCATCATCATCATCATCATCTTCATAATCTTCATCATTTTTATTGATTTAGTCAAAACATCGTTAGGCTAAAAAAAAAAATACACGGGAAGGCCAAGCCTTTGTTCTGGCTATCATTGACTTTTTGAGTAGTCCTCTGGTGGTTTTCAACTAAAGAGACAGCTGTCAACAACATCTGTGACAGAAGTGAAACTGACACGTTTCATCCTGATATCTTGTCCTGTGCGAAGTATATTAAGAGCACAGCACAAGCGTTATATATTGAAGCTAGTACTAGTAGGAAAAGGCAAAGTAGGGGTAATTGTGTTTGAGAGGGAGGAGGGTGGGTAGGGGGGTGGGGGTAGTAGGGGTGGGTTGAAATGGGAAGGGGGTATTTAGTTAATTAAACAAAAATTAAAATATTAAGTCACGATGATTACGTCATTCGATTTTGCATAAGCTTGGTTTTACCTTGGCTGCACATGTAAAGTCTAAGTACATACCAGAGACTTGAACTAAATCCCTCCAGTAGTAGTTTGGGAGAAAATAGGATTAGAAAGAAAAAAACGACAATAAATTATGACATCAACCTATATTCATAGTTTTATTGTGTCTTCTGGTAGGGTTTACTATTTTCTAACTAAATACCAAGTTTCAAAGAAATCCGCCCATTAGTTTTCGAGAAAAGTGCGCAAAATAAATAACAAAAGGAAAATAAAAATTGTATATCAACACGATGGCGTCACTCAATATAGATCTACATAAGTTTTGACTAAGTATCAACGCATCTGTACACTCTCATTACATACAAAGTTGTTTCGTGTTTTTGTTGTTGTTGTTGTTGTTGTTGTTTTTTAAACTAAAAGGTGACGTCATCACGATTACGTCACTCGATGTGCATAAGTTTGGTTTTACGTTAGAGGCATAGGTAAAGCCTAAGTACAGGCTATAACGTAAACCAAATCCCTCCAGTAATTTGGGAGAAAATGGGATTAGAAAAAAAGAAGAAGAAATGATGACGTCGCCATAGTATCGTTTAAGGCACAAGGTATATGTACACTCTAATTACATCCGAAGTTTTTTTTTTTTTTTTAAATGGTAAATTGTTCTTTCTTTTAAAAAAAAATAAATAAATGACGTCATGATGATTACGTCTCTCGATTTGCATAAGTTTGGTTTTCCCTTGGAGGCAGAGGTAAAGTCTAAGTACACACCAAACTTGAACCCAATCCCTAAAGTAGTTAAGGAGAAAATAGGATTAATTTAAAAAACCAAAAATAAAATTAGGACGTCACCATGATGATGTCAACCGATATGCATATTTTTTTTGCCATCTGGTAGTGTTCACTATTTCCTAACTAGATCTAAATACGAAGTTTCAAAGAGAAGAGATCCGTGCATTAGTTTCAAGGAAAAGTGCGCAAATGTCACCTCCGGACTGCTGACGCCGGACTCCGGACAGACCAACCAAGGAAAAAGAGTTGTTACCGAGACTAAAAAAAAAAGAGATGCATCATGTAGTCTGTAGTATAATTGTATTGATGTCAACTGCGTGAATGGTGCATGTATTGCCCAAGGCCCGCAATAACCTGGCTACAGCAGGTACCGTTTGAAAATGTAAAATCTCGAAAGAGATCATGCTGCCGGTCTCGAGGACAGGTAGAAGTTTGACTCTAGGACCAGTCCTACTCGCATGCTGAATCTGTTGTCAAGTGGAAAAAAAAGGCTAATTTTACTTCTAAAGAATAGAACTCGTGATTCCTTTATTTCATGCGTCAGGGCAGAGATACGTCAATACTCAGTCTCTATTATTATTATGTGCGTGTTTTAGCGGGCGTGTTCTGAGTTTACATCGACATGGACACTTTTACAGCCCAGCTAGCAGTTTTCTCCCCTCACATTATGCCATTGCCAAACAAATACACCAAGCACGCACTAGGTCCCTTCTCCCCATCCTCGGTCGCCTAGGATTGTGCTCAGTCGTCTGGGCGTCAGACAATGCGCCCAAAGCTGCAAGTGGGCGCCTCGGGCGGTTTGAGTTAGATCCTGTTTCGGTTAGCGCCTTGAGCGGCTCTTGAGCTGGAAGAGCGCTATATAAAAGTGATTAAATAAATGAAATAAATAATACATTGCAGAAAGGAGGCGGTGGGATGAGTGTGTGAGAAGGGGGAAGTCTATCGGGGAATCGTTTTCTGATGGCGGTTGCCTTTTCTCTTTAAACAGTCTGTGACACCGGTAGACAGTCCCAGGTGGCAAAATAAGTAACGCGACCACTGTTGCCGGAACAGTTTTCTTCACATTAGTCATTATATAGAGAGTTGCGAAATATAAAACAGCAATGTCAAGATTTAGGGGCCTATAACACAGCATTTAATGTGCTAATCGGTTGAAACTGTACATAAGCAGCATTGTTTTATTGACAGGTAATCAATCAATCATACATAGTGTTTTGGTTGTAGTACAATTATTATGTAGAAAGAATCTAATAACTCGGTATTCACAATGAAGATTTCCAGTCCAAGTTGACACTATCACACTGCCTTATAATTTGAAGAAAAGGTGAACGTCTTTCTTGGTATACTTTCTTCCACTCTGTTACGTTTGAGTCGCGCACGATATATCCCATCGCTTTATTATGCAAAGCATGCAGTAACAGAGTGTATTTATTGCGTTGTGGTTGGAAGAAGGTTTGTATACTGTTGATAATTTTCGTTAGACGATATTATTGGAGAATTTTCTAGGGTTGCTTGTTTACTATCGATCGAAGCGTGTAGATAGATCCAGTGGTGGCTGCGAGATGCTTCTAACATAAATACTGATTGTAATTGCGTCACGCTGGAATGTTCGAATATTCTCCAGGATTCAGGATTCAGGATTGATAGATTACCGTCCCCGGACACTTCAGCGTATAGGGGACTTTAATATTCTCCAGAGTATAGAGAGACTATATAAGTGCCGCACTGTTTCAAAAAAGGGAGTTGAACAATTGGAAAAAGCGATTGTGCGATTGTATGCAGTTGTTGATGTACGCTGAATACAGTTGGAAAACTTCACACGACGACTCCTGCCTTGTTGCTGAGTGAACAGGTTGCGTGGATAAACGAATCTGAGTTACACTTATCAGGGTTCAAGCTTCGGGGCTGAATCAACTACTGATTTAAAAAAAAAAAAAAAAAAAAAAAAAAAAAAAACAAGTAACACACTCGGTCGTCAGAGCGCACGACATGACTGTGTACGTGCGTCTCGGGCGACGTGGGTTCGAATCCTGACTTCAGCAAAATATTTTGTGATTGCTGGATAGTAGTGGCCAGCGCTTTGAGAAGCTCTCTGAGCTTGTAAGTGCGCTATATAAGAGTAATCTCCTTTTTTTTCTGTTTTACTCTATATAAGCGGACCACTGTTGTTTGAGAGCAAAGTGTGTGGCATCTGTTTCTCCCCTTCAAAGTATAAGGCAGAGTGTGATACTGTCAACGTTGAAGGGAACTTTTCATTGGGGACACCGAGCTATTAGTTCCTTCATCCAGTGTTCGGAAACGCTCTCTCTTTCTACAATACTTATTATTATGATCCTGTTCTCCTGTACAAAAGGTCTGTCTAGTTGTGTGGGAGCACGTCGATGACGTAGGCCAATAACAAAGTTTTCGTACTCACTAATGCTTATAGCTGTCACACGTAAATTCAATGTTTACACTTTTTAAAACAATCCGTGTTTTGTTCCTAAACGGTATAAGCTTTTAAGCGTCCACCACTTTTGCATAGGATTATTAGGCTTGGTGTTTGGTTCAGGCCATCGAGTTTATTGCGACTCTCTCTCTCTCTCTGTAAAATCTGACACGGATAGGACTACCTATGAATTTTTTGCTCGTGGAGACTACTTTAAATTTAAGATAATTATGTTATATTAAATTTGTTCTTCGATACCGAGTGACTGGTACCATGTACTAACGTATGCATTCTGATTCAGTATAAAATATACTGTTTATATCATCTGTTTGTTCTGATTGAGTTGCACAAACATACTGTATTTAGATAAGGGATCATGTGACACTGGGTCATGCGATGAGCTTCCGTATTTTACACTTGTTTCCTTTATTGGCCAATGTTGCACATGCATGTGACACTATGATATATTGATATGTCTTCTGTGCGTTTCTCATGCCGAGGACAATATTTTCCTTATGCATTGTAAATGTGTCATAGGCATTACTGTATTTTGTTATCTGGATAACTGTGACAAAAGTACAATATCTCAGCATAAATATTTTCTGTCAAAATCGACAGCATCGCGTACATTGCTTTCAAATTTGTATTTTGAAAGAACTGAAAGGAAATATTCCAGAGACTGTCTTATAATCAGTGCGATATAGAGAGTAAAATGTGTATGGGAATTGTGCATTGGGGCATTGTGTTTTTCCTTTTGTAACGCTGTTTGTGGATGTTCTGACGACGAGAATGAACAAGGGAGACAACAAGTTTAAGTAGTGATTGTCTCGCCTACTACCTAAAGTGTTTGTCTCCCTTTAAGGATACGGTTTTTACATTGTGTGTCTAAGGACAGGAAATGGAAGACAGGATGGTAAGTGTGGTGGTGGTGGGCGCGGGGATGGCGGGTGTGTCCGCAGTGGGGGAACTGAGAGCAGCTGGACTGCATGAGGTCGCGCTGCTGGAAGCTCAGGACCGACCTGGAGGTAGAATCCGTACTTTAGACCTTGGAGGTATGTATACCTTTTCGATCCTTCCAATTTTTTTTTTTAATACAAACTTGCCTTTTTCGGACTATTTACATCATAACACTCCAAGAAACTTGTAGTGAGGTCGAATATATACATTTAATGGACATTTTTTCTTTATTTCCAAAGTTTGCAAAATTAGGACTATTAGTTTCATGTGACAATATAACATAGATCTTCATAAGCTCTTTAATATTAGTCTAAACAAATAAATCAGTTAATAACAAATACAAGTTTTTTCACGTGTGCTTTAGCACGGAGTTAAATGCTGCCTTATTTCTTTTATTAATTATTGATTAAAATATGAATTTATGTTGACCGACCCAATTTCATTTGTGTGTGGCACTTCTGTCTGCGGCCTTGTATAATAATAACAATCGATTTTCAAGCATCCCTTCTTTTCATAGGAATCATGTTAATTTGTGTATGTGTGTATGCGTGTGTGTGTATGTGTGAGGTTAGCTATTCACACAAAAATGAGACTATAAATTTTGTGTTGGCTATTTGACGCTTAAATAAAGAATGTTCTGAAAATACTTTGATTTTCTATAAACATTGACTTTGCTGTGTTTCCGCAGAAAAGGGTTTTTTAGAGCTCGGTGCCCAGTTTCTGCATGGTAGGAGCGAACTCTACTACTTTGCTGAACAAGAGAACATG
Source organism: Oncomelania hupensis (assembly GCA_036898135.1). Classification (NCBI taxonomy): domain Eukaryota; kingdom Metazoa; phylum Mollusca; class Gastropoda; order Littorinimorpha; family Pomatiopsidae; genus Oncomelania; species Oncomelania hupensis. Next base: position 31,168,421 of record CM072511.1, read on the forward strand.
CTGTCTGTTTCGTGTTCAGCTGAAGGTAATAATGTCTGCTTTTGCTGAAATATGGAATGTTTGTACCTTCTTTTTTTTTTTTTTTTTTTTTTAAGACAGTGAGGCAAGATACGTAAAGAAAGCCTTTCGTGGATTGTTTATTTTTAATTGGCAGCTGCATTATAATTTCCTTGCATAATTTTGACTTGTTTACCTACGGCTTTCTGTATGGTTTGCTAGCCGGCGAGCTTAGGAAAAGTTGCTTGTGTGATAATGTAAGGAGTACGAACGACAGCTCTTGATTGGCAGTGAAACGGTAGGCAGCAGTTGTGTCCCTTTGACCTCATGACATTCTTCAGGGAAAACTAAAGCGCTCGTTCCCATTTGTGTAAACGTTCCTGCACGTTTTAAAAGCATCTACTCAGGGCATGATATCTTATTTGCCAAATAGGCACTTTTGACTTGTATGCTCCCTGTGTATTCTCACTTCTGTAATTGTTAAGAATACAAATTATTCAATTATTCAGATGGGATTTTCATAGTGAGCATCATAATTTATGAGTTTTGTGTTTCAACAGAAGCAGTGGATGCTGAGAACGAAACACTACCGGACACAATGCTGCAGTTTAGTCACTGTACGTTCCGAACACCCAGTGGTGAGGTTTTGCCGTCTGAAATTGTTCATCGCAATCTTCAGGTTTGTTATTGGTGGAGGTGCTGGTGTTGTTATTAGTGGTGGGGGTGGTGGTGGTGATGATGCTTATAATCATGATCATGACAATGGTGATAATGATGTTGTTGCTGCTGCTGTTAATGTTATGGTGTTGTTGTTTATTTGTTGCTTTTGTTGTTTATTTAAGGGCTCTCATTCCAAGGTTTAATTTGTTTACTTTTAACAAAAATGATTTTAGGCTAAACTTTGCATTGTTCTTTCATAATACAATGATAAATTGGGATTGCGTTGCTCAAATTAGCCAGTTAGAGCTTGATTTTTCAATTTCTGTTTTGACGGTTAGTGATTTTCCCCTGTTTAACGGCACACCAATACGATTCTACGATCTGCTAGATGATATTTTTAGCGCTGGAAAGTTAGCTAGCGGTTGCTATTAATAATCACAAAAACTACGGAATTGGTTGATGTAAAAATATTTTTTTGTAAAAGAACTGTACTTTACAAAGAGCTTTTTTTTTTTTTTTTTTTAAGGGTTGGGCAACATTCACTGTGATTGTTAAACGTATCTGTCGAGGGGACTTGGTCAAAGTGGGTTGCTTTTAAATCGAGTATTATTTTAATTCAGGTGCTCGAAGATATCCAGACCGAAGTAAATGAGAGTTTGTCGACTGACGTCAATCAGTCCGTTGGCGATCTTTTGAGGAGCAGGGTCACAGAGGTCAAGGTCAGCATGCTCGGGTCAGACGAGGTCAAGAACGCTATGTTGAGGTAGGTTACGGTTTTTGTTGTTGTTGGTGGTGGTGGTGTATAAAATGAAGTCTTCTATCTTTTGATGGACACAGGGTTGTGGCCAAGTGGGCTAAAGTGGGACTAACTTACCTTGTCCACAGGCCAGAAACCAATGGCGCCTGGCAGGTGTGGGTTCGAGCCAGCATTTGGGCGTTATGTTTCTCCGAATATTATTTACTTTCGACTCAGGCAACGTCTCGAGGGTTTTCTCCGGGTACTCCGGTTTGCTCCCCCAGCAATATTTCAAAATCACAACTACTGTTAGGTAAGTTGGGTTTGGGAGCGCCACAGGCTGCGACTATGCTTTCCCCAGGGGAGGCGGCCCAGAATTTCCCTATTGAAAAGGGACAATAATGTAAATAAAATATTTTTTTAAAAATAACATAAAAATATACCGATGTATTTACGATAAAATTGCTAAAGGAGAATTACTGGAATGAATCTTAGTCGACTTGTGGAATATTTGGTTAAAGTAATTGCATTTTTAATCATTTATTTCATACTAGAGTTTAGTTTCTTATTAATTATTTTTTAAATAAATTTTGTGGCGGCAATTTCTCCGCAACCATTGTTAATCATCCTCATCACCATCATCTTGAACATTGACCATCATCAACAGCAGCAGCAGTAGCATCATGGTCATCATCATCGTTGTAGTCTTCTTCTTCTTCTACTTCTTCTTCTTCTTCTTCTTCTTCTTCTTTTTCTTCTTACTTTTAGTACCACCACCTCTACCTTACAAAGAATGAGAACTGATGGAGGATGCTAGTCGGGTTTGATGGAAAATAACATCTGTTTGCGTCTTACTGTCGTCATTTGTTTAAAAGGCATAGTGTACGGTTCAGAATGATACATTCACAGTCTTTGATGATACTTGTTTATTTATCGTAGGTGGATGGATGCCTGGGAATGCATGGACAGCGGTGGCTCTTTGGATCAAGTGTCCATCCCGGGCCTGCATCGCTACAAGTACTACCCGGGAGACGGTACACGAGAAACGATGCAGGGGATGGAGGCAGTTTTTAGGTGTCTTCTGAGAGATGCAGTCCCTCCCTCCTGTTTGCACGTCAACAAACCTGTGAAAACGATACACTGGCCTGGCCATGGAAATGACACTGCTGCTGTTATTAGCGAGCAGATTGCTGTTGTTACTACTACTGCGATTACTACGGTTGAAACAGCTCAGGGCCATGAAAAACATATACACACTGAGGGTAGTAGTAGCCAGAAAGTCATAGGTAGTGAGGAAAAACCCAGGGTTGAGTACGGAATCAACAATAATTTGGTCGCAACTACTGTACAGGGTCAGCAACAGTCGTTGAAAGAGACGAGCAGTGACAATGTTCCAGAAGACAGCAAGCGATACGGGCATGCGAAAATTCTAATGGAAAACGGGAAGAATCAGGGTGGAGACCATTCGTTTGGCATCGACGGACATCATGATGACAAAGGGGACCGTGATGCAAATTCCTCAACACCGCAAGAAATTACTGCCTGCACCGCGAAGGACTGTCTACCTCAGAAATCCCCAAACAAAAGGACAAGCCACCTCGATTGTAGCCTAGTGAGAATCGAATGCGAAGACGGTGACGTGTTCCACGCCGACCACGTCATCGTGACGTCATCCGTAGGTTTCCTGCGCGACAATGAGTCCTTCTTTAACCCTCCGCTGCCTTCGGACCATCAGACTGCCGTGGCTGCCATGGGTTATGGCAACGTAGCTAAGATGTTCTTGATTTGGGAAGAGACCGCAGCGGGGAGTTACGCCGACCAGTGGCCATCGAGACTGTTCGGAGATGGCGTGGAAGGGTTGGTACCACTGTGGACGGAGGACTTCCAGACTGTGATCAAGTCTGCGGTCACATCCAAGCCCATGAAACATGTGTGTTGGTTTTGTTTGTCGTTATGCCAGCATTTAGTGCCGAGTTCATGGACGCAATACATGTACATTAACATTACGTTCATAATTGCAAAAATTAAAACTAGTCCATTGACGGTTGTAAAATAGTCATTACAGCCTGCTCCCTAGTTCTTGTTTGACTATGCAGTATTTTTGTAAAGAAGGTTATCAATTGTTTTGATTGTTGTTTTTTAATACTCCTTCGGATGAGAGTATAAACCGAGGTCTAGTCTGTGTCGCATACATTCCATCATAACGGACTTTAAAGATCCTGACGCTCATGTCCTAGACGGGTGAGTGCCGGTGACAAGAACACACCCAGCATGCACCTAGGTCCTTCTCCCCCCATCCCTGGCTGCCCAGGATTGTGCTCAGTTGTCCGGGCGTCAGACCATGCGCCCAAAGGCTGCGGGTGGGCGTCTCGGGCGGCTTGAGTTAGATCCTGTATCTGCCAGCGCCTTGAGCAGCTCTTGAGCTGGAAAAGCGCTATATAAGAGCGATTAAATAAATAAATAATGTCCGATATCACACGAATGTTTGAATAGGTGTTAAATGAAATCTTGATTGGTTACTCTTTAATCTTCACGGTTTCAGAGCGGGCGACAGTGGTACCAGGACGTGTGCGAGTTTAACGGGGTCGACAGCGTTGGCCTGTGCCTAGTCGCTTGGATCGCGGGAGACGCGGCAGTTGTCATGGAGACGCTTCCGGAGTCAGAGGTCAAAGCTGTTCTGCACGAGATGCTAGTCCTATTTTTGAACAAACCAGACCTTCCGCCACCTTCGCACTTTATCCGGTGATTTTTTTTCATATGACAGAATGAATGGATGGATTGCTTGGTTGGTTAGTTGATTTTATTGATTTACGGAATTTCCCGATCGGATGGATTGATTGAATTACTTTGCCTGATCAACAGCAATTGGTTGGATATAATGATGATTCTTTGATTGATTGATTAATAATTACTATTGACTGATGATGACGATGAAGGTTTCGATGACGATGATGTTGTCGACAAGGATGATGTCGACAACGTCAATGACGACGATGACCATTACGATGATGATTTTGACACTGACTACGATGACGGTGATGCCAACGACGACGAAGACGACGACGACGATGATGATGATGATGATGATGATGATGATGATGATGATGATGATGATGTTACAGGACTGAGTGGCATAAGAACAGGTACACCAGAGGGGCCTACAGTTATCTGGCAACAGGGGTCCCCCTTGAGCTTCACGACGTGCTCTCTTGTCCTTTACCTTCGTCACAGGTAATACACCCATCGAAGAGTTCGATATTGAAAGTAAAGTCTAGCTCAATCAGTATACTGTGTTCGCATGGATATAATTATTAGCTATTTGTTAAACCACCATTCATTAATGTATATTCTTTTGTTTTTTAATACGCATACAATTAAAAAAACCACCTTGTTTTAGAACATAAACAACAGCGAGAGAATTCCCGCAAGGGTAAAGTAAAAACAGAATTAGCGTGCAAGGATAAAGTAACTACAGAATTCACAGGCAAGGATAAAGTAAACACAGAATTCACACGCAAGGATAAAGTTTTTAAAAAAAGAATTCACGCAAGGATGAAGTTTTAAAAAAAAATTCACGCAAGGAACAGAATTCACCGGCTAGGATAAAGTAAAATCAAGTCAACGCAAGGATAAAGTAAAAACAGATTCATGCAAAGATAAAGTACAAACAAATTCGCGCAAAGATAAAGTAAAAACAGATTCATGCAAGGATAAATTAAAAACAACAGAATTCACACGGAAGGATAAAGTAAAAACAGATTCACCCAAGGATAAAATAAAAACAGATTAACGCAAGAAGAAAGTAAAAACAAAGCAGAATTCACACGCAAGAATAAAGTAAAAACAACACAGAATTCACACGCAAGGATAAAGTAAAAAGAGATAACGCAAGGAGAATGTGTGTGTTTTTTTTAAATGACGTCGTAGGTATAAGTTCGATATAAAAAATAACTTGCGCGCAGATTTTTAAAGCTTCTTCTCTTTTCTCTTCTCTTCTCTTCTCTTCTCTTCTCTTCTTTCTTCTTCTTTCGTTGGGGGCTGCCACCTTCAGCTTATTGAGGACTCTGCAGCCAAATGCTGGGTATGTTTTTTTTACCGGCACTTACCCGTCTAGGACATGAGCGTCAGGATCTTTAAAGTCCGTTATGATGGAGTGCATGCGACACAGACTAGACCTCGGTTTATACTCTCATCCGAAGGAGTAGGAAACGGGAGTAAAGTGTCTTACCCAGGGACACAACACAATGGCCCGGACAGGGCTCGAACCCGGGATTTTCAGATCCGCAAGCCGAAGCACTACCATTAGACCACCGTGCCTCTCAAAGCAAGAAAACCAACAACAAAAAAACAGCTTATGTAGTTTATGGTATTTCAGTAATAAATGTCTTTATGCTTATTTGATTATTTGCGTTGGGTTAGCACCAACCCCAAGATAACAATGATGATGACGTTGTTGACGATGATGATGCCTTTGTTGCGGTGAGTAAAGAAAGCAGTAGCCGTCACTTTCTGACGCGATGTATAGTTTCTTTCAGAACGGACATTATAGTGTTTGATCTTTCAGATGATCACGCGACCGCAGTGGTTGTATTTTCGATGCCGTTAATTATTTGCGTTTTGGCTGCCTATTTGACTCGCATGCATAGCAATGTGAGTCTATGTACTCACCACCCCTCCCCTCCCCCCCATCTCCGCCGTCCTCCCACCAAATTATTTAAAAACAAAAAAAAAAAAAACATTTTTCAGACCTTTGCAAATCTGTGCGAAATGAGTCCTAAATAGTCCAAAATTACATTTAAAAACTATTTTAAAAAATTTTCCGTCCGTCCATTTGTATATTTGTCGTTCGCTGTCCGCCGTCTACCGTCCGCCGTCTGGATGTGCAAAACTCAGAACCCATTTCAACAAACACAACCAAACTTGGTAAGATTGTGTATTTCCATGAGCCCTCATAAATGATTAGTGAATGAATGACTTCACTTCAAGGTCAAGGTCACAGGGTCAACAAATGTTAGTCAATAGGGAAACTTTTTCACAAAGTTTCACGTTTTTTCTAAGTTATTACTATTGAATTTACTATTGCATGATAGATATCAATGAAACGCAAATTCCTTACCACATTTGGTCAACCTCATTCCAAGGTCAAGGTCACTGGAGCTGTCCAAATTGTGTTAATGTAGGTATTTTAAAGTGATCTTGACCCTAACCTATGAAAGATATAAAGTTCAAACATGTTGTATTTAGAGATGATTGATTGATCTTTCATAAATATTCCTTTTTTGTGTTGATCTCGAAGGTCAGGGTCATTATATGTCTTGCTAAAACCTACAAAAAATAGGTCAACGTATGCAGTGCAGTGGAATGGCTCTATTTAACCCATAATATGCAATAACATTGGGTTATTTGATCATGTAGGAGCATGAGAGGTCACGTGAAGGTCAAGGTCATCCAAAGGTCAAGGTCACTGAAGGTCAAGGTCATTTCTAGGTAATTTATTTTGGCATAATACAACTTTTGTTGTAGTTTATTTGATATTAAATTTACATGAGTGTATTTGGGGCATCTCAAGGTACTAGGTCAAGAGCATATAAAGATCAATGTCGGTGTTACTTTGCATTTTATTGCCACTGTTTGATTTTTTTTTTGTGTTTCTGAACAGTCATTTTCATGTTAAATATTCAAGTTCCACAAGGAGCATGTAAGTCATATGGGCTTTGCCTTTCTAGTTGTTTTTTTTTTCTCTTTTTTTAGATGCCTGTGCTTCAGCTGGCAGGAGAAGCATGTAGCAGCCACTACTTCTCTACTGCCCATGGCGCGCTGCAGTCTGGTCGTGACGCTGCACGAGTCATCTTACGCCATCGTGGCCTTTTGCAGTAACAAAGCATAGGAAGGTTTCGAAGAGCAGGTTGCATTGCACGATGAAGATGAAGAAGAAGAACGGTCAGCTAACTGCGCCAAGGAGACAGCCTCACAATTGTTGTATTATTTAAAATTTACAGCAGTTGATTTTGCCGCAGCAACGTTACTCAGAGATCCGTTTCACAACATTGAAGCTTTTAAACGTCTACACTCTACAGCCACCATCATTGGCGAAACAGCAGAGTGGGGATAGCCATCCCCGGAACGAAGAGGGGTAGGGACCTAAATCAACATTGAACCAGCAGAACAATCAAACTGCAGCAATGGACCTAGGAATGTGGCCGCTTTTATTTAGCCCTGGATCCGAACCTTGGTTCATTGGTGTGCCTGGCGAACTCTCTGTCACTGAGCTACGGCAGTAGGACAGAGCGGTTTACTCTGTTTCGTTGCCAGAGAAGTTTTAAAGAAAATGAGAGTCTCTAATTATAAAAAAGAAGAAGGAGAAGAGAAAGACTATTATCTGTTGCAGTATTACAAGGTAATAAAGAATGTTCGGCTGTACATTTTTTTGTCACACAAATTGCATGTCGGCGTCGCAAAGATGTCATTACTTCTATGCGTTATTTCAATTTGCGGCATATGTATTTTGCAGCAACATGTTACTCAGAGATCTGTTTACACGGGGTTTTTTTTTTATTAAATATTATTCATCGTTGAGATTGTTTTCTTCATTGGTTCTTCAGCTAGTTATTTCTTCATTGAAATTCTTCTTCAATTAATTATAGCCTACTGTGGTTTCTTAGTGATTGTATTCTTCGCTTATTAATTCAATTATGGTTGTCTTCTTTCATGGTTCAGGAAAGCTTGCACTTTAAAGTTTGTAATAATTAAGTCGATTTTGTCTTGTCATGCTCTCTCTCTCTCCCTCTCTCTCTCTCTCTCTCTCTCTCTCTCTCTCTCTCTCTCTCTCTCTCTCTCTCTCTCTCACTCTCTCTCTCTCTCTCTCTCTCTCTCTCTCTCTCTCTCTCTCTCTCTCTCTCCAAGACACGATTCGGCGTTCGACTCTCGAGGTGTCAACACCTAAGCAGCTGAGCTCTCGCAATGCAGTATGAAGACAGTAGGGCTATCACAGTATGGGAACGTTTTTGAGTTGGACGTGAAAATTTATACACGGCTCAATGTATTATGATTGCTGCAACTACAGATAAAGATTGAAAGAAGAGGAAAATAGTCTTTGCAAAATTGTACGTCGATTGGTTTTCTGTTTAAATAGAGTTTCTGAAGTGGACCATTCTATGTGTGATGCAATCATGCGAAAGGAGGTTAGAGTTCCAACACATCTGAGTTTGGAAATTCAGCAAATCTATATTGACCTGAGACTGTGAATAATATCAATATGCCTGCGTGTAATGATACTTTTAGGACAAAGTGTGGTGCTTTTCAGTGGACCTTCTTTAATTTCATGAAGAAGAGAGCGGACTATGCAACAATGTTTAATACACGTGTACTAAAACTTACTTGGCCAGCAAGATTTGCCAATACACTTTTAATTTGTGCAGTACTGATGGCGTGGTGTGACACGTGTATTGCACAACCTGGTAGACAGAGGATGGATGATTGCTACACAGTGAACTGTTGTCAACAATCACAAGTTACCTTGTTACTACATCCAGCACACCATTCAGTTTTCTCGTGGTTTGAATTTCTCGCTGTCGAGTGTAGCATGTATCGAAGACCACGTCAAACAATGATCATAGTGCTACGAATTAGCTGGTTAAAGCTGGGCGTATTTACACTGTGCATCATGCTATTATTACAACACACTGTCGCCACATACAGCAAGACAACGGGGCTTGATTTCATGGCATCAAACATGTCTACCACGAGTTATATGAACCCTTCGACTTGCGAATTTCTCCTACTGGCAGGTGATATTGAGGAGAACCCAGGGCCTCAGGATCAGAACACAAACGACTTGATCATAAATCTCGGTGTCACGTTATCAGCGAAGATCGACGGAGTGTCGCGTGAGGTGGCTTCCATGTCTCAGAATCTGATATCCCTGTCAGCACAGATGAGCGTCCTGAGGGGCGAGCAACAACAGAACAAATCCGACATTGCGGCCATGATGAACAGAAATGAAGTGCTGGAGGACAACGTGGAGGAACTCAAAGAAAAGCTGGAAAATCACGAAATCATGATGAAACATAACAACATTATCTTCTACGGCGTCAGAGAAGCTAGCACGAAGGAAACAGAAGATGTCTGTGTACGAACAGTAGTAAACATTCTGAATGACCATGACTCGACGAAAACATGGCTGGCTGGCGATATTTCATGCTCCTACAGGCTCGGCAAGAAAGACAACATAGAAACACGCCCAAGGCCCTTGATAGCGAAAATGATACGGTACAGAGACAAGCAAAACCTAATCGCTAGTAAAGTGATGAGAAGCAGATTGGGCAAAGTGGGCATTCGCATGGACGACGACCTGACTAAGAAGCAAAGAACCAAACTGAGTGCGCTGCGTAAGGACGGCTATTTGGCGTACTACCGGGGACCAAGATTGATTCAGAAGATGTTGCAGAGAAATGAATCTGCGCGTCAACAAAGTAACACAGATCACAACGGCAGGGGTGAAGGGGGCCCCGAGCCTATAGCACCAGTATCTCAACCACTGACGACTGATGAAGACTGGATACCGTCATCGCAGACACTCGGCGCAGAAGCAGACAATGTCGAACAGGCGGCGGAATGGACCGGTGGAAGCGTGAAAGACTCATCAGGACGTCGCTTGACTCCGGGGTCGGCTGGACGTGGACGTGGCAGGCAGTGCTCTCCTAGAGACAACAGAAACGGTTGCGAGATGGGTACTTGTGGTGACGAAAACGACAATGTGGTTCTTCGCGGCCTTGGCCGTGGATCTCCAGTACGGGCTATTAAAAGTCATATCGATAAGGATGGGGTTGACAACACTCTGCTTCCTGCGATAGAAACATCTGCTTGTCGTCCAAGGACAAGACTTCAGTCTCGTGATGTGCGGCCCTCAGGAACAACGGCAGGCAGCAGCCTGTCCCACAGAAGAATCGACGACATGCTACGTGGTCAGCAATGAAGGTTTGCAGTCTCCACCCCTAGTAATGTAGGCAGTAATGAAATTTCGAGTAGTGGGGACGTTAACCACAGATCCTTAACTCCATTTGTAAATGCTCAGACTCAGAGGCAGCTCGTAACACACTCCCCGGGTCAACAACTTCGAATATTAAATTGGAATGTTGAAGGTTTGAGTAGTAAACTTAACGATGCTGATTTTATGCAGTACGTCAACTCCTTTGATATTGTGTGTTTTACAGAAACGTTTCTTGAATATAAGCGTCCCCTTGATTGTTTTTCAGACTTTGTTCAGTTTCTTAACCCCGCTATTAAACTTACTCATCATGGTCGTAGTTGTGGCGGTGTCATGATCATGATCAAGCGTAGGCTGGAAAAATACGTCACAATTCTTGACCAATCATTAGACAATATGATCTGGCTAAAAATTTGCAGGAAGGTTTTCTCAGCAAGCAAAGACGTTGTATTTTGCTGTCTGTATGTGTGTCCATATGACTCGCCTTATTATAGACAAGATCACGTTAATGTACATTCAACCCTCCTTATTACAGAGCAGCGTCTCCTGGACTTTATAGATCAATTTGACAACTCTTGCTATTTTATGATCTGCGGAGACTTTGAATGCTATAGACACTGATATGATGGAAGAAGTCCAACAGTTAACTCGGTCAGACTTGTATTCAACTCGCCAGTCAGAAGATAAGGTAGTCAACGTCTTTGGTCGCCTTTTGCTGGACATGTGTTCAGCTTGTAACTTAAGCATTTTAAACGGGGCGTGTAAGGGCGACGAAAAAGGACATTTTACTTATGTTTGTTCAGCCGGTTGTAGCACTATTGACTACTTTGTCGCCTCACCAGTATTGTCGGCAACGGCTGAACTAAGAGTGGCTGAACGATTTGACTCCAAACACTTACCTGTAGAGTTAATATTTTTTGGTTGCAAAGAGGTAGTAATTAAAGCCCACCCACTCTTTATTAATAAGCTGGTGTGGGACGACACAAAATTAACATTGTTTTTGGAGGCAGTCACAGGAAACAAGTTCCAGTCTTGCGTGGCGGAAGCGACAGCACTACTTCACGCGTCAGTAGACGATGCAGTGGAACGTTTTAATGTAGGCCTGTTGCAGGCATCCCAATGTATGCATAAAAAATTGTATGTAGGCCCTAGACACAGTAAATGGTTTGACGTGGAATGTAAAGTTGCCAAACGTAATACACGGCGGCATTGGAGGCAGTTTCGTCGCGCCAGTTGTGAAGAGGCTAAGAGACGTAATAGACTGTTGTATGTGGAGTGTAGGAAGAACTACAGGTTATTGCTGAAAACAAAAAGACAATTATTCAAAGAAAACAAGATTCTCAATTTAGTGTCAAAGGCCAAAGACTCGAAACTATTTTGGAGTGAAGTCAAGTCTATTTGCCAGTCTACCAGAAGCAATCCTGACATAAGTTCTGATACCTGGTTCAATCATTTTAAATATGTATTTAACAAGGGTGATGATCAGGCAGACGTGTTACCTCCCTCACTTCAAATATATGAGGAACCAACAAGCATTGAATATTTGGATAGGCCCTTTACTTGGCAGGAAGTGCTGTCAACAATACAGCATTTGAACATGAACAAATCTCCTGGACCTGACGGTATTCTTGCGGGAATGCTAAAGAGCACAGTCACTCAGAGCCTTCCATTTATAGTCGAACTTTTTAATCACATTTTTGACACGGGCGTTTACCCAAAAGCATGGACAGGAGCAATTGTAGTCCCTATACACAAAGCTGGTAGTACAGAAAGCCCAGATAACTACCGTGGAGTGTCTTTGCTGAGCATTCTAGGTAAGGTCTTTGCACAGATTCTGAACAAGCGTCTGACTTCATGGGCAGAGGAGAACAGTAAAATAGATGAAGTACAGAGCGGTTTTAGGGCAGGATATTCAACAGTGGACAACATATACGTACTTTTTTCTATCGTTCAGAAATATTTACTTAAAAGGTCTGGCAAAGTATATGTGTGCTTTGTCGACTTCCGAAAAGCATTTGATTGTGTGAACCGTGCTGTTTTGTGGAACACTCTTAGGAAGGCTGGGGTGGGTGGTAAAATGCTGAAGGTCTTGCAAAGTATGTACAGAAGTGTCCAGTCTTGTGTTCGCTGTCCAGATACTCTTACAGATTTTTTCGAGTGTCCTTTAGGGGTCAGACAGGGTTGTGTGCTTTCTCCCACCCTGTTTTCATTTTTAGTGAATGAACTTGCTCTAGAAATAGCAAATAAAGGGCTGCATGGAATACAACTATCCCCAGATATAATTCAAATTCTGATCTTGTTGTTTGCAGACGACGTAGCATTGACATCGTACTCTGTAGTTGGACTTCAAAACCAAATCAATATTTTAAAACAGTTTGCTGACCAGTTTTGCATGGAAGTGAATTTGGATAAGACTAAAGTAATTGTTTTTAGGAAAGGTGGATTTTTGGCTAAAATAGAAAAATGGTCATACGGTAACCTACCGATAGAAGTTGTGAATAGTTACAAATATCTAGGCCTACACTTCACAACAAAACTTTCAATGACATTGGCCGTAGGCGAATTAGCTTCTAAGGCTAAAGTAAGAACTATTCACATTTTAAGATGTCTTTTCAGACTTGGGGATATACATAGAGATATATTTTTTAAGATTTTTGATGCTCAAGTTTTACCAGTACTCATGTACGGAGCAGAAATTTGGGGACTTCAACAATTCGATAGTTTGGAAAAAGTCCACCTTTTTGCTTGCAAGAGATTTTTGCATGTCGGTCAACAGACGCCGAACAAAATGATTTTCGGAGATCTGGGAAGATATCCTTTGTATATTACATCAGCGATTAGGTGTGTGAAATATTGGATAAAGCTAATGGGGTTACCCCGGGAAAGACTTCCAAAGAAGGCATATATTATGTTAGACCAAATGTGTGATGCAGGCAAGAAAACTTGGGTGTACCACCTTAAGAACCTCATGTTTGAAAATGGGTTCGCAGACGCTTGGACTCAACAGAGTGTTGGAGATATTCCTGCCTTTATTAATTTATTTCGTCAAAGGTTAATTGACCGTTTCAAACAGGATTGGAGCGTTGCCTTAACAACAAGCGACAGATTTGACTTTTATGCATCATTTAAAAGGGTTTTTAAAGCTGAATCTTACTTTGATTATCCCCAGTTAAGATGTTTCAGAGACGCCTACACTCAATTCCGTTTTGGTATCTCACCCATTAACACCCATAGGAAGCGTTACAGGACAGAGGCGTCTGTCAAGCAGTTCTTCTGTCCTGTGTGCGAGGAGCGTCTCGAAGACGAGATTCATATTTTATTTGAATGTAATGCCTATGATGAACTCAGAGACGATGTCCAAATACTGAAAACGCTGATCCAAGAAGACAACCATGATGCATCAGTTGTGATGTCAGCGGGCGATGAATTATCCATAATTGAATTGTCTCGTTATTTGTATAAAGTTTACAGGAGAAGGAACGAAAGAGGATTGATTGGGGATTAAAGATTAAAGATAGTGTGAATGCTTGCATGTTAATCAGCTTTACATAACATTCTCCTTATTCTGAACAACCCAGTTTTTGATTACATTATGTTTGCCATTTTGTATTTTTCTACGTTATTATTCCATAGAGAATGAAGGAGCGAATGTGTGAAATGAACAAATAAGCAAAGAGATCGTGCCTAACGCCAAGTCATTTTGTCTGTAAAGGGTCATTCGGATCGTTTTTAACTGACAACACATGCGCATGTCGCTATAAATACAATGTAGATAAACTGTTTTCCTTTAAAGAAGAGAATGAATATAAGAGCGCAGTTTGCTTTCACGTACCAGTTTGTTAATGTTGCACACATAAGTAGGACGTTTAAACTTGGTATGACTTCTAGTTGGTAAAACACTTGCTAAGAAAAGAAAATGATAAGATGATGTTAAACAACCAACCATAGAGATTGGAAGACTGTGCGTGTGAAAAATCGAAGACTCTAGATCTAAGTTAATTAGCAACTTTCTTGTTCCAGTTGATAGTTTTGTTTTTGGCGATAGTGCGTATGTGTTTGTAAAATATTGTGAGACCTGATATTTCGATGCATCCCCTCCCCACTTTCCCATTTGAAATGAACGTGTTGTTTATTCAATAAAATGTCAAAGTCAAAGTCAAAGTCTCTCCAAGACACTTTATTTTACTTGGGGTCAAGACACTTTATTTTATACCCCCGTTGGAGTGCCGAGGTTTCAGTATAAATAGTATCCTCAGAGAGCAGAGAAGAAGAAGAAATCCTCCCAATTCTCCGGGAAGAAGTTGAGGCAGCAGTGCAATCGCTGAAGAAAGGGAAGTCAGCGGGAGTGGACAACATACCAGCGGAACTGCTACAAGCAGGAGGAGAAGCGATGACTGATGCTCTCACCATTATCTGTAACAAGATCTGGCAGAGTGGGGAATGGCCTACACCATGGACCCAGTCGCTTGTCATCACTCTTCCCAAAAAAGGTAACCTTCAGGAGTGTGAAAATTACCGCACCATCAGCCTCATCAGCCATCCCAGCAAGGTCCTCCTGAAAATAATACTCAACAGATTGAAACCACAAGCTGAACAAATCATAGCTGAAGAACAAGCAGGATTCATGGCAGGGCGAAGTACCACTGAACAGATTTTCAACCTCAGAATAATCTGTGAGAAATACCTACAGCACCAACAACATCTATATCATGTGTTCATAGACTTCAAGAAGGCATTTGACCGAGTCTGGCATGCAGCTCTATGGGCAACCATGAAAGTGTACAACATCAGCCCTAAAATTATAGAAGTCATCAAAAGCCTGTATGACAAGGCTACCAGTGCAGTCCTCCATAACAGCGTCATCGGGAACTGGTTCAGAACAACAATCGGTGTGCGTCAAGGATGCCTACTCTCTCCAACACTCTTCAACATCTTCCTAGAGCGCATCATGTCAGATGCTCTTGCAGATCACGAAGGCACAGTCAGCATAGGGGGCAGAGCAATCTCCAATCTTCGTTTTGCGGATGATATTGATGGATTGGCTGGAGAGGAACAAGAACTTGAACAGCTTGTACAGAGGCTTGACACCACCTCCAGAGCTTATGGAATGGAAATAAGTGCAGAGAAGACCAAAATGATGACCAACAACACCAATGGCATCAACACGGACATCAAAGTACAAGGCCAATCCCTCAACACAGTGCACAGCTTCAAATATTTAGGAGCCATTGTGTCAGACAATGGGTCTCGACAGGAAGTCCTCTCCAGGATCGCACAAACAACTGCTGCCCTGACAAGGTTGAAGCCCATTTGGAAAGACAGAACCATCAGTCTACATTCCAAAGTAAGACTGCTGCGCTCTCTGGTCATCTCCATCTTCCTATATGCTTGCGAAGCATGGACCCTCACAGCAGATCTCCAACGAAGAATACAAAGCATGGAGATGAGGTGCTACAGAAGACTTCTGTGCATTTCCTATACCCAACACATCACCAACGTTGAAGTCCGACAGACCATCACACAAGCCATTGGACAACACGATGACCTGCTCACAGTGGTGAAAAAACGGAAACTCCGATGGTATGGCCACGTCACCAGATCATCAGGCCTTGCAAAGACCATTCTGCAAGGCACAGTGCAAGGAGGTAGAAGAAGGGGGAGACCGAAAAAGAGGTGGGAGGACAACATTCGAGAATGGACTGGTTTGACACTGAGCGAAGCCATGAGGGCTGCTGAGGACAGAGAAAGATGGAGTATGCTGGTTAAGCGATCATCTGTGGTGCCCCTACGACCTTCGGGTTATGGGACAGGATAGGATAGGATAGTATCCTCACTTTCTGGTAATTTAGTGCTTTAAATTCCCACTGTCGCTGTCTTTCTCATTTGCTCTTTCTCATTCCTGCTCTTTTCTATCAATCTACTATACTATCGTCTTCTTCGCTAGACCAGTCTCCTACCTTTTTTCTTGAAAACTCTTCCGGGACAAGACTCCTTATTTGTGTATGAGGTCTGTTGGATCAGCTTGGGAATATTGGACGCTTCCTGCCAGGTGGTCACTAGGGCTTCCTATGATGTTATTATTTAGCAATGTAGGCATTTTATATGTATGTGTTTTGTTGATAATTTATAATGATGTTTGTATTCTATTTTGTTTTTGTAAACGGGGGTTCGATAAGTTGGGGTGAAGCCTCAGCCGTCCCCTGCGTGGGATGTCTTTATTGTAAAGTGACTGGCTGGTGGAGAGCTTTCGGTTTTACCACTAGGGTTGTTTCAGCAGATCTTTTATGCGGATCGGGGGGTTGTCCGGTCCTGATTTGGTTCGGAAGAGTCCGCTGGACCTAAAGCAATAATAATGTAATGTAATGTAATGTAATGCTCTCTCTCTCTCTCTCTCTCTCTCTCTCTCTCTCTCTCTCTTTCCCAGACACTCTCTCTCTCTCTCTCTCTCTCTCTCTCTCTCTCTCTCTCTCTCTCTCTCTCTCTCTCTCTCTCTCTCTTCTCTCTCTCTCCAAGACACTTTATTTTACTTGGGGTCAAGACACTTTATTTTACTTGGGGTCAAGACACTTTATTTTACCTGACCTCAATTTTTTGAGAGATGATAACGGGCATTCATTTGGATCTTGGTGGTCGCCCCTTATTCTGAATTGCATAGGGTAGATTCTGCTTTAGTGCCGAGTCCTCAGCGTGTGTTTACCTCCCTTGAAATAAACTTGATCTACGGCATCCTGGCAGACCAGGCTTCTGAACCCACATGCGAGCGGCAGGACTTCCAAACCTCAACATGACAATTCGTCACTACCAATGTTCTTAAGGTTCCAGGTTGGTTACTCTTCATCCTGCAAATAATCGATAAATAAAGTAATAAATATTGTGTTTGTATCTGCATAAATAATGCGAATGAGATCATAAATATTTAATAAATATCGGACTTTTAAAACTATATTTAATAATATGAATGCAAAATAGATAGTTTTACTGTTTTATGTTACACGTTATTTATCAATAGTCGATCGAGCCCCGATGCTCGATTTATAATCGTCCCCTATACGCTTATGTGTCCGGGGACGTTAATCTATTTTAACTAACTAAAAACCCCAATGCTGATGATGATCTCTTTTTTTTTCTTTTAAAAAAAAAATAAATAATAACAACAAATATGCATAATACATGCTTTGGTTCATGCAATGGGCAGGTTTTTATCAAATCTAATTAATTATATCAATAAGAAATGAACAAAGAGCACAATTTTATCAGGGGAAAAATATATATACATACATATATATATATATATATATATATATATATATATATATATATATATATATATATATATATATATATATATATATATATATATATATATATATATATATATATATATATATATATATATATATATATATATATATATATATATATATATATATAAAGGCAAAAAGTGCACCATTATAATGCTGTATTCAAAGTATTACATTATGTTTTTCAGGCCTTTCAGAAATAAAATAAATAAAAAGATAAACAAATGAAATAAAATTATTTTCATTACCACTGTTATTACACCACATTACTACCATTATCATTATCAGATGCTGATGATGATCATTGTTGTCAGGGCGGCGACGTGGTGATCGTCCATAACGCTGATGCAATATGACGTTAATCTTTGTTATTCCTTCCTTCCCGATGCTTGAATCTTAATATGTGTAACTCGAATTCGTTTATCTACGCAGCCTGTTCACTGAGCAACAATGCAGGAGTCGTGGTATAACGTTTTTAAACTTTATTCATCAATACTGCATACAAGATCGATTTCTAAAAATCACTACAAAGATCACTTAAAATCACTACAAGCAGACAGTGCATTACTCATATAGCCCCTCTGCAATCGATTAAAACATTTGAACATTCCAGTATGACGCAATAACACCCAATCAAAACCAAATTTGGTCGCACCGGAACTACGCACTGTCTTACGTCATAGAACATTATTTATATTAGAAGAATCGCTTAGCTATTAGTATTACGAGACACATCTGTAAAATTCGATCGATAATAAGCAAATAATTTCAGAAAATTGTCAACAATATCGGACGACGAAAATTATCAACATTATACAATGCTTCTTCTAACAACAGTGCAAAATCAAATCAAAGGTAAATACATGTTAACATTGCATGCTTTGCAAAATAAAGCGATCGGAACAATGCACGCGTCTCAATCGTAACGTTTTGAATTATCTATTTATTGTTAATTATTTCCAGTTTGTCCCTCATCCCCTTGATATGAGATAATTGCTTCATTCAATTAAACCTTCTGAAGTATTAAACTCTCTTTTTCCATCCCCTTCACCCCTCTCTCTCTCTCTCTCTCTCTCCCTCCCTCTCTCTCTCTCACGATTACGGATTTACACAGTTTCGGATAAATGAAACAGTCTGTCATGCATATTTTAATTTTAAAATATCTGTCGTTGATTAAAAAATAATAAATTCCAGGGCAGAAAACGAACCTATGACATACACACATAAGCAGCATAAAAGCACCTAATAAATGTCAATAAGTAAACATAAACAAAAAAAAACAAAAAAAAAACAGCAGTAGCGGAATGTTAATAATAATGTGGTTAAAAGTTTGGTTTTTGCAAACGTTGCCATAAAAATGTTCTTTTGCAATGGCATAGGCTCAATAAGTTACCACGCACAGATCATTCATATAGCAGATTTTGAAATATAGCCAGCCCGAGCAAAGGGAAATAATCCGTGAGAGCGTCTCGCATTTTTGTGTATGACGTACTGGAAGTTCCCCCTCTTTCCGTAATAAGCTCTTTGGTTCCACCAAATGTTATTGTTCGGATCACGCAAAATAACTTCAAATATCAACCACTATTCAAATGAAGGTACAGATCTGTGAAAATAATTAAGAGCTCGAATTGCATGCGTAGGCTACCACACCGATGCAAATAACCAAACAGTGTAAGCAATACGCTGCGATTAGTTATGATTTTAAGTAATCAGAAACAGATGTCAAGAGTCTTATGTGCCAAGGTCTTTGCTGTCGTGTAACTGCGAATTAAAAAAAACGTTCTTTTGTCCCCAAATTTATAGATTGTTTACATCCTAACTCGTGCAATTTTGCGACACATTTTCACTGGAAACTTTGAAAGAGGTATTCGTTTTATATAGCGAGATCCAGACAAGTTAATTCCGTCATCAAAGCAAAAGCAGATAAAATACGTCAATCATCAAGACAAATCTATAACTCATTAGGAGCAGCAATAATGAGTCAGTCAGTGAGTCGGTCTGTGAGTCAGTCCTACTTAGCGCATGCATAATTCGCCAACCGTTAAATTCTATTACGATGCGATTTGGACTCCTTTGTTTCCATTTATCCCTGATGGCTTAAAATTCTAAACCATTTGGCTATCACGGGTTCAGATCAGAAATAAAATGAAACCCGTTGGGGGAGTGGGATGAGGGGAGGGGGGAGGAATACTGCAGTCTACGCTAAGAACGATAATCTACTCGTGAGCTTACCACAGACCGTTCAAACCGAGAGAGAGACAGAGACAGAGAGACAGTTGAATGTCTTGTCGTTATTTGTTTTAAATTGTTATTCAAGTCGCCAAATATCGATTTTCACGTCACTGTTCGTGGTGCATTTTGTGATCATCTCTGCGGTGGCAGTCGGATTGCTATAGTACTATCAATTGAAAAGAAATTATTAATTTGTGATTACTTTACCCAAGAGCACATTTTCCAGTGTCTATCGTCGATGAAATGACCAATTACGGCTTAAATAGAGATAGCTGCTTAATTATTATGTCGGTTTATCTGACTTCTGAAACAGATGTCTGCTGTTGTGTATAATCGTATTTCAGTTGATTACAGTAGTTATTAAGACAAAAATATTGATTTATGATTATTTTATACATCTCGAAAGCCTAAATATTCTGTTGTCTGCCAAATCCAAACAGCAAGAAGGGCTTGAACTATCAGTTTTAGTTTTGTATTATCTCATTGCAGACGGCCAATGTTGGGTATAATAAACCGATGCCATTCTTTTGATTAGGGTGGCTATATTATTAAAACGAAATTTGGGATTGATGATTATTCTATACATTTGAAGAGTATACTTTGTTTTCTGCCGAATACAAAGAGCAAGAATGGCTGAATATAAATTATCTGCAAATTTATACGGTATCTCATATATTAAACAGATGTTCAGTGCTGCGGGTGGGCTCGTGGCGCAATGGATTAGTCGCCGGTTTCCTATTCCGAAGGTCGTGGGTTCGATTCCCGCAAGAGGCGAACGTAGGTGACTTAGGTACGAAACTATTGAGGTCACCGAGGGTTTTCTCCGGGCACTCCGGTTTCCTCCCTCCCTCCCTTCAATAACGGTACTGGACGCAGTCAATATTAAAATGTCAAAAATAAAAATTCGATTTTCTTTCCGTCTTCCAATAGCGATCTTCCTGCCTTTACACCACCTGTTTGAGTGATGTATGTGTATTTGTTGTATGTGTGTGGGAGGGTGGATGAGACAGGTGATCGTGTATGTTGGTACAGATCGCCGCGCTTTGAGCCTGATTGATTTGGGTAAAGCGCGCATATAGCATCCAGTATTATTATTATTATTATTATTATTATTATTAT
Organism: Oncomelania hupensis; assembly: GCA_036898135.1. Taxonomy (NCBI): domain Eukaryota; kingdom Metazoa; phylum Mollusca; class Gastropoda; order Littorinimorpha; family Pomatiopsidae; genus Oncomelania; species Oncomelania hupensis. Next base: position 31,189,452 of record CM072511.1, read on the forward strand.
TATAATTATTATTATTATTATTATTATTATTATTATTATTATTATTATTATTATTATTATTATTATTATTATTATTATTATTATTATTTATTATTATTATTATTATTATTATTATTATTATTATTATCATTATTATTATTATTATTATTTCAGATGATCAGTGTAGCAACTGAGCCATGAGCCACGATATTACTGATGTATGTTGCGATTAATTTATAAATCTAGAGAACATAATTATTTCGTAGTCTGCCAAAATAAAAAAGAACAAAGACGTAACCTACATTTATTAATGCCATCTGCGATTTAAATCTATATCGTCGCGTGCAACAGGTGGCCAGTGCCTCCAAGGACTGTACGTCGCGTTAATAATAAAGCTTACACAGTTAAGCCTACATTAATAACAATAACAACAAACCTAAAACAACAAACAACGCAGAAAAACGCACACACGGACACACACACACCCACACACACACACACTCACACACACACACACACACACACACACTCGCAACCACACAAACACACACACTCAAAACACACCAACCCAAACCAATCAAGTACACAACGCAACATATTCCTGTACCAGACTTCTCCTCCTCCTTCTTCTTCTTTGAGCTTCTCCTCCTTCTTCGTCCTTTTGTCCTTCTTCTTCTTCTTCTCCTTCTTCTTCTTCTTTTTTTTCTTTTTCTTCTTCTTCTTCTTCTCCTCCTTCTCCTTCTTCTCCTCCTCCTTCTTCTTCTCCTTCTTCTCCTCCTTCTTCTTCTTCTTCTTCTTCTTCTTCTTCTTCTTCTTCTTCTTCTTCTTCTTCTTCTTCTTCTTCTTCTTCTTCTTCTTCTTCTTCTTCTTCTTCTCCTCCTCCTCCTCCTCCTTCTTCTTCTTCTTCTTCTTCTTCTTCTTCTTCTTCTTCTTCTTCTTCTTCTTCTTCTTCTTCTTCTTCTTCTTCTTCTTCTTCTTCTTCTTCTAACACCGCCGTACCTCAAGTGGTAGAGCGATGACCCAGGTTCGAATCCCGTGGTGGGCGAAAAAAAAAGTGGCCATTTTTCCCTGTCCATTTTAACAGTATGATTGCCTTAGTGTTGGTTTCGGTCCCTACCACCCCTTGGTCCCTACCCATTGTTCCCTGGTATGGTTATCCCCGTCTGACATATCGCCAATGGTTGGTGTAGACGTTAAACCTCAATGTTCACTTCACACACTTCTTCTTCTTTTCCTTCTTCATCTTCTTCTTCTTCTTCTTCTTCTTCTTCTTCTTATTATTATTATTATTATTATTATTATTATTATTATTATTTTATTTTTTGGTTTGTTTTGTTTTAAATGCCCTGGTGTTAAAGTAATATTCTGGACATACAATATGCTTTTAACGTGATAGGATACAGGAACACACCTCTGACGATTAGTTATTTCCCCTGGCTTTATGACTGTAATATTTTAAGCTGGGGTGACCACTGTGAAGTGTGCAATGTTATTGACAGCATTTCACTGTAATTATATAAAAAGCTCTTTCGGTATCAATAAAACGGATCAACTTATCCCCTTTAGAACGTCTCTCGGGGCTCCTAATGATCATCCCTTTGGCTGCTTTTTTATGTGTTTTTTTTTTCACTCTGATCTTCAGCACCGTCCATTCTGTATTTTATGCCATTGTGAAATGACAAAGAAATAAACATCAATAATGAGTGACGAAGTTTGTTTGTTGGGTTGTGTGTCTTATCATCTCGATGAAGAAAACGTTAATAAAACGGCTAACAACAAACCGAGTTTGTGTGGTCGTTGTTGTTTTATGGTTCTTTTTTTTTTTTTGTTGTTCCATGTTGTTGTTATTGCTGTTGGAGTTTTAAGGAAGAGGATAACATTTTAAAATTATATACATACACACGTACACATAATTACGTTATATAAGACACTATATTGCTGATTGACTGCTGGGTTTTGATAATTAATATGTAACCAGCTGATATACATTGTGCACATTTGGTGTGATGTTGTCGGTGTAAATCCAAATCCATTGTATATCTACTACAACATGTTCGGTGTGATCAGTGTTTCGTCAGTAAAATGTACACTTATTTTTTATTTAATTTAATTTAATTTAATATAGTTAAGTCTTTGATTGATTGTGTTCCTGTAATAGGCCATCAATAGTTTTACATTAATTATTTGGTGTGTTTTTTTTAAAACATGCAGTGCGCATATTCGTCATTGTTTTCGGTTCTCAATCCGTTATAGACGACAACCAACCCTTTATTGACACAAAATCCTGTCTATCCAGACTGCATGAGCTGACACTGCGAAGCCAGTATGCGAGCGGTGAACTAGGTTTAGATCATAATCATCTGGTTTCTGACCAGGATTTAGCGTTGTTGTTTCTCTCGGTGCGGCGGACTGTCATCTGAAAAAGAACCGTTCGTGACATAAGCTCGCAGCATCACACTATTACCGTTTTACAACGCTCCGTTTAGGACGGCGATTAAGGCTTTCTTGAAACTTGGACCCCCATGGAATTGCCGGGGTTTTATGTATAAATAGTATCCCCACTTTGTGGAAATTTAGTGCTTTAAATCCCCACTGTTTCTGTCGTTCTTATTTGTTCTCTATCATTCCTACTCTTTTCTATCAATTTGCTGTCTTCTTCGCTAGACCGGTCACCTACATTTTTTTTCTTGAAAACTCTCCCAAAACTCCTCATTTGTGTATGAGTTCTGTTGGGTCAGCTTGAGAATATTGGACGCATGCTGCCAAATGGTCATTAGGGCTTTCTATGGTATTATTATTTACCAATGTAGGCATTATATATGTGTGTGTTTTGTTAATATTTTATATTATATATATTCTATTTTCTTTTTGTAAACTCTGGTTCGATAAATTACACTACAGCCTCAGCGTCCCCTAAATGGGATGCCTTTATTGTAAAGCGAACGGCTGGTGGAGTGCCTTCAGTGTTACCATTGTTTCAGCAGATCTTTTATACAGATCAGGGATGAGCCCTCTTTCAACCAAGTTGTCCTAATTCGGCTCTTTGCAGTCCGCTGGACCCTATAACCAATGACTAACTTGAAATTTGGTCGACGCGACACGTTCATACCATTACGTCACCTAACGTTTATTTAAATTAATGTAATCGTTCTTCTATAGCGCTTTTTTTTTCCAGCTCAAGAGCTGCTCAAAGTGCTGACCGATACTGGATGTAACTCTAACTGTCCCAGGCGCCTACTTTCTCCCTTTAATAGACGCATCTTCTGACGCTCCAAAGAACACATTACTGGTCGCCTTGAAATTGGGGAAAAGGGATCTGGTGGTGGTGGTTCCCCTCCCCCCCCTCTCCCAGTGGGGGTGCCGGGGGTTTAAGTATAAATATTATCCCCACTTTCTGGAAATTGTAGTGCTTTAAATTCCAACTGCCGCTGTCCTTTGTTCTTTCTCATTCCTACTCTGTTCTATCGATCTAGCTTACTATTCTATCTTCTTCTTCGCTAGACCAGTCACCTACCTTTTTTCTTGAAAACTCTTCCGGGACAAAACTCCTGTACACAACATTTGTGTGTGAGGTCTGTTGGATCAGGTTGGAAATATTGGACGCTTTCTGCCAGGTGGCCACGGGGGCTTCCTATGATGTTATTATTTTATATGTATGTGTTTTGTTGATATTTTATAATGATGTTTATATTCTGTTTTTGTAAACGGGGGTTCGATAAATTAAAGTATAGCCTCAGCGTCCTCTGCGTGGGATGTCTTTATTGTAAAGTGACCGGTGGTGGATTGCCTTCAGTGTTGCCACTAAGGTTGTTTCAGCAGATCTTTTATGCGGATCAGGGGTGAGTCCTCTTTCAGCGAAGTTGTGGTCTTGATTTTGTGGTTCTGATTCAGATATACTGGTCCTGATTTGGCTCGGAAGAGTCCGCTGGACCTAAAGCAATAATCATGTAATGTAATGTAAGGTGGTGGTGGTGATGATGATGATGATGATGATGATGATGATGATGATGATGATGATGATGATGATGATGATGATGATGATGATGATGATGATGCCTTCACGGTGAAGTATGTAATAGTGACAGCATTTCGCAGTAAGTATATTTCCCAATAGCCCTCATATTCAATAGCAATCCATTTTCAAAGCTGCCCTATTTCACAGTGACTATATTTCGTAGTGAAGGTATTTCACTGCAAACGTAGAGTGACCGTTTCTCACAGTGAGTGATTTTTTTGTTTACAGTGAACGTACTTTATAGTCAGGTTATTTCACACAAACCGCATTTTATCTTGTTATATTTGTCATTATGATCATATTTCACAGTAAACGTATTTTCACAGCAAGGGCTATTTGTTAGACTCTTACTGCATTTCCTAGCTAGCATATTTCTTAGTGATGATTTTCTAAGCTACCGTATTTCACAGCAAAAGTATTGTATACCGACCCTAATTATTATGGCAAATGACAGTCACTCTATTTTTCAGTTACCGCATTTCACAGCAAGCACTTTTGTTTTTCCTACTGACGATTTTCAAAGTTATCGAATTTTACAGTGGTGACTGGTTTAGCGACTTCATTTCACAATGGTAGAGATTTCTAACTACAGTTCACCTACATAATAACGTAACGTTGTGTCGAGAAGGCGACGATTGCAACTGGCACACACAGTGAACCAGCTTATTCAGGTTGCAGCGAAGTGGAGGTTCAAAACTAACCAGTACCGCTTGCCACATAGAGAATTAACATACAATTATAAAAACTGAACGAGACTTCATGGTGTGAACTAGCACTGTTCAAATTCTTTTTTTTAAATATTTTTTTAAAACGGAAAAAAAACAAGTTTGATTGGGTCATGTGCTTAGCAAAACATTAGAAAAACTGAGTTATCTGCTCAACAAGTTAACAGGAAGAGATTTATTAAGAGGAAAACCCACGTGGGACGTGCGTACTTTCCTGTCAATGTTTCAGCTCAGCTGACGAGACCACGTGAATGCATTGAGTGAAAACCTTGTTAGTTCAGTTGGCTGTTTTCTAACCACAGCAAGTGTCTTTTGAGGTACGTTGCATCGAAGTCATTGATTTGATATTTTCTTAACTTTGTTTTGACAATGCCTTCCTTTCTGCCTTTCTTTCTTTCATTATTTATTCAAAACGATTGTCATTTCTCGTGCCTCTGGTTTTAAATAGTCCGTTTTGACATTTCCTTTCTTTCTTTCTGTATTTCTTTGCTTTCTTTCTTTATTTATTTCAGGGGCAACGCACTTCTGATTTATATCTTCTATATGCTTTTCTTCATTCTTTCTCTCTGCCTGCCTGCTTTTCTTTCTTTCGTTCTTTCTTTCTTTCCTTCTTCTTCCTCTTCTGGGTTGGAGTGTCTTCTTGCCTCTTTAATTTTAAATTTTAAATGTGTAAGGTTTTTTAAATTTCTTAATTCCCATTTTTCTTTATTTCTTCTTAAATCTTTGTCATCTGGTGCTTCTGGTGTTTTTTTTTTAAACCGTATGTCTTGATATTTCCTTTCTTCATTTCTTTCTTTATAACAATAATGAGAAACAAATGGATACATAATTATTTTGAGAGACTGCTCGTTTAAATAAAACAAATTTTAAAAAATACTAGCAACGCTAGCAGTCCTGTTTAAGTCCAATTTCTTTCATTAAGCAGTATCACAATATGCGTTCTTTCTTTCTTTCTTTCTTTCTTTCTTTCTTTCTTTCTTTCTTTCTTTCCTTTTCTTTCTTTGTTTCTTTGTTTCTTTAATAACTGTCTTTCTTTCTTTCTTCTGTATTTCTTTCCTATTAGCGTCAGTATACATTTAACAGAAACATTGTACTGATTACTTTGACGTCATACGCGGGTTTTGCAGTTGACTCTTATTGTTTTATCAATATTTATAAATTGCATGCTATGTTCTCTTTCCCAGAGTGTAAATTGTTAAGTTTTGTTAACGTCACGATTTATCCAGAACTTGTCAGCTTCATTAACAACTTAATTTTTTCGCCTACCAACGGCTAAAGTATTATTTTGATCTATTTGGGGCGGGAATAAGGGAGGGGTGTAAGGAGAAAAGGGGGTGGGGGGAAGGGTAAGGGTTTTCATGTTATTTTAAATTTATCAATATACGATATATAACTAAACAAACTCCGCCATTTCATCGTCATCACCATACAGGGGATTGGTTTGCTATATCGTATGTTACTAATCCGATAGTTATTGACGAAGTTTAAATGAAAGGAACAGTTTTAGGAGCGGATAACCTGGCGTTCGGGCCTCATAATCGGCTAAAGATTATGTTTGCCTTCACGTACATTGCTTATGAAGGCTTGTAGGCCTCGTGCGTTTTTAACCACACCTCGCAGTAAGCTCAACGACCGAATTGCCATATTGATTCTTTGGATCGCGTTTATCGTCAAAACATAAAAAGAAGTATACTGCAGCAGTAGTAAAGTCATGTTTGTCGTAAGACAACGTGGGTCACATAGTACGATTTTAATAATATAGAGTACAATACAATACAATACAATACAATACAATACAATACAATACAATACAATACAATACAATACAAATTTATTGTGCGATGAAAAGCAACAACCAAATGTTTAATGATATATTATTACTAATCTTGGACGCCATTCCTCACCCCAACTCCCTATCTCCCTCACCCTCAATTTACCAATCATTATTAAGCGCGCGGCGACCAGTTTCAACATACACGCTCACGATCGCATGTTACACACCTTTTCACATACGCCACAAACTCACATTCAAACATGCGGTGTAAAGGCAAGGAGATCACTATTAAAAGTCGAAAACGAAATTCAGTATGCATTTTTCGAGGGGAAATTTAACTTGACAGAATCCACTATTATTATTGTATTTGGTATACAATACAATAAAATACAACCTTATACAATACAAAACCAATGCAATACAATACCAATTTATTGTCAAAGTTATGAATATCCTGCTCTCAAAAGTGAACAAAAATTGCGACATACTGGCTTTCAATAAAGTCTATCTATCAAGCGTAGATAGTCTTTAGTGAAAGCCATGGTGAAGCACATGGAATTGAAACAAAGTCTTTGTTTCGATTCCATGTGCTTCACCGTGAGCTTAAGGAGCTCATATGTAGTACAAATGCATTAAAAAAGCGAGAGAATTGAGAGAATTAATTATAAATATACTTCAGCAGTAGCTTAGCTAGACTAATCCCTACGAACGCGAGAGACATGAAGTAACGTGTGGGTAGGCCTATTATATATCGGTCCAAACCATTCCTACTGCTTCTTTTAAAGAGCTCTTTGCTTTATGGGGGGATAGCGCAGTGGTTGGAGCACTCGCTACTGTGTCGCAAGTTAAGCACCATCCAGTGCGGTTAGCACTTGGATGGGTGACCGCAAAACGTGAAGCGACAAATAACAACGCCCCCAGTTGACTCAACTGTGACTGAGTACCTACTCTCTTAAGGGTGGGGAAGGTAAAGCAGCGAGGTGGTGGGGCCGGGTAGCTCAGTTGGTAAGAGCGTCTTGCTAGTAACCGAAAGGTCGCTGGTTCGAATCCCGGATTGGTCAACGTGTGATCATATTATTTTTCCCTTTACCAACAACTGGCCCGCTGGTGTCAGTATAAATCGGTCCAGTAGTCACCTATATGCGAAAGTGTCGTGTGACTATAATCTACAAACATCATTGCTTAATTCCCCACCGGTTTGCACCAATTCCGCGGGTATATTGTCCACTCCCGCTGACTTCCCCTTCTTTAGTGATTGCACTGCTGCCTTAACTTTTTATTTTTTTATTTTTTATCTCGATCGTTAGCACAATAAGCACGTTCGACGAGAAGGCAACCCGAATTTCGCCCCCGAAAACGTCGTAATAATGACGAAATAATGCACCTTTTCTCCATTTAAAATAGGAGATATTTACAGTCCAGCATTGCGGTAAAATGTCAGAGATCTGTGTGGTCATGCGTCATAATTTTTGTCTGGTCGTAATTGACGTAAACCAGTGTTTACATTCCATTGTTTAAAAATTAAAGCCACAAGTGGATGAATATGTTTATTTTGGGCGAAAATGGGTTGACCCAAACTTTGACACTGTTATTACATTTAAACAATGGTAAAACAAGTGCTTATACGTTAAACATAAAATCCCTATACATCTTTTCTGTCAGCACCATGTTACTAATATTTATACTAAGTGGTCAAACTAGTAGAACGTCAGACTTAATAATAGCCTACGTCATGGTTCTTTGTGTGTGTGGGTGTGTGTGTGTCTGTGTGTGTGTGCGTGTGTGTGTGTTAGCATTGTGTTTATATTTACATTCCATTGTGTAGGCTAAAACGCAACAGCATGGTAAGAATCCAGTACATAATTGTAAGCTCACGTGCACTTTTTGAAGCACACGGCCACCGAGTAGGCAGTAAGTAAGTAAGATGATTGTATTGTGAGGAGGGTGATGACAAATTTATATGACGGTGACTTTGTAGTTTTAGTACCCTACTTACATGTAGTTTCAAGGAGAATGTTAATTATATGTGTTGCAGCATGAGAAAACCAGGCTAAAGTGTCAAAATATGAAAAATTACTTATTTATTTATTAACAAAGTACTAAAAATAATCTTCAAAATGCAAAAAACAGAATTGTTTTATCTTTATTGGTTGATGTTTTATGATTTTTTTTAATATTTTATTTTCTCGGGGGCTAATTTCCAGAAATTGCCTTCAAAGTTTTGAATTGTAAAATGATCATTACTTCACAACCAGAATTTTCCCATGCATGTATTTGGTATCAAAACAATCAGGAAGATGACAGCAATATGGCAGTGAGTTGAGATAAGATGAGAAAATTCACATTATACACCATTCACACAATACTAAACATAAACAAATTAAAACAGTACGCACAATTTTATATTCTGTACCCATCCATAATGCATAGTGTTTTTAAACATATTAGAAATAAAACAAGTGTTTAGCAAGTCTATAATAACTCAAACACATAATAATATATCAAGAACATGGCCTGAATCAATCATTTTTCTAAAATAAACCCTATCATAATGCCCCCTCCCTTCCCCCCCCCTCTTAAATCCCTCGTCCCTCAAGTAATCTTTTGTTTAATTGCAAGCAGCTACATCAGCTCAGTTCAAATAGTCAAACAAAGATTACAAACCTAAAACAAAATTCATTAGGTAGTTTTCAGTCCTAATAATCAAGCTTTAATAATTCCCCAATTCTCCACTCCCTTCCGCACGTCGAATAAATCTGTCGCGTCACAGGTGTAAATCAAAATAACATGTCATTTTGCTCTATAAAGTTTAAATAAACACAAATATCAAAGCAAATACTAATTACTAGTAATTTGGTAAATAGTCCTCATGTTCATTTCCTAAAACAGACAAACCAACAATAATAAATACTGAGAACATAGTCAACTTGTCATGCTAGTAATATTGAATGCAGGCCAGACTACTTACCTTTTCAACCCCCCCACCCCACCCCCACCCAACGAAATATACTACTGAAATATTTTCCACACTCCTACTGTAATTCTTTCACTGATATCGCCTTTTCAACCTTTACCTAAATCTATGCAAGTAGAATGACGGATTATTAAAGACACGCCAATAGCGAAGAGGCCTACGAAACATGAATCATTGAATGAAAACAAACAGTATCGTTTAATAACGGGATCAAGCTTCTGCTCGTCAGAATCATAATCCTCATCACAGTTCCCACTGGCACCATCACAAAAATAGTCTGAAAGCAGGTCTTGGAGCTCTTCAGAAGCAAAACCGGGTCGATTCAATGCCCTAGCTACTCTAGCAGACGACGTATCTACTGACGCTGGAGACGAAGCCATCACTTCCGGTTTCCAAAAAGAATCGGTCACTTACTTTGACAAATTGTTTCTAACAAATGCAACATAAATATTGCAAGAAAACACTTGAAATAGATGTATGATGAGTTTATCTACATTAAAAAAATTCACTTTGAACTAAAAATCGTCGAAAATCTATAGGAAACACTTCAGTTTTTCACGACCCGCCTAGAGACACATTCGAACACAACTTGTGTCACAAGCAAGCTTCGGAACAAGGAATTTCATGAAAAATTCATACGCCACACACTTTTATGTACCAAAAAGTAGTAGCAATAGGGACTTTTCACTCTCCAGACGTTATATATCAATCCACATTGGGGATTTCCCTTCATAGTCGGACAAGAAAAGTTGGGGTATCGGAGGTCAATTAGTGCCATTGTTTTAGCAAGGTGTGATCAACACCCTTATGAAAATCAACAAAATAAACAATGTTTCAGTAATTTTTGAACAAAATCCGTTTGGGATATTAAAGAAAAGTCTTTAATAAAGACAAAGAGGCAACAATCCTAAAATTGATGGGGTAGCCTATTTTTAGTGTTTTACGGCTGTAGCAGCGAATCAATCCTGGCGTCTTTAGCCGGGTTTTGTCATGCGGCAACACATATTATGACCTTTCATAGTTCTTGTATCAAACTATTGCCATCATTGGCGTCGTGTCTTTAGGCTCAGAATCATAAGTCTGTGATACTGCAACAAACACAAACAGTACAGGATTTATTATAACAGGAATAATCCCCAAATAAATAGGCTATTTATGCTGCTGCACACATACGCACAACACACACACACACACACACAGAGCCGAGGTTACACAGTATTATCATGACTTTCCCGAAACGCCACATACGTTGTGCTGACAATGGGTCATATTTCGTCCCCATTTTTAAGTACTTTGAAGTGTTCGAACCCTAACCCTAATCCTAACTCAGCACTAACCCTAACGGATCATTGTTCTGACGTCAAAACAAGTAGACATGTCAATACAAGTTATGTAGATGTTCACTGATTTGTCCAAATAACATTGTGTAAACAAGGACACACACACACACATACACACACACACACACACACTCGCACACACCCACACACATCACACACACACACACACACAGAGCATAAAATAAACGTCGATCATCCTCAATCAATTAAGATTAGCGCACTAATCATTTATTCAACATGGGTGCCTGGCAGCTCAGTGGATAGAGAGTTGGTTTCCTATGCCGAAGGTCGCGAGTTCGAAACCCGCGTGGGACGAACTTACGTGATTTTGGTACCGAGGGTTTTTCTCCGGGTACCCCGGTTTCCTCCTTCCCTTCAATAATGGTATTGGAGGCTGTCACTATAAAATTTATTAACTAAAATGTATTTCTATTCCGACTTCTTTAATAATGATCTCTTCAGATCTCCGCGTTTTGAGTTCCATTGAGGAAAAGGCGCGTGATAACATCCTTTATTATTAGTAGTACTTGAGTATTCATCTCCAGCTTGAGATTGAAATAAAATCTGAACCAAACATTCAGGCCATCTCACATTTGAAATGTATTTCCCTCCTTCTTATTGCTCAAAATAATTTCTTCTGTTCAGAGGAAATAAAATTTGAGTTTGAATCTTTGATTCTGCAGATTCTCAGCTAAAATACAATGGAAATGTTATCTTGAAAGGAACTGTACTGTATTTTTCATAGTTTTCTCTTTTTCTTTCTGGATCTTTTTTTTCTGCTCTTATACTGCTTTTCAAAATATGTTCTTCTGTTAAAGTGAAATAAAATGTTGAGTCTTATGGCTTGAGTCTTTAGCTCGAGTCTTTGACTTTTGAGTCATTGACTTGAGTATTTGCGTTGTCTACTTGCAACAGTTAAAAAGGCCAGTGTATCTGGGATGTTTATCTTTTGTGACATTGCTGTCACCTCAAAAAGGTCGACAATCGCCAAACCTTTAAATCTTTCAATTTTATAGACGTCTCTTTTTTGTTATGTAAAACAAACCATTGTGCCTACTATATACATGTATATACACACACTTTCGGCAGCGGCACTTTTTTTTTTTTTTTAAAGAAGCAACCTTGGTGCTTTTAATAGGCACATAAAGAAACGAATGTATCGATTTAAAATTATCAAAACCGTACTTTAGTAAGAGAGGTTATTTTTGGCTTCAACTTATATATTTCCGGGGGGACAACACTCACTGTGAATCTGAAAAGTATCGGGTTCGCTGAAATGTTTGACCCTGAGGCCCTTTAAGAAACAGAACGTATTTATTACTCCTTCGGATGAGAGTATAAACCGAGGTCTAGTTGGTGCATCAACGCATGCAATCGCATTCACTTTAATGATCCTGACGCTCATGTCCTAGACGGGTGAGTGCCGGCTACACAGATACAGCCGGTGTGACATCGCCACAGTTCCTAGTATCTTAGCTGGGCTGGGAGCGACTGGGAGCATTCTGATTGATCGACGCGTTACAAAATTCGGCGCATGCGCACAGTGCTGTCGTAGTCTTAGTAAGGATTAGGGTTAGGGTTAGGGTTTGGGTTAGAGTTAGGGTTTGGGTTAGTGTTTAGGGTTAGGGTTTGGGTTAGGGTTAGGGTTACGACGCCTAAGAACATCGTGAAAAGCCGGCCCGACATAAACTGGCGCATGCGCAAAGGCGCCCAGATAAACTAGGAGACCCGGAACTTGGAGGACGTGACACCGGCACGCACTAGGTCGCTATCCACTCCCCGGTCGCCTAGGATTGTGCTCAGTCGTCTGGGATGTCAGACTATGCGCCCAAAGGCTGCAAGTGGGCGGCTCGGGCGGTTTGAGTTAGATCCTGTATCGGCCAGCGCCTTGAGCGGCTTTTGAGCTGGAAAAGCGCTATAAAAAGTGATTAAATAAATTAAATAGTTGCTGCTATCTCTCGTTCAGAGTGTCTGAGCGTGCAGAGAAACTGTAGTGCCCGCTACGCGTTGTGCTGTAGTATCTTTTTCTCTTATGCGGATCAGGGGGCGAGTCCTCTTTCAACGAAGTTGTGGTCTTGATTTTGTGGTCCTGATTCGGCTATACTGGTCCTGATTTAGCTCGGAAGAGTCCGCTGGACCTAAAGCAATAATCATGTAATGTAATGTAATGTAAAGTAACGACCCGCAATCGTAACTGTCATCGGTGTTCCAAGTTGTTTACCCCTTTAATCTGTGTGCAGTTACCGTGTTAAAATCGAAAGTCAAGGGTTACTACAAGAGAGAGAGAGAGAGAGAGAGAGAGAGAGAGAGAGAGAGAGAGAGAGAGAGAGAGAGAGGCAGACAGACAGACAGACAGACAGAGAAAAGTCAGGACGTTGATTTGGCCAGTCCTTTCTAGTCATCCTTCTCTTAAATCATCCTACACAATGTATAAATCATCCTACACAATGTATAGAATAATAAAAATGTCATTTCACAGACAGCGTACTTATTACCATTGGGAAATTAATTCATCACGTTATGAAATTATTATCTTTTTATTTCATTTGTAGAAAATGAAATAATAATTTGGTGTTTCCGATAAAGATTTCCTGCCAAAGTTCACAGGATCACGCTGCCTTTGGCTAATATTAATAATAAGGTTAAAATCCTTATTTAATACTTTCGTTTAATCTATATCTAGGAATACTATTGTTGGTTGCGATACAATGTGTGTAACTTGCTGTATTGACCTTTGATGACATTGCAGAAGCAGTGGTATGAAATCTGTATACAGAGAAATAGCTCTAAATCTTCGTTTCAGTTTAAAGGAAAGATGTCCTCATAAAATGAGGCAAATATGAGCTGCTGCATATTGTTGCGTAGTTTACCTAGTTTGTAGGTTCGTTTGGGATTTAATTTTTTTTTTTAAATTTGATTTGGGGATTTTATTCCTCACTTGTGAGGTTAGAATGCAGGCTGACTTCCCAGCGAAAGCGTGTGGCATTCTGTACCACTTCAAAACGGTGTGACACCCTATTCAAAACTTCATTAAACCACGTACAGAACTATTACTTGTAAGGAAACCGTAATAACATGACTACAAGTTATAGAACTGTTAACCATTCCGGTTCAAACAGTACTGTCAAATAGCATGGTAGGCTACTGAATGAAAACTAAAACGTGTGGGTAATAATTGAAACTTAAAATCTTGTATTCTGCTTCAATCAAGGACATCATCTTTTCCTCCCACCGCCCTAGCTCAGTGGTAGAGCGTTCTCCTGGCACACCGATGAACCCAGGTTCGAATCCCGTAGTGGGCATTTTCACTGCTCATCAGAGCAGTGTGATTGCTCTGATGGTTCAGTGTTGATATCCCTCTACCCCCTCTTCTCCTGGGATGGTTGTACCCGTCTGCAATGGCGGATGTAGACGTTAAAAACGTCAATGTTCATTTCAGTACATCATATATTTGGACATTTTGCTTATTTACATCTTGTGGCTGTGGTGAGCCGTTTTAGTGCAATAATGATGTTTTTGTTATACTGTGTCAAATTTCCTTCTGTAAATGAGGACAGTTAATCAGCGTGTATCTTCCATCTATAATAATTATTTATTCTGTGGTATTTTAACATAATTTTTTTAATTGCGACTTTTAGTATTTATAATTGCGCCTATCCCAGTAAATATTGAGTGTCAGTATCATTCTAACGTTTTACTCGAAAAACTTGTATCGTAATCTGTTGTCAGCTGTGTTAGTTGTTGTTGCTGCTTTTGTTGTTGTTTTTAATTAATTTATTTATTTGGGCAGAAATGTGAGGAGGGGTCTTTTGTACTAAGACTTTAATATTCGCATATATTTTAGGTGCGCTTTGTTATAAGTAACGTGAATTTATATGTAGAAAGGGATTCTCTCTACATCATGTATGATGTATGCACCAGGAGTTTAACACGGAAGCTCTAAGATTAAAATAACGGACAAAGAGTTTGGTACTTTGAACGCGGAAACGCTGGTACTATTAAGTTGTCGAGTCGCCCAGTGCAAACGTGAGAAATGGATAGATTTTTAAGTAGTGCACTCTTTTGTCGGGCACAACTAATGATAAATTCACCCTGGCGCCCTCAAGAGGTTAACAGGTTAAGGTGTCTCTGTAACATTTCGGTCAGAGAGAGAAAGAGAGAGAGAGAGAGAGAGAGAGAGAGAGAGTGAGAGAGAGAGAGTGAGAGAGAGAGAGAGAGTGAGAGAGAGAGAGTCCCCTCACCCAACTCCCATTTCTCCCCTCACAAAAAAAGTCAAAACGCTTTATTCCATAAAATGAATGAATGAATGAAAATAATAATGCTCATAAACATTTCCACACATTAAAAAAACCATGGTCACAGCGCTGGAAGAAGAATTTTCAACCCATAATGAAACACTTAATACAAGATGAGCCAGAATCCAATGGGGAACGTGGATACAAATGACAATGAATAAAAATAACGAAACGTACAATAATAATGGAACATCTGAAATGCAATTAATACGTATGTGTATCAGTTTATAGTCCCCTCTCTTCCCGATAAGGATTTTCAGAGAGGAGACTTCTTATGATTGCAATTAATACAAAACACGTTTGTACTTATATTACAAAAATAAAGGTGAATCTGGCACACTCTCGCCTTCATACATCCATATCCAAATAGGTGTTGCAGGTTACTTGATAATGTTAGTTAAGGTCCATCTTTTTTTTTAAATCGTTCTGATATAGCTAGCGCTTTTCCAGCTTAAAAGCTGCTCAAGGTACTGGCTGGTTTGGGATCTAATTGAAGCCGCTCGAAGCCCCTGCTACCCATTTTATGAAGTTAGCAAGTTGGCATGTCAAATTACTGAGATACCTGTGCTTTCCTTAAATTTCTCAATAAAAATGGTCAATAAAGTCAAAAATAAAATTTAAAAATGCAAATGTTTGTTTTAAATTTTCTTTACTGTTCAAATAAGATTTGTTTCAATGTCCATTCTAATATTCAGTTTAGGTATTCTCCCCTCCCCACCCCCCACCCCCCTCACCCAGATGAGTTTGTTCTGATATCACAATTATTTACACAATTATAAATATCTGTTGGTGTGATTCAGTTGTTGTTTTTTTCATAATATTGGATTGTTATCTTTAGAAAAAAAAATCAAACATTTGCGTTTGCTTTTTTCCTCTTTACTTTGCTAGATATTGCCTAAAAATGTTCTAAAGAATATTACCGTAATTAAAAAAAATTAAAAAGCAATTCCACACATTTAAAAAAAAAAGTACACAAAGGTTATAAGTTTCGTCAATTACAGTGTTGGTCTTCGCAGCGTTTGATCAGTGTAACACATGCTCATCGCATTGATCGCAGTGCTTAGATCATCGTGTATGACTCACAGTATTTCGATCACAACCGTGCCTTGAATCGATGATCGCTATACTGCAAGCCTTCAATTCCGTAAAGTGGTTAATAGATAGGATGGGTTGACTGGCCATCACGTCACATGCCAGCTCGGTAGCTGTTTGGGTTTTCCAGGAAGAAACCAGTTCCATGTAATGCTTTGTCCGATCACAAGCGAATTAACCAAGAAGAATGAACTCTGGGGTGTCGGATAGCGCAGTGGTTGGAGCACTCGCTACTGTGTCGCAAGTTAAGCACCGTCCAGTGCGGTTAGCACTTGGATGGGTGACGGCAAAACGTGAAGCGATAACTAACAACGCCCCCAATTGACTCAACTGTGACTGAGTACCTACTCTCTTTAGGGTGGGGAAAGTAAAGCAGCGAGGGAGAGAGATGGGCATCACCCTCATTACGCTGGCCCAAGATACGTGTGATCTCCAACATCACGCTCCCCTACGGCCACAAGGCTATGGGACTACCTTTACCTTTTTACCTTTAATCATAGATACAGAGAGAGCTCTCTGTATCTATGCTTTAATGAACCCTCGGCAAGAATTTTGACCTCGGCAAGAATTTTGTGGATCCCCGATAGCGGGCGGATAGCGCAGTACTGTAGTAGAATTTTATGGATCCCAAAATTCTTGCCGAGGGTCCATTCTTCTTGCTTAATCCGCCTGTGGTCCGACCGAGATAGGGTCGGGTTCGGGGTCAAGCAGTACTCTGAGTATCAGGTACTGCAGAGATCTGTACGCCCGAATAAGCCTATTGCACTGAGCCCATGTCCTGTAGGCGCGAAAGTCGTTGGGATTGGTCGAGGGGCGAGATAGTACAACTAGACTTGTGATTGATCTCTTGTAGCCATTCGTTAGTTCCCGGGGTATAGCTGGGTAACTATTGTTTTCGGTTCTGTCTGTCGGTCCGCCCAATGGACGGATTTCTTTGAAATTTGGTAGTTAGAATATACAGTTGCCTTATTGTTGCCAAACTTACTTAAGCCTATATCGGTTGAGGTCATCATGGTCACGTCATCATTTTTTTTTCTTCTAATCGCATTTTCTTCCAAACTACTGGAAAGATTTGGTTCAAGTTTGGTTAGGTACTTAGACTTTACCTATGCCTCCAAAATAAAACCAAACCTATGCAAATCAAATGAGGTAATCATGGTGACGTCATGGTTTTTTTCCTTTAACCTTAGTATGTAATGAGAGTGTACAGATACCTTGAACCTAAAACAAAACTTATGTATATTGATTTAACGTCCTCGTGGTGATGTAATATTTTTTAAGAAATAATTTTATTTTGAAAAAATATTTAATTTCCTTTAAACTTTGTACGCAATTAGAGTGTACAGATACCTTGAACCTAAAACAAAACATATATCAAGTGTCGTCATCGTGGTGACGTCATTATAAAAAATAGTGTATTTTTTAATAACCTTTAAATTTCGTATGAAACAATATCGAACCTATCGGCTACAAAATAAAAATAATACACGATTTAAGAGGGAGATGGTTGTTACTCTTAAGGGTGTCACGACTCTAAACCCAGAATAACTCTTTAATTTAATAAAATTATAAGCAATAATAATAACAAAAAAGTCAGAACAACATTTCTTCTTTCCAACGATATGTAATATGGCATGGCTACTATTTTGGGTTTAGACTAGGACTGACTAGAATAAAAAAAAAACACATCTAAAACATCCTACCAGCAACAATTAAATCTGGAACCTTCTTACAACTTCGCCCATATGTTTCCCTTCCGATTTGTATATATCCCTATAAACTAATGTTTGATTCAAGCATCTACTGGTAGAGAATAAACTAAGGCATCGAAAAATATTTATTCACACTTTTCTGCTATCCTATGCACCAACGGGAATCCCCTCAATGAAACATACTTCCGGTTTCTTTCTCCGCATGTTTTAGTGAGTTATTTCCAAATATTCAAGAATAATAACATGTGTCACTGGCCACCAGTATCGTACCCTCACATATTTTTTGTGTGTGCTGCAGTTTATTATCCCTTTCTATCGCCAGTGGCGCGCCTAAACCCTACCTACCTAACATTATTTGTGAATTTTTGAAAAATATTCGGAAAAACATAACGCCCAGATGCTCGCTCGAACCCACACCTGTCAGGCGCCATTGGTTTCTGGCTTGTGGACACGGCAAGATAGTCCCGCCTTAGCCCACTTGGCCACAACGCTCGCCTAACATAGTCAACTACTTCGTGTTTTGTGAAGGTTGCGACGGCGAAGCTATGGAAAACTACAAGAGTCTTCAGGTCCTGTTTCACTTTCTGTCGATGATCGACGCACCTCCGAAGTCGCCACAAATACAGGCCTCTACGATTGTTTTTTGCATCCATTCACTGAGCATGTACTTCCTCCACCGTTTTTATACTTATCCCACTCGTTTTCTGGCTCTAACAATCGTCGTTTTCGGCAATTTGCCATATTTAAAAGTCACGCATCAAGCTTTGATAAAAGCAAAACAAGCCAGACCGGAACTTGGTTTCATTCTAACCTCGTTTTAATTTATAATGGCGATACCCACGAGTTTTTATGAGAGGTGCCGGAAAGTTGTGAATAGTCGTTACTCAAAATTCTCTTCTTACGATGTGTATGTATGGTAAGGGAGTTTTCCTATTATACCGCTGTGTCTTCAACAACGTGATATTCCTCGCGCTGTGCTAAACGTCGCGCTCCCCTTCAAAGCTGCTACATAAATAAAAAAAATAAAGGTTATTTATTCTGATAAAGAATTTAATGCAAAGTCTAATGTTAATGTTCTTTACGGGATGTGAAAAATATATCTCTTTACGGGATCTAAAAAGTATATCTCAAGTAATAGCACATAAATTATACCTAACAGGGACAAATCGGGTGCGGTCTAGGTATCGTTTGGTCGGAAATTCTTGTAGCCAACACGGCTACATTTAAAATGTACAGATACCTTGAACCTAAAACAAAACTTATGTATTTCAAATGACGTCATCATGATGACGTTATTAAATATAAATAGTACTTTACAAGAACACTTTACTGAGTGCAACAGCGTACTTAGAATTTACACATACCTTCAACATTAAACAAAACTTATGCAAATCGAGTAATGCCAGGTGATGTTGTAATTTTAGTTTGTTTGTTTTAAATGTATTATTTCATTTAAAATTTGTACTAATTAGAGTGTACATATGCATAAAATCTGACAAGCTGTCATGGTTTAATTTGGACAGTCATGTATTCATCATCATCAGCAGCAGCAACGGGAGCAACACCACATTTATTGATTTAGTCACTTGACCAAGGTATGCAGATCAACAACTGAGTGCTCTGCACTCTTTAGGGTCCCGCACTTGTTGTTGTGAGCTATTTTAGGCCGCTGTTAGGGGATAGTCTCTAGTCTAGAGTGAGGTCGAGTACACAGAGTGAGGAGTACATGAATTATCTAGCTGTTGTGGGCGGAAAGGGGCCACATGCATGACCACTGTGAGTTCTCAGATGTCTTTTTGTCAATAGTTCGTATTATATTGATTGCATTTATTGTACGAATATTCTATGAAACCTGGTTGTCTTTAGTTGTTTCTGTTTTTTTTTTTAAATTCCATTTTATCAAAAAGGAGTTATTGCCTATTGCCTTGCGTTACCATGACGTCGGAAAAAAAACCATATTCGTTTGCGAACACTGGGTAATCACGCAGGAACGTAGTCTATACAAAAGGAAAGCGTGGAATAATAGGCCACAACGAAACGCGTTTGCGAGCCAAAAATTATCCAACGCGTTTCGTATTGGATAACGCGTTGGATAATTTTTGGCTCGCAAACGCGTTTCGTATATATATGATGTATCTAAAACTTGGCTCAGCCGATCTGGATAATTTTTGGCTCTCAAACGCGTTTCGTTGTGGCCTATATCATTCCACGCTTTCCTTTTGTTTCGTTAGGAAGAGACCGAGTCACCACACCGCCAAGAAGATGAACACTTTTGAAAACCAGTATTTTTCGGATATGTGTGTTTGGAAATACATTTGAATGACTTGCCATACTGTTATGTGGCCGTTTTTATTAGTTTTCTTGCCGTGTCTTTTTTTTTTTTCTGAGGCAACACAAAACCCAACACAGGACACCTTTACTTTCAATACTTTATTTATTTCATTATTTTTTGTTTTAATTTACTTTAAACTTTATTTATTTAATTATATTTTGGTTTTATTATTTTTAACTTTACTTTACTTTAATGACTGTTAATATTTATGATTATAAGTTTCTTTTATCATTTTGTGCTCCATGTCGCGTTGCATAGTATTTTAATATTTGTATTGTATATTTTATATATTTATGATGTGTTTGTTTTCATTAATTGTATGCGTATTACGTTTTGCAAGAATAAGTGCAAAATCTCAACTAGAACAGTAGGAACATGATAAAAGAAGAAAAAGAAGAAGAGTAAGCCGACTGAGCAGGAAATAGGCCTACTTTGTCAGACCTATATTCCACTCAGCGTTGGTTGACGACCTGGGTTAGTTACATGATCCTGGGGAAGGATTTCAATACTCGTAAAATTCGTACGAACCCTAACCATGCCTTTGTTAAGCTCTTAACCAGGTCTATATATACAAACGTAAATCTGTCCATGTAGGCTACAACACTGAATCAGGTCACTCGGTCAAGTCATCTATGTACGAAAATGAACTAGGTTGAAACAAGTAAAGTCGATTTCCCTGTACCCCACGTGTTGCTGGTTTCGTGCTTTCATATAGACTGGCAGACTTCGAGCTGAGAGAAGTTTGCGCAAAATTGTGCTGGTATTATTTTCACTAATAATCTTGCTAACAGATAGAAAATGCGCGGAAAATGAGGACATACTTTTTTAATTCTTCTTTAGTTGTGTGTCTATATCGACTGAGTTTCTAACATGTAGGAGGACAATCGGCATGGCTTCTTAGGATGTTACGATGTAGAGGAACAATTTTTCCTAGACTGGCTATGGCTGGAACAGTGCCTCTAAACGATCGATAAGCCTGCTTAAGATTGAGAGTGCAGTCACGTCTCGATAAAACGCCTCTGCTCTCATGACTGTGGTAAAGATGTAGGCAGTGATAGGCCTATAAAAACAAGTTCCAGTTGTTGTCTTTGGGAGGAGTCTTGAAGAGACGGTGGTCAGAATAACATAGAAAGCTACACGTAAGTTGAGTAGCAGTATTCGTTGCTTCAGAATCAGTGTCAGAATCAAAGAGAATCACACATATTATGTCGGCTTTGCTCAAGTTCAGAACCAGAACAGTGCCTGAAGCTGAATCAACACTATTCACTGTATTTCATATTCTTTGTTTCGAGATCACCCAGGCTCAGAATTGGAATAAGAATCGCGGCATAGCTAGAAATTATATAAATTTAAGAGTCAATGATTTTTTTTCTTCTTCTTCTGTTATCAGCTCCATTTATAATAGATGTTTTAATGCGTTCGTGATAGCGTTGATGTGGTTTGTATAGTCTAGTTTATTTTCTCCTTTTCAACTTTGATGACATTGATAATTATTATAGAGGTTCATATGACTTTGTACATTGATGTAAAGATACTAAGTTCGGGATTCTCAAGGTCTACAGTTTGTTGCGCGATGACTCACAGCGTTGATGATGATTGATGATTGATTTGCGCTCCTAATATAAGCTACGTGTGTTAGTTACTACAGCATGCTCAATAATGATTGGGATCTTTTATGTAAATAATATCGATGCTTCGGATCTGTAGCAGTACAAATATTATGGGCCTATGACTGAGCTTTAGAAGAGGATCTGAACCCGTTTTGTATTCTGTTTAGACAGACAAGCCTTCGTTCTTCCTGTACTTTTAGTAGAATGTTACTCGTATAAATTTCTGGAAACAAGGAGACGGAAAACGCAAAAGGTCAATGACTCAGGCTGCAGACAAACTTCGTAGATGAAATATTGCGTGTTCCGAAAGAGCGTAACTCTTTCTTCAAACCCTTGTATTGACAAAATATCGATTAGTTCTCGTGGTGAAGAGCAACTGGATATTATATTGATTCAGACCCCGCTGTGAGTTTGAGGATGGGAATCTGTGGAGTTAAAGACTCTCTTCTCTTCCTCTGTATTTCCCGCAGTACATTTCTGTCTGTCTGTCTGTGTGTCTCTCTGTCCAGTCTGTCCAGTCTGTTTCTCTCTGTCTCTCTCTGTGTCTCTCTCTCTGTCTGTCTCTCTCTGTCTCTCTGTCTCTCTCTGTCTCTCTCTCTGTCTCTCTCTCTCTCTCTCTCTCTCTCTCTCTCTCTCTCAACCCGCTCCCTCAGTCATGCCTCAAACGCGCCCCTTCAGTCATGCCTCAACCGCCCCCTCAGTCAACATGCTATTTCCGGCCTTTCCCAAAATCTCCGCATCGTAGACGCAAATGTTTTATATAAGCCAGCTTAACGCGTGCGCCTATTCCGGAGATGGCGCTCGTCGGCGCAGCGAATCAGTGCTTGCTCGAACCAAATATTCAGGTTCACGACCTGCATACAATGCGACCCTGACGTGGTTTCTACATTAGACATTTAAATACTTAGGTCTTACTCTCATTATACAGGGTGTTCCAAAAGTCTTGGGCACTTTTGAAGTCCCCATATCTCAATAACTATGAATGGTAGTAAGATAACAGTTGTGCCATTTTAAAGCTAATTACATTAAGTTTTTTGTAAAGCTGTTGATTTTTTTATTTCTTTTCAGACCCATTAATGGCGTTCACTCAAACAGAAAATGTAGGGACGCGTTTGGCAAGAATTTGACTATCGGCTTGATGTGTGTTGTGTGACCAATGGTGCTCACATTGAACATCTTTGAACATTCCATGTAAAACTTGAGATTACAAGCTTTCTGAATTTACCAGATGCGTTTTTATATCCTTTATAGTTTCGGAAATATTCAATGTCAAAATGTGCCCAAGACTTTTGGAACACCCTGTATAATATGTACGTACTGTCTGTACCAAAAAAGAATCGACAAGGAATATTAATTTTGGGTTTCAGGTTCTGACTAAATCACTAT
>CM072511.1:31215185-31252685 GCA_036898135.1 Oncomelania hupensis
CTCAGGGATTACGCAAACAGCTTCTTCGCAGAGACACAGGTATTGTTTGATTTGAACGAATTGTGCCCGCATAGAATCATGCTGCGTTAGCCGGGTTGGATGTTTCATGTTACAAGTAAGCTTACCTATATTTCACAGATTTGTGTATTTGAAACGACTGCCTTGGATCTATCTAACTTTCAAGAAGCTTTGAGATTTGACAAAATAACCCAAACTTTGCTCACGAGGTGTCACAAAGAAAGGGGTTGGGGGAATGGATGGTAAGCTCTTAATCTCTAGCGCTGTATTACCTCCTTTGTTAGGCTAATGGTGCGATGACATTCAAGAGATTAAGGCTAGGGCTACTAATTAAATGAGAGACAGTCAAAGGGTAGACGAGAAAGATGGTAGGCTACACTAGTTGAGAAACTCGAAAACAAAGGCAAGTCTAGGTAAGTACAGTTTCTAACTAGGCGAATTTATTTAATCGAATAGGGTCGTCTATATTGTGCAATGCTAAGAGTGAGTCACTGGGTAGCGTCTGTATCAGTAGGGAGTAGCTCGGAGATATTCTGGGTGGGTGATTTCGGGGGTACTAGTGCTACTGTGGACTGATATCATCACAGGGCAGGAGTGTATCTGTATGGTTCAGAGTCTCCCAGATGATCAGGCGAGTGGTGATGCTCGTAGGTCAATAACTTAGCTGGTTATTGAAGGGCGGCGGTTGATCCAAGATAGTCTGGGTGGTCCGTTGACCAGGCTTAGCGTGGCGTTAGTAGCGATGCAGGTCAGTCGGTCACTCTATGACGCAATGACCGAGACTGCCAATCTTGGGGGAGGTACAGGCGTAGATTTCAGCTTTCGTTGCTAGCTGTCTAGGAAGATGATGAAATTCAGAGTAACGCTTCTCGTTGACTCCCTGGGTTGTCAGGGGCCTGCAGCGGGTCAGCGACTTAAGATGATACAGGGCCGGGGTATGCGCCCGGTACAGGAGCCCGTCTGCAATGCAATACAGACTCTGTATCAGCTGGGGATGGGTATATCCTGGGTTCAGCGCCTGTGGCGCACTTGCCCACTTCAGATTTCAAATTGGTCTGACCAGTCAAGAGTCGACCGGTGCATTCCAACAGTCCAACAATGCAACTAGGTTTATGGGGCTATTGTGGAGTTTACTGGCAGCCGCTAATATGTGATACCTTCGGCGCATTAAGATGGGGTAGTGGCAACAGGGGCGAATATTTATACATTGGGAGCATGGAGGAAAGCAAATGGAGTGGGTACAGGACAAAGGGGTTGTAGGCAAGGGTTGTACTGGGGGACTTTACTCTATATGGAGGGACAGCATGGCATGGGATATTTACACATGGGGCTAACATGGAGCATACGAGTATAAATTCAAACATGGCATGAGTCATATACAGGGTAGAAAATATGTGCAAGGAATAAATACATGTCACCAGCAACACATCAAGGCAAAACTATAAACATGAACGTACATATCGACAGGACGTATGGACATGTTGGGCGAACAACGGGTGATGGGTCTGCTACATGACAAAGAGTAAGTTTCCTCTCTTACCTTGACTAAGACGGGTTGAAGCACACGAGTACTGCCGTAGCTCAGAGGTCGCCCGGTGATGGAGACGTGTCTTCGGACAAGTTGTTGTGGCTTCAAGGCTTGATGGCTTGCGACTGACACCGAGTCTAACTGTGTGTCAGGCTTTAACAGGGGATCCCCGAGGGGCGGGGCTTAAGCGAGTGGGCCAGCGAGCCTGTTAGGGGTGACTGGATGTGTGGACGGAGTAGCTGGCTGTGTGTGAGGAATGACTGTGGGCAGCCTACGTCAGAGGTCGATTGTACGCCTCGTCACAGGGCCCCCCCCCAAGGAAAAAGGCGAGGTCGTAGGCCTCGACTGAGACGCGGCCAATCAGCTCTGAGGTCAGCAGCCGGGTGAGACGATGGTTGGAGATGATCCGGGTGATGCGGGGCGATGCGGGGTTCCGGGTAGTAGATGGCGGGTGCCCAAGGCTGGGGTCCGCGGAGCTGCCGGGTCTCGGCTACGGTTAGTGGGCGGCGGCGGGTATGAAGGCTGGGGCGTCGGCCCTCAGTGGCGACTCGATGGAGTCTGTTGCGGGATGGCGGCTGAGGAAGTCTGCGCCGTGGTTGTCTTTTCCTGGGATGTGCTCCAGCTGGAAAGAGTATGCTTGGAGCAGCAGAGCCCACCTCATCAGCCGGGCGTTGAGCGATTTAGATGTTGCCAGGAAGGAAAGCGGCTGATGATCCACTTGGACAGTAAAGTGTGAGCCGTAGAGGTACAGCTGGAACTTCTGGACTGCCCAGACGAGGGCGAGACACTCCTTCTCCGACGTGGCGTAATTCTGTTCGGCCGGCTTTAGCTTCCGGCTGGCGTACGCGACGGGGAAGAGCGTCGGGGCGTCCGCGGAGTCCCGTTGGAGTAGAACGGCTCCGAGGCCTACGTCGCTGGCGTCCGTGCGCAGGACGAAGGGCTGTCCGTGGTTGGGGAGTCGCAGGACTGGCTGTGACGTCAGTTTGTCCTTGAGCTCCTGGAAGGCAGCTTCACATTGCGGGGTCCAGAGGACTCGGTCTGGTGCGGATTTGCGTGTTAGGCTGGACAGTGGCGCGGCAATTCCATTGTATCCGGGTACAAACTTTTGATAAAAGCCGCTCAGTCCCAGGAAGGACTGGACGTCTTTCTTGGTCTTGGGGCGGGGCGCGTCTCGAAGGCGCTGGACAGTCTTTTCCAGAGGCCGGAGCTGTCCACGGCTGATGGTGTGGCCAAGGAATTCCAGCTCTTGGTAACCGAACTGGCATTTGGTCGGCCGGGCAGTGAGGCCAGCTTCTTTGAGGCGGCGTAAGAGTTGGCGTACCACTCGCAGGTGCTCCTCCCATGTCTCCGTGGCGACGAGTATGTCGTCCATAAAAGAGTGTAGGGACGGACAGTGGAGGGGGTCCAACAGCTTCCGCATCATCGTGCTGAAAATGCTTGGGGCATTGTGTAGACCAAACGGCAGAACGTTAAACTCATAGTGGCCGTCCATCGTGCTGAAGGCCAGGTACTGGCGGGATGAAGGGTGCACGGGAATCTGGTAAAAGCCCTTGCTCAGATCCACTCTGGAGAAATATCTGGCGGACTGTAGCTTTGCAAACAAGTCCGTCGGGTCGGACAGGGGTCCGGGCACGAACTGTGTTACGAGATTCAACTGTCGGAAGTCGATACAGAGGCGATGCTCTCCGCTGGGCTTCCGGGATAGCACTATGCCTGCGCTGTAGGGGGAACGGGAGGGAGCGATGACTCCGGCTTGTAGCAGAGCCTCTACTTCTGTCCTTACTACCTGCTGCTGGGAAAGCGGGACGGGGTATGGTTTCTGTCGGACGGGAGTGGGGTCCGTCAGGGTTAGTTGGACTTCTTCTAGGTCCGTCCTCCCAGGTATGTCGGTGAGGACTTCCCTGTATTCGGCTACGATGGCGCGTAGTTGGCGTTGCTGGCCGGCGGGGAGTGAGGGGTCCAGAGAGACGTCCCGGAAGGATTCCTTCCCTTTTAGCGGAAATTCGGCGACGCCGGTCTCTGTGCCATCCACTTCGACGGCCAGCGCGACCGTGAGTAGCGAGTGGGTGTCCGGGGCGGGTGCGGGTTGCTCCAGGTACCGCTTGAGCAAGTTGATGTGGTGGGTCCTGGGCTTTCCGCCTACCTCGATGCGATAAGTGGTACGTGAGAGCTTCTCCAGCACCGGGTAGGGTCCTTGCCAAGCTATGTCTAGCTTGTTCGTGCCGCTGGGGAGAAGCAGTAGGACCTGGTCTCCTACCTGTAGTTCTCGGTCCCGGGCGCGGCGATTATGGTAGCGGGCTTGTCTCTCTCTCGCCTTCTTCAGGTTGGCGGAGGCTGCTCTCCATGTGGCCTTGAGAGTTTCCTGGAGCTTGGTGACGTATTTCGTGGCGTCGACCGGTGCCTCGTCCAGTTTGGCGTCGGTCCAGCTACGTCGCAAGGCGGCTAGAGGTCCAGAAAGGGGTCTCCCAAAAAGCAGCGTGGAAGGCGTGTATCCGGTGGAGGTGTGCGGGGTCTCTCGATATGCGAAGAGCGCAGACGTGACGTAGGTGTCCCACGCTTCCGGTTGTTCGTCGGCGATCTTGCGGATAATCGAGATGAGAGTCCCGTTCAGGCGCTCGACCTGTCCGTTACTAGCGGGGTGGTAGGGTGGAGTTCGGATATGGCGAATGCGGAGTAGTTGGAAAACTTCCTGCATGAGTTTTCCGGTGAACTGGGACCCGTTGTCGGTCAAGATGTTGTCCGGGAATCCGACTCGTGTGAATATCGTGACGAGCGCGTCGGCGACTCGGGCGGCGTCGATCTTCGGTAGGGGAGCGGCCTCACACCACATCGAGCAAGCGTCGACAAGGGTAAGCAGATACTGGTTCCGCTTCTTGGTTCGCGGAAGGGGTCCTACTATGTCGACGGCCACTCGCTGGAAGGGCGTTCCGACGACGACGGTGGGGCTGATAGTGACCGGTACGGTGTGATGGCGGGGCGAGTATCGTTGGCACTGGCGACAGGACTTGACGTAGCGCTTCACGTCTTCTGTCATCCCGGGCCAGTGGTACTGAGCGCTGATGCGTAGGGTGGTTGCTCCTATGCCCATATGTCCACTTAGGGGCATGCTATGGCCAAGTTCCAGGACTTGGGGGCGAAGGGTCGCAGGTACGACGAGTTGCGAATGGTCGTCCTTCTGACGGAAGAGGAGTCCGTCCTCGACGAAAAAGTCCCCGGACTTGGGCGGAGTGCGTGCGGCGGGAAGCTTTCCGTAGCACTTGCGGAGGGTGACGTCGTCTTCTTGGGCCTTCCGGATTTGTTCCGGCATCTGGTTGGGTATCGGGGGTGGTGTCGCGGCTGTTTTCGCCTGGGCGCGCGTCTGGACGGCGGCCATCGACTCCACAGGCTGGGGCGGCATACCCAAGAATACGTAGCGGCATCCTAGGATCAAGTCATACAGGGGCTGGTCCATCACGGCAGCTTGAATGGTTCCCGTGACGTATCGGCTGGTGACTTGGATCCGGGCTATAGGGAGCGTGGTGCTGGGCTGAGACGCGTCGGCCAACTTCAGGGTGATCGTTTCGCCGGTCAGGTCCTGTTCCCTGATGAGCGAGCGGCGGACGACGGCGTCAAAGGTGAGTCCAGTGTCGTATAGACAGTGGGCTGGGCGATCGTTGACAGTCACTTGCTCGGTGACGGCCGGTCGATCTGTGGGAGTGGCGACGGGGGTTACCGGGTTCCCGTCGGGAGTAACTTGGCGTAGGGCCAATACCGTACCTTGTTTGCGACGCTGGTCGCTGAGGCGGCGAAAACACTTCTCGCGGGTGTGTCCTCGGCGCTGGCAGTAGCCGCAGTAGAGCTCTGAGCTCCGCTTCCCTGGCTCTGCTCCGGGGTTTGGGCGTCCTTTAGGCGGGAGTGGACGGTGGTTCGCTGGCGGGACGGGCCGGCGAGGCTGGTGGCGGGTATCTGGCGACGAGGGTGCGGGGGGATCCCGGCGAGGCTGTCTGTCGTCGGGGTGCGCGGTGAGGTAGCGGTCCGCGACGATGATAAGGTCCTCTAGTCGGGCGGCTCCCTGTTCGGCGGCGAAAGTCCGAAGCTCCGCTGGCATTGTCCCTCGGAGTTGCTCGGCTAGCATCAATTCGAGCAGTCCGTCGTACGTTTTTGGTTCGTCCGTTTGCTCTATCCATTTGTCCCGTAGGGTGGCTAGCCGGTCGGCGAATTGCGTAAACTTCTCCCCCTTCTCTCTCCGGGAGTTCCGGAAATTCTTGCGGTAGTGCTCACCTGAGAGCTCAAATCCATGCAGTAGAGCTTTCTTGAGGGCGGGGTAGTCGCCCTCCTCGGCGGTCGGCGTCTTGGCCAGGATTTCATAGGCCTTCCCCTTAAGGCCATGACTAAGCTTGCGATACCAGTACTGGGGGTCAAGGCTGTTTTCTCCCGCGACTCTCTCGAATCGGGCGAGATAAACTTCGATCGATTCGTCTCGTTCGACGAATGGGTCCAGGGGGAAGTTCATCCCCGGAATCGGCGGGGGAACTGCGGATATTCCGGCGCTGGCGGCGAAGCTGGGGGCGATGAGCGAGAAGTCTTCGCTCGCGGGCGATGCGATACCTAGATCGCGGCGGTCGCGCTCAAGCTGGAGGAGTGCTTGGCGCCGTTCCAGTTCCTTGTCCTTCCTCTTCTCCTCAAGTGCCGCGACCCTCTCGTCCTCCTCCTTCCTCCGTGCGGCGGCCCTCTCCTCCTCTGCTATCCTCTCCTTCGCCTCCTCTCTTCTCCGCTCGGCGGCTCTCTCCT
Source organism: Oncomelania hupensis (assembly GCA_036898135.1). Classification (NCBI taxonomy): domain Eukaryota; kingdom Metazoa; phylum Mollusca; class Gastropoda; order Littorinimorpha; family Pomatiopsidae; genus Oncomelania; species Oncomelania hupensis. The sequence goes on from CM072511.1 coordinate 31,221,502, forward strand.
CCTCTGCTATTTTCCGAGCGGCGGCTCTTTCCTCCGCGGCGAGGCGCTCTTTCTCCTCCTCTTTCCTCCGTGCCGCTGCTCTCTCTTCCTCCTCCCTCTTCGCCTCTCGCTCTTTAGCCCTCTCTTCCCTCTTCAACTTTTCCTCGGCCACGTCCGCATCTACGTTGGCCAGGACGTAGTCCTTGAGTTCAGTGCCGGCGAGCCCTAAACTCTCGCCAATACTCTTGTACTTGAGCGCAAGCTCTCCCCGGTCGGCCATGGTAAGGGAGGTGACTTACCCTGAAAAGTCCTAACCGGAATGAGGGGCGCACACAAGGGGGTACACTGACGGAAAACAGGGGGGTGGGCTGGATGAGCTACGATGAAACTGCACAGGGGCGAATACAACACGACACAACCACAAAGACAAAATGCAATCAATCAAAATCCAAAAATGAATGCAAAAAAAACCCTTTTCGAGACACCACCATTCGGGAAAGCCAGTAAGGGACCTATGGGGCTATGCTACGCACTACTTAGGCTTAGAGGCTGGGTCCTATCTCTACTGGGCTGGGGTGGAAATTAAGCTAAGTCCTTAGTCTCGTCAAGTTGGGATGGGAACCTAAGTCTTTAGTCTCGTCGGGGTCGCCAAAGTTAATGTCACAAAGAAAGGGGTTGGGGGAATGGAGGGTAAGCTCTTAATCTCTAGCGCTGTATTACCCCCTTTGTTAGGCTAATGGTGCGATGACATTCAAGAGATTAAGGCTAGGGCTACTAATTAAATGAGAGACAGTCAAAGGGTAGACGAGAAAGATGGTAGGCTACACTAGTTGAGAAACTCGAAAACAAAGGCAAGTCTAGGTAAGTACAGTTTCTAACTAGGCGAATTTATTTAATCGAATAGGGTCGTCTATATTGTGCAATGCTAAGAGTGAGTCACTGGGTAGCGTCTGTATCAGTAGGGAGTAGCTCGGAGATATTCTGGGTGGGTGATTTCGGGGGTACTAGTGCTACTGTGGACTGATATCATCACAGGGCAGGAGTGTATCTGTATGGTTCAGAGTCTCCCAGATGATCAGGCGAGTGGTGATGCTCGTAGGTCAATAACTTAGCTGGTTATTGAAGGGCGGCGGTTGATCCAAGATAGTCTGGGTGGTCCGTTGACCAGGCTTAGCGTGGCGTTAGTAGCGATGCAGGTCAGTCGGTCACTCTATGACGCAATGACCGAGACTGCCAATCTTGGGGGAGGTACAGGCGTAGATTTCAGCTTTCGTTGCTAGCTGTCTAGGAAGATGATGAAATTCAGAGTAACGCTTCTCGTTGACTCCCTGGGTTGTCAGGGGCCTGCAGCGGGTCAGCGACTTAAAGATGATACAGGGCCGGGGTATGCGCCCGGTACAGGAGCCCGTCTGCAATGCAATACAGACTCTGTATCAGCTGGGGATGGGTATATCCTGGGTTCAGCGCCTGTGGCGCACTTGCCCACTTCAGATTTCAAATTGGTCTGACCAGTCAAGAGTCGACCGGTGCATTCCAACAGTCCAACAATGCAACTAGGTTTATGGGGCTATTGTGGAGTTTACTGGCAGCCGCTAATATGTGATACCTTCGGCGCATTAAGATGGGGTAGTGGCAACAGGGGCGAATATTTATACATTGGGAGCATGGAGGAAAGCAAATGGAGTGGGTACAGGACAAAGGGGTTGTAGGCAAGGGTTGTACTGGGGGACTTTACTCTATATGGAGGGACAGCATGGCATGGGATATTTACACATGGGGCTAACATGGAGCATACGAGTATAAATTCAAACATGGCATGAGTCATATACAGGGTAGAAAATATGTGCAAGGAATAAATACATGTCACAGCAACACATCAAGGCAAAACTATAAACATGAACGTACATATCGACAGGACGTATGGACATGTTGGGCGAACAACGGGTGATGGGTCTGCTACATGACAAAGAGTAAGTTTCCTCTCTTACCTTGACTAAGACGGGTTGAAGCACACGAGTACTGCCGTAGCTCAGAGGTCGCCCGGTGATGGAGACGTGTCTTCGGACAAGTTGTTGTGGCTTCAAGGCTTGATGGCTTGCGACTGACACCGAGTCTAACTGTGTGTCAGGCTTTAACAGGGGATCCCCGAGGGGCGGGGCTTAAGCGAGTGGGCCAGCGAGCCTGTTAGGGGTGACTGGATGTGTGGACGGAGTAGCTGGCTGTGTGTGAGGAATGACTGTGGGCAGCCTACGTCAGAGGTCGATTGTACGCCTCGTCACACGAGGTCACCAGTCATAATCGATTCGGATTAAATGTGCTGTGCCTGTTTATAGGTACTTGTGTAAGTAAACATTAATTGAAGCACAGGCGCTTGTATCAGGATACGCGAGCGCCTATGCCTGTGACGCGTCTCCCTTTGGTTATCTATAATACATAACCAAAGGGAGACGCGTCACAGGCATAGGCGCTCGCGTGTCCTAGTATCATGGAATGTAAAGATCGCTTTTCGCTGTTAGCATAGTAGTTAACACGGGGTGACGCAGTAGTACAATGGTTTCAATCTTTATTGCGTCGTTTGGTGGTTGCCGTCCAAGCAAGGTTGCCCATCCCGGTACTACACCAAACGACGCAATAAAGATTGAAACAAGCGCACGACAGCTGTAAATGGGTATCTGGATCTGTGTAGAACCGGGGACGGGGACGGGGACACTGCCCAACACTGCACGCTCTGTCTAGAGTCAACTAACTATACAGTCAAGCTAGAGCGTGCAGTCAGTCAGACTATGCTAATTAAATTGTGCTGTCAGTACTTTGTATTTTACAGTGATGCCAGATTGACATTAATGTATATGGCTAATGTAATGTACTGCTCACTTGCATAATTATATCTATGTTGTCTTAAGTTAGGATAGGATGACGATGAGTGTGTGGTGGGCATAAACGCAGTGAGCGTGTGGGGGTGTATATGTGGGTGTGTATGCTGGGGGGCTGGGAGGGGGGGGGAGGTGTGAGTGTCTGCGTGTTTTCATTCCATGTGTAAATTCCCATCTCAAAAGTCATTCTCACGACAGGTTTATTTTGTTGATAAGTAATATTTATGATCTTGCCCTATATAATCTGTTTTTATACAGTGAGTATCCTTGTGGCAAACGAAATTGTCCTTTTTGATGGAATAAAGAATATATTGACTGACTGACTGACTAAAAAGCAGCGAGGGAGAGGATATAGGCACCGCCCTCATTAAGCTGGCCTACAGAAAAGAAAGATCCCAAACGCTTCCCTCAACAATAACAGAGAGGTTACGTGGGTACCTTTACCCTTCGTATAGTTAAAAGATATAGCAGGACAGAATATCAAAATAACAAGTAGGCCTACTGTTAACGATTGTAACGTTATTGGATGCACTATATCTAAACATTAATACATTAAAATTCTATTTCCTTTCCGTCTTCTACTAGTGCTAGCGACTTGCCTTTCATGTTTGAGTGGAAAATGTGTTTTTGTTGTGTATTTAGGAATGTCTGTAACATAGCTATAAACATGTATGTTGGTTCCAGATCGCCGCGCTTGGAGTTTGATTTAGGAATATGGCGCGTATATTATTATTATTATTATTATTATTATTATTATTATTATTATTATTATTATTATTATTATTATTATTATTATTATTCGAATAGTTACACTGAGACATTATGGAAGTTTGCCCGAGTTGAATAACGACGGTTATGTGCCTTTTTAAGCGTAGAATGTTTCGTGCACTACTGGTGTCTTGTATAGGTTGTATCCTGTATCTTGTATCTTCAATCTTTTCACTTAATCTAACCCTTCCTCTAATCCTAACCCTATCCTTAAGCAGAAAACCTAACAGTGGGAATGCTTTCTATTAATGAATATTGTCAGCTAATCGACTTTACATCCGCGGGAAAAAAAGGCCTCTTTCTGAAATAGGGCTTGCATCTCCCAAATGTACAACGGTGACAACACTTTACACTGATGGAAAGACAGCTTGAGAGACATATCCCACAACTCTTGCATTTTGTTTAATTTTTCAAACTATATTTATTTATTTATTTATTTTATTTCGATGTTGTCCTTTTGCTTCGTTTTTAGAATAAAGCAGAGTTACAACACTGCCAAGAAAAAAATAACAGTTTTTGAAAAAAAAAATTTTGAGAGGGTGGGGTGGGGGAGGGTGGGGGGTGGGGGCTATGTGTGTGATTTGTCCGGAAATATATTTGAATGGCTTGCAGGCCATCTTTTTTAAATTTCTTTTCTTTTTCTCCTTCTTGTTTTTACCTCTATCATATGGAACATGTCTCCAAATGTACACAAATACGTTCACACCGTACATAGTTCTAATGCCACTAACACTCTGTCTCGTTATCCGTTCCTTCACACGCTGTGCCCTATGTTACTCCAAAAGGCCTACTAATTCATTGCGTCAAATGTTGATCGATAAACGCATGGCAATCAATCCTCGTGTTCAGATACCTAAGGTCAATTTTTGAAACTAGCACGGCATCAGAACGAGCCAAAGGGTCGGTCGGTCTGTCTGTTGCTGAACAGATTTTGATTAACTTCATAAGAACATTATCTAGATTAGTGGTCTTGCTCTTCCTAAAAAGTCAAGGTCGCTGGTGGCAATTTGTTGCTAAACATGTTTTGCTCTATATCTAAAAAAACATGTCTGAAGCGATTTTATTTTGTAAAATATAAATTTGTTTTTTAAATTTTATTTATTTATTTATTTATTTTTGGTATAAACGTATTTTGACTCATGGCCGATTGCTCCGAATTTCACTTTTTTTTCTCTCAAAATGCAAGTTTTCCAATACCTCAAGAAAAACTTTACTAAATTTGATTATTTTTACCATGTAGGTGTTTTAACTGATGCTAAACATTTATAGACCATTCATATTTACACTGGAGGCTCTTTGTTTGTTACAAGCTTTGGGCTGTTGGTGTTTTTCGAGTAGTTCTGTCTGTTGTAGTGTAGTAGTGTTGGTGTTTTTTTGATTTGTCTAGTTTGGGGGTTGTTGATTTTGTGTTTGGTTGTGTTTCCTGGGTTGCGTTTTTTCTGTCTCTTTTGGTGTTTCGTGGGTTGTGATCTTGTGTGGGGTCTGTTTGTTCTGTGGTATTGTTGTCCTGCGTTAGCTGACTTGTATGCTTATTGTTGTGGTTTTTTTGTGTGTTTTGGTGTTTTGTTTCTTTGTCTTTTTGTTTCCTTTGGGGGTTTTTTGCTGGGGGATGGGTTGGTTTGGGGTGCTTTTTTCAGTGCAATTCTGCGTTGGTTTCTTTTGTGTTTTTTGGTCTGTTTTTTTACCTCTTCCTATTGTTGTGTGTTGTGTTGGTCATTGTCGTGCTTTACGAAATTGTCTTATTGGGTGGTTTTGTTTTGTGCTGTGTGTCCTTGATCTGAAGTTTGTTTGATTTGTAGTGGTTGTTGTTGTTTTGTCTGTGTTTGTTGTGTAGCCTGTGTTGTTGTTGTGTGTGCTGTTGTTGCGTGTGGTTTTGTGTTTGTTGGGTTGTTGTGACACGTTTTGGGTGGTGTTCGCTCCCAAATGTGTGTTTTGTGGTCTGGTTGCTTTTAGTTTGTGGTTTGTGGTTTGTTTTCGTTGGGTTGACTTGCGTTTTTGTGATGTTGGACTCAGTTGGTGTTTCTGTCTGATGTGTGTTTGGTTTGTTTGTCGATGTGTGTTGTGCTTGTGTGGGTGTAGGGGGTTTTTGTTCTAGAATGGTATTTGGTTTTTTGTGGGGTTGTGTGGGGGGGTGTGTTGTGTTCTGTTGTTGTGGGAGGTTATGGTGGTGTGAGTAGGTCCATTGTTGGGTGCGGTTTATTTTTTCGGTTTGTTTTTTTTAGTTTTTATGTTTTTTTGTTTTTTTTTGGGAATGGTTTGTGGGGGGTTGTGGGGGGGGCTGATGTTGGTGTCTGGTTTGGGTTGGTTGTTTCTGTTGAGTTGTGTGTCTTTTGTTGTGTGTTGTTGATGTTGTATGTTGTTTGGTGTTTTTGTTGGTCTGTTTTTTTATGTGTTGGTTGGTCTTGTTATCTGTTGGGGTGTTTTCTCAATGTGGGTGTGTGGGTTGGTGTCGGTTATGTGGTTTTGGTACCTGGGTTGTTTTTATGTGTTGTTTTGGTTTTGGTCGTGTCTGTTTTTTTCAAATCTTGTTTTAGTGTTTTGTGGTGTTGACCCCCTGGAGAGTTTTTGGTTTGTACAATGGGGGGTGCTATTTATGTTCCTTGTGTCTGTTTTGTTTTGTGTTAGAGGTTTCTGTTATGTGGTTTGTTTTGTGTGTGCGTTGGTGTTGTGGTTTGGTCATGTGTTGTGTTATGGTTATGTTGGTTTGGAGGTTAATTTGCGGTTTTGGTAGGTGTGGCTAATTTTGCTGGTGGTTTTTTCTTCTGTTATTTGGTTTTGGGTTTGGTTGTCTGTTTTTTATCTCAAGCTTTTAAACGATATTGGAATTATTTTGTTTTCTGTTTCAGATGTGGGCGTTTTAATTTGACTTCTTTATGATAAGCCTTCCTAAGTTGCAGTTTCAAAACACTAACATAGAACACTTTTGAAAATGCTTATTTTTCGGTTATTTATGTTGAGGGTCTGGCAATACATTTGAATAGCTTGCCGTCTTGGTGTTATTGACGTTTAGGACTCTCCGTCAGAGCAACAGCTTTCTCTGAAACCAGTCACAACATACTCAAACCGGCATCTGACACCTGTACTGCGATTGATAGACGGGGACTGTTATTGTTTTCGAACCGCAGTATGCATCAGACTGTAGGAGGTGAATCAAAGAGCTTAATGATAGTAATAAGCTCTTTGGGTGAATTGAGGCAATTTGGGTTGGGATAGTTTTTTCTAGCGTAACTGAGAACCAAACGATAATCGAGTTTATTCTAGTTTGGTGCAAAGCACGTGCGGTTTTGCACGTCGTCGTGCGAGCGGATTGCCTGTGTACTGCCTTGAAGAATCCATGCCTGCCTCACTCCTCCTCCCCCCTCCCCCCTCATCCATTCCCCCCTTCCCCCCCCCCCCCCCCGCTTCTCTCTCTCTCTCTCTCTCTCTCTCTCTCTCTCTCTCTCTCAAGCATGTAGAACAAACAGCATTACCTTCCTGCGCCTGTACTTTGCGCGAGCGACGTTTTCTTTGTTTATAACTGGCCTACTTTTGTTCTAGGGAGTTCCCCTTGTAGAAAGATCTTACGAAATCATCATCATTATCATCATCATCATCATCATCATCATCATCATCATCATCATCATCATCATCATCATCATCATCATCATCTTCTTCTTCTTCTTCTTCTTCTTCTTCTTCTTCTTCTTCTTCTTCTTCTTCTTCTTCTTCTTCTTTTTCTTCTGTATAGAATGACGCTTATATAACACTTGGTCATAATTATGATCTCACCTACCTAGAAAAATACACTTCATTTATTTATGTATTTTTGTTTGAATGGCAGGACGAGAAAAATGAGGCTGATGAGGATGCAGATGAGGTGTGTCATCAGAATGGGTCTGAAGAGAATGGCGGTTACAAAAAGGACACCCATGTGACAAAACTGCAGCAAAATGGTGACGAGACGATACACAGCGACAATATGCGAAAATCCATGCAGAAGAGGTACGGGCATCCTACTTATCAATCATGGTCTTTTGTGTGTGAACATGTTTGTGTCTCTTCCCCTCACCCATCCTCTTCATTTTCGGCTGACACCCTCCCCCTTTTCCCAATCCTCTCCGCTCCCACGTGTGCTGAGAGCTTATTAGTAATCCTACCTTGAATAGTTGGTTCATTGAAATTGAAGTTATAAGTTCTAAAGACCAACTTAATCCCATAGTTATTGGATGAATCCTGCATTTTAATAGCATTGTGTTGTTGTTGTTGTTGTTGTTGTTGTTATTGTCATAACCATCGTAATAACTATTATTTTACTCTTGACAACATAAATTCTGTCGTTTTTCCACATAACAGCAATAATATTGCAGTGGCTTATGTGGTCTGTTGCTATAGAAACTGAAAGAAAAAAAACAACACGGAAGTGTTTCAAAAAATATTCTTACCGTAACTCTTGTATCATGCATTGATTGTGCTCGGATACCGAAGCTTTCATTGTTTCCAGATATATAAAAAAAAAAACTTCCATGCGTTTGACCAGCCAAGGTCACTGCAATTTATAGTTCATGTAGACAACCGAGGTTCTATTGCGTCGTGGCTCATTTACCCGCGGCGACCTGGAACATTGTGGGACTTCCTAGATACTAAAACGCACGAGGATCTGTTCCCTACGCTATAAGTAACGTCTCTTTTTTCTGTGCATGTGTGGGGCCGGGTAGCCGAGTTGGTAGAGCGGCTTACTAGTAACAGAAAGGTATCTGGTTCGAATCCCGGATTGGCCAACGTGTGACCATATTATTTTCCCTTTACCATCAACTGGTTCGCTGGTGTCAGAATAATGTGGCCAGTAGTCGCCTATACGCTTCGGCGTCGTGTGACTATAATCTACAGTTACATTTTTTTTACATTTATACTTTGCCTGTCAATTGGTTTACGCCAGGCCCAAGAAGAAGAACGGCTACATCATCGACTACAGCGGGGCAAGACTGGACAACAAAGAGAAGGAGGAGACGACATTCCGTGACGTGTTGGTCACTTCTCGACAACGTCTGCTGGCCACTGACTGCGGCCAACCTGATGACCTCAAGCTGGCCTTTCTCGGGTGATTATAATGTTTTGAAGTCGAAGGTTTGGTTTGGTTGATTTATTAACACGTAGAAGTGTTCTCAATGTGTCGACATTTCAAGTCAAACAATACCTCTACGTAACTTTCTTTCTCAAGGGTGGGTGGAGTAGGAACCAGTTTTTGATTGCCTCCGCCACAACCTCACCCTCACCATCACCCACTCTTACCCCTCCACACCACCATCCCCCGGGCCCCACACGCCACCCAAAGTGGAAACAGTATCCTTTTTTGGAAGAGGCGTTACTCGAGCTGCTTTATTGATTCATTTGTCGTTCATTCCTCCTATCCGCCTCCCATTCTACCGTTCCGATGACTGTTCCTGTTATGTCACCCTAGGGTTCCTATCGTATCACCTTATCTGTATGCTAAAAAAGAACATGGTCATTCCTGTCTCCGAACAAGTGACCTCGTATAAACGTACCTTAGAACTCGACAGGGTACTGCATTGAAATGTGTAGCATGAAATAGCATAAATATAAATTTGTAGTAAAAGAAAAAATCTCAAACTCAAAACTCTCAAGGGTACAACTCATTTTTGTGTCTGATTATAAAAAATAATAATAATAAAATTACTAAAATCTTTATCAAGTAGGTGTAAAACACTAGAAAAATTTCATTTAAATACAAATCTATGAGACGAGATACGGTAAGGTTAATGTACATGTATTAATTGGTGCCGTACATGTACACAGCTGGATGGAGCAGTGGGAATACACTGACAACAGCGCACGGTTAGAAGACTGCTCCTTGCAGGCCTACGGCAAGTACGGCTACTGTCCTGGATACGGGCTCACGCTCAGTTCCTCGGGGCTAGCCGACATCTTCGCCGCCTTCCTTCAGAAACACATACCCGCGGGCGTCTTGCATTTGAACAAACCCGTGGCCACTGTCTACTGGAACGAGCAGCAGGGCGGAACAGACGAGAAAAATGGATTGGTTCAACAATGTTGTGACTCCGACTGCGAAAGGTAGGGTTTGTGGAGTGGAGTTTTCTGGACCGTGATGGTGGTAGAGATGTAGTTGTGCTGGTCTTGCATGTGTTGCACTTCTGCCCAGTATAGTTAGGCAATTAAAGTTTGTTTAGTTTGCATGTGTATTTTTTGTTCACCCAGTGTTACATCTAACTGCGCAAAATGATTTATTATTATATTTATATTTATTATTATTATATTATTATTATTATTATTATTATTATTATTATTATTATTATTATTATTATTATCCCCGTTGGGGTGCCGGGGGTTTCAGTATAAATAGTATCCCCACTTTCTGGAAATTTAGTGCTTTAAATTCCCTCTGTCGCTGTCTTTCTCATTTGCTCTTTCTCATTCCTGCTCTGTTCTACCAATCTGCTATACTATCGTCTTCTTCGCTAGACCAGTCTCCTACCTTTTTTTCTTGACTCTTCCGGGACAAGACTCCTTATTTGTGTATGAGGTCTGTTTGATCAGCTTGGGAATATTGGACGCTTTCTGCCAGGTGGTCACTAGGGCTTCCTATGATGTTATTATTTAGCAATGTAGGCATTTTATATGTATGTGTTTTGTTGATAATTTATAATGTTTGTATTCTATTTTGTTTTTGTAAACGGGGGTTCGATAAGTTGGGGTGAAGCCTCAGCCGTCCCCTGCGTGGGATGTCTTTATTGTAAATTGACTTGCTAGTGGAGGGCATTCAGTTTTCCCACTAGGGTTGTTTCAGCAGATCTTTTATGCGGATTGGGGGTTGTCCGGTCCTGATTTGGCTCGGAAGAGTCCGCTGGACCTAAAGCAACAATTATGTAATGTAAATGATTTATTATTTTGAAGTGAATACAATTTGAGTCTCGATTCTTATTAGACCGTACGAAAACAAAAAACAAAAAAAAACCCACCTAAACATGAGCTAAACATGCACGACAACACACGCATATTCCAGCTAGTTGTAGTCTATGAATTTCCATTTGTATTCATACCGATACCTGGCAGTTAGTTAAGCCTACCTACCATCCACTCACTGCGATTCTCTGTAGGTTATCCTTGTACACTGGTATATCCACCGTACCAGCTCCAAGAACCGCTGAAATCGCTTGGGCGTATAGAAGCTAGTGGAGGGTAGCCAACTTTGTCGATTTGGCGGAGTTTTGGTGGGTGGCCATGACAGAATTGATTTTGTTACATGTCCTGTACCTTAGCGTGTTGATAATAGTTGACACCTTCAACTTGATTTATATAATAATTATAGGAATATTGTAATGGCGTTGTGTGTGGGTTTGTTGTTGTTTTTAAATATTTTTTTAATACAGGGCGGTGAGGGTGAAATGCGAGGACGGGGAAGAGCTGTGGGCCGACTACGTCGTCGTGACATCATCAATAGGCTTTATACGACGTCATCAGGACACGCTGTTTCAGCCCAAGCTGCCCACGCCTCAGCTTGAAGCGGTCAACCACATGGGCTTTGGGACGGTAGCCAAGGTAACGGATTGTGAAAGATACATTTTGCTTTTTTAAAAAAAGGAAGAAGAAGAAGACAAAAAAAAGAAGGCCCCGGATCTAATTATTAGCCGCCCGGAATTATACTGCCGTAACTCATTCATATTTATGCCAATATTTTTCCCCCTGGCGGCGGGTTTATATGGCATTATTACAATACCCAAATGAAGTAAGACAAATGAATAAGTAAAAGGCTTTATATAATTAAAATTAAATTAGTATACTAATAGTAATAGTACACTTTTATCTTCTGTGTTTTATTACTAAACGGATTCTTTTACAATTATAAAACAGCTTTGGTAAAATATGAAGTGAGTACACGATGCTCATCAAGCAGGAGGTTAACGCCTTGAGCGGCTGGAGTTGTTTAATAATGATATAAATAATAATAATAATAATAATAATAATAATAATAATAATAATAATAATAATAATAATAATAATAATAATAATAATAATAATTTTATATATGGGTGGGGGAATATGTGGCTTGATGAAGCATTTTAAAAGATACAGCACAGTCACACACAAACGCTTCACAATGGTACTCAAGTATGAATATAGATTAGTTAGATTGTGTTAGGTCCTGTATTCGGTCAGCGGTTTTGAGTATTCTTTGAGCTGGTAAAGCGCTTGATAAGAACAGTTCAATTGAAAACAGACGATGTACTGTTCATTTGGAATGAAGGTCCCATTTTATTGTAACTAATTTCATTAATTTTATTTAGGCCGCTTCTGTGCAGAAGTTATTGCGCGCGAATTTATGTTCAAGGGTATGGCTGCCGCAAATTGCCATTCTGCTTTTTTGCTTAAACAGTTGTTTGGTTTTTTTAAAAACAATTTTTGCTCTTAGTTGCTATTTTGCTCTCGCTGGTCATATAATATAAATACGGGAATAAATCATCATTAGTTGTATGTAAATATTTGTCGCCTGTCACATAATTAGGCTATTATGGTAAATATTTTTTACACAGGATGTCAGGGATGTCGTTTGGGTCGGATCTTCGGCTTTTAGCCGAAATTTTTATAAAAAAGCCGATAAACTGTCCGTCATGTCGGCTCGCCGTGCCGAAGTTTTCACGGGTGAATCGGCTCGGTTTTGTCCATTTTGCGATATTCCTGTGGTGTACGCTTGCAGTTTAGTTGAGGATTCGATAATTACAAAGGTTAAACCCAGTTAGCAGTATTGTGGTCTGTCAAGGGACAGTCTAAACTTTTTATTGTTTTTGTGTGTCTAACATTTCAGAAAATAAAATTTCTTTTGAATGTTCTTATTCTACTCTTAAAATCATGTTTTATTACTAAGATAAGCATCCACAGAACATCTTTAATATATGGAGGTGGACGTTAACGTAGTGAATCTAGGCAAAAAAAATATGAGACTGCTTTGGAAGAGAGAGCCGAAACTTTCTGTAAAAAGCCGAAAGTTTCACGGCTGTTTCGGCCAAATCGCCGAAGAAAAAATTTCCTAGCAACATCCCTGTGTGCATATATAATCAGTTCGCTTGTTGCCTATCTTATAAGGCATTGTTTGTTTTGTCATTATGTGTTTTCTTGGAAATAAATATTTGTTTAAAACCAAACCATCATCAACTGTTGAAGGTGTTCTTGGTATGGGACCACGTTCTGGAAGAAGGCGTGTTGGAGAAAGAGGTGGAAGGGATCCAGTTTCTGTGGATGGACGATGACTCTTTCACTCCACCTTCCGACAGGTCTGCTAGAAAGACGAAGGTAGGTTATATTACTTAGCATTTTACTTCTCGCAACAGTCACCTTGTCGTTGGCGCAGGACACTGCTTTGGAAATTGAATTCGAAAGGCTGCCAGGTTTCGGTTGGTTTGAAACCTTTGTCGATGTATTCCACTGTGTATAACGTTGGTGTATAACATTGGTTAGTTGGCTGATTTATTAACGTCTCCTTCGTCAAGATGATAAGACCACCAGTATCATCAGCGCAGTTTAGCTGAGTGGTTTACGCAGTATACTCGAATGTCGGGCAATAACATTGCAGCCTGTACAGGCAGTAGTTCAAAGCCCATGAATGCCCTGGAGAATTTTAAAAAATAATTGAAAAAAAAATCTTTTTTTTGTGTGTTAGTAAAAAATGAGCCACTGCGCCCTTACTCCTTCGGATGAGAGTATAAACCGAGGTCTAGTCGGAAAGACAAGTAAAAGGGTTGTAAGAGGTAAAACACACCAGATTAAAGGACTTCCTATACATGTATTTCGCTACAACGCTTCGTCAGGAGTTACAAGCCAACTCATCTAGCTTTGGTATAAAATGTCCTCTAGTCTGTGCACGCACGCATTCTATCGCACGGACTTTAAAGATCCTGACTCTCATGTTCTAGACGGGTGAGTGCCGAGCTACACCAATACACCCAGCATGCACTAGGTCCCTTCTCCCGATCCCCGGTCGCCCAGGATTGTGCTCAGTCGTCTAGGCGTCAGACTATGCGCCCAAATGTGGCAAGTGGGCGCCACGGGCGGCGTGAGTTAGATCCTGTATCAGCCAGCGCCTTGAGCAGCTCTTGAGCTGGAAAGGCGCTGCATAAAATAAAGTAGTAGTAGTAGTTTCACGATTTATTTCTGATGGAAGCATCAAATTGTTTAATTGTTTCTCTCGTAGTTTTCAACAGTTTTAGTTTGTACGAATTCTAATCTAGGTATAAAATCTAGATTTTTGCCCTTGACGTAGGTCTACTACATCTTGTGTATTTTGCTTGTGATGTGACAGAGAGGCGGCAATTGGTACGACAACCTGCAGGGGTTCGAACGAGTGGAGAGTCACAAGGGGGCTCTGCTGACCTGGTTGGCTGGAGAAGAAGCAGACATCATGGAACAGCTGCCGGAGGATGAGATCAGGGACGTGATGTACGAAATTCTCGTGCAGTTCACCAACAGACCCGACCTGCCCCGCCCTAAATACGCTGTGAGGTTGGTATCACAGTCAAAAACATAATGTTTTTTTGTGTTTTTTCCCATGGATAATAGGAAATTATATGATGTACTGACGACGGTCCACCAGCATAGGCAGGCATCAGGGGAGAAAAAAACGATATTTGTAAGTAATCATTTAAGGAAAAAGGACTGTCAACCATTGTTAAGCGACTGTGAGAAAGGACCGCGCTCCAGTACAGACGCCTGTAGAGCTGCTGGTATAGACATCTTGAAAACACCGCTCCCCAATAATTCTAGGCATCTGTTGAGAGGGCCGCCAGCCTTTCTAGCCATCTGCGGAGAATCGCTCACCAGTTTAAGCACCTTAGCAAAGTGTAGATCTCGCCCGCCAGTATTGGCATCTGCAAAGCAACACCGCCTACCAATCTAGGCATCTGCAAAGCAACACCGCCTACCAATCTAGGCATCTGCAAAGCAGGATTCCTTACCAGTATAGGTATCTGCGGAGAACTGTAGGCCATCTGCAGAGAAGGACCGCCCACAAATGCAGGCATCTGCAGAGAGGGGCTGCCCACAAGTTTAGGCATGTGTGGCGAAGAACTCATGTGTTCCCATTTTAGGCCGCTGCTGATTTAACATTGCGTGCTTGTGAACTGAATATATTATTATTATTATTATTATTATTATTATTATTATTATTATTATTATTATTATTATTATTATTATTATTATGGACCGTTTTGTTGGATCTAAAGACATCTACAATGCATGTCCTTCCCCCTACCCCCCCCCCCCTTCCTCTCGCCCCTTCTTCTCTCTCCCTTCCCACTAACAACAATTTCGGCATTTGCGAAAACGAGAAGGTAATGAGATCTAGTTATAGTTTATTTATTGTACCACAATATTGTTGCTAATTTGGTTATTTTGTGTTTTCTCGTATGTAAAGATGATTATGTTTATTGTCACGTGGGGTTTATGGGCTCTGCACAATGGAATTATGGACCCTCACGTTTATTCGGTGGGAACTGCTAGTAGGTCACCCTATGAATTACTTTAATAAATTTATTTGTTTCGCTCGTTCTGTGTTAAGGTTGGGGTACAGAAATAGATAGAAAAATGGTAAAAGATTACTGTCACACTAGCTTTCACACGGCTATGAATCATATGTAGTCCAGCCACTTGATAACAGTTAAAATCACACATTTATTTCTTCTACTCTATACAAGATTCTCTAAGTACTAATCTAACTTAAAATGTCTCAGTCACTGCTAATAGTTCGATCGCTGATAGTCTAGGCAGCTGTTATATCTTCCTCGGGCACTTGCTATCTAGATTGCATGTAGATTTGGACTACTGTGGTCCGTTTTACAGTTTCTGAAGAGTTGGACTACTGTGGTCCTGTTATGATCAGTTTAAGTGCACCTTCGCCTTATGCACTTAACTCATGTGTGGGGTGTTCAAAGTCCTTCTGTGAGGTAGCTTCTGGTCCACCTGTGTCGTTGTGTAGTTGGGTTCCCTTGCCACGCTGTGGGGTCTGACAGGGTGTGTTTCAAGGTATCTCTTTCCGACTTGTGCGGTAGAGTCTCCTCAACCAACTAGTCGTTTCTGTGGAGTGGGGTGCACAGGATAGCTCGGGATAGCTCGGGATAGCTCGCCTGCTCGTCTGTAATATAAGAGACGAAATTCTGCACAACCCTGAATAATCGGTTTGTGCAGAGCGTCTCACTGAAAGCCAAGTAGCCCTCAGTGATAGCTCCACATCTCTATACATAAGCGACGAACATTCTGCTACTTCCGGGTTCCGCTGTAATCTCACTCTAAATTCCTATACATACATAAATATCAATCGTGTCTAACTATACACATACAGAATTAATAATAATATAAACATTCAGTGGTACAGCCACTGGTCTGCAAACATACATATAAGTTAAACAACAGTGGTTCCGTACGGGATACAACATGGCGGCGCAACCGGTCGTGTTTCGCCACATGTTCGGCTGTTCCACGTGTTACGGCAAATTCGGATTAATAATTCACATTTATGCATAGCAAATTCCACAAACATAATTTCCACAATAATATAAATATATCACGATGAAACAGAAGGGTGTTCATTTACCTGTTTGACAAGTTCAGGCCCGTGATGACTTGAGAGAATTCTAAGATTTCTAAGTCCTGCTTCCTGGTCTATGAGTGTAGAGATTTCTCTAGCTGTGGAGATGTTGACTCAACCTCGTCTCACACACGACTGATTCAAACTGTGTTAGGCTCTGACACAGTCAAACTGCTCTACCCGCTTAGCCTGCTTCTGATTGGTTAAAACGGTCCGATTCAAAGCTCAAGTGTTGATTGAGTCACTACGCTGTGTGGGTCAGGCTCGCAGTGTGCTGTAATTGCTGCTGTGTAATATACTAACTCTCTACTGTTACAAATACTACACATGGCTAAATAGTCAATGGGCAGAGTTAAAGCTAGCCAGTTCGTGACAGGCTCCCTCAACTGAAAAAAGGCGATGACTACTGGATTCGACCTTTTTCTACTACACTAGTTTAACTCTGCACTATCCTAGGGTCCTATTTACAAACTAAGTAAGTTGCTCTACCTGAGCTGCAATGCTGTGCCAGGTAGCTATGGACACTAGTGACAGGGTATTACTGGGCGGGGACGAATTCTGGTGCTGTGGCCCTTAGTTGTGTTGGGTGGGCGACAGCTGCTGTGTCCTCCACGAGATGGCGACTGAGGTAGTCGGCTCCGTGGTTCTCTTTGCCGGGGATGTACTCGATTTGGAATGAGTACGCCTGAAGGGTGAGTGCCCATCGCATCAGGCGGGAGTTCAAAGACTTGGAGGCTGCCAGGAACGATAGTGGTTGATGGTCCACCTGAACTGTGAAGTGTGTCCCATACAGGTAGAGTTGGAACTTCTGTATGGCCCAGACTAGTCCAAGACATTCTTTCTCCGACGTGGCGTAGTGGGTCTCGGCGGGTCTCAATTTTCTGCTGGCGTAGGCGACAGGGAATAGCGTCTCTGCATTCTTGGGGTCGCGCTGTAGCAGTACTGCTCCGAGGCCTAAGTCGCTTGCGTCGGTGCGAAGAACGAATGGCTGAGTCAAATCGGGTAGGTGGAGTACTGGCGCCGGTGTCATTCTGTCCTTGAGTGTTTGGAATGCTGTCTCGCATTCGGCTGTCCATACGACTTTGTCCGGGGCGATTTTCCGGGTTCCATTTGTCCGTGTTACGGCGATGCTGTTGTAGTTGTGGATGAGCTTCTTCCGCGATGGCGATGGCCATCCATGTGTGTGTGCCGGGGGTCGCTGGTCGGTCCGTGTACTTCTTGAGGCGATCGATGTGGTGGTATCGGGCTCTCCCGTTTACCTCTACTTGGTAGACTGTCTTGGATTTCTTGGCAGTCACCCGGTACGGTCCTCTCCAAGCGATGTCCAGCTTGTTGGTTCCACTTGGAAGTAAGAGTAGCACTTGATCGCCGACTTGCAGTTCTCTGTCCTTCGCGTGGCGGTTGTAGTACTTCGCCTGACGGGCTCTTGCCTTCTTCAGTGCTTCACCAGCTTTCTTCCACGTTGCTTTGAGGGTTTCCTGCAGGTCTGCGACGTACTTGGTGGCACCTCTTGGTGTGTCGTCTATCTTGGCTTCCGTCCAACTTCTGCGTAGGGCTTCTAGTGGTCCGGCTAGAGGTCTGCCGAATAGCAATGTTGACGGGGTGTAGCCTGTGGCTGCATGGGGCGTTTCTCGGTATGCGAACAGTGCCGCATTCACGTAGGTGTCCCACGCTTCTGGATTGTCGTCGGCGACTTTCCTGAGTGTGGTGAGAAGGGTTCCATTCAGTCTTTCTACTTGTCCGTTGCTAGCTGGGTGGTATGGTGGTGTGCGAATGTGATGTACTTGTATCAACTCGAACACGTCTTGCATTAGGCGGCCGGTGAACTGAGATCCGATGTCCGTTCTAATGCTGTCCGGGAATCCGACTCTGGTAAAGATGGCGATGAGTGCATCTGCAATCTTCTTGGTGTCGATCGCTGGCAACGGGACTGCTTCGCACCACATCGTACATGCGTCGACGAGTGTGAGTAGAAATCTGTTCCGCTTCTTGGTCATGGGCAGTGGTCCTACTATGTCTACTGAGACTTGCTGGAATGGCACGCCGACTACTACCGATGGTCCTAAGGTAACTGGTACGGTGTGATGTCGCGGGGAATATCGTTGACATTGGTGGCAAGATTTCACGTAGCGCTTGACATCCTCCGTGATTCCTGGCCAATAGTAGTGTGCGCTGATTCTCTGCACTGTGGCTCCAATTCCCATGTGTCCGCTGAGTGGCATGCTGTGGCCTAGTTCTAGTACTTGGGCTCGAAGGGTGGCTGGTAGTACTAGTTGGGTGTGATCTCCATCTCCTTGTCGATGTAGAACTCCCTCTTCCATGTAGAAGTCTCCCTTGTGCGGGGGTGTGTGCGCCTTGGGTAGCTTCTGGAAGCACTTCGCTATCGAGGTGTCTTCTTTCTGTGCTGTTTTGATCTCTTCGAGTCCTGGATTCGGAGCGAACTCGGGCTGGGGTGGTTGGGTTTTAGCTTGGGCCCTGGTTTGCACTGCAGCTATCTCTACAGTTTTGGGGGGCGTGCCTAAGAACACATACCTACAACCTAGCACTAGATCATACAGGGGTTTCTGTAAAACAGCTGCTTGGATTCGTCCTGTGACGTACCTACTCTCTACTTCTATCCAAGCTATTGGGCAAGTAGTCGTCGGTTTCGTCAAGTCTGCTCCTTGTAAGTCGACTGTCTTGTCGGTCAAGTCCGCGCGCGATACAAGAGATTCGCTAACTATCGCGTCGTAAGATAGACCTGTGTCATACAGACAGTTCGCTTCTTTTCCGTTGACCTTGACCGTGTCTGTCACCGATGGGTGATCTCCGATCGTGTGTGGCTTGTTACCGCTACTTTGAGTTAGAACTCTGTGCGCTGGCCGGCTTTCGCGCTCTTCCCTACGTTGTGCGGCCAACTTGAAACATTCTGCGGTGGAGTGATTGTTTCTGTTGCAGAACGAGCAATACCGTCTCTGTTCTGCGGGACCTCTTTTCCCGAATTCCGTGTTGGGTCCTTTATTTTGCCCAGGTCTGGGGTTATTCGGCTTATTCGCGGTGCGCTCTTCCCGGTTAGGGCTTCGTTTCTGTGCCTCTTTCCCGTTAGGCTTTAGGTCTCGCCTGAAGCTCTTGGCTTCTCCGTGGGCGGCCACGTACCTATCTGCGACCTTGACCAGATCTTCCAGTCTTTCCGCGCCCTGTTCTACTGAGAATGTTCTCAGCTCGGGGGTCATGGTTTCCCGTAGCTGTTCCCATACTAACAGTTCTGTCAGTCCATCATACGTCTTAGCCGTGGCTGACTGGCTAATCCACTTATCCAGCATGGTGGACAACCTATCCGCGAACTGCGCATAGCTCTCTCCTTTCACTCTCCGATTGGTGCGGAATTTTTGCCGATAGCATTCTCCTGTCAGTTCGAATCCCGTTAGGAGTGCCTCTTTTACTTTGTGATAGTCAGTCACTCTGTCAGCCGGTAGCTTACTGTAGATGTCATAAGCCTTTCCTCTAAGCCCTTGACTAAGCTTAAAAGACCAATGAGTGGGATCTAGTTTGTACTCTGTTGCTAGACGCTCAAACCTAGTCAGATAGAGATCTAGACCTTCCTCTCTCTCATTGAATGTTCCCAGTGGAAATGACATTCCTTGTACAGGGTTGGGGGCTACCTCTAGCTGATCTGAGTGGGAAGGGGTTGAGGAAGAACTTGAAGCTCCTGATCCCAATCTCCTTAGCTCTAACTCATGCTGTCTTTCTTTTTCCTTTTCTTCCCTCTCTTTTTCTTTTTCTGCCCTCTCTTTTTCTTTTTCTGCCCGCTCATAATCCCACCTCCTAATTTCTGCTTCTCTCTCTGCTGCTAATGCTGCCTTCTTCTGTTCTACTTCTAATTCTAGTTTCTTCTGCTCTGCTTCTAGTTCTAATTTCTTCGTTTCTCTCTCTGCCTCTAATTTCTTCTGCTCTAGTTCTAATTTCTTTTGCTCTGCTTCTAGTTCTGCTTTTTTCTGTTCTCTCTCTGCAGCTCTCTCTGCCGCTTCGAGTTTCTTCGCCTCTCTCTCTGCTGCTCTCTCTGCCTTAGCCTCCTGCTTCTCTACCTCTGCATTGATATACGCAATTAGGTCTCCCCCTGCTAAGTGTAAAGCTTCCCCTAATTCCTTGAAACGCAATCTCAAGGCCACTGGGTCCGACATTGCCAAACGTGTCTATGAACAACCTCTGAATCACGTGGAATACCAAAACACTAGCAATATTGCAAGTCAATAACAACAATGCAAAGACAATCAAATTCGTAATCAATAATAGAATAAAACAAGAGTCAAATGGCATACAACAGTTATTTAAGCAAAACCTGCAAAAGAACAATGCAACATACAGGCACAAAAATATTTGAAGCAAAAAAGTTTTTAACTAAAGAATAGTGCACCACAACTGATCCGTCCTAGTTACCACTATTCTAAGTTATTCTACTACTACTGTTATCTAATTTTATTGTACTTAGATCCGGTTATACCCAATTCCTATTATCCACAGATCCTAGCTAGGCTCGCCAATTAAAGTGTCACGTGGGGTTTATGGGCTCTGCACAATGGAATTATGGACCCTCACGTTTATTCGGTGGGAACTGCTAGTAGGTCACCCTATGAATTACTTTAATAAATTTATTTGTTTCGCTCGTTCTGTGTTAAGGTTGGGGTACAGAAATAGATAGAAAAATGGTAAAAGATTACTGTCACACTAGCTTTCACACGGCTATGAATCATATGTAGTCCAGCCACTTGATAACAGTTAAAATCACACATTTATTTCTTCTACTCTATACAAGATTCTCTAAGTACTAATCTAACTTAAAATGTCTCAGTCACTGCTAATAGTTCGATCGCTGATAGTCTAGGCAGCTGTTATATCTTCCTCGGGCACTTGCTATCTAGATTGCATGTAGATTTGGACTACTGTGGTCCGTTTTACAGTTTCTGAAGAGTTGGACTACTGTGGTCCTGTTATGATCAGTTTAAGTGCACCTTCGCCTTATGCACTTAACTCATGTGTGGGGTGTTCGAAGTCCTTCTGTGAGGTAGCTTCTGGTCCACCTGTGTCGTTGTGTAGTTGGGTTCCCTTGCCACGCTGTGGGGTCTGACAGGGTGTGTTTCAAGGTATCTCTTTCCGACTTGTGCGGTAGAGTCTCCTCAACCAACTAGTCGTTTCTGTGGAGTGGGGTGCACAGGATAGCTCGGGATAGCTCGCCTGCTCGTCTGTAATATAAGAGACGAAATTCTGCACAACCCTGAATAATCGGTTTGTGCAGAGCGTCTCACTGAAAGCCAAGTAGCCCTCAGTGATAGCTCCACATCTCTATACATAAGCGACGAACATTCTGCTACTTCCGGGTTCCGCTGTAATCTCACTCTAAATTCCTATACATACATAAATGTGTTGCCGCATGACAAAACCCGGCTAAAGACGCCAGGATTGATTCGCTGCTACAGCCGTAAAACACTAAAAATAGGCTATCCCATCAATTTTAAGATTGTTGCCTCTTTGTCTTTATTTAAGACTTTTCTTTAATATCCCAAACGGATTTTGTTCAAAAATTACTAAAACATTGTTTATTTTGTTGATTTTGATAAGGTTGTTGATCACACCTTGCTAAAACAATGGCACTAATTGACCTCCGATACCCCAACTTTTCTTGTCCGACTATGAAGGGAAATCCCCAATGTGGATTGATATATAACGTCTGGAGAGTGAAAAGTCCCTATTGCTACTACTTTTTGGTACATAAAAGTGTGTGGCGTATGAATTTTTCATGAAATTCCTTGTTCTGAAGCTTGCTTGTGACACAAGTTGTGTTCGAATGTGTCTCTAGCCAGGTCGTGAAAAACTGAAGTGTTTCCTATAGATTTTCGACGATTTTTAGTTCAAAGTGAATTTTTTAATGTAGATAAACTCATCATACATCTATTTCAAGTGTTTTCTTGCAATATTTATGTTGCATTTGTTAGAAACAATTTGTCAAAGTAAGTGACCGATTCTTCTTGGAAACCGGAAGTGATGGCTTCGTCTTCAGCGTCAATAGATGTGTCGTCTGCTAGAGTAGCTAGGGCCTTGAATCGACCCGGTTTTGCTTCTGAAGAGCTCCAAGACCTGCTTTCAGACTATTTTTATGATGGTGCCAGTGGGAACTGTGATGAGGATTATGATTCTGACGAGCCGAAGCTTGATCCCGTTAATAAACTATACTGTTTGTTTTCATTCAATGATTCATGTTTCGTAGGCCTCTTCGCTATTGGCGTGTCTTTAATAATCCGTCATTCTACTTGCATAGATTTAGGTAAAGGTTGAAAAGGCGATATCAGTGAAAGAATTACAGTATGAGTGTGGAAAATATTTCAGTAGTATATTTTGTTGGGTGGAGGTGGGGTGGGGTGGTTGAAAAGGTAAGTAGTCTGGCCTGCATTCAATATTACTAGCATGACAAGTTGACTATGTTCTCAGTATTTATTATTGTTGGTTTGTCTGTTTTAGGAAATGAACATGAGGACTATTTACCAAATTACTAGTAATTATTATTTGTTTTGATATTTGTGCTTATTTAAACTTTATAGAGCAAAATGACATGTTATTTTGATTTACACCTGTGACGCGACAGATTTATTCGACGTGCGGAAGGGAGTGGAGAATCGGGGAATTATTAAAGCTTGATTATTAGGACTGAAAACTACCTAATGAAACTTTTGTTTTCGGTTCGTAATCTTTGTTTGACTATTTGAACTGAGCTGATGTAGCTCCTTGCAATTAAACAAAAGATTACTTGACGGACGAGGGATTTAAGAGGGGGGGAGGGGGCATTATGATAGGGTTTATTTTAGAAAAATGATTGATTCAGGCCATGTTCTTGATATATTATTATGTGTTTGAGTTATTATAGACTTGCTAAACACTTGTTTGTTTTATTTCTAATATGTTTAAAAACACTATGCATTATGGATGGGTACAGAATAAAATTGTGCGTACTGTTTTAATTTGTTTATGTTCAGTATTGTGTGAATGGTGTATAATGTGAATTTTCTCATCTTATCTCAACTCACTGCCATATTGCTGCCATCTTCCTGATTGTTTTGATACCAAATACATGCATGGGAAAATTCTGGCTGTGAAGTAATGATCATTTTACAATTCAAAACTTTGAAGGCAATTTCTGGAAATTAGCCCCCGAGAAAATAAAATATTTTAAAAAATCATAAAACATCAACCAATAAAGATAAAACAATTCTGTTTTTTGCATTTTGAAGATTATTTTTAGTACTTTGTTAATAAATAAATAAGTAATTTTTTCACATTTTGACACTTTAGCCTGGTTTTCTCATGCTGCAACACAAATATCAATCGTGTCTAACTATACACATACAGAATTAATAATAATATAAACATTCAGTGGTACAGCCACTGGTCTGCAAACATACATATAAGTTAAACAACAGTGGTTCCGTACGGGATACAACATGGCGGCGCAACCGGTCGTGTTTCGCCACATGTTCGGCTGTTCCACGTGTTACGGCAAATTCGGATTAATAATTCACATTTATGCATAGCAAATTCCACAAACATAATTTCCACAATAATATAAATATATCACGATGAAACAGAAGGGTGTTCATTTACCTGTTTGACAAGTTCAGGCCCGTGATGACTTGAGAGAATTCTAAGATTTCTAAGTCCTGCTTCCTGGTCTATGAGTGTAGAGATTTCTCTAGCTGTGGAGATGTTGACTCAACCTCGTCTCACACACGACTGATTCAAACTGTGTTAGGCTCTGACACAGTCAAACTGCTCTACCCGCTTAGCCTGCTTCTGATTGGTTAAAACGGTCCGATTCAAAGCTCAAGTGTTGATTGAGTCACTACGCTGTGTGGGTCAGGCTCGCAGTGTGCTGTAATTGCTGCTGTGTAATATACTAACTCTCTACTGTTACAAATACTACACATGGCTAAATAGTCAATGGGCAGAGTTAAAGCTAGCCAGTTCGTGACATTTATTGAGTTAATTATATGTATTTGTAGTTGTGTATGTGGCTTCAGTAGTATTAACTCCTGCTTATGACGTGTGCAGATCTCAGTGGCATTCGAACCCTTACATCCTGGGAGGCTACAGCTACATCTCCGCTACCATGGACCCCAAGACCCACAACCTTCTGTCGCAACCCCTTCCTTCTAGTCAGGTTTGTTGTGCGCGCACTGTTGAGGCCGATAGTCACACTGCGGAGCTGAGACTCGCCGAGGTTCACTTTCGTCCCTCCACTAGCAGTCTAGTCTAGCAGTTGCAATACTGTGATTCCAAAACACTGATTTGTGTTTGGTACTGTGTGTACATATTCACAACTTTCCGGCACCTCTCATAAAAACTCGTGGGTATCGCCATTATAAATTAAAACGAGGTTAGAATGAAACCAAGTTCCGGTATGGCTTGTTTTGCTTTTATCAAAGCTTGATGCGTGACTTTTAAATATGGCAAATTGCCGAAAACGACGATTGTTAGAGCCAGAAAACGAGTGGGATATGTATAAAAACGGTGGAGGAAGTACATGCTCAGTGAAAGGATGCAAAAAACAATCATAGAGGCCCGTATTTGTGGCGACTTCGGAGGTGCGTCGATCATCGACAGAAAGTGAAACAGGACCTGAAGACTCTTGTAGTTTTCCATAGCTTCGCCGTCGCAACCTTCACAAAACACGAAGTAGTTGACTATGTTAGGGGAACGTTGTGGCCAAGTGGGCTAAGGCGGGACTAACTTGCCTTGTCCACAGGCCAGAAACCAATGGCGCCTGACAGGTGTGGGTTCGAGCCAGCATCTGGGCGTTATGTTTTTCCGAATATTTTTCAAAAATTCACAAATAATGTTAGGTAGGTAAGGTTTAGGCGCGCCACTGGCGATAGAAAGGGATAATAAACTGCAGCAAAAAAATAAATATGTGAGGGTACGATACAGGTGGCCAGTGACACATGTTATTATTCTTGAATATTTGGAAATAACTCACTAAAACACGCGGAGAAAGAAACCGGAAGTATGTTTCATTGAGGGGATTCCCGTTGGTGCATAGGATAGCAGAAAAGTGTGAATACTGTGATTCCAAAACACTGATTTGTGTTTGGTACTGTGTGTACATATAGTCCTGAATGCAGAAGCACTGCTAATGGAGAGATGAACGCATGTGCGGTTCTACAAGTGCGGATGTATTTTATTGTCGCCATGCCACACTAACATCCTTGTGATGTTTTACTTGGCGAATAAATAGTCTTATGTCTTAATTACTTTTTTTTTTCTTTGGGGTTTTAAAACTATCCAGTTCTGTTTTGATCGTTTGTCTGTTTTTCTGCAAAGGGCTACCAAAGAGGTTGTATACTAGTTATACTCTTTTGGGGCTACAAAGCAATCAGAACCATGTCAAGGCTGATTACGTCCCTTTTCCTACGAGAGGAAATTATGTTCCATCCTATAAGCCTTTTTTTTTTTTGGGGGGGGGGTCACTTTATTGTTCCTTTTTATCGGGAAATTCAGGCTAGCTAGCCATCTCCCTTAAAAAAAAAAAAGTATGTTGTTTACTTTAGACAGATTTAGAAGTCTACGCGGCCAGGGACAGTCATGCTATTTACATGTTGTGGCCAATACGTTACAACGTAGCGTTGCTATTGTAGGTTTGAGAAATTGCTGAAAATAATGATGGCCTTACTGTGTTACAGAATCCTGTGCTTCAGTTGGCGGGTGAGGCAACCAGTTGTCGCTTTTACTCCACCGCGCACGGGGCCATCGATTCCGGACAGCGGGCTGCACGTCATATATTACGTCATCACAGCATGACGGCGTAATCCCAACTTTGTCACAGCAGCAAGAACGCTAGTCAACTATATGATGAAAGCATTCCTAGTTCAGGTCACCAGCGACAATCTTTAACCTCTCACCATCGTTCATATTCTTCCACTCTACGTCAGATGGCAACTAAAATAATCCTATGGTATCGTCTGGGGGAACAGCGACCTCTGTGATCTCAGTCTCTCAAAACTATAAGATGACTGTACAATGATTTGACGCAATATTGAATGATACATCAGCGCTGTGTGTTTGGCGCAGTGTGCCTTATTATATTATGTTCATTGTCATTATAGGCCAAACTGTATGCACAGTTTATGAAGAAGATCTGCTAATTATTTAAAAAAAAAATAATAGTAATAAATCAATGAACTCACTAGTAGCATTAAGACGATGACACAACTTTCAATGCCTTACCTACGCACCGTGCGTACTCGGGGAAATTGGAATTCTATTTCCTCGTGTTGGCGTTCTTGTTTTGCTTTCATTTGATTTGATTTCATTTTTCTTTTTGCTGCCTTTCAGTATGTGCAATATGAATGATCTGAATACAGACTTTAGATTTCTTGTTTACTTAATAAAAATATTGGTTTCGGGAGATGTTTAATAAAACCAACACGACGAGCAGGGACAAGTAGATATGAAAACACTAGAATTTCGTTTTATTATGAAACGTGTCAAGTGTAAAATGTTACAATAGGGGAGGCAATTCTCTTTGTATAAAATGTATTGGTTAAAGTAGTCTCGCTTGAGAGAAAGTCTAGAGTTGACCGAATTATATAGCTTACGTATAATTCCTATTATAATTCTTGGGTATATTTCTTATTAAATTCTTAAGCATATTTTTATTACATTCTTAGATAGTTAGGATCTATTAGGTGGCAATTAAACAATAAAACAAAAATTCGTAGATATAATTCGATATCCGATTCTTATTTATAATTCTTATTAGATTGATAGAATTCAAATCACAATGGTAGTTAGTTTGTTAAATAGTAATACTTAGGGGCACAGTTACTATTGTTTTGTAGTTTCTACGATGTTTCTCTTACTTCCTAATTATCCCTATAGGCAAACTGAAAAAATATTTATGTGGGAGACTAAAAAATATCCTGTAAAAAACACATCACAAGAAGTAAGTAGTTTTGTCTTGGAAAATGAAAATGGTGTAGTGGAGTAGTAAAAAATGTGGGAAATATTCCTTACTATACATAGTTCACAAACGTCGAGGGTTTAACAGCATGCAGCTGTAAATCTTACCCATATGAGCTACAGGTAATGTTGAACTGGTTATTATTATTATTCTCATTATTATATTATTATACTTATTATTAACACTTACGTGAGAAGGAGGTGGATGAGGATTTATACTGTTTGTATAGTGCCATTAGCCATGGATTGGTTGATTTTTAAATAGTACCTTAACATCGAAAGGAGCTCTGGCTTAGTTCAATATTTGTCTTTGTGTATTAACATTTCAGGACGCGGTCATTTTCCTCAGGTGGAATGATAATTATGTATGTTTAGCATTAGCAATAGGGGAGCGCAAGAAGTCAGGTTTCAGAAGCAAACTATATTTATCCACTAAGAAATAGTCATTCCATTGTATTTTACGGTACCATTGTGGTATAATTTATTCAGGTAAATTAACAATGCCAAAAAAGCGAGCAATAATAAAAGTGTCAGAATATGAAATGAACGCAGCAGGTGTTGCTTACCGATCATTTGTTTTTGATTTGCTCTCTCTCTCTCTCTCTCTCTCTCTCTCTCTCTCTCTCTCTCTCTCTCTCTCTCTCTCTCTCACTCACATCTAGTAGACTCTATCCTTACGCTAAAAATACTATTGGATATTTGTTTGTATGTAGATTATAGTCACACGACACTTTCGCATATAGGTGACTACTGGACCGATTTATACTGACACCAGCGGGCCAGTTGTTGGTAAAGGGGAAAATAATATGATCACACGTTGACCAATCCGGAATTCGAACCAGCGACCTTTCGGTTACTAGCAAGACGCTCTTACCAACTGAGCTACCCGGCCCCTCTCATTGGATATTTATCGGACACTGAGAAAGATATAGCATCCGCGAGGATCACAGGCGCCCGTACTGTAGCGTCTCTCTAGAGATCGGACCTCTTGATCATCTTGGGGTTCAAACATAAAAGGAAGAGGGGTAGGGATAGCACTGCTTATTGAAACGGTGATTTCAGCTTTTAGTTGTGGCGATGTGGAGGCCATAGTGACTAGGTTATCTTTAATAATGGGAGGCCTTTACATTTGAAATGTAATGTTGAATTAGCGTGTTAAAGAACCCTGTGCTGGGAAGGTTCGTTCGTTTCTTAGAGTTAACGTCCCTGGAAACGTTAGCGTATAAGTGACGGAGATACGAAGTTATGTTTAAGATGTCAGGGTGGATGAAGAGGTCCTGATGTTGTAAACCCTCAGAAATTGTGCGCACGAGGCGGCAAGGACCTGTAAAAGCAGGCGTGAAAAGGTGGAGTAGGTGGGTGGTCTCGTCGAAGACTTGTGAGTAGGTGGGTCGATGAACCAGAGGAGGGATGAAGATGTAGCGTAATGAAGGCGAACGCCAGCGCCGCCTGGTAGTAGAGAAAGATGACAAGCAGCCATGGGATAGAGTAGCAGGCAGCCAAATGGCACGGTACCTTGTGTCGATCCGCCGCCGTGCCCAGTCCATGGAGCCCACAAATAAGAAAATGGAGCTTGAAAGGTGATGTGGCGTGTCGTTTCGGGATCTCCCAAGTCCGCCGGAGCAGCGGGAACTCCCAGGTCGCTGAAGCAAACAGCGAGTCCCCAGTCGACAAAGAAAGGGCAAACCCTGGAATCGCACAGCAGCAGCTGGGGTCTGAACGCCTCCTATGAGCAAGTGTGAGCTAAAGCCGAGCCTGGAGACCGCCGCAGTGGAAGGTGTTGGTCGGCTGACCGCCGCAGTGGTAAAAGCAGGTCGGCTAGGCTTAGACAGCCGCAATGGAAGATGCAGATAGGCAGAAGATATGCCCAACACCTCTGCGATTGGTGAATGCCGGAACTCAGACTGTGCTTGACTGACTGTTGTCCCCCTGGCACAGTCTCCCAGGCTACTGTGCTGGGAAGGCTGCCAGTTGTCGGTTTTATTCCACGGTCCATGGCGTCATCGACGCAGGACAACGCGCTGCGCGTCATATATTACGCCATCAAAGCGTGACGTCACAACATTCAACCTCTGCAAAACAGCAGTGGTCAGACCGCACCGCGAAGTCAAAACTCTAAAAGCCAATAATGCAGGGGCGGATTATGAGGGAGGGTGGGGGGGGGAGGGGGGAGGTAAGAGGGGCGAGGGTGCGCATCATTCTTTTAAACCCATAACGCACACAACACACACATACACACTCACACACACACAGCCGAGGGTACACAGCATTATCATGACTTTTCCGAAACGCCACATACGTTGTGCTGACAATGGGTCATTTTTCGTCCCCATTTTTAAGTAGGCCTACTTTGCAGTGTTCGAACCCTAACCCTAACTCTAACCCTAACCCTAACCAAGCCCTAACCCTAACGGATCATTGTTCTGACGTCAAAACAAGTAGCAAATCAAAACAAGTTATGTAGATGTTCACTGATTTGTCCAGATAACACTGTGTAAGTGTGCCCTCAACACACACTCACACACACACATACACACCCACACAATTACACACAATTTGAGTATCACCAAAGCTGTTTTTTAAATATTATTTTGAACATCACCGTCTACATCAATTCTTTACTTTCCATATCTATTGGCATCTAAAAGTGCATGTAGAATCTTCCGAGTTCTGTCAGCCCGCTGTTGTCCTGGTTGAGGAGGGAAGCCTCTCTGGGAATCCAGCCGTCGCCGTGGAAACGCGTGGTGAACCAGGCATAGCGGTATACGTAGGGGGCGGCCTCTAAGCGAGGGAGAACGGCCTTCATGTAGTTCAGCTGGTCCTGGACTGACGCGTGCTGAGGGCAGCTGAACTCTGTCACCCAGATTCTGTCGACAGATAACAAAAAAAGTTCAACAATTAAAGTAAAGAAAATAATGACAACACAAATTAATAGCAAAACTGACTTGAATTGGGCGTCATAATAAAACAAAATAAGATTCTGGGATCAAAAGATAATTGCAACGTAGTTAATGCCCGATTGGGCTCAGGTTGTCGGGGCGTCAGACGATAAGCTCCAAGTGGGTGTGTCGGGCTGCTTGATTTAGATCCTGTTGTAGCCTCGCCAGCGCCTTGAGCCGCTCTTGAGCTGAAAAAGCGCTATAATCCTATCCTATCCTGTCCCATAACCCGAAGGTCGTAGGGGCACCACAGATGATCGTTTAACCAGCATACTCCATCTTTCTCTGTCCTCAGCAGCCCTCATGGCTTCGCTCAGTGTCAAACCAGTCCATTCTCGAATGTTGTCCTCCCACCTCTTTTTCGGTCTCCCCCTTCTTCTACCTCCTTGCACTGTGCCTTGCAGAATGGTCTTTGCAAGGCCTGATGATCTGGTGACGTGGCCATACCATCGGAGTTTCCGTTTCTTAACCACTGTGAGCAGGTCATCGTGTTGTCCAATGGCTTGTGTGATGGTCTGTCGGACTTCGTCGTTGGTGATGTGTTGGGTATAGGAAATGCACAGAAGTCTTCTGTAGCACCGCATCTCCATGCTTTGTATTCTTCGTTGGAGATCTGCTGTGAGGGTCCATGCTTCGCAAGCATATAGGAAGATGGAGATGACCAGAGAGCGCAGCAGTCTTACTTTGGAATGTAGACTGATGGTTCTGTCTTTCCAAATGGGCTTCAACCTTGTCAGGGCAGCAGTTGTTTGTGCGATCCTGGAGAGGACTTCCTGTCGAGACCCATTGTCTGACACAATGGCTCCTAAATATTTGAAGCTGTGCACTGTGTTGAGGGATTGGCCTTGTACTTTGATGTCCGTGTTGATGCCATTGGTGTTGTTGGTCATCATTTTGGTCTTCTCTGCACTTATTTCCATTCCATAAGCTCTGGAGGTGGTGTCAAGCCTCTGTACAAGCTGTTCAAGTTCTTGTTCCTCTCCAGCCAATCCATCAATATTATCCGCAAAACGAAGATTGGAGATTGCTCTGCCCCCTATGCTGACTGTGCCT
>CM072511.1:31257685-31352685 GCA_036898135.1 Oncomelania hupensis
CTAAAGCGATTTTGTTGAGTTTTGTAATAAGGTACTTCAAATCATGGGCCATCCTTTAGTGGAAGTCCGGTTGTCGGTCAATGGGTCAGTCGGTCGTTCCGCCGCTCCTATCCTATCCTATCCTATCCTATCCTGTCCCATAACCCGAAGGTCGTAGGGGCACCACAGATGATCGCTTAACCAGCATACTCCATCTTTCTCTGTCCTCAGCAGCCCTCATGGCTTCGCTCAGTGTCAAACCAGTCCATTCTCGAATGTTGTCCTCCCACCTCTTTTTCGGTCTCCCCCTTCTTCTACCTCCTTGCACTGTGCCTTGCAGAATTCCGCCGCTCCGGTTCTATTTTTTGTTAATGTTCAAACAACACTTCTGACCTTATCTCAAGAATTGCTGAACCCAAATTCATCCTTTTTACTTTACTTTATCTAGTGCTAAACGTGTTAGACCATTCGTAAAGGTCAAGGTCACCATTTTCTAAACACGTTTTGCGCTGTATCTAAGCATTGGCTGATCCGGTTTTGATAACTTTAGACTTGGCAGATAGTTCAGATTCAGATAATGGCCTATTTTTTCTATCTGTCCTTGTTGCTTCTGCTATGATATGATCGTTATGGTAAAGACGAGCCACAACACTCCCCAGAAAATGAACGCTTTTAAAAATGCTTATTTTTCGGCCATGTGGGTGAGTATCTGGAATGAATAAATTGTCATCTGTCTCTTCTTCTTTCTTTTTTTTCTTTTTTTTTTCTTTTCTTTTTTTTTTGGGGGGGGGGGTGGGGGAGGGGGAGAATGGGGTGTGTGGGAGAGGGGGGGGGGCGATTTTATGCTAATATATGTGGATTTGCCCTTTTCATCAGTACTTTGACATAATGGCTTAAAAAAAATATTTTTTTTAACCCTAATTAATCTCTTAGGCGACAAGGAAGGAAGCAGGGAAACTATCGAGAAATCGATTCCAACGCCGACGGAGCACTGTTTGTCATTGAGCTACGTCGTTCCTTATTTTACTATTTTAAAAAAACAACTGATCTGACATCAGTACAATCAGCTTTTAAGTAGGTATTGTTTCGTTTTGTTTTGTTGTTTTGTTTTTTTTTTAGTTATAGTTTCTATAGGCGTGCTACATATCAATAAATTTGCCTGGAAGATAAGATTTTTTTTTTTTAGGTTAGCTCTGTCGACAACAGCTGCAATGTAAGAAGTACACCAATTTTTTTTTCTTCTTAAAAAAATGATCTATCAAGCAATGAACTGAGGAGTTTGTTTGTTTGTTTTTCATATTTTAATCCTAGATAATAGCCTACATCTGAAGAGTCATGCGCTCATACTCCATGATCCCCACTCATCTCTCTTCCACGCCAATCCCATCCTTGCTTCACATATCGCATACTGGTAGAGCTTTGGCTTGCGGATCTGAAGGTCCCGGGTTCGAGCCCAGGCCGGGGCATTGTGTTGTGTCCTTGGGAAAGACACTTTACTCCCGTTTCCTACTCCTTCGGATGAGAGTATAAACCGAGGTCTAGTCTGCGTCGCATACATTCCATCATAACGGACTTTAAAGATCCTGACGCTCATGTCCTAGACGGGTGAGTGCCGGTGACAAGAACACACCCAGCCTGCACCTAGGTCTTCCCCCCCCCCCCCCCCCCATCCCTGACTGCCCAGGATTGTGCTCAGTTGTCTGGAGCGTTATTACGACGCGCCCAAAGGCTGCAAATTGGCGCCTCGGGCGGCTTTGAGTTAGATCCTGTAGCAGCTCTTGAGCGGGAAAAGCGCTATATAAGAACGATTAAATAAATAAATAAATAAATAAATAAATAAATAAATAAATAAATAAATAAATAAATACTGCCGACTTTAAACATACGCACGTAAATACATGGACACGCACTACACAGGCACTACGTACGCACACACATATTACACACACACACTCACACACACACACCCACCCACACACACACACACACACATATATATATATATATATAAACACATAAACAATTATCTCTCTCTCTCTCTCTCTCTCTCTCTCATTCTCCCCATCAGTCATACACTAGGAAATTCCTTTTTGTGAAATATTTATTTGCGATATTTTTTTTAACCACTTACAGCTAAATAATCTTTATATAAAAGCATATTTTCTAAATAATCATTTATTTGCAAAACAATGTAAGATTTTTATTTACCTAAACAATATGTTGTTTACGTAAATCAATCATTATATAGGTAAATAAGGCATTGTTGCTAAAACAAAATGCATTTACCGATATAATGCATTATTTAGCAGATTGTGTTATATAACGTATTATTTTGAAGATGTTGCTAATGCTTAATTTACGTAAACAATTTATTGTTTAGAGACTGCAATTTTTATTATTTAGGGGATTCCAGGATTCGCTTGAAAACTTGGTTTTTAAAAATATTTTTACTGCTTTCTATAATTAAATGCAAGGTCTTTCGTATCCAAAATTTGTGATAAATATTTATATTTCGACATAAATTACTCCATAAATTCGAAAATAAAACATGTAATCTCCCAAACATAAACGAAAGGTCAAGGTCAAGGTGTTTTTGTTTTTTTTAATCTTATCATTTCGGTGAAAAAAAACACATTAAAATCAAACAAACATCAAGGTAATTTTTTTGTGTGCGGTAGTGTTCAGTTTTTTTGAGTATCCCGTAAAAAAAATTAAAACTTTCTTTTTGTATATATTTACCCAACAACTGTGATGAGACTGCTTTTTCCATTTGTTCTTCTGAGTTTAATAATGTTTTAATTTCAAACTACCAGGGATTTGGCGGAAGGCAAGGACGCCAAAGTAGAAATAATGATGGCTCCCTCTTTACCGGAGCCGTTACCGTTGCAGTTTCGTATAATAATACTATTGCGAAGAAATTTAAAAAAAAAAAGAGTCAAATAAAGTAATTTTTGATTCGCAAAACGGCGTAAAATCACGATTTAGCAATTTTCTTTATCACTACCTCATAACTTCACAGTAATACGACATGTACCTGCAAATCCCCTAAATAATGACAATTGCCCTCCCTAAACAATGATTTGTTTACGTAAATAATGCATTATTTAGCAACATCTTCTAAAAAATATATTTTTTTAGCAAATTCAGCTAAATAATGCATTATAGAGATAAACAAATCATTATTTAGAAACATTTCTAAATCTGTTAAATAATGCAATATATAGGTAAGTAAGTCTTAATTCCTTATTTAGCTACAATGCCTTATTTACCAATGTCGTGATTGATTTACGTAAACAATATATTGTTTAGGTAAATAATAAGCTCTTTACCGAAAAAAATAATTATTGAGAGAAATCTTACATTGTTTGTAAACAAATTATTATTTAGAAAATATGCTGCTAAATAAAGATTATTTAGTTGAACCTGGTGAAAATAAATATTTTACAAAGGGAATTCCAAAACACACACTATCAAAATGTCTTCACAATGCACCTCCTACAGTGTCCTTGATGGAACTGTTCAAGCTGTTGGTCAATAGGCTACTTTCCAATCAGTCCAATCAACTAGACGCTGAAGTGTGACAATTAGCACATCTCCAAAGACAGCTTTAAGTCATATCCTACAAAGACTACATGGGCGACAAAATTCATTTATTTTTCATTCTCCGTCTTCAGTATTACAGCATTCTATCACGCACAAAGGTTAGTTAGGGCAGGCACTAATGCATCAACGTCTGGGCATCCAAAACCTTTCAAAGTGTATGGCATGGGATAATCAACGATGAACGGTGTCTTCAACGCTATGGATGAGGGTTCAAGAGAAACGCGAACAGAGTACAAGAGTCAATGTAGAGGCAGTTCAAGATGGCTGTGGATCCTCGCCTCATCGTTGATACGTGATACAAAAGTCTCTCAATCCTAGCGAGAACAGGCGGGGAAAATTGATGATCAACTCTTCGATGTAGAATTGGCCGGTAGCATGCGTCCCGCTTAACGGAGGGGTGTTTGGGGTCTTACGGAACTAAACATGGACTCGTGTTCAAGATACCGGACACAACTAGGCAGTTGTAGGTGACCCTCGCAGCGTTAGGATGGGAGTATAAACCGAGGTCTAGTATGAGCACGCACGTATTCGATCGCACGGACCTTAAAGATCCAGAAGCTCATATCCTAAACGGGTGAGTGCCAGTTACACGTACACACAATTAGCAAGCATGCACTCTCCCATCCCACATCCCCGGTCGCCCAGGATTGCGCTCAGTCGTCTGGGCGTCAGACCATGTACCTAAGGCAGCAAGTGGGCGCCCTGAGTTAGAGCATGTATCGTCCAGCGCCCTGAGTTAGAGCATGTATCGTCCAGCGCCCTGAGTTAGAGCATATATCGTCCAGCGCCCTGAGTTAGAGCGTGTATCGTCCAGCGCCTTCAGTTAGAGCATGTATCGTCCAGCGCCCTGAGTTAGAGCATGTATCGTCCAGCGCCTTGAGTTAGAGCATGTATCGTCCAGCGCCCTGAGTTAGAGCATGTATCGTCCAGCGCCCTGAGTTAGAGCATGTATCGTCCAGCGCCTTCAGTTAGAGCATGTATCGTCCAGTGCTCTCAGTTAGAGCATGTATCGTCCAGCGCCCTGAGTTAGAGCATGTATCGTCCAGCGCCTTGAGTTAGAGCATGTATCGTCCAGCGCCCTCAGTTAGAGCATGTATCGTCCAGCGCCCTGAGTTAGAGCATGTATCGTCCAGCGCCCTCAGTTAGAGCATGTATCGTCCAGCGCCCTGAGTTAGAGCGTGTATCGTCCAGCGCCCTCAGTTAGAGCGTGTATCGTCCAGCGCCCTGAGTTAGAGCATGTATCGTCCAGCGCCCTCAGTTAGAGCGTGTATCGTCCATAGATCCAGCGCCCTGAGTTAGAGCGTGTATCGTCCAGCGCCCTGAGTTAGAGCATGTATCGTCCAGCGCCCTCAGTTAGAGCATGTATCGTCCAGCGCCCTCAGTTAGAGCATGTATCGTCCAGCGCCCTGAGTTAGAGCATGTATCGTCCAGCGCCCTGAGTTAGAGCATGTATCCTCCAGCGCCCTCAGTTAGAGCATGTATCGTCCAGCGACCTGAGTTAAAGCATGTATCGTCCAGCGCCTTGAGTTAGAACATGTATCGTCCAGCGCCCTGAGTTAGAGCATGTATTGTCCAGCGCCCTCAGTTAGAGCATGTATCGTCCAGCGCCCTCAGTTAGAGCATGTATCGTCCATAGATCCAGCGCCCTGAGTTAGAGCATGTATCGTCCAGCGCCCTCAGTTAGAGCATGTATCGTCCAGCGCCCTCAGTTGGAGGATTTATCGTCCAGCGCCCTCAGTTAGAGCATGTATCGTCCAGCGCCCTCAGTTAGAGCATGTATCGTCCAGCGCCCTCAGTTAGAGCATTATTTTCCAGCGCCCTGAGTTAATGCATGTAACGTCCAGCGCCCTGAGTTAGAGCGTGTATCGTCCAGCGCCCTGAGTTAGAGCATGTATCGTCCAGCGCCTTGAGTTAGAGCATGTATCGTCCAGCGCCCTGAGTTAGAGCGTGTATCGTCCAGCGCCCTGAGTTAGAGCATGTATCGTCCAGCGCCCTGAGTTGGAGCATGTATCGTCCAGCGCCCTGAGTTAGAGCATGTATCGTCCAGCGCTCTCAGTTAGAGCATGTATCGTCCAGCGCCCTGAGTTAGAGCATGTATCGTCCAGCGCCCTTAGTTAGAGCATGTATCGTCCAGCGCCCTGAGTTAGAGCATGTATCGTCCAGCGCCCTCAGTTAGAGCATGTATCGTCCAGCGCTCTCAGTTAGAGCATGTATCGTCCAGCGCCCTGAGTTAGAGCATGTATCGTCCAGCGCCCTTAGTTAGAGCATGTATTGTCCAGCGCCCTCAGTTAGAGCATGTATCGTCCAGCGCCCTCAGTTAGAGCATGTATCGTCCAGCGCCCTCAGTTAGAGCATGTATCGTCCAGCGCCCTCAGTTAGAGCATGTATTGTCCAGCGCCCTCAGTTAGAGCATGTATTGTCCAGCGCCCTCAGTTAGAGCATGTATCGTCCAGCGCCCTCAGTTAGAGCATGTATTGTCCAGCGCCCTCAGTTAGAGCATGTATTGTCCAGCGCCCTCAGTTAGAGCATGTATCGTCCAGCGCCCTCAGTTAGAGCATGTATCGTCCAGCGCCCTGAGTTAGAGCATGTATCGTCCAGCGCCCTCAGTTAGAGCATGTATTGTCCAGCGGCCTGAGTTAGAGCATTATTGTCCAGCGCCCTCAGTTAGAGAATGTATCGTCCAGCGCCCTGAGTTAGAGCGTGTATCGTCCAGCACCTTCAGTTAGAGCATGTATTGTCCAGCGCCCTGAGTTAGAGCATGTATCGTCCAGCGCCCTCAGTTAGAGCATGTATCGTCCAGCGCTCTCAGTTAGAGCATGTATCGTCCAGCGCCCTGAGTTAGAGCATGTATCGTCCAGCGCCCTTAGTTAGAGCATGTATTGTCCAGCGCCCTGAGTTAGAGCATGTATCGTCCAGCGCCCTGAGTTAGAGCATGTATCGTCCAGCGCCCTGAGTTAGAGCATGTATCGTCCAGCGCCCTGAGTTAGAGCGTGTATTGTCCAGCGCCCTGAGTTAGAGCATGTATTGTCCAGCGCCCTCAGTTAGAGCATGTATCGTCCAGCGCCCTCAGTTAGAGCATGTATCGTCCAGCGCCCTGAGTTAGAGCATGTATTGTCCAGCGCCCTCAGTTAGAGCATGTATCGTCCAGCGCCCTGAGTTAGAGCGTGTATCGTCCAGCGCCTTCAGTTAGAGCATGTATCGTCCAGCGCCCTGAGTTAGAGCATGTATCGTCCAGCGCCCTGAGTTGGAGCATGTATCGTCCAGCGCCCTCAGTTAGAGCGTGTATCGTCCATAGATCAAGCGCCCTGAGTTAGAGCATGTATCGTCCAGCGCCCTCAGTTAGAGCATGTATCGTCCAGCGCCTTGAGCAGTTCTTGAGCTAACAAAATGTTGTATAAAGCTATATAAAAACGATTAAATAGTGACACTTTATTTGCTTGAAGATTGCACGTCTGTATAGTTCTTTTGTTCCGGTGAGAGTTTGTGTGTACGAGTGTGTAAATGGGAAGGCGCGGGGGTGGGTGTGGGTGGGAAGATAATACTGCGCGCGCACCAATAGACGGTTTGATGAAGTAACTTCTTGTTCGGAGAATAGTGCAATCAAAGAGCTTAGTGATAGAAAGAGGGGGAACTTGGTACAAAACCGCGAGACGAAAGGTACGAGTTATGCGCCCTTGTCAGCATGCTGAAAATGGACCGTGGCAGAAAGTCAAAAGGCGACCGAGTGAAACAGGGCGGTGACTTTTGCACAGCCATCAATTGCCATAATGCCAGATACAAGAAAAGTTGTGTTGGCAAGTCATTTTTCAAATTTCCAAGAGACAAAGAAAGGTAAATTGCAATTGAAAAACTTCATTTTTTTGTGTTTATGTAGGCCTAAACTAAGACCGCTGCTGTGCTGTTAGTGTTAAAACAATCGGAGAGCGGCTTGAATGATTCATGTTATACCTATGTGCTAAATCCAAAACAGTTTGCTTGCTGACAATTTACGTTCAACAGGTCGCTCACTATTTACGTTATTGCTAGGTTGTTTGACTATATTTGTGCTTATATTTCAAAAGTAGATGTCAGATTGGCAGTTTGGCTTCGTAAAACTGCTTATGTTAACAAGTTAAATTAGACTAAGTCTGTTTTCTCCTCGTGATCAAATACTGTGCAAGATAACCCCTTACCTAGGCACAAAAAGGGTCCTTGATCTGTTGTAATCCCTTTTTGTTTAAGTAAACGTGAAAAAAAATGTAATGTAGAAACTCAGTCCTTGTTCTGATCTGTGAATTTTTGCGCATTAGATCTATATTGCGTGTAATGTTGTAGTCTAGGTTCTGATTGTTCTGTCTGATTAATTAATTATTTTCCATGAAGTGACTGATGTTATTAAGCCAGTGATGTGGGAGGTGAGAGGGTTGTGGGGTAGGGGGACACCTAATATAAATTAAATTCACACTATTAGTGAAACATTTTGTTATTGTGCTTTATTGTGATTGATTGATTGAATGAGAGAGCTCTCTCTTCCCCCAAACCCCCCCCTCTCTGTCTCTCTCTCTCTCTCTCTCTCTCTCTCTCTCACGATTACGGATTTACACAGTTTCAGATAAATGAAACAGTCTGTCAAGCATATTTTTATTTCAAAATATCTGTCGTAGATTAAAAAATAATAAATTCCAGGGCAGAAAACGAACCTATGACATACACACAAAAGCAGCATAAAAGCACCTAATAAATGTCAATAAGTAAACATAAACAAAAACAAAAAAAAAGACAGCAGTAGCGGAATGTTAATAATAATGATGGTTAAAAGTTTGGTTTTTGTAAACGTTGCCATAAAAATGTTCTGTTGCAATGGCATAGGCTCAATAAGTTACCACGCACAGATCATTCATATTGCAGATGATGAAATATAGCCAGCCCGAGCAAAGGGAAATAATCCGTGAGAGCGTCTCGCATTTTTGTATAGGACATAATGGAAGTTCCCCCTCTTTCCGTAATAAGCTCTTTGGTGCAATCCTCACACTGCCTTTTCGCTCTACCAATCCAATTGTTCAAAATCCACTAATGGCCGCGAACTGACCTAAAAGAAAGATATCAATAAATAATTCAAGTTCGATGACAACATATTTCAGGTCCTAGCACGCGGGAAAAAAACAAAAACCGAACTTCTCTTCCTCACCAAGGTATACATTTCATTTTTTATGATAAATTAATTGCCGCTCGTGTTCCTACTCACTCTAAAATAGGTGCGATATTGAACTCCATCTTCAATTTAATTAGGCAATCTCTGTACATAGATAGCATAACTAATAAGAAAAAAAAAAAGATATGGTACTAGTAGACTCTTGCTTACTTAGTAGAAAATACTATACTGAACTACGATGCTACATTCGCGGGTGTCAGCAAAAAAGTATAACCACAACTCCCGTTGTCAGGAGTTCCCTGTTTTGGTGGTTTAATCTTACTTACTCTCTATCTCTCACTCACACACACACACGCCTCTATGCACTGCAATGCAGCGATTGCTAATAAGTGAAGCTGATCTCACCTGTCCCAGGTGTGAATGACGAAGACGGATGGGCATGCAAGATTCATTATCCAATCAATCACCACAGCGACGCCGTTGGTACATGTGTCGACTGCAAATGATAATAGCCGCGATAGTGTTGTTTACTTTCTATTGCTCTTGGATACACCAGAAGACATCCTGATGATCAGCTAGATATTTATTTACCCAGTACATCTTTTTTTTGTCTCCCTTGACTTCATCTGAGTAAGCTTAGTCTCTTTTTGTTTTCTTCTTCTCCTTTATTTGATACGGAAATTGATGGTTATCTTCTTCCATTTGCAGCTAAGCTGGGATCTTCCAATTGTGATATAAGTACTAAGTACAAAACAAGTGAGCTTTACTTAAGCACTGAAGACAAGAAAATAAACGAGTATGCATTTTCTGTGCATGGATATTGGGTGAGCAAAACAATTAGAGGAAAGATATACTATACTATATTTCAAAAAGCACCGAGCGTACATAACATAAAGTCAAAGTGGTAATTAGTTTAAAAACAAAAAGGTTATAAAAAAAACATCAACCGACCTTTACATGCCTCTCATATTTTTTTTTCCATACAATGCTCACCAGGTTATCTGTCACATTAGTATTAATATTATATAGCTTAGTAGGTCTGTGGTACCAATAGTAACGCAAACTCGAGTGGTCTTATAACATCCTGCATGCTAGGAAAGTTGTCATGACCCTGAATGCTCTGTTCGCCCTTGGTAACTTCATTGATCAGTCAACACGTCCATCTTTGCGGTTCTCTACGGTCACTCTTCGGATGTTTTGCTCTATCTGACTGCTGCATCGGCAAGTTGGTGATGCGTGTTTTGACACTAACATGCCTTGTTATCTAGAATTTTAATCGAACTTTTTTAATTTATTGGGATCCAGGCGACTAACGAACAGTACATTTCCGTGTATTTGCAGAATAAAGGAGTGTTTTGGATAAATGCTTTACGCGATATAGGATTTTGTCCGTGTGCTACATTAGCAAGTTGGTATGGTGTTGTGACTATGAAATGCTCGTAACGCAGAGAATTAAAAGCATTTTGAACTGTTACGGATGAGAATTGTTAAACGCGCTTCAGAACTGAACAGATTGAGGATTGTGTTTGATTCGTTCATCATCAACAGATCAGTGTTCTTTACCAGGTCCAGTCTAACCGACTATTGTCTAGACAAGGCCATGAACAGAAGCTTAGTTGGTTAGTTAGTCATTGTTTATAGGGTCCAACGGAGAGAAGATGCGATGGGTATTTATTTATTTATTAAATTTATTAACTGCTTCGCGGTATTACGTGAGGAAAAGCGCAAATAGTTGGGATGGACAATTTGATGTCAATTATATACATTATATTGTTTGGAGACTGTGTGCTTCAGTGTGCTTTGATGGACAATTTGATGTCAATTATATACTTGATATTGTTTAGAGACTGTGTGCTTCAGTGTGCTTTGGTGGTGAATATACAGATTTTTCTTTTGTAATCTTATTTTAAAATCCATGCACTGACATGAAATTCAATGTTTGTGTAACAAGAAAAACACTGGGCTTTATGTAAATAACACTGAAACAGCAAATACAGAGTGTATGTCTTAGGCATGGACTTTGCACATGACAATTTTTCATAATCCGTACAGGGTCTAAAATTCTACAGCTTCTGCAATACATAGGCGTAGGGCAACACATGAAGAATAACAGTCAAACCTAACGACAAAAGATGTCGTCCCAGGCGTGGAAATTGCACAGCGACGGTCCTGTGAATGCACGGTGGAGACGAACGTCCAGGTACAAACCATCGGCTGACTCTGCCAAACATGCCCCATATGAAATGGCTGTAACCTCCATCCAGCAACTATCTTTAAAAGGCAGCGCCTACGTTTTCCCCCACACACAAGACAAACCCAAAGTGAGTGATGGAACTTTCAACACGCGAGAAGTTACAGACCCATCAGGGGACCGTGGAAACCCACAAGTTGCGATGAAACTGTCGAGTGATCCCATAGCGAATATAAAATGCACGGACCCGATTCAAA
The DNA here is from genome assembly GCA_036898135.1 of Oncomelania hupensis. Lineage (NCBI taxonomy): Eukaryota > Metazoa > Mollusca > Gastropoda > Littorinimorpha > Pomatiopsidae > Oncomelania > Oncomelania hupensis. The sequence continues at coordinate 31,268,847 of CM072511.1, forward strand.
GCCGTGGTCTAACTGTGCCCACAGAAAATGACAATAGTAACGCAGGTGGTGGAAACAGTCAGACAAACTCACAAACTTTCAATAAAATTCCTTCTCCGACAATTCTGCGACGTGCTAGTGTGAGACCTACTGAACAACATCGCCCACAACCGCAGAGCAAATATGTGTGGAGCACACAGTCTACAGTTAGACATCTACTTGAGGACGTGTCGCCTAAACTACAACCACGGAGCACACAAATAAATGCCGAAAATCATGTATCTGTCAATACCAAAGCCGACTCGGCTGGCGAGGACATTAGCGCTAGGTTGCGAGCTCAAGATTCATCCAGAAAAGCCTCGCTGACATTAAGTGCAAGACCAAACATGATCTCTGAAACGTTGCCTTTCTTTGACAAACCTGACACAAATCAAGTTTCGTACAGCTACCCTGGAATGTATATTACGACAATGAGCACAATCAAAAAGGAAAGTGTGAAAGCAAAACGAACAACGCCTAGAGACCCGCCAACAAACCAGTTTCCAAATCAAGCATTTTCAGCTGAAATTCCAGAGAAAATGTCTGCTGGAAGTGAAGATCCAAACACAGACACAGAGCAACAATTGCGAGATACGACAAACTGGACCCCATTGACAATAGTATGTACGCCTAAAGTATTAACAAAAGATCAACAGGCAAAGACGGGACAGTCTTCTCCATCTTCTTCTTTACCTTCCTCTGTCAGAGGATTAATCGAGCCCAAAAATTCTTCTTCAGTAACATGCGCGTCATTAAATATATACATAAGAACTAAGCCTCCAACAGTAAAAACGCAGGACCATCAGCCTGAAACTTTGAAATACCACTCCGCTGACCAAGCGAAAGTTTCTGGTGTTATCAATAGCGATCCAAATTCAGGGCATTTGAGAGATTCAAATACAAAACCATCAGTTAGTGAATCTTTAACTCAAGAAATTGCTAGTCCAGTGAGTACGCAAAACCACAAAGAATTTGAAAGGGAACATCATGAAACAATGGAAAATGTTGCACTGAAGTCTTTCTACTCACAGAGACATTGGGTGAACCCTGTGGAGGCAACATCACTGCCTTACCTCACAATAAAAGCTGAAGTAACAGAAGATACAGAAAAAGTTAGCACAACGGGACTGTCAAGAGACTTGCGATTTCGGCAGTCCCAACAGACAAATGGTGAATCAAAGGCCTTTCTCAAAGACAAACAACGGCGTCTTGAGTTTAAAACCAGACAGTCCTTGATTGCAGATGACAGCAATAATGTTGAAAATACAGCTCAAGGTTTGAATGCCAGAAGAGCTAAATCGCCATCATCACGTCGTGCCAAGCCTTCAAACACTAATTACGACAAATTTTTCTCAAACTCGGGCAAATGTGCTCTTAAAATTGAAACGCGTTTGGTCTACCTTCCAACAAAAAAGCCACGCTCAATGAAAACTGAGCGTACAATGGAACCGTCTCGAGTAATGGAAAATAAAACCATTCTTCAATACTTGGTGGCCAAGCGAAAGAAAAAGTCAGATTCTTGTCCAACTCGCATTGCAAATGAGATAAATTCTCAGAAATCAACCGAGTCAAGAGGAAAAGGAAATTCTGACGGTACTCTAGAAATGGGAGGAAGACTGAGCTTACGAGGGCATGCGTGCAGCAGGGAAACGAGTCCCGTGAGCAAACGACGCATTTCTACCCACAACACTCAACAGCACATAATATCACAGTGGTGTAATACAGTCAGCGAGGAAGAAGTGTTACATAACAACGCCTGTGACGATCTTTTAAAGAAAACAGTCACAGTAGACTGCTCCAATGAGACGACTGATTACATTGATCGTGAAGCATTGCTTGAAACTCGTCTTCAAGGGAGTTCCAACCATGACAGTCAAACACAGTGCTCTAGATTGGTTCAGGAACATATCCCAATACTAACTGCAGAATGCACCATTGGTGATTCTATTAGCAACACGGAGACAACACACAAGCTCGGGGTGTGTAAAGCTGTGACAGCACGTACTCAAAACCCAACTGTTGATTCAGAGGACAGCGCTCAAGCAATAGATGTTGCATTAGTTGGAGACACTCCACAGACAGTTAAAGTCGCAACCGACTGCATTGAAAAGAGATCGGGAATCATAGCGATAGATATTCAGCAACCCACTGAAAGAATGGCTGCCAACTCTCAAAAGACAGCAAATAGTGAAGACGAAAGTACTTACCAGGTAAGGGACGATTTGGTACGCTTACACAATACTAACTTGGCATCAGAAACTAACAAAGAGATAACACAAGTTGGTGAAAATCTAATAAGGAACACTGATAACTCGACTCATCCTTCAACAGAAAACGTTCAACCAGCGCTCGAAAATATACCTGGGAATGCACCGCAGAGGGACAGAACAAAACATACACCACAAGTCCCTGAAAGCGGAGACGGTGCTAAAGAAAGACCTCTAGCAGTGGAGAGTGAGCCATGGATTACTCAACACTCGACCTATGATCGAAAGGAGAATTCCCAACGAGTTTCAGAAAATGTGTTCAAACTCAAAGGCCCTCAACAGGTAGAGAAGGACATTACTGAAGATGTGCGAGTACTCAAGGAAAACGATGAGACTCATCAAGAAACATCACACGCATTTGCGAATGAAGCAGGAAGTATTCAACAATCAAGTCGTGATGGAATAGAAAGCATTCGACAAGAAACGGAACATGTGGTCAAACGCGATCTGAAATCTTTAGAGGAAGTAGCAGATTTCAATCAACCAGTTATGGACAAAACAGATGATGCTGAGGAAAACCCTCAGGGGTCTGAAAATGAGTCAACTCAAGATGAGGAAGAAAGCACTCAACCACCGGCTGATGATAAATCCAGGAACACACAGAAGTGTTTGAAGGATACAGCAGATCAGAGTCAACCCGGAGCCGAAACTACAAGGCAGAGCATTCAGATTGCTCCAGAGAAAAAGAAGATAAGGACTGAAGGTGCCACTGATAATATAAAACATACAACTGAAAATACCACACAAATAATTCAAAATGCAACAGACGCCACTATGAAGAAAACTGAAGATGAAACTGATAGCACGAAGGCGCCAAGAGAAGAAAGTTTGGGAGGAACATCCGTGGGTTCTGCAAGACCCGCAGAAGAGGCAAAGATGTTATTGCTGGGAAAAGAGACGCAAAGGTGCAGCGTAGAGGCTGCTTGTGGAAATCACACTGACGCGTCAGATATCAAAGAGCCCCTTGCACAGTCAGTAAAAATACAAAATACACCGTCGAAGAACAGTCCTGTTGAGGCGAATCGGTCGAGACTAGCCGGGAACGATCCAGAATATTCGGATGACTCTGAACAGCTAGAACTAGAAAATGCGTTCATCAGTCAGCCCAGAAACATGACACTTTTAAAAAGTGCTATGAAGACTAAGATGCTGGAAAAGTGTGAGGAAAACGAAGAGATCGAGGATGCGAACAGCAAGCACGTAACCAAATCAGAAAATGGCAAAGAGAGTTACACGCACTGGACTAGACAGCGCTTTGAAAGGACGAACAGCAGCAATAGTTTGAAGCTAAGGGATCAAGTAAGAAAATCAACGGAGAACGTTGAAGTTCCTTGGGAAAGGGTGCGGTCAGCACAGGCCCATGTGTTGAGGAAAGTGCCCAAGGTGAACCTCAAGATCAGCCAGGGTCGACCAAAATCAGTGATGGGAATGGCTGGAGAAAGGCAGATCATCGCAAATCCTCTAACCAGACAGCCTGCTGACAGGTAACGTAACCGTTTAGTCGTAAGGTTTATTTTTATATTATAATTATGCAAAGAAGTAAGTTAACTTAATTATTACAGTCCAACCCAGAATGCTTTTTGTTTTTGTAGCACATTAACAACTTCATATTTATAAGAATACAACCTTTGGGCGCGGTCTTACGATTTATAAAATTATATTCCTAAAGGATATCAATGTATATATTGTCCAACAACGGTTTTAAACCCACCCTTATCGACCCAATAATAAGTAAAGATGTTTTTTTCATCACAGAGACAAAGGAGAGAGCAGCAACGCGTTGACGCCCGGAGGTAGTGGTCTACTGAGTCTACGCCAACTGGACTACTTCACGTCGCTCTGGCATCGCTGTCTGGCTGACCGTTCCGTGGACAAGTTTGTGCAGGTGCTCAAGCCACTGCCTGCTGTTCAGCGCCGACAGCTGGTCAGCACGATCAGCATCGGTCAGGACGGCAAGGTGGGCAGTATTCTAGTCCAGTGCTGCCAAGTTGGAAGTCTGCAGATGGCGCAGTATCTCTTGCAAGACTGCGGAGTCCACGTTGAACAGAAAGGTGATGATAAAACTTTTACCTGAGTCTTTTTTCCGTCCAAAATTTTTTCTTTACAAAAATACCCTTCTGTATTGCCCAAGATTAGAGTGAATGATTCCCTGAAGTTAGTATTATTTAATAGACTTTTCAATAATTTACTTCATGACAAAGATATTTTTTAAACATAAAAGTCCTGCATTATGTCTTGAGTTCATGCCTGTTCAAGCAGTTCCCCTCTTTAAGAAGATTACTTTGGACACATCGTGCGGTGTTTAACGTAATTTCTTTACGACCACAGGCACAATCACCGTGTCCTACGACGACCAGCGCGTGGTCAAGGTGGAGGCTACACCGATGTGGGCAGCTGCCGTGTCTGGTCACCACCAGACCATTCTCTTACTTCTGCGACGAGGTGCGAACGTCAACGCAAAGGCATCAAGCGGTTCGTCCCCTCTACACGCTGCCTGCGGACGCTGTCACATCCCTGTCGTGCACGTTCTCCTCAAAGCAGGCGCTGACGTTCACAGTTGTGACGCTAACGGCCTTACCTGCCTCATGGCTGCCGTCCACAGGTCCACAAAAAAAAAAAAATTATAACACCACTATGTTAAATTTTGTTTGTTGGTCGACACTATACTAAATTAGTATTGAATGTTCACACTTCACACAACAATTCTCAAGTTATACAACTAATAACAACATTATATTAGCTACTCATTGTACTCATCATGTTCCATCTTCACTGATATAGCAAGATTTGTGTAATGCGTGTACGATAACACTTTCATCCAACTATTTTGTGCACGCTGTATTTGAGTGGCCAGTTAGTTTGTGCTGGTCATGCTTCTACACAAAAACAATCTATTCTTGTAAATGCGTCAGATTATGTATCAGCCTAGAGCTGATAACAAGCAATTTGCTGCGGAGCAGGTGATGATGATGATGATGATGATGATGATGATGATGATGATGATGATGATGATGATGATGATGATGATGATGATGACGACGAAGACGAAAACGGTAATAATGATTAAACATAAAATAATGATGCGTTTCAGCCCGGAACTGATGGGCATTTTGCTGCGGCGAGGTGCCAGGGCAGGGGATGGTGACAATGAGGGCAACACGGCACTGCATTATGCCGTGTCGTACGGCAGTCAACAATCTGTCATGGCGCTCCTACAATTTGGCGGCAACTGCAGGCAAGCTAACAAGGACGGTCTCACGCCGCTGCAGTTCGCCGCTTTACGAGGCTGGCAGCATATCGTGCTGTACATCGTGGAGAACACCTACCACACATTTGTTGAAGTGTGTAGTTAACTTTTAACAATGTTGACATTTATCACTATATAGATGCATGGTATGTTTTTCGGCAAATTTAGTGCCCATACTTTGTCATGACGTTCTTGGGTCAATTTGCGTTTCGCATTAACTTTACATTTTCATTCTTCTTCTTCTCCTTCTTCCTGCGAATTAATTATGATTAATGCCATGAAATGTTGCGTTTTCTCCCGTTTCATGCTTCACTATTTGCAATTATCAAAGTAGGCCTACACTTCTGTCTGATTTGACTTGTCGCCATTTTGGACACAGAATCGGAAACTTTGGTGTAACAAGCAAAAGTCGCAAGTGATTTATTGACGCGTGCAGTCTGATCTTTTTTACCGGCCCAGTATCTGTATGTAAACGGTTTAAAAAAATGATGATAAGCATAGCAGTAAACTACTGTTCTGATATACCTTTTCTAAAACGTTTCCTCTATTTCCATAGACTATATATAAACTTAGAAAGAATGAGATTCCTTAACTACCAGTTCGTATATTTTCACGACCCGGTGTCACGTCGTCAAAGATCCGGGTGTCTTACTTTAGCCGGGCACCTTTGCGCATGCGCCAGGTCAAGTCGGGCCGGCTTTTTCACGATGTTCTTAGGCGTCGTAACCCTAGCCCCTAACCCTAACTCTAACCCTAATCCTTACTAAGACTACGATAGCACTGTGCGCACGCGTCGAATTTTGTAGTGCGTCGACCAATCAGAATGCTCTCAGTCGCTCCCAGCCAAAATAAGATATTAGGAACTTTGACGATGTCACCTCGGTCCAAAGAAAAAACAACAACAGCATTTAAATATATATTGGACCGGATCGTAAAAATATACGAACTTGTAGTTTAGGAATCTCATTCTTTCTAAGTTGAAACATTTTTAATGCAATGTCTTTACTTCCCACACACAGGTGGTGGAAGCGTACGAACTGTTAGGCTGTGGGCTGGTGTATCTTGAAGAAGTGCATGCTGGCCTAGAACAGTGGAGGAAAGCCCTGCTGTTGCGGAACAGCACACTGCCAAAGACAAGGCTGAGACAAGAGAGAATTGAGGCCTTCGACAACAGCTTAGAGTTCACCACAGCGGCCCAACTAGATGCTGTAGCTGACAACGGCTACGCTCCAAAGTTTCAAGCTTTGCTCATCAAGGAACGCATATGCGGTCAGCACGGCAAGGTATGTAACCGAAAAGAAAAGGTCTCAGACGTAACCAAGGACGGTAACGTGAAGACGATCACCTCATTCAAAACGCTATAGTAGACTACGCAAGGTGGATATTCAAGAGCAGACTACGCAAGGTGGATATTCAAGAGCAGACTACGCAAGTTGGATATTCAAGAGCAGAAATTGTCACCGTCAAGCACCTGTACCGTCCCTAATGTTTGTGAGAAATTGACCCCTGCGACCTTGGCCTTTGCAGTACTGTAGATCAAACATAAAGGCACGGAAAGCTAGCCACTAACCCAGGTATTGTTACTATGAAGTGTGGTCAAAATCCGTGCACTAGCTCTCGAGATATGGCGGTCAACCTTACGGACCTACCGATAGAGAGACCGGCTGGCCGACATTTGGCTCCTTCTGATTCCCGACTATTTCAAAAAGTGAGATCGGAGTAGGAATCCTTTCTTTGATTAATTTTCCAAAGTAACAAGACAATCCTTAACATAAGAACAGGAGCGAGGATGGGAAGGGGGAGGGGAGGGGAGAAAGGAACGATACATGACACAATAAACCGGTCAACGTCGTCTATAAATCCATTCGTATTGTTACAGGAATTTGCGGCAACGGTTCTGCAGCTGGTTGACCTGAAGTTCAAGGACGGTCAGTACAGGTCTTGCCTGCTGCTGATGAAGCACCTGTTCAACCTCCATCTCAGTCTCCTGCACCCTCTCAGTCCGAGCCTGGCTTACACTTTCCATCAGGTGCTGTCTCCCGCTTTTTGCATTAACAAATGCAGTAATTGTTTATGATCCAGTGCTGTGACCATGACATCGTGGTTAGCCTGGATTTATTTGCACACTTACCCTATAGTGTATAGATTACGGATTACACAAGACTCCGTTTGAACACTAAGATTTCTTGTCTTTAGGGCCCGGGGATTCCTAGGTGGACTACACATGGATGATTTTCGCCGTCACCTGCTCCTGCCCACCCCGAAACATTATGTCTGGAATAGATGTCACTGTGTTAGTGTTATCTTTGAACAAAAGCCTGCATCTAGGCGCTTTTGTATTACACAAGTTTGTTAACCCAATTAAAATTCAATTTTGCTGACCAGCAACAAATTTCGAACGTTTGACCTTTCCCTGACTACATATGTATACATAATAAAGACAACTCTTGATGATGATGGATTTCAGATGGTTCATTTGACTTTGAAGTTTCACGAGATGCAGCAACTGCAGCAGCAGCAGCAACAAGAGCAATTGGACTGTGAAGGTGACGTAGCCCTGCAAGATATGCTGGTGTCCCCGGAAGACCTTGTAGACCTTTTCAGCACGCTAGTGCAACATTTGAACAAAGCTCAAGCAGCAATGAAGGTTCAGTATCATGCTTTATGTTCTTCACAATCTTTATCTTCCCTTCAGTTGTGGTCTTAGACAGTCATGTAGAAACGTTTTACCGAAAACATTAATTTTGCAACACAACTATGCTTGGCACGAATTGGGCGGGGTATTGTTTAACAATATTTTTTGTCTTTTTCGGTGCCCGGCATCAATCAACTATGTTATTTACAATGCATATATATATATATATATATATATATATATATATATATATATATATATATATATATATATATATATATATATATATATATATATATATATATATATATATATATATATATATATATATATATATATATATATATATATATATACCAAAGTTGTTTGCACGTGTTTGTCTACAAACATGTCAGCCTACATGTGTGCAGGTTCATGTCCAAGCTTGCAAGCAGCGAAGGTTCAACAGCAGTGGTACGCTGGCTCTTCAGCGAGACGAGGAGAGGGATTGTTCGTGTTCGACCTGCTTGTCTGTAGGGCAAGGTGGACATGACGCTGTGTTGGATCTGGCCTTGCCTTGCCAATGCGCTCGCCACGACACTGAGACTTCTTATCATCAGGCGTATATACTTGCGCTGACGTTGGCTCTACACCTCATACATTGCCTTGCAAGTGACAAAGAATTGCATCAGCAAGAAAACGGAGACCAGGTCAGCCGGAAACGAACTACAGCACAGGGACAGAAACGTAGTCATGAGCTAGCAGCAGATTATCAGGGCCAATTACAAAGAGACCGAGATTATAGCAGACACAATCAAAGGGATAAAGTACTAGGCCTATACAACCAAGGACACGGAGTTAAACTGAAAGAAAGTGTACGTTACGACGACCAGTTGAGTTACCGTTTTCACAGTGAAGTGTACAAACTGGTCAAAGCCAGTCACCTCACACACGACGGTGATACATTACTACACTTGTGTTTTCCGCTTTGCCAGTTAGGCCTTGCCAGAAGAGCAGCCAGGGAAGGCAACACGTCTTTCAGAACGCCTACTCTCAAACTGCTACACACGTTGTTAAAATGCGGGGCTCAAGCAGATGCTGTGAACGACAGAGGGGAATCTCCGCTGTACTACCTTCTTAGACCTCAAGACTCGCAGGCTGCGAGGATACTGAGCCAAAGTTCAGAGCGGGACAGTTGGGCAAGTGTGCTTCTGAAGCACGGCGCACACATCGACAGAAGAACGTGGACCCAGCCAAGAAAGGGCATAGTGAGTATACTGCAGGAAATGGACCACGTCAACATTCTCCAGTACGTCAACCTGCAGTGTCTAGCTGCCAGAGTCATCAGGCAGCATGATCTGACCTACGCAGATCCCGCTGTACTGCCCTGGCATCTCGCTCAGTTTGTCCACTTTCACTGATTCTTAACGGAAACTATTATTTGAATCCAGAGGCAGAAGATAATTGGTAATTTATAGAGATTCGTACGTTGTCTATATATTGTGCTCATAAGGTTATTCCAACATTTTATTGCCTCTCGATGCTGATAGTGACTGGAAGCTAAATAAATAAATTACCAAGCCCAGTGATATTTCAACCTACCTTTGTGTGGTTTTGTTGTTGTTGCGCTGTGTGTGTGTGTGTGTGTGTGTGTGTGTGTTTCGTGTGTGTGTGTGTGTGTTTGTATTTGTAATAAGCCTGTACTGTGGATGTTTACAAGACGATTAAATTTAAGCTGCAATAAAGTTTAGACTATTTTTTTAACACAAATAAACTGTTGCGTTGGTTTTCCAATATGCAAGTCGTGCTCCTATTTGTAAATATGTTTTTGTTGGGTCACTATAGGAGGACTGCGTGCACCACTTTATTTAGCTGTCTTGTCAATGTGCACAAGTTATTTCGTTTCCTATGAAAAATACATGGTCGGTGGAATAGAATTTAGTTAGTTATTCATTGCTTACAGGGTCCAGCGGACTGCAAAAGCCGAACCAGAACCACAAAATCAAGACCACAACTTGGTTGAAAGAGGACTCGCTCCTGATCCGCATAAAAGATCTGCTGAAACAACCCTAGTGGTAACACTGAAGACACTCCACCAGTCGGTCACTTTACAATAAAGACATCCAACTCAGAGGACGCTGAGGCTATATTCTAATTTATCGAACTCCCATTTACAAAAACAAAATAGAATACAAACATCATTATAACATATCAACAAAACACATACATATAAAATGCCTACATTGTTAAATAATAATATCCTAGGAAGCCCTAGTGACCACTTGGCAGAAAGCGCCCAATATTCCCAAGCTGATACAACAGACCTCACACACCACTGAGGAGTTTTGGCCCGGAAGAGTTCTCAAGAAAAAAAGGTAGATGACTAGTGTAGCAAAGAAGAAGATAGTGTAGTAGATTGATAGAACAGAGTAGAAATGAGACAGAACAAATGGAAAAAGACAGCGACAATAGGAATTTAAAGCACTAAATTTCGAGAAAGTGGTAATACTATTTATACAGAAACCACCGGCACTCTCACAGGGAGGGAGGTGGAATAGAAGAAATAGAGCAAAATAAAAGTACATGAATAATAAGTTACACATAGATTTCAGTGATTCATGTATTGTGTTCCAAAAGATCAGCAGCATTGTTCAAACACAACAACAATAAACAAGTCAGGTTTCACCAGTATAATATCACAGTCAAACAAACAAATAATAAAACCATCGGTGTCGTTTGCTGTGCTAACAAACATTGAAACTATTAAGCACACGCACACATAAAATTTATAAAATGTGCTACACTAAAAAAAAAACATACAACGGCACACCAGTATTCTACTTTAGTACATGGAGCCCCAAATTATGGCTGGTAACATTTCAGCTCAAGCGTGGGTAGCATACAGACTGTACAGCATATGGTGAAGATAGGTTGTGCTTATGGAATGATTACATTACATTACATGATTATTGCTTTAGGTCCAGCGGACTCTTCGAGCCAAATCAGGACCGGACAACCCCTGATCCGCATAAAAGATCTGCTGAAACAACCCTAGTGGTAAAACTAAAAGCTCTCCACCAGCCAGTCATTTTACAATAATAATAATAATAATAATACAGGATGCTATGTACGCGCCTTTCCCCAAGGCTCAAAGCGCGGCGATCTATACCAACATACATGCTCACCTGTCTCATTTACCCTCACACACACCAAATACACATACATCACTCAAACAGGTGGTGTAAAGGCAGGGAGATCGCTATTAGAAGAAGGAAGAAAATCGAATTTTTATTTTTGAAATTTTTATATTGACTGCATCTTGTACCATTATTGAAGGGAGGGAGGAAACCGGAGTGCCCGGAGAAAACCCTCGGTGACCTCAATAGTCTCGTACCTAAGTCACATACTTTCGCCCCTTGCAGGAATCGAACCCGCGACCTTCGGCATAGGAAACCGGCGACTTATCCACTGCGCCACGAGACACCGAGGCTGTACTCTAATTTAAAAAACAAAATAGAATACAAACATCATTGTAAATTATCAACAAAACACATACATATAAAATGCCTACATTGCTAAAAAATAGCATCATAGGAAGCCATAGTGACCACCTGTCAGAAAGCGTCCAATATTCCCAAGCTGATCCAACAGACCTCATACACAAATAAGGAGTCTTGTCCTGGAAGAGTTTTCAAGAAAAAAGGTAGGTGACTGGTCTAGCGAAGAAAAAGATAGTATAGCAGATTGATAGAACAGAGCAGGAATGAGAAAGAGCAAATGAGAAAGACAGCGATAGTGGAAATTTAAAGCACTAAATTTCCAGAAAGTGGGAATACTATTTATACTGAAACCCTCGGCACCCCAACGGGGGTTATGGAATGATTATTTGATGTAGATTACACACAGCTAATTTTAGCAAGCTCAAAAGGAAAATGTTTTAATTAAATAAACCATTACATACAACAACAGCCATCATGTGCTCCGGTAGGTATACTGCATAAAATGAAATGCATAGTTTGTAAATGTTATAAATTTTCACAATGCAGAGGAAATACACAAAGCCCTTAAAATGAGATCTCCCAAATTCAAATGGACAATGAGAAATTACTAGTTTACCCTAACAGTCTTTTAACAAGGAATGCATAGTTTTAAAATACATTGTTAACATGGACCAAAAATATGTCCAAAAAATAATCACCCAACCCCACCACTGCAGTTCTCCGAAGGCCCAATGAAATACTTTATATTCTTTTAAAACGAAAAAGGATAACTTCTATATCAAAATGATTAAATGTAACAAAAATGGCAAAGTAATATAAACACTACAACACTACTAAAGACATCTGCCAAAGTCGAATCAATTACAAAAAAATATCTTCCATTCCTTTTTGTTCAATAGGCATTTTATTTATTTTATTTTATTTTATAAACTGCTTAAACTCAACAAAGCATAAGAGGCAATCCGCTTTAATAAAAGAAATATACCAAACTCCCACAGAGATATTTAGCTTTAACAAAAGAAATATGCCAAACTCCCCAGAGATATTTAGCCTTAACAAAAGAAATATACCAAACTCCCCAGAGATATTTAGCCTTAACAAAAGAAATATGCCAAACTCCCCAGAGATATTTAGCCTTAACAAAAGAAATATGCCAAACTCCCCAGAGATATTTAGCCTTAACAAAAGAAATATGCCAAACTCCCCAGAGATATTTAGCTTTAATAAAACAAAAATATTCCAAACTCCAAATTCAGATAAAATTTTTTAAGAACTTTAAACAAAGAGAAGCCTACTTTTTACATAACTTTACATAGACTTCAAATGTTAAATTGTCAGAGAAATCTGCCATAGTAATTTGAAAAACAACAACAAAACAAAACAAAACCCCACTTACATTTTCTTTTTCAGGAGAACATTAATGATAATTGTGTGAGAAATGATATGTGCAATATGCTCAAGCCAGAATATATCACCCAAATCTTAGATTTCCGTAAACATGTTTGGCCGGAACAAGTATTGGATCCTGAATGGTAAATCATATGAAGATAATATCAGAAAACAATTATTTACATGATTTTATATTTGCTTCTAAGAAGTAGAGAGCGTGTTTGGGCACACACAGTGATCTATAATGCATGGAAATAAATGATATGTACATAATATCAGCCAGTCGTAATTAGATTATATTTCATTTCAAGCAAATGTTTTGTTACAAGTTAACGGGCTTGGATCCCAAAGTGATATGTGGCATGGCAAAATAAAGCAAATGTGATATACCAACGTATAGTTTAAGCAATGCAGCACAACCAGGGATAAAAGATATATAAGGAAAGCAACACCCATACTGAAAATGGGTTTTAAACCCTAGACGACTTTACAGCAAGTTCAGAAATTAATATATAATCTTTACTTCAAAATGTGTTTTAGAGCCATGTTCAAATTTAAGAAAATCTCGCACTCTCTCCCCCAAAATACACTTAATCACATTTGGTCTTGGTGAATTAGTTATATAAATAGTTAAATCATATACTTGTTCTAGCAATAACAACCAATCTCCATTTATCTATTCCTGAATTAACACATCTAAAAGGCATGTGCTTCTGTTTCTTATCAATGTACAAAATAAAGAATTGCCTTACCAGCCAGAGATTCTCGAGCTCAGTTAACTTCAAGTGACAAGCCCAGCCTGTTCCAAAACCCAATTCTTATACATTATTTTTAACCTGACCAGAATGACCTGCAATAGACTTTCTGATAACGTACAATAATGATTAATGGTATGGATTATTAAAGTATTTTACCAAAAGTTCATGAAAATACACTGCCGAAGTTTGTCAACAATATTTTTGGCAGTGACAAAATAAAAGCTATCCAGGACTGCATCATGAACAAAAGTTAGTTCTGATCAAACTTATTTTAACAACATGCTTTCCATGATGAAAACAGCTGGCCTGTGATGTGATTGCTCGTAGTGGCCATAGCATATCTTCTGAGTACTTTAATACTAGTATATATTATGTTCATACCCTCAAACTATCATAATGAATGGAAACCATCTGTTCGAGCTCCTCCCATCAGGAAAATGCTTCAGAGCACTAAAAGTTAGAACTAGCTGGTTTAGACGCAGCTTCTTCCCTGAGGCTGCCCTCTCGGTACCAGTGTCCTCAGTTATTCACATAGCATGAGGTGTTATACTTAAACGCCAATTTATTAGTTGCGATAATGTGTTAGTGGTGCAATTCTGATTCTTTAATGTATTTTATCTCATTACGTTTTAATTTAGATGCCCATGCGGGTATGCGTGAGTATACGTGTGCGTGTGGGGGTTGCGAGTGGGCGTGCGCCTGTGCTTTACTCCTTAAAAGAACTTTCTCTATTAGAGTATTTTAATGTTTTAATGTCCAGTGGAAGGTTGTTTGTTGTTGCAGAGGGACTGAATGTTTTACCGCATCACCAAAACGAAATCCTATGTATTTTGAATTCATTGGGTAATAAAGTGTCTTGAACTTGAACTTGAACGTTATCTCGATTGTATGTACATAATATAAATTGTTCTGTCAAATAAATAAAATTAACTGTAAATTTGTTACGAAGGTGTATGTGCGTTAGTAGTGAGAAAGAACTGGAAGAGATTGTGCGTGATAATGATTTTATGTATTTATTTGTTTAATTAGTTGTTTTTCTGTTCATCTTTTCTTATTCACTGAGACACAACGTTCTGTGTGAATTCTCCACTTTGGGTAATCAAGATTGGTTGACTTGACTTGACTTGACTTGACTTGAATAAGACTCACATTGCTGCATGCATGTAAGCCCCCCCCCCCCCCCCCCTAACCCTCACCCCCCTCTCCCCCCAAAACGAGCTTTTAGCATGCATAACAATAACAACAACTTCACAATAGCAAACCTATCCAAATGCTGTTCTAAGCTGAATACTACAAAAAGCAAGGTTTGAGTCATAAACAGAACTAAACAAGGTTAATATTTTCTGCACAATATTAATATTGTGAGCATAAAAAAATTTACATTAAACATTTTCAAAATATTGTTTGAAATCAGTTCTGTTTGGACGGTATTATTTTTCTTTGATTGCTGAAATGGATATTATGAGGTTTACATTTTTAAAAGAAATATTTGAACAACAAAGCAGCATTCAAAAGCAAAAATGCAATGTGTTGCAACAAGAGACAACAGTTCGTTTTTCTACAGTATCACCAATTTATCAGTCTAATCTATTATGAAAATTCATTGTATTTAGTACAGACAAATTTTAAACTTGAACAATTTGTTCAAACATGAACCTCTAGAATCTTAACCACAACCGACTTTATTAATAAATTATGACCAGGTAAAACACTTGCCATTATACCAATCCATAATTACAAACATGAAAACAATGATCTTCAACATAGTGGAAACCCGCCTAACAATTTTTCAATACAAAGCTAGGAAATGTCCACCAAAATAATAACTTTTCCACAATGCACCCAAGATAAAAACAATTGGTAAAAACGCTCATGTATTTAATACTATACCAAATACATTGAAATAAAATGCTAACATAACTGACAAAATACACAAGTTACTACAACTTAAATGAAAATGGACAAAATAAAATAATGCCACACAATAGGTAAAACACAAAACAGATATAGCACTAATACAAGGGGAAAAAATGCCCATGGTATGTAAGCCTATGTAGAAGACTATACACATATATGCATCAAGATTAGTTTTTGCATCCTGTCATTGTGTACTGTGAGTGCTAAAACTGTCAAAAAACAGTTACAAAACATCTCTAGTTGGGGATGCAAACAACAGCAACATCTTCTTGCTCTTGTTCAGGGCTCTGAACATGTCACTGACAAATTACACTAAAAGGGTAAAAAAACACAACTTTACCCCTATAAGAAAAATAAACAGTGTCACACAAACAGTCATGGACATATGCTAGTCTCTCTTCAGTTCATCCATAAAAGAGTGCCCCTCAAAACTATGACTACGAAATCTTCCTTCATAACAAGACGCATTGATTAAATATCGTACATGTTTAGACAAAAAATACACATCTACACATTTTCAGCACACATCATAAGTCCACTATTAACACTGAAATGTAAATACCACGTTGGTCTGTATTGACAATGAAATTATTGAAGTGAGACACCGGTAAAACAGTCTAGACAAATACCCCCAAAATGTACATCAACAAACTCTCTTGTGATATATAACACCTAAACAGTAGGAGAGGCAAAAACATTGGCAGGTAAAACCACACACAATATTGTAAAAATTAAAATTATGAAAACTAAAATTAAAAATTTAAACTGTCTTCGGATTGATCAATTAAAAAACAAAATGAACTGTTCCAAAAAAACATTTTGAAAGCAACAGACAGGGTTGTTTTTTTCAAGAGTATGCAAAAACATATTTTGAAAACCAAAAAGACAAGCACCTATTTAGGACTCATACAACAACTTTTTGAAAATACAGAACAAACATCTATGTTGAGACAATAAAACACAAAACATTCTGGCGAACAAAAAACCAAACATCTTTGCTGCACACACGCACACACACCCACACAAACACACCCATAACTCCCCTCACACACTTTCACACTTTCACACACACACACATACACAACACTAAAAACCAAATCACATCTTTGCAGACAACAACCATAATAACAAACAACATATTTTGAAGAAAGAAAACACCACATGAACACCCTACTGCTGTAGAAGTAAAGGAGACATGCTTGGCAGTCACTGGAAAGTCTGTGGAATCCCGTTTGATTTCAGGAATGTCATGATCAGCTAGCAGAAAACCTAACGGTTAACAGGGCAGCTTCACAACATTTTATCACAAGTGCTAGGAAAAAGGTAACGCTAAAGTAGTCAACATTCAGTTAATACGCTGTTTCACATTTAGTACACACTGGTGATGGAATGCATAGAGAAAGCCCATAGCAAATGCATTTAATATAAAATTCAACACAAAACAGATGAAACAGAACATTTAAAGACCTACTTAACACATTTGTCAAACTCTGTGTTTGCAGAATGCGATTCACTGTTATCACTCTACAAAAAGCTCAATTAACTCCTTGACTGCTAATGACGACTTATGATGACTGTTTCTCAATACAATAGTGTGACAGTATGCCAATGGCGCGTTATTAAGTGTAATGTTGTTGTTTTTCTCGATATAGTTTCAACCCAAATACACAGCAATTAGAAAGCTGGGGAACACTAGCTGTTTAACATTCATAAGTTAGGTATGACATCTCTTTTCATTGGGGGGTTGGCTGCTGGCCCGCCCACCCCACCCCACCCACATGCCTGCGCAAAACAAGGACATAGATGAAAGGATGGAATAGCAAGCACTCATGCATCAAAACTACAGCAAAGACAACGTGATTGCCTCCCTCTCTCTTCCTCACTATCTCTGATTTGGACTAAAAAATAAATAAATAATTAATAATTAATTATAAAAAAATAAATAATAAATTAAAAAGTACATTTTCTTTTTTCAAGTAGCACATTCGTTTAGAAAAATAAGTTACCTTTTAGGAATGTGTAAATGTTACCCAGCTGTTTCTAATATTGTCCATGTTAGAATTTGTTTTTACATTTTTACAATCGAGAGCCATATTTTTCTGGCACATACCCCTTGGCAGCAAAAGAATTCAACACACCGATATTTTAAAATCACTATTTTACTCATGTAAGTTTTTTTGGTTTGTTATAGCACTGTACAGTTAGAAGCTTTTCCCAATAAGTTACTGTTAAAATGTTGGTATCAACTGAGGAAAATTTATACCTGAACAAAGAAGTCATTTACATATATAGCTATATGCCAATACAATGGATAGAGAGTTTGCTAACAAATGTAGCTATGTAGTTTCTTCATCCCCAATGTACACACACACCCGCACACACAAGCATATGTACACAGTGTTATCATGACTTTCCTGAAACGCCACATACGTTGTGCTTATAATGGGTCATATTACATCCCCTTTGTTAAGTACTTTTAAATGTTCTAACACTAACCCTAATCCTAACCCTTACCGTAACACAGCCCTAACACTAACAGATCATTGTTCTGACGTCAAAACAAGTAGGTCTGTCAAAACAAGTTATGTAGATGTTCACTGGTTTGTCTAAATAACACTGTGTAAACACGTCCACACACACACACACACTTGTTTAGACTGCATTGTTATGACACTCATAAAACGACACATATGTTGTGTTGACAATGGGTCATCTTTCATCCCCCTTTTTAAGTACATTTAAATGACCTAACGCTAACCCTAACCCTTACCTTAACCCTAACTCCAATAGATCATTGTTTTGACGTCAGCATAACGGAACCCATCAAAAAACAGGTATGTAGATTCTCAAGTATATGTCACAAGAATGCTGTGTAAACATAATCACACACATACACACACACTCCTCAACTCTTGTCCTCATAACCCCACCCACAGAAGCAGTTCATAAAAGTATAGCGTGCTCTTTCCCTTCACCCTCTCTTTACCCTCTGCAAGCACACACGACTTCCCCTGCATTCAACATAATATGCATAGGGATGCATTTGCAATAAATACTGAATAAAGTTATCCTCAAAACCTGTAATGGTGTTTGCTGTTCATTTTAAAACTGGTACACAAAGGTACATAGTATGTTGCTGCACTACACAAACTCACGCAAAGCTACTCAAAGGACTGTGATTGTAGTTCCCCATTTCCTCTCCCTCCCCCCCCTCTCACCCTCCACACTTCCCAACCCTTTGTGCCCATTCTAGACTAAGCCTTAAGATTCAAACATGACTGTTGTAATAAACACACCCAAAATTTTGTTCACAAAAGAAAACTAAACTTTTGTCTTTCAGCGCCCACAAAACCCTTCTGCTATTTGTTTTACCCACGTAACTTCTTATGATTACAGTTTTAAATGTTTAATTCAGTAATGTCTTCTTGATATACTTTTATTCTACTGTTTATTGTTGTTATACTGTCCTTTATCATTTTGTAACATTTATATGTGGCACCACGTGTGAATTTCTCTTTGATTGAGATAATAAAGTGATCGTATTCGTATTTACTCGTCACTTTCAATATTCTCCTTGTTCTTATGTAACAGCACGCTTGTCTGCTCAAGGAACTGCCCACAAAGATCAAGCTTGTACATAATAATTTGCTGAGGTTAGGTTAAGGTAAAACACACATCACCTCAGACGCTCTCTTGTATCATAGTCTATCCCTTTGAGGTACGAAAACTGTATAACGCAAGCCACACACTTGAATTGTAGACCACTCTGTCACTCTTCCTGTGTCCAAACACCATAGTGGTAATATTTACACTCAAAATTAACTCAATGTAGCTGCAATAGCACACACACACAAACAATTTTTTTTTTAAATACTGTGATGTTGCAAAATAATTAGCACAGTTCTACTCCATGCCAAAGCCCTCTGCATTCTGTATGGCTGTGAGGATTTTTTGTTTCAACAGCTTGCGGCTTTTGTACGGTGGCAGGACAAGCTGGTTAAAACAGGTATGAGACATCGGCAGCCTGTAACAGGAAATGAAAAGTCTCTATGAAAACAAACATCACTAGGGCACTATTACCTGTTTGGATAATGAACTAACATGATTTGGGGCCTTAACATACACATTGTTACTACTACCATAGCCTGCTCAATGGGGTGCATAAGTATTACCAAAATTCTACAAATATCATTGTCATCAATACCGCTAGCACTAGATGACCAAATTAAACTACAGTGAAGATCAAGCTCAATGGTAAATTATAGTCACACAACACCGGAGCGTATAGGCGACTACTGGTCACATTATTCTGACACCAGCAAACCAGTTGATCATGTTGGCCAATCCAGGATTCGAACCAGGGACCTTTCATTCTACCAACTGAGCTATCCAGCCCCTCACAGTGAAGATTAAATACTTCGACATTTTATCAATGCCTGAACCATTTTACTTCAAGATTTTACATCATGTTATCTTCACTGGCTATTTTTACACGCTTTATTCATTTTATTGAAACATTTCAAGGAGCTTGAGATCTAGTGTCAATCTGCAATTAATTATCTGCTTTCTGAATATAATTGACCTTTTAAAATAAATATACATGCACGCACACAAAATCAGGCACTGTACTGGAAGATAAACAGACTTCATTTAATTTTGATAGCCAGTGCATTTTACTTTTGCATTTAATGGACTAAACATTTCTGACACTTCAACAATTCCACTACCATGAAAAACAATGCAAGAAAATGGTATTCATTGCTTTATTGCCAATGCTTCCACTCCAGTTGTCAAATCTGACCATGTTATTTCAGAAAGCGTGTGTCTCTGATTACTACTTACAAATCTGTGTCGTTGATGCGAGAAATCTTGAAAATCATTTCCCTTATGCCTCCGATGGGCACACGGTCACTGCCAGTGGCAAACAGGAGCAGCTTCTTCTGCATCTCCAAGGGCATGTGCAACACCACATCCCAGAAATACCTGCAAAGAATTCAAGATTACCGTTAGTGTGCTTACAAAATTGTACAGATTCATATCTTAATATTATAATTTATTAGCATTATTTTGTCATTCTTATATCGCGCTTTTGCAGTTCAAGGCACTGACATCATCTATACAGGATCTAACTCAAGCCACCCAAGGTGTGGATTTGCTGCATAAGGTACATAGTCTGACGCCCCCAGACAACCCAACACAGTCCTGGGTGACCAGAGATGGGGGAGAAAGGTGCTGGGTGTATTTATGAGGCTGGCACTCGTCCATCTAGGACATGAGCATCAGGATCTTTAAAGTCCGTGTGATGGAGGAATGTGTGCATGGACAGGTTAGACCCTGGTTTATGGCTCCCTAATCCACAATCTTGAAAATCATGAGGCGTGATTTGTGCAGTCCTCCACAACAGCGCCATCAGAAACTGGTTCAGAACAACAATCGGTGTGCGTCAGGGATGCCTACTCTCTCCAACACTCTTCAACATCTTCCTAGAGAGCATCATGTCAGATGCACTTGCAGACCACGAAGGCACAGTCAGCATAGGGGGAAGAGCGATCTCCAACCTTTGTTTGCGGATGACATTAATTGATGGATTGGCTGGAGAGGAACAAGAACTTGAACAGCTGGTACAGAGGCTTGACACCACCTCCAGAGCCTATGGAATGGAAATAAGTGCAGAGAAGACCAAAATGATGACCAACAACACCAATGGCATCAACGCGGACATCAAAGTCCATGGCCAATCCCTCAACACAGTGCATAGCTTCAAATATTTAGGAGACATTGTATCAGACAATGGGTCCAGACAGGAAGTCCTCTCCAGGCTCACACAAACAACTGCTGCCCTGGCGAGGTTGAAGCCAATTTGGAAAGACAGGACCATCAGTCTACATTCCAAGGTAAGACTGCTGCGCTCCCTTGTCATCTCCATCTTCCTATATGCTTGCGAAACATGGACCCTCATAGTAGATCTCCAACGAAGAATAAAAAGCATGGAGATGAGGTGCTACAGAAGACTTCTGGGCAATTCCTATGCCCAGCACATCACCAACGATCAAGTCCGACAGACCATCACACAAGCCATTGGACAACACAATGACCTGCTCACAGTGGTGAAAAAACGTAAACTCCGATGGTATGGCCACGTCACCAGATCATCAGGTCTTGCAAAGACCATCCTGCAAGGCACAGTGCAAGGAGGTAGAAGAAGAGGGAGACCGAAAAAGAGGTGGGAGGACAACATTCGAGAATGAACTGGTTTGACACTGAGCAAAACAATCAGGGTTGCTGAGGACAGGGAAAGATGGAGTACGCTGGTTAAACGATCATCTGTGGTGCCCCTACGACCTCCGAGTTATGGGATAGGATAGGATAGGATAGGAATCCAAAACAAGTTAGGCGTGAAAGTGGATGAAAGATGTGAGCGTGTATGTTGGTACACTTTGCCGTGCCTTTGAACCTGGTTGGTAATTTGGGGAAAAGCACATTTATAGCATTCAGTATTATTATTATTATTATTATTATTATTATTATTATTATTATTATTATTATTATTATTATTATTTTATTTTTTTTAATTAACATGGAGTCATTGTAACAGAAACATTCACAGATTCCCATGAATACACTTGCCACAAGTACTTTCAATGTGTAAAATTTTTTTTAACAATTTTTGTAGAAACGGAGAAAAGAAAGAACCTGACATTGATTGACTGCTTGAAATGGGTATTATAATTATGGTTTAAGCAAATGTAATATATTTATACGGATGAAACATACCTGATGGTGTTGTCCTGTGGAGAGTAACCATCGTAGATAACCACCTTTTTCAGATCACTCATCACCAACGTTGGGTTGCCACATACTAGCATTTCAACCTCTTCCGGTCGTAACATCTGCACATGCACATAAGGTTTAAAAAAAAACATCAAACAAAACTACACCGCCACAACCTCTTCAACCCACTCCCCCTTTTCCCCTCCTTCCATACCCCCCCCCCCCCCACCCTCACTTCTACAAAAGAGAAAAAATCATTCACAAAAGTGGATCAACTACATTTTTAGTGAATCACCCAGGCCTTGCCACTAAAGAAATGAATGCCACAGGAGAACAAGTCGCATGAAATGACACTGCATTTTGCTAGTTCTGAAACACGTAACAGATACAACTGTTTCTTACAATTAAAGCATTGGAGGCACAGACACTGTGAAAGCCATGGTAGAAGGCAGCAAACTGTTGGTACACAACGTGGTTGATCACCCAGTTACAATACAGCTGAACGTACTCTGTCAAACACAAAAATATGCGCATCTACAATACCAACATTGCTCTGTTTTCTACTTCTTTATATACCCTGACCAATTCTTTCCCTAGACGCCCTTGCATTGTGTTAATGGGATCCAAAAATACACAATCTGTTCATAATGTTTCCTATACACAGAAACATAATAATTAGCGTATTATTCAATGTCAAAAAGAACATAATTTTAGCATTTAAGCTTATAGATTCGGGCCTTTGTTTTTTTCAAAGGTTGCAGGCATTTCTGTGTAAAACATCAATGCTGCCCTGTTATACTCCATGAAAGTGCGATCTTATATATTGTACATTATGCCAATGGATCACGAACCGTGTAATTCTATCCACCCTATAATCAGCCAGCAGCACCTTCTGGTTGGCCAAACAAAAGGACAGAAGACGAATCACTGTGTTCTTGCTGTACAATCCCTTCAGTGATGTCACAGAATTTTAAAAGAAAAGCTGGCGAAACACAGTAAAGGTTTACTTACTGTATTTTGCCAGCTTGGCGCTAATTCTCTGTTTATGCCTACTCATACTAGTCATAGTCATAGTCAAGAAATCTTTATTCCACAAAAAAAAACATGGGAAAGTTTGTTGTGTCACAGTGCACACATGACAAAAGAAAATAATAATAATACAACAAGACATTAGAACACCCCTCCATCGGTATAACAGCAAATTCTTGGCTGGAGTGATTTTGGAAGTGACGTTGCACGTAAACACAGCTTCTCTATGTGAGGTCTTTCTCCTCATGTTAGAATCTAACACTTTTAGTGTACATCTTCCGATGGCAGAGAGTTACTAGAAGTTCATTCAACTGTTTCAAATCAATATTTTAAAAACAGTTTTTATATGCAAGGGCGCTAGTGTCAATGCTTGAGGTGTCCATGACCGTTTCTTTCTTCCGAAAGTACTGTGAAAGAGAATGTTCAGATGGCTAAAATGACACAGACAAGCGTAATTTATTTACCCACGTCATATTCATAGAAACAGCGCCATAATGCAGAAATTACATCAACAAATAGAATATATGATTACGCTTCCATCAAAGTCAAAAGACATGTGAGAAACTGTATTTTGGCTTCATTTTGTCTAGATCAACTATTGCTTTTTGGCTGCTTTTTCAATGGGTCATCCAATTGTAAATCTATATTAATATCTTAAAAACTTAAAAGGAACAACTTCATATTTTGTAATGTTGTGCCATTTCATGAGAAAGCAAAACTATAAAGTGTGAAATTTTGGAGTTACTGTGTTCTGGCATGATGGGGCAGATTGGCTAGAGACATTTCTGTGTGAAAAATCAATGGCTGAAAAATACAATTATCTCCCTTGGATCAGTTCTCACTTCCTAGAAATGTTATGGGGCTCCTCCACTCTTCTTTCAGATTCTTGGATCAGTGGGAAAGACAAAGACGTAAACGTGAGAACAATTCTTAAATAAACAATTAAATAAAACTGTTAAGAGGCTATGCTATCGTGGAATGAGATGTTCACATTTTTATATTTCTCTAAAGTTTATACGATTATGTATTCCAATTCTTTTTACGATGCTAAAAATCTTGTTTAAACTTCAAAATAGATAGCAACTTACCTTCTCTGTTTTTATTTGTGACGTTGATGTTGGCACCATCAGGTTTTAAAGGCCTGGCTTTACTCTGCCCAAACTCTGTCAGTGAGGCCTAGAGCAAAAATATCTTTATAAGAACTCAACAAAGGAATCACGCAGCAACTGACTGAAAAACTGTTAGTTAAACCATACGGCCTAGCTGCAGAATATCATATGCAATTATTAAACCACACTAAATTTTGTCGACAGATTTATCAGAAGATGAAAAAAGACAGATAAAAGCTCAGTCTCACTTCAAATGTTAGGCCAAAGTCCTCCTCCACATCACCGTCATACTCCAACAAATCCTGCAGTCCTCTTGCCACATCCTAAAATGACAGAAGCCAGCTATATAGAAAATACAGCACAATCTATCATAGAAAATCGAGAACAATATATTTACAAACACCAAACGACAACACGATTACTTACTAACACTACAAAATAGCACACTATAGTACATATAAACTGAAAAATATACACATCACATTACCTGTGAACAAATCTCTAAAACAATGAAACTGCATTACAGCTGAACACCAGACCCAAGGACTATCCGGACTGGTTTTCGTCAGCATTTTCAAGCAGTTTGAGTCTTATATGATTGTGGTAAGTTGATGATGACGATGGCCATTTATAATGCGCGTCTCCATCTATTATCGAATGCTCAGTGCGCGTGCTGATACAGGATCTAACTCGGCCAAAGCGGTGTATTTTTGTGAGAGAACCTTTCTTCCATTGTTATATTACATGCTTTATTTATTATGTGTTACATTTCATCCATCATATTGTTAACATCTATATTTCAAGGTCATCTTCTAACATGTGAGATGTCATTTTACATTTGTGCTGTTTAACTTGTCATTTTTTTTGCAAAAAGATGTAGCTGAAAGACAAATTTCTATGAACAATACAGGAATAAAGAACATCTGGCACTTCTAAAAGCAGATTATCTTTCCCTTTGCAATTAAGAATTACAAAATAATAATACTATACGAAAAATATGTTAACCAATGAATACGTACCGGCATGATCTTCTTGAGGTCGTCCAACCCAGCTGAGACAATTCCCACCAATGCGCGAGGGTTGTTGAAAGGAACAACAGCCGGGGACAGCAGCTTGCGATAGCATACGGGAGGGAACCGAACATCCAGATTGATGCTGTTGTACACTGCCAGTCCCATTAGCTAGGCTGAGTTAAGGCCTTTCCAAAGAAACTGTACAGTGAATTGCCTATTTTTCAAGTCTGCTTAAATGCAAGTACCAATTTACAGTTTCTGCTATGGTCAACATTTGATATTTGCCATTTTTGCTTTACTGAAGATATTCACACATGGAAACTCCTGCTTTGAGAATGATATTCAGTGTCACTAATGGTTGGTCCTTTTCTTTACACATCACTCATTGACGTATTTTCCCAGTTAATTCATTTCTTCTGCTGCACTGGAAGCAACACCTTTTAACCAATTATTTAGCACATTTGCAATAAAATAAAAATTAATACAAAATCACATACATTTCATAAAGGATACTACTCCGACTAGGTTGAACTCCTGGTAGTTTTCGCACGGAGTCAAACTGAACCAGTGGACACCTGCCCGTTTGTCGTATGTGAACATGCCTGTAACATATGCTTTGCTTTAAAATTACTCTGGTGAATATCAGTTGGCAAAAATGGACGAATATCACTGCATTGAATTAATACATGATTCACCATTAATGCATTTCATATTTTTACAATATCTGGTTTTAAATGAGTTCAATATTATTCTATGTGCCATGTTTGAAATTGATCTAGCAATTCCACAAGGTTTATCATAGTTGAGATTAAGTTTAAGCTCTTTTACAAATTCATTTTCTATTGAGTTTCGAATTTCTGTAGAAGACAATGGTATCATTATTGCTTGAGAATTAATATTTGAAGCACCACGTTTTGCAGCCCGATCATCCTATCCTATCCTATCCTGTCCCGTAACCCGAAGGTTGTAGGGGCACCACAGATGATCGTTTAACCAGCATGCTCCATCTTTCTCTGTCCTCAGCAGCCCAGATGGCTTCGCTCAGTGTCAAACCAGTCCATTCTCGAATGTTGTCCTCCCACCTCTTTTAAGGTCTCCCTCTTCTTCTACCTCCTTGCACTGTGCCTTGCAGAATAGTCTTTGCAAGGCCTGATGACCTGGTGACGTGGCCATACCATCGGAGTTTCTGTTTCTTCACCACTGTGAGCAGGTCATCGTGTTGTCCAATGGCTTGTGTGATGGTCTGTCGGACTTCGTCGTTGGTGATGTGTTGGGTATAGGAAATGCCCAGAAGTCTTCTGTAGCACTTCATCTCCATGCTTTGTATTCTTTGTTGGAGATCTGCTGTGAGGGTCCATGCTTCGCAAGCATATAGGAAGATGGAGATGACAAGGGAGCGCAGCAGTCTTACTTTGGAATGTAGACTGATGGTCCTGTCTTTCAAAATGGGCTTCAACCTTTTCAGGGCAGCAGTTGTTTGTGTGATCCTGGAGAGGACTTCCTGTCGGGACCCATTGTCTGATACAATGGCTCCTAAATATTTGAAGCTATGCACTGTGTTGAGAGATTGGCCTTGGACTTTGACGTCACGTCCGTGTTGATGCCATTGGTGTTGTTGGTCATCATTTTGGTCGTCTCTGCACTTATTTCCATTCCATAGGCTGTGGAGGTGGTGTCAAGCCTCTGCACCAGCTGTTCAAGTTCTTGTTCCTCTCCAGCCAATCCATCAATGTCATCTGCAAAACGAAGATTGGAGATTGCTCTACCCCCTATGCTGACTGTGCCTTCATGGTCTGCAAGAGCATCTGACATGATGCGCTCTAGGAAGATGTTGAAGAGTGTTGGAGAGAGTAGGCATCCTTGACGCACACCGATTGTTTTTCTGAACCAGTTCCCGATGGCGCTGTTGTGCAGCCCGATCAGCCCAATCATTAGAAAGGAATCCACTATGTGCAAAAATTCACCTTAGTGCCATTACCTAACTGTGAATATCCTATCCTATCCTATCCTATCCTATCCTATCCTATCCTATCCTATCTTATCCCGTAACTCGGAGATCATAGGGGCACCACAGATGATCGTTTAACCAGCATACTCCATCTTCCTCTGTCCTCAGCAACCCTCATGGCTTCGCTCAGTGTCAAACCAGTCCATTCTCGAATGTTGTCCTCCCACCTCTTTTTCGATCTCGGATTGGCTGGAGAGGAACAAGAACTTAAACAGCTGGTACAGAGGCTTGACACCACCTCCAGAGCCTATGGAATGGAAATAAGTGCAGAGAAGACCAAAATGATGACAACAGCACCAATGGCATCAACACGAACATCAAAGTCCAGGGTTAATCCCTCAAAACAGTGCATAGCTTCAAATATTTAGGAGCCATTGTATCAGACAATGGGTCCCGACAGGAAGTCCTCTCCAGAATCGCACAAACAACTGCTGTCCTGGCAAGGTTGAAGCCCATTTGGAAAGACAAGACCATAAGTCTACATTCCAAGGTAAGGCTGCTGTGCTCCCTTGTCATCTCCATCTTACTATACGCTTGCAAAACATGGGCCCTCACAGCACATCTACAACGAAGAATACAAAGCATGGAGATGAGGTGCTACAGAAGACTTCTGGGCATTTCCTATACCCAGCACATCACCAACGACGAAGTCCGACAGACCATCACACAAGCCATTGGACAACACGATGACCTGCTCACAGTGGTGAAGAAAAGTAAACTCCAATTGTATGGCCACATCCCCAGATCATCAGGTCTTGCAAAGACCATCCTGCAAGGCACAGTGCAAGGAGGTAGAAGAAGATTTTTTTTTTTTGCCTGCCAGTCAAAAAGTATGTAGCTTGGTTCTCATAATCTAAAACTTCATCCCAATCACTTGGACTTGAATGCTTTGCTCTGGAATAGGACCCTGTATGTTTGACTTAACTTGCTTAGAATTGTAGTTGCTTATCTCCCTTCCCCACCCCAAGCGAATTCATTGACTAAGGCATGAGTATGCATACACAGCATGCAGCTATATCTTAGGTGAATATGCCTGCAACATACACAATTCCTCTATTCTGATCTCATCTTTTGGGGATGACCGCTCCTAATCTCAATTTTGTTGTTGTTGTTGTTTTATTTTGTTTTTGTAGGGTCCATCCCTCCAACCTTGTCCAAAGGTGTTGGAGCTTAAAGATAACTAATCATCGTTCATTACTGCTCATTGCCCATTGTTGTTGTCCAATGACCTATTCCTGGATGCTCCTAATGAGGTCAAACAATTTTAGCACTTTTTTCTAACAGTCAAATGCACTATACAAAACTTGGACTTGGCACACACACACACCATAGTCATGATGAAATATTTTGCGCAGAAGGAGAAGAAACCATTCTTTGGTGAGGCCACCCATGTCCAGACCAGGTTCTCCAGCGAAGACAACTTTCAGTTTCTTCTTAAGATCATGCTGCTTTCTGGCAATCTGCACACAGTATTCAAGCCAAAAACAAGCTTTTAACACGTACTAAAAGTTATATTAGGGGAAAAAAATAAATGGGATTAAATACAGTGAAGAATGAATACATTAAGTAGCTGAGGACCTGGCATCACTTTGAATATATCCAATCTTTAAATATAAGCAGTCTTTTTTATCAATGATATCACCAGTCTTGAAATATAACCAATCTTTTTAATAGAGAATATTCCCTGTCTTTAAATATAACCAGTTTTTGTTAAAACAAAGAATATATCCTATCCTATCCAATCCTGTAGCTCTATCCTATCCTATCCTAAAATTCGAAAGTCGTTGGGGCACCACAGATGATTGTTTAACCAGCGAACTCCATCCTTCTCTGTCCTCAGCAACCCTCATGGCTTCGCCCAGTGCTAAGCCAGTCCATTTTCAAATGTTGTCCTCCAACATTTTTTTCTGTCTCCCTCTTCTTCTGCCTCATAGCACTGTGCCTTGCAGGATGGTCTTTGCAAGGCCTGATGCTCAGATGACATGGCCATACCATCTGAGTTTCAGTTTCTTCACCACTGCGAGCATGTCATCATGTCCAATGGCTTGTGTGATGGTCTGTCAAACATCATCATTGCTGATGTGCAATATACAATCTTTAAATATAACCAATCTCTTTTTAACAGATGAAAACCTCAACCAGATTCATAGGAAGGCTTAAATAAAAGAACAATATGCATTTAAGCAGACCTAAAAATGACTATCTTTGCTGTACTTGTGCTAAATACATAGTAGCCAAAAAAGCAGTATAGATTATTTGTAGTTTATTACCTGTATACCTACGTTTGGGCCATGCTCATTACTTTACAATTGTGACCTCATTCAACTTGTAAAGTAAATTCAGGATTTGTTGAGAAATGCAAATTTTCTTATTTCATTCACTTTCAATCAATAAACTGTACGCAAATTACTCCTAACAGCAATGTACAAGACCAATTGTATTTGATTCGGTCACAGAATGTTCAAATTAACCGCTAAGAACCTTTCAAGATTTGCACTAGATTTAGTACTATAGACTCATTGCTGCACGTATTTTAGTTAACAAAAACGAGTGTGGGGTACAAGGGCAGGCATGGATACAAGCTACAAGAGATACAAGGTAATGAAGGATTTATTGCCTTCATTTAACAAAGGGACTTTTTGAGAGGGAGGGAGGTGTGCCGGAGAAAAGTATTACCTCATTGAGAGAGTCTGACACAATGTGTGATCTGCGTACAGTCAGGTTGAGAAAAAGCATGCCAACATCCGGTAGTTGTCGCCTCTGCACTTTTGCCACCAGGCTTTTCTGCAATCAGTAGAGAGAGCAATTATAGCGTTGCTCCCTGATGACAACAATTAGCCTGAAATGTAGGAGCACCATCAGGGGTGGGAATTGGGAAAAGTGTTTTGGGCTTACTGGCAAGCGACGGCGCCAAAGGGCCCCAAAATCTAGGGGATTCCGGGGATATGCCCCACCCCGTCCCACCCCCTCCCCTTAAAATGTGTGTGTCTAAAGAAGCAAAATGGCAATCTGGTGCCACCTGAGCTTAGAAATCGCCACAGAATCTGCTCCCCAAATTCCAAGTAAAAGACTAATTTTCTCAATTTCAATTTAATAGTATGCTTTAACAAGGGTGCTTTTGTGTGAGCGTGTAGGTGTGTTTTTTTGGAGGTTTTTTTTTTGGGGGGAGAGGGTGGGAAGGTTCAGGTATATGTTAGACTACAAGAGGTTTGTAATAAAAACAATGCAAAGTATAAAAAATACCTGAAATATTTACAGAGAAGAAAAAATACGAAAAGCAGCCACCAAAAGACAAAATTTTAGTAAAGAGCATACACGAAAAAAAAAAAAATCTTTATCAACAGAAATGTAGGTGTTTGAATCGCAGGCTTTTCAATAATTTCAGTGTTGAGAATAGAATGTCCATACTTGTTTTATTTTTTCCTCAGTCAAAATATTCAATTTGTTTGCTTTTCTTTTGTTTCCTTCTTCCTAACAATTTCTTACTTACAAAAATAAAGTCGCCGTGCTTCTGCAAGGCACAAAATCCGCGGTTTGCGTATTTAATCTCTGCTCGGCACAACTCGCAGAAGGCAAAACCATAGGTTGACAACTTTCGAATCCATTCGCCGAACCAAACTTTCCTGATTACTTTTGATTTTTTTTCCCCATCGATAGTTTCCACCCAGTCTTGATCGACCCAATCCCAATTCCATTTGTAGCGGCAACCAGAATCGTCAAAGCTTTCCCCACGCTGAACAACGTTCCACATGTTTGACGCCATTAATTTGGATATGGCGGATTTGGCTCAAAGTTAAGCTAAATTCTGTTTATAACGCCCATTTAAGGATACGCGTTATGGGAATAATTTTTTTTTTCTTTGGGCGTACTGAGCTAACATTGGGCGTAAATTGAAAATGATTTGGGCGCTTTTACGCCTTTAGGCATACAATTCCAACCCCTGCACCATCTTCACCAAGGGGACCTTCTTTTACCCACAAAAATGTTTTTGTTTTGTTTTGTATTGCTTCGCACTAAGCAGACAGTCACTGTGTGGATACTAGAAGCACATACATGTAAGACTCCTAGGAATTATCATTATTAGCGTAATTTTTTTTCTTAAAACAGTGTTGCTTGCCAACAAACAAACAAAAACAAATTGGGAAATGCAACATAAAAAGTATGGTCGTGCTACCCTTACCCTATTCTAGTTAGTGATGAAGCACAAATAATAATGTAAATACAAATGTTCTCACCCTGGCTTGAATGATCATCTGCTGCTCCGAGTCTTTCTGCAAGATGGATCGCTTGGCTGCAATGCTCAGTATGAATGGGTACTGACAGAAGGAGAACCTGAAAGCAACAACAACAATTATTTCACTGCCAATTTAAAAAAAAAAAAATAAACAACAACAATTATTTCACTGCCAATTTTATATATATATATACAAGCAGCCTGTGACTGCAAATTAAAAGGTACAGGTGTTCCCGTAACCTTTGGGTCGTTGGCGAGGGAAGAGTTTGGAACCTCCATTTTCTCCAAGTCAGCTTAAATGAGAGTGGTGCTCATCTCCTTTCTTTCCCTGCTTTACCCCTAAACAGATCCAGGTAACCATTGGCAGCTGGGTGGACTGAGCCGAGTCCCACGCCTGTTTTGATCTTTTTGTGTGGTTTGGTGGTTGCCTTTCAAACATGGCCACCCATCCAAGTACTACCCTGTCCCGACGCTGCTTAACTTGAAACTTTGCAAGCCGGGGCCCACACCATTGCACCACTGTGCCACCAAAACTTAAAACAACCGCAATGTTAGCTTCAAAGGAAATCACATTTCTCAACACTGGTTTCGGTCATGCAAAAATCAAAGAACAACAATTAGAGATTAAGAAGGCACGTAACATAGTTAACACAGGCGCCATAGTGTGTTAACCATGTACTTTGTTATGTGCCTTCTTAACACATGCACCATAGTGTGTTAACTATGTTATGTTCCTTCTTAACACATGAACCATAGTGTGTTAACAGCGATTTTCCGTTCCTAACTGTCTTCAGGCGAAGTACCATCAGACTGGAGGGCTGCACACGTCACACCGATTTTCAAGAAGGGCGAACAATACAATCCTGCCAACTACAGACCAGTATCCCTGACGTGTGTGGCCTGCAAACTTATGGAGGACATAGTTGTCTGCGCCGTCATGCACCACTTCGACACCAACAACACCCTTCACGACAACCAACATGGCTTCCGAAGAGGGCGGTCGTGTGAGACCCAACTCCTGGAGTTTGTCGAGGAGCTTTCGTGCAACATGGAAGGTGGACAGCAGACGGACGTCCTAATCATGGACTTCGCGAAGGCATTAGACCGAGTCAACCACAGTCTGTTGGTCCACAAACTCCGCTGCTACGGCGTCCATGACACGGTGCTCACATGGATCGCCAGCTTCCTTAGCGACAGGCGTCAGGCTGTGGTGGTCAATGGCAGCTGCTCTTCCTTTGTCAGTGTGCGATCTGGGGTCCCCCAAGGCTCGGAGCTGGGGCCATGCTTATTCCTGGCCTACATCAACGATCTACCAGACCAACTGACAGCACTGACAAGACTGTTCGCAGATGACACAGCTGTATACAGAGTGGTAACTAGCAACCAAGAGCAAGTCCAGCTACAGCAAGACCTCCAGCGCCTTGAGCAGTGGGAGAAGAGCTGGGACATGCAGTTCCACCCTGATAAGTGCACAACTCTGCCAGTCACGAGGAGCAGACGTCCCCTACAGTCTAGTTACACCCTACACGGTCACACACTTGAGTCAGTCTCTGAGGCCAAGTACCTCGGGGTGACCCTCCGCAGCAACCTTACCTGGGACGCACATGTCAGCAGCATCACCAACAAGACCAGTAAGACACTAGGCTTCCTGAGAAGGAATCTCAAGGTGAGCTCTACGGCCATCAAGGAGCGAGCCTACATGGCCTATGTGTGTCCTATCCTGGAATACGCAGCATCTGTTTGGGACCCTCACACCCAGAAAGGCATCGACAGGCTGGAAGCAGTTCAGAGAGGCGCCGCTACTAACCGCTATCATAACACATCGAGTGTTAGGGACATGCTGGAGTCACTGGGGTGGCCGTCCCTGGAGGATCGACGTCGCACTGCATGCCTTCAGATGCTGCGCAAGATCACTAGTGGCACTGCGAACTGCCCCATCATCAATGGGAAAGTGGAACAGGCGATATCGCGCCAACGCCGCAGCCACAACAAACAGTACAAACAAGTCTCGTGCAGGACCCAATATAGAGCAGTCTCTTTTCTGCCACGAACCATAAAGGACTGGAATGCCCTCAACAGTGAGGCACTGGAGGCTCTGGCTGCTGACACCTTGGTGTCGGGAGTCTCCCAATAAAGCCCTACAGTTCCCCCCCTACCTTCCTCCACACCACCCGCCATCCCCCCCAGTCTCCTTACCCAGTATTTCCCCCTTTACTCACATTTCATATGTAGCGACACGATTTAAATGTTATTTACTTATTAGCTCCGTATCCGTACTTGACATGCATACAAAACCTTCCTCTCAAGTGCCATAATGATCAACACGATTGATTATGGGCGTACACGGCAAGACAAGGCTTATGTGCCTTCTTAACACATGTGCCATATAGTGTGTTAACTATGTAGTGTGCCTTCTCAACACATGCACCATAATGTGTTAACTGTGTTATGTGCCTTCTTAACACATGTGCCATAGTGTGTTGACCGGGGCATGTGCCTTTTTAACACATGAGCCATAGTGTGTTAACTATGTTGTGTGCCTTCTTAACACATGCACCATAGTGTGCCAACTATGTTGTGTGCCTTCTTAACACATGCATCATAGTGTGTTAACTATGTTGTGTGCCTTCTTAACACATGCATCATAGTGTGTTAACTATGTTATGTGCCCTATATGGAAAGACTCACAAAATACACCACAAAAAGCAAAATAAATAAATAACGGGGCATACCCAGCATGTGAGCTAGGGTTTTGCCATGCGTAATATTCTGCCATGAGATCGAGATGATCCAGGGTGCTGTTGTAGAAATCGGTGTAAGTCACCAGCAGAGGCTGTGCCAAGTTGTTTGCTGCATCTGTATCAAGCCAAGACATTTTCATCATGTCTTTGTACCACAAAGTCATACAAAGCTAGTTCAACATTGTACTAATCTATGAGGAATGAGAATGGGACACAGAAGTCCTGTTACAATTAGCAACGACAAAGTCATACAAAGCTAGTTCAACATTGTACTAATCTATGAGGAATGAGAATGGGACACAGAAGTCCTGTTACAATTAGAAACGACCCAAACTGTGATTGAAAAATATTTCTTACAGTCTGTAGAAACTCTCAAAGGTATAAAACAAACACACCTTTGACTGCTTTAAAAAACGTGTCACAATGAACAGATCATGTTTGTGTCTTCAAAGACTGCCTCGAAATGTCAACTTTACCAGAAAGCTTCTTTTTAATGTGCAAGTCTCGAAATCGCTTTGTCGCCAACGGAATCCTAATATTCCATCTGCACATTTTTGGGCAAAAGAGGCAAAATCCGCAATTTTTTCGGACAAGCAACAACAAGAGAATCACTCACTGAGCAATGCCATGACCTTGGTGGCGCAGGGGATCCACCATGAGCACTTAGCCAAGGGTGGCAAGTCTTCAGTTTTGGGTGGAAACAGCCGGCAGGCAATGAAGTTGTGGATGCGTTCCAGCACTCCTCGGAACCTGTCACTGTCCATTCTGAAAGCACAGGTTGATCATCATAACACTGAAAAAGTGCTTAAGAAAGTCAAGCTGTACATAAATACGGTAGCTTTTTTTTTCATTCTAACAACACTGTGCCAACAAAATTCATGTATCATTGCATACTCCGACTATTTTTAGGACAACACAACAAAACACGGACATGCATGTGTACTTCCTATTAAAGACAAAAAAAAAAAGTTGTTGGGAGTATCTTTTATAAAAAAAATTCTCCTTGAGATCCAAATAAATTACAGCTTCTAATTGTTACATTTCTCATGGAGAAGCGTGGAAAAAAACAAATTAATAAATATTTATTAAATAATACGTACATATTATATGTTTTCAAAAGGATTGAAGTGGGAACTTACAATTTCATCCAGTGCACAAGGTAGTGGTGGTCATGATCTGTCAGGCTTGCTATTTGCCTCAGCAAGTGAGCAAATATTACATAGGTTGTTAATGTACTGAACTGGGGGTTCTGAAAAAATAGAGTAAACTAAATAAAATAAAATAAAATAAATAAGAATATTACTGTAAACACACTAAATATACAGAAAAGAAAATTAGGCTTGGGGTAGGGAGAGAGGAGATAAAAAAAAAAGTCCACATGCTTGTTTCCCTCAGTTCTAGACTCTTCTATCTGTTGCCTTAAATTCAAACATGTTCCCATGGCCCATCTCTTCATTAAACAAAGATATCAGACAATTTGGTTTTAAAATACTTAGCTCAAATCAAACTAAACTTGCAAAGCATGCTGTCCCAACTGGAAACATCACAAATGCTTGCTTCCTTCAGTTCTAGACTCTTCTATCTGTTGCCTTCAAAACTATTCCCCGTGACCCATCTCTTCATTAAACAAAGATATCAGACAATTTGGTTTTATAATACTTAGCTCAAATCGAAGTAAACTTGCGAAGCATACTGTAACAACTGGAAACATCACTTTTCACTGTAACACTAAATAATGTTAGAATAAAAGTCAAAACATCTCTTTAGTATTGGCCACATTTGGCTTACGTTTTACGTCTTATAAATTGGGTTATGAGATTTTTTACTGCCCGAAATTTTGACAGGTGGCCACATTTGGCTTATGTTTTAAGCTTATGCATTTGGTTGGAGGTAGTGGTGCCATGTTTATTACAAACTGGTTCGAATTTATAAACCTGTGTAGCTGTGTGATTTCACTACAACAAAGCACTTTTCATGACAATGTGATGTACTCTTTCACGATTTGACTATAATATGAAACAACTTTACTAAGATCGACACGCAACAAGTGAATTTAACTGCCTTAGCTCGTCTAGTCGTGTGTAGCAGACAACCTGTGTTGTGTGTAAGCATGCATGTGGGAGGAGTTTAGGTTGACCTCTTAACTTGTGACATCACACTCTCGCTTCTGATTGGTTCTGGTAAGCCCGGCTTATGTATTTTTGCAGAAGAAATCAAACATGCGCTATCCTTGTGAAATTTTACATTAGCCAGTAGGCAAGGAAATACCTAAGGAATTCATAAGCGTAACACAAGTGTGGCCAGTTGCTACAGGTCAATATGGCTGAACCTTCAAGCACAACATACTGCCTCTCCTGAAATAAGGATCTTACCTGCAATAATATCAAATATGCACGAAGATCATCTTTGCAGTTTGGCCTGGAAAACAACAAATGAAAGGCTAAAAAAGTTCAAAGTCAAAACACACTAGATAAAGCACTGCAAATGAAAAAATGTAAGATTATCTCCCTTCTATTAGCAAATTAGCGCGTACTGGAAGTTTTATAAACTCCTAAATTCAATATGCCCGTAGTACTTTTACACAAACAAAACATGTAATTTCAAATTGCTTACAAAGAATGACGCAAGGATAAATTCTATTTTAAAATCAATTCACATCTGATGAATCTGGTCAACAAAGAAGAGTTTCCTTTGCATTGCAAAAGCAGAACTTACATTATACGATGATCACGGCTCCTTATGCAGCAAAAGAGAAAAATCGAGAAACATAAGCAAGGACACTTTTCTACTGTAAACCAACATGCTTCAGAAATGAATACTTTAAATCAAAAAGAGCTACATTTGCACAACAAGCTAGTTGAGTAAAATGGCTAAAGAAGATAAAGCACGCCACGCAGATTAAAAGATTCTCTATAAATGTATTTAGCTAAAATGATTCATCAAGAGTTACAAGCCAACTATACTCATGCTCACAATAATTAAGACAAGTGCAACGATATTCCTAAAGATTACATAAAACTGACACCATTATAATACACATCCATTTATATTATAAACATTTTATAGTCACTACAAACTCTTGTATTATTCCATTATCCTATTAGTAATGGACACTTAGAGTTTTAAATTAAAAAAATTCATGTTTTTTGAAGCAAAACAATTGCATACTAAAACAAAGAAAAATAGTTGACATACTTCCTGTCTTTCAGTAAACTGTTGATAATGGCTTTCAACACTTCCTTAGGCACCTCACTCGGCTGTTATAACAAAATAAATAAATTAATAAATAAACATCAATCCATTCATAAATGAATAGTTATGAATTACATTTTAAATCCACATTCATTGCAGTTACATACAGAACATCTAAGCCATTATAAAAAATTCAAAAGCCATCTTCTCTATCAATTGCAAAACATCACTGTCTTTGTTTACAAGGAAATCTGATCTGATGTGTCTGTTTAGCCACACAAACACACAATTACAAACACACACACAAATACACGCCCACACACACACACACACACCCACACTCACACTACTCCCCTAAAAAAAAGTATGGGTTTGAAAGCCTGGTGCAATAACTTTTGTTGAATCTCATAGTATACATTTTGTAAAGACCACAGTTTTGGGGGCAACAACAGCATTTAAGAACAAACTTGACACTTTTTAAACCAATAAATAATTCATACACTGTGTCGCAGTGGTAAAACCAAAACAATAAACCTATTCATAAACTACGTCATGCCCTGTCTTCAAAACAGATAAGACGACCATGTATGTAAAAAGCCCCCATTTACTTGTTGCTGATTGTTAAATAACTCCTGGAACCCATGTTGAGACATCACCAGGAAAAGACTAAATAAGTTATGCATGAAAATCTTTGAGCAGTGAAAAAGCTCTGCAACATGTTTTGGAATTTGATCAGCACACTCCTGTAAAGGTAATCAACTTAATCACCGACAATTCACGTAATGACAAGCCCAGAAATGTAAAGTACTAGACTAACACTTTTTTAAAAATTCATTTATTTAAATAAATGTAATAATGTTCTGATTTGTCACAACTAAAAACATGTATTGAGATGTTTATTTATTAATGCAAACCCAATCACATTTGCTTGGTTGAACTACCAGGATTTAATATGTATGTACTGTATGAATTTTTCAGAACCAAGATTTGACTAGCACAGTGGATTGGGCACGCTCTAGAAACATTTGATGTTAAGCAATTTTGGGCAGGGTTAGAACTTGGATTTGTTAGTTAGTTAGTTATTCATTGCTTACACTTACAGGGTCCAGCAAACTGCAAAGAGTCTAATCAGGACCACAAAATCAAGACCACAACTTTGCTGAAAGAGGACTAACCCATGATCCGCATGAAAGATCTGCCGAAATAACCTTAGAGGTACCACTGAAGGCACTCCACCAGCTGGTCTCTTTACAATAAAGACATCCTACGCAGGGGACAATGAGGTTATACTCTAAGTTATCAAACCCTCATTTACAAAAACAAAATAGAATACAAACATCGTTATAAAATATCAATAAAACACATACATATATAAAATGCTTACATTGCCAAATAATAACATCATAGGAAGCCCTAGTGACCATTTAAAAGAAAGCGTCCAATATTCCCAAGCTGATCCAACAGACCTCACACACAAATGAGGAGTTTTGTCCTGGACGAGTTTTTAAGAAAAAAGGTAGGTGACTGGTCTAGCGAAGAAGAAGTAAAGTCGATTGATAGAGCAGGAATGAGAAAGAACAAAGGAGAAAGACAGCGACAGTGGGAATTTAAAGCACTTAATTTCCAGAAAGTGGGGATACTTTTTATACTCTAACCCCCGGCACCCTCACGAGGGAGAACTTGGATAAGTGACCATATCCGGCAGGCAACCACAGCACGGCACAAAGAATGAAACAACCCACCAAGCCCTGAATGGGTACCTGGATCTATAAACTGGGTTAGTCAGTCATTGTTTTTAGGGTCCAGCTGACTGCCAAGAACTGAATCAGGACCACAACTTGGTTGAAAGAGGGCTCTCCCCTGATCCATATTAAAAAATCTGCTGAAACAACCCTAATGGTATCACTAAAGGCACTCTGCCAGCTGGTCAATTTACAATAAATGCATGCAGGGGACGCTGAGACTGTATTCTAATTTATCGAGCTCCCGTTTACAAAAACAAAATAGAATACAAACATCATTATAAAATATTAACAAAACACATACATATAAAATGCCTACATTGCTAAGTAATAATACCATAGAAAGCCCTAGTGACCATTTGGCAGAAAGCGTCCAATATCCCCAAGTTGACCCAACAGACCTTATACACAAATGAGACGTTTTGGGAGAGTTTTCAAGAAAAAAAGGTAGGTGACTGGTCTAGCGAAGAAGATAGAAGATTGATAGACAGATTAGAAACGAGAAGAAACAAATGAGAATGACAGAAACAGTGGTAATATAATTTAAAGCACAACATTTCTAGAAAGTGGGGATACTATTTAAAAACTAAACCCTGTCACCCAATGTGGGTCTATAAACTGAGGGCAGGCAAAGCAGCGAAGGAGAGGAAATAGGCATGGCCACCATTAAACTGGCTTACGGCTAAGGGGGGTCCCTAAAATCTCTCTCTCCATCAACTGAAAGGTTTATGGAACACCTTTACATTTTACTATAGGAACTAAACAAAACAGGACTTTCAAAATACAGTAACTATACTTCTATGTTTAGCCAAGTCAAATGAAAAATTAAATTTTATTTCAAACCATATTTTATTTGTATTTTTAAAATTAACAAAGCATACTCACTGCTTTTGACATCAAAGTATCATAAACAGCATTCACATATTGCACGTTAATTCCAGCATCATCTGTTGATTTGTACTCTTTTTCAACATCCTTCTGCAAATGAGCAAATAACTAGGTAGTCAAAAGCCATTTAAAAAAAAATGATTTCCTCATCACAAAACTGACATAGATTTAAAGAGCTTTTCATTCTGAACACAGTGGTATATTTTTTTCCCCCATAGGACAAATAGGTAAAAAGTTATTAATGTTTGAAAATGCCGAATGTTGGTGTTTTTTTTGGTAACGTTTTGGAATTGAAGAAATTGACAACTTTGGAGTCTCAAAGTGAAGCCAATATTGATACCAGAAAGCTGATTTTTGACAGGTAACCCCTTCATATGTTATACTCCAAGCCCAATTTTCTTCAGGCCTATCCCATGTAATGTTCAGCCGTTTTGGTGCTTCAAAGTTGGGAAATCATCAAATTCGCAGTGCGTGCCGGCAAATTATAGGCCTACTAGTGTGCTACTACGCTCAGCACTCGTGTCGCTGAATAGGCCTACGAGTTGGCCATGGCCGCAACAAAACCCGAACACCGTTTGGGTACACTTTTCTACGGCAAAGCGCTCCACGATAGAGTAATGCACAAATTAATAAATACCCTAGTTTTATAAAGGAAAGTCTGCTCTTTATTTCTTGCTAATTTTTAAACTTCTAGTTAAAATCAAACTTACATCAAAACCGCTTTATCCACTTTGTTCGGCTCGTAACAAAACTTTTACACGTTCGTTGCCCACCATATTTATATGTAAATGAAGCTAAGTATCCGAACTTCTCATTGGTTCTTATTTTTAGGCCATCCAATGAAGTATCGCAAAGCGCTTAGACTTTGAAACGAGTCACCTCTCAGCAAACGACGGTGACAACTTTTTCGCAGCGGCATTCAGCGCTCGGATAGGGGCGTATTCAAAAGCTGTTTTCTCGGAATCTTTCACATAAACATGCATTAAAAACAACACAGATGTAAAGATAAAGCTTTCAATTTTTATTTGAATACAGCCACTGTTCGTTTTGATGCAGTTTTACATTAATAATAAGTGTTGAAAGTGAAGTGAAAACTGAGTCAAAACTGCCGAGCGGACAAGAGCCAATGAAGGGCTTGGAGTACCTAAAATAACCGTTTAAAAAAAAATAGAAAAAATCTACATCACAATTTGTAACTACAAAAATTTTTTTTTTTCACAAAGGACACAGGATCTACAAAAAAATGTTGTTTTTTTCAAAAAGGACATAGGAGGTGTCTTTCAAAGGTACATGAGTTATAGTTTAGTTCTAAAGAGGGGACTCGGATGTTGTTAGTGATTTCAGCAGTTAATGTGCACCTTTGGTTTCTTGTTGACCACAGTAGTAGAAAATTCCTTTTATCAATTTCACAAAGTACGACCATACCTCAACCTCCACCACTACCAACAACAACAGCAATAGAAAACATGTTGACTTGCCTTAAAAATAATACTGAGGTCTGAAAATGAATCGAAGATTGAAGAATAGAACTCTTGCACAGTCTTCCAGTTTCCACTTTCCTCTGCTTCATTCACACATTCCCTAAAATAAAAGATTGCAATTTTTTTTTTTAATTGTACATTTGGCAAGCTTATTTTACATACTAGATCTGTATAGTGGATGTGTATATAGCAAGGCAAACACAGAATGAACAATGGGTCAAGAAATCAAATGTTGTAATCACCATTATTATAGTTGGGGTGCTAAGTACAATTCACTGCCGTACTCATCACGCATGTTAAAATAACATAAAATAAAATTAAAATTACCCCCCCCCCTTCCTTCATCTCTTGTCCTATCTCCTCTCATCCCCACCATTTCCTTTAAGTAGTATTATTAGTCTTCACTTCACAATAACAATAAAATGGCTCAATAAAAAAGCTTTCAGAACAAGTTTTACCCTGTTTTACCATAATCCACCTGCAACCTCCAGAAAGCACTCAATATATGGCAAAACTTGGAACAATTTCATCTTAACAATGTAAACTTTATCTCTCAGTCTCTGCAGACAACCTGGTTTTTTACTCATCCCTCCCATTTTGCATAAGCAATTATTGTCAGGTATGTGCGCGCAGACACATGTCAATTCTATGTGAATGCTGTTAACAGGCTAGTGAACATTCTGGTGAACTTTACTGGCTTTGGCTGGGTCACTAGTCCAGAGGGCCATTTAAAAATGTTTGTTTTCAGCACCCCTCCATGGAATCATTTCATGCTACTGTACTTACAAGAACTGTTCCATAGTCCTGGCGATGACAGGAGAAGGAGAAGGTGGAGGTTGACTTGCAGTGGGACTCTGTACTTGCAGCGTGCGTGGACTACGAGGACTTAATACTGGCTGGGTCTGAAGCTTGTTCTCCGCCGTCCCTGCATTATTTTGAATATAGGATGGTGTAAGACTTCGCACTGCTGTAAGCCGGTTATCACTTATGGCTGGCAGTCTAGATTCTCTGGATCCTGCAGTTGTAGCACCAATATTGGGCAACATCTCTGTTTGGACACATGTCTGATTATCACTGGAATCAGAGGTTCTCGGCTGCTGTTTATCATTGAGACTTGATGATGAAGAATTTCTACGGATGCTAAGGTTTTGAAAGAAGTTTGCGATGGTCTGCAGCCGCCCTCCTTGCTGCTGCCTATTTCTGTCATTCTAAAATAAAAAAACAAACAAAAATAAGCACTAATTTAAACGTCATTTGCCACGTTTAATCTTTAACCACAATTTATTGGTATTAATAAATATATGTGCAAGCTTTAGCAGTGTGATCAAGCATGAAAACCACGTCATACTGCATGTCATGTTCTCGATCTGAATAATTATGTCACAGTACCTTTTACTGGCAGCTATAAACGGTTACTTTGAC
Source organism: Oncomelania hupensis (assembly GCA_036898135.1). Lineage (NCBI taxonomy): Eukaryota > Metazoa > Mollusca > Gastropoda > Littorinimorpha > Pomatiopsidae > Oncomelania > Oncomelania hupensis. Next base: position 31,312,187 of record CM072511.1, read on the forward strand.
GTACTCGTCAGATACAGATTCATATAAATGAACAATTTAATGTAAGCACTTAATTATTACTAATACAACTGACAACCAATCCACCGCAAACGAGTACCTGCTTATCTCGATTGGAGAAACCACGTTCTGTTCTATCCTGTCTGATCCGTCTTCTTAGTGACGGGGGGCGGTCGGCATGTTCACGACTATAAAAATTGCCACAGTTGGGACAGATTGTGCGTTTTGTGCCAGGCTGTTGCGGCACCGAGTACTCGCATGTCGGACATGTTATCAGGCTCGCCCTACCGTCAGAAGACGTTGTTGCAGCCATGAGATCGAGAAGAGGCCATCAAAAACGCACTGTACTTTCTTTCATGGAGTATAACAGTGTCAATCATGCGCGAAGAACTTTTCAAAACGTCGGTAGCTGTGCTTGTTGATATGTTACCACCGCCATCTTGGATATGCTGGGCACCGACCCTATGTGACGTCACAATATACAAAGCAAACCATCGGCAGCAATGCGGAGGAGGGTCGATTTGTTGACGTTTCTCCCATGACAACGGGGGCAGACTGGCAGAGCCAGATCGGCTGCTGCAGCCGTCACTTCGTCGTTAGGAAATATTGCAACACCCCCCAGTGACAGTGATAAGCCATATCAGCTAACTTGTTCCGGCGTATTATAAGGCCTATATTTATTCAATCATCCATACTCCAACCAAGATCGAAGCATCTATTGTCAAAGATTTCTTTTGTATAAATGAAACCAACTATTTATTCCAGTTGAAGCTAGTCTTTCTAGCTTGTGCATGTAGTCTACAGCTCACACAGGCAAATAATGAACAAATATCTCCGTGCTAACGATCGAGATAAAAAATTTAAAAAAAGTTAAGGCAGCAGTGCAATCACTAAAGAAGGGGAAGTCAGCGGGAGTGGACAATATACCCGCGGAATTGCTGCAAACCGGTGGGGAATTAAGCAATGATTGACGCACTCACCACTATCTGTAACAAGATCTGACTGAGTGGGGAGTTGCCTACACCGTGGACCCAGTCGCTTGAAATCACTCTTCCCAAAAAGGGTAAACTTCAGGTGGTGAAAATTACTGCACCACCAGCCTCATCATCCATCCCAGCAAGGTCCTCTTGAAAATAATACTCAACAGGTTGAAATCCCAAGCTGAGCAAATCATAGCTGAAGAACAAGCAGAATTCAGGGCAGGGCGAAGTATCACTGAACAGATTTTCAACCTCAGAATAATCTATGACAAATACTTACATCACCAACAATATCTCTATCACGTGTTTGTAGACTTAAACAAAGCGTTTGACCAAGTCTGGTATGCAGCTCTGTGGGCAACCATGAGAGTTTACAACATCAGCCCTAACATTATTGAAGTCATCAAAAGCCTGTATTACAAGCTACCAGTGCTGTCATCCACAACAGCGCCATCGGAAACTGGTTCAGAACAACAATCAGTGTGCGTCAAGGATGCCTACTCTCTCCAAAACTGTTCAACATCTTCCTAGAGCGCATCATGTCAGATGCCCTTGCAGATCACAAAGGCACAGTCAGCACAGGGGGTAGAGCAATCTCCAACCTCCGTTGTGCGGATGACATTGATGGATTGGCTGGAGAGGAACAAGACTTGAACAGCTGGTACAGAGGCTTGACACCACCTCCAGAGTGGAATGGAAATAAGTGCAGAGAAGACCAAAATGATGACCAACAACACCATGCAATGGCCACAACACGGACATCGAAGTCCAAGGCCAATCCCTCAACACAGTGCACAGCTTCAAATATTTAGGAGCCAAATACTGATATTTAATAATGAACATGTTGATTTCATGTATTTCTGTAAATTACACAGAACACGTATTAATTTCAATCATCACGTGATACTGGCAACTCTCGGTTTTGGCGCTAGTAGGCCGTCATAGAGAGAGAGAGGCACTCACATTGTATTTGTCATATTTGATTAATGAGACTCGAATACTCCAGGGAGAGAGAGAGAGAGAGAGAGAGAGAGAGAGAGAGAGAGAGAGAGAGAGAGAGAGAGAGAGAGAGAGAGAGAGAGAGAGAGAGAGAGAGAGAGAGAGATTTAGCCATACTAAAGTAATAAAACATGAGGTGATAATACTACCGATTGCATATAGAGAGGAAGAATAATCAGAAACCGGATAGGCCTACATACATAATTATGTTGTAAAGCTTCCGACAGACGCATCATGCCGAAAGGGAACTATTAAGAGATCCTTTGAACTCTGGTCATCTAGATTATTATATTTAGACACATACCTACCCAGTCCTCCCTCTCTCCCTCGTCACTCCCACTCCCATCTTCCAACCACCACCACAACCCACCTCCACGTTAAGAGAGCCCCGTCCTCTTAAACCTAACCGGACGGATAACCTATTCCATCAAGGAGATGAGTCTGCTTACGCTAAATTCAGTACTTCTTTTTTTTCCCTTTAAACCTCAATGGAGTTCAAGAGAGTTCAAGATTTTACAGGACCTATACTCCATTCGCTGTCATCGTGACCTCACTATTAGCAACCCCAGTCAGGTAAGCTTAATATGAAATGACTTATACTGGGTCTGCTTAGGCTTAGCTCTACATTACAAACTAGTGGTTTTTGTACCCTGGCAAGCCAGGGTACACATGATGCTGTTTATAATGTAGACAGAGAGAACTTTTGTCTGCGAGTTTCATTTGGACGATGATACCTCCCCATATCCCCCTTGATACCTCACCATACCCCCACCCCTGATATCTCCCCTTCCCCCCCCTGATGCCTCCCCATACCCCCTTGATTCCTTCCATACTCCCTTGGTTCCTAACTGTACCCTCCTTGATACTTCCCCATTGATCGTTTCGCAGGTATGGATGAAAGGAATCGACCATCACCATACCCCCTTATATATACCCGTATCCCCATTATGCCTACCCATGCCCCTTTAAACCTACCCGTAACCCCCTTTTACCTACACGTACCACCCCATCCCGATCCTTGGTAGTAATAATAATAATAATAATAATAATAATAATAATAATAATAATAATAATAATAATAATAATAATAATAATAATAATACTGAATATAGAATAATACAAATAGAAATCAGAAAAAACACCAAGGTTTTAAAATAAAATTTGATATAAGATATTATAATTGTTATTATAATAATAATAATTATTATTATTAGTTTATAAATAATAATAATAATAATAAATTAAAGGTAAAAAGCCTCAATTAAAAAGAAAAATATCCATATTGTAGTGTAAAAAAATAAAATAAATAATGGCCCGCGTGAGACTTGAACTTGCGTCGCCCTGGACGGTAGGCAGATGTTTTACTAAGTAAGCTACCAAGGCTTCCTATAAAGACCATCAATTTTTTGGTCTATATGGGAAAACGTGCTGAAACCTCAATTTGATTTTTAATGGAAGCGCGCGGAATGAAACTATTGCAGTTTGTGGACATTTTGTTTATTTATTTATCTCAGAAACGGTTAAACGTTCAGTAAGGAAATGTCGGCTATAACGATTTCGCTGGTTTTGAGCACACAGCAGGCCGATCCGTAGCGCCCAGCACATGCCCAGATCAGCGTCCATACCGGACAATTTTTATAGTAGAGGCAAAGAAGGACTTCCGGCTAAGCAATTTATATATATAGATGATTACGTAGTGTCCTTTATCCGTTTTAATCGTATATTTTCTTTAGTGGATTAGGTGTTTACCGTTTTACAAATTCCCCATGTGCTATGCTTGTCACGTGATATGAATAATTATTAGCGCAATGTAGCAGAATGTTTGTTCAGAGGGGTGCGTTCGATAGAGAGGACCGGACGTTAACGTAACGTATCCAGATACGAGTTCCTGTTTTTGTTATTGCTCAGTTTTGTTCCCCAAACAAGTCGGTCTACTTCCTGTGTGTATATGTATTTAGTAAAGTTTTAAGTAATGGTATGTACTATATGTTTTCATCACAATAGATTTTCTCTGAAGATATAATAATAAAGTATTCGTTTTCGTAAAGGGGACGTTATTAATGGCCTTTACCGGAGTCTCTAATACTCAGGTTATTTGCATCACAAACCTTCCTTATAACCTATCACTCACCTAATCTAGTCACATCAGCGGATTAAGTTTCTCTGTTAACCGCATCTGCTTTCGATGAATCAACAGATAATCGTGTAAGTTTCCGGCCCTTACTCTCCTCCTCTTCCTCCTCCGCCTCCTCATCCTTCATCTTCTTCTTGTCCTCCTCCTCATTCTCATCCTCCTTCTCCTCCTCATTCTTCTTCTTCTTAATCAGTACAAGTTATGTTAATCTGATGAATAAAAATTGATACAACTTCTTATTTTCTTCTTCTTCTTCTTCTTCTTCTTCTTCTTCTTCTTCTTCTTCTTCTTCTTCTTCTTCGTCGTCGTCTCATTATTCCTTTCCTTCCCTCCGTCTTTCCCTTCCCACCCCCTCTAACTCACCCATCAACCATTACCGTACGCATCATCATTAATAAAAGGACAAAGTTCCAAAGTTCCAAAAAAAGTTCATCCCCACCAGCATTACCTGCAGCAGCAGCAGCATCTGCTATCTCATCATCATCATCATCATCATCATCATCATCATCATCATCATCATCATCGTCATCTTCTGCTCTTTCTTCACACAAATTTAAAACAAAACAAAAACTATTTTTTTAGGTAGGTTGGGTTTGGGCGCGCCACAGTCTGCGACTACGCCTTCTAGGGGAGGCGGACCAGAATTTACCGATAAAAAACATGGACACTAATGCGTTAACAATAAAAAATAAGACCGTTTTTTCTTCCTTTTCTTTTCCCCTTCTTCTTTCTGTTTTCTTCTCCCCCTCTTTGTTTTCAATAAATATTCAACGGTTAGACCCTCGATCACCTTACAGGTTTTGCAAAGACTATGACAGTGGGCATTCTAAGTATTTACAATACAAACTACCAATGAATATTTAGGGCCTACGTGGGCTTAAGTCTTTCTACAAATTTCAATTAAAAAAGACTGGCTAAAAATTTACTAGTTTAGTCAAACATGCCTGCGTTGAAAGACGACGGTTTTTCGTTTTGTTCGTTGTTTTGTTGTTTAAAAAAAAAAAAAAAAAAGGAATTCAACTAAAAATATTGCTGGGTCGGACGGACTATTGAAACGGTAATCCCATTTATTAATCCAACTCGGTGACTCTTAAGTTGTCAAACACGTCATTCAATAATATAAAATAAATAATATAAAGAAATGTCATAATAACTCCAACATGGTTTGGGTTTCTTTTTTTTTTTTGTACATTTTATTATAACGAAACGGGGCTATGTCGATTGGATTGTTATTGCAGTAATAAAACTCCTCAGTGAAAGCAATGATAATATTATACGAAACACGCTTCGTCCAAGAGCCGCAGTGGATGCGCACGACCTGATATGTTTATTACAGCATATATGTCAACACACATTTTGCCATTACTGATTTCATGAAGTTCCCCTAACTTACCTTTTCTTCTCTTTCACGAAATGTTTAGCATCGAATGTCTATAGACATATACGATATGAAAAGCTTAAATAATATCTGTCGACAATTTTATTGTATTTAACGATTTTTTTTTTTGCTGGTAAAATCAACAGTGTTCGATTACTGGAAGTACTCCAGTCAGAGTAGGCCTCAATGGCTTTTAAGTGTGGGTGTGTGTTTGTGTGTGTGTGTTTATGTGTGAGTGCGGGTCCGCGTGTTTGCGTGTGCGTGTTTTGCGTCTGCGCGCATGTGCATGTGTATGTCTCAATGCATGTTCATCTCTTTGTGTTTATCTTTATGTGTGTGTCACTGTGCATGTGTGAGTGCGCGCGCGTGCGTGTGTGTGTGCGTTGGCGCGCGCGCTCACTCGCGTGTGTCTCCATCACACGAGTTTCCTTGCGTGCCAAGCGCTTATAATTTAAGGTTTATAGTATTTAAATCTTAACAGTAGGGCTAACAGGCAATCGTCCCCTATACGCTAATGTGTCCGGGGACGTTAATCTATATAACTACAACTACAACTAACAGGCTCGTTTGGTCGTCGGCCGATTATTACCCATCTATATATAGGCCTATAAATTGCTTAGCCGGAAGTCCTTCTTCGCCTCTACTATAAAGTTTGTCCGGTATGGACGCTGATCTGGGCAGGTGCTGGGCGCTTCGGATCGGCCTGCTGTGTGCTCAAAACCAACGAAATCGTTATAGCCGACATTCCCTTACCGAACGTTTAACCGTTTCTGATATAAATAAATAAACAAAATGTCCACAAACTGCAATAGCCTCATTCCGCGCACTTCCATTAAAAATCAAAATGAGGTTTCAGCATGTTTTCCCATATAGACCAAAAAATTGATGTTCTTTCTAAGAAGCGTTGGTAGCTTACTTAGTAAAACATTCGCCTACCGTGAAGGGCGACCCAAGTTTGAATCTCACTCGGGCCATATATTTTTTTTATTTTTATTTTTTTACACTACAATATGGATATTTTTCTTTTTAATTTAGGCTTTTTACCTTTAATTTATTATTATTATTATTATTATTATTATTATTATTATTATTATTATTATTATTATTATTATTATTATTATTATTATTATTTATAAACTAATAATAATAATAATAATAATAATAATAATAATAATAATAATAATAATAATATATTATTATTATTATTATTATTATTATTATTATTATTATTATTATTATTATTATTATTATTATTATTATTATATCTTATATCAAATTTTCTTTTAAAATCTTGGTGTTCTTTTATGATTTCTATTTGTATTATTCTATATTCAATATTATTATTATTATTATCATTATTATTATTATTATTATTATTATTATTATTATTTTTATTATTATTATTATTATTATTATTATTATTATTATTATTATTATTACCAAGGATCGGGATGGGGTGGACCGTGGTACGTGTAGGTAAAAGGGGGCTACGGGTAGGTTTAAAGGGGCATGGGTAGGCATAACGGGGATACGGGTATATATAAGGGGGTATGGAGATGGTCGATTCGGGTAGCTCAGTTGGTAAGAGCGTCTTGCTAGTAACCGAAAGGTCGCTGGTTCGAATCCCGGATTGGTCAACGTGTGATCATATTATTTTCCCCTTTACCAACAACTGACCCGCTGGTGTCAGTATAAATCGGTCCAGTAGTCACCTATATGCGAAAGTGTCGTGTGACTATAATCTACAAACAACAACAACAAGCCTAATGCGCACCGCTATAGAAACCAGTTAGTAAATTAAAAAGGAAGCAGATTGACAAAAGGATACTGGTTGCGAATAATTAGGCCTCTATCTTTAGAAAACTGCTGTTGCTTCTACTTGATGATGCGGAGAGTTGCGCTGCGTTGCGTTGGTTTTTACTATGATATAAGAAATTTACTGACACAGGGCAGTCTGTGATGGAAGCCGAGCAGTCTGTGTGTGAAGAGTATAAGGGCGGGGGTAGTAACTGCGTGATTATCGTATGCGTGGTTATGCGTGCAAATCGTGATTCAACAGCGTAGATCGGCTAGCCAGTTTAGGAATTTGCTCACTATAGTCAGAACAGGTTTTGACAGAGTCACAGAGAGGACGTGCGGTCTTGTTTCTCTGGAGTTGTTTTTGTTCTGGAAGTAAGGGAGGGACAGTTATTGACGTAAATAATAGCTGGTTCCAAAAGGAATACTAGTTGGAAGTGTTACAGTTGTGGTAGCAAGCTCGGGAAAGAGTGTAGCTCGAAATAACTAAGTTTTGTGTTTGTGGTAGGTTAGTGTTGAGTTATTGTCCACTAACAGAAACTACTACGCACTGGATTACCTTACTTGGAGTACTGTGTAGACAAGCAGGGGAAAGGGCTACAGGTACTATTACATTCGAACCGTTTGGGTAAGTGTGATGGTGGTATTTTTCCTCACTGTGCCAATAACCGAGGGCCGGTTGTTGGGGTGTTGAACGATAGCTGTGTGTGAGGCTGGGGGAGGATGAGGATGGTTGCATTGAGGGGAGGCAGAAGAAAGGAAGAGTGCGACTGAAGGAGGGAGAATGAGGGAGGAGAATGGGGGTGGAGTGTGATGAAGGTAGGATGGAAGTGGTTGCTGTTGTGGTTGTTGGGGATGCTTGATATGAATAATGTGTTGATGTTTACATGTATTCATTTGCAGCATTGCTCATTTCATGCATTCATAATTTCATTGAGTTTCATGAATTATGTGTTTGATTACAAGTGACAATAATAGTAGTCGAGGGAAGGGAAGTGGTCAGCAGTTGTGCCTCCTCAAGATGCAGAAGTTAGTGAGTGTAATAGGGGGGAGAGTGTGAGGAGGGAGGGGGACAGAATCAGGTGGACATGACATTAACAATACGACATGCATGTTGCAGGTTCGAAAGTTCGTCGTTCGAAAGTTCGTTCGTATTCATCAGTTCGTCACTAGGTAACGTGGATCGACGTTGACCAGCGTCGTGCGACAACGACGACGGCATTTGGTTGTGTGGACTGAACATCATCATCACCACCCGTTCGTCTACGTCCGCATCATTGTGTACATCTTCATCGTTCCACAACCCCACCCTTTCCGTGGTGGTTGTGACGTCCGTGGACGGGACCTGGTCTCGACGTCGCAGTCTAGCTGACTGGAGGGGTCCAGCTGAGGGACGACGACGGCGGCAGAGCTGCCGCGACTACGGCGCCATCATCACTATCATCATCATTGTCAGCGGCGAGAGGGAGCGGCGACGCCGCTATGTTTGGACATCAACAGCAACAGGCCGATAACAGCTACGAGGAGGGGCGGATACTCTTACGGAGACTTCGACAGGGACATCATACTGCCAGGTTGGCTCGTTCCTTGTTGTCCCTCTCTTAACACTCGAACCCCCCTTTTCGGTTGTTTACGTGCAACGGACATTTGCGGTGCACAGTCGATACATAGACGTGGTTGACTAGCAACCCTCGATCATCTGACATACCATTCCATTGTTCATCGACCCATTGATTGTTCCATCACCATTTCTTCGTTTCATGTGTAAATGTTGTATGTGTATGAGTGTGTGGTATGAATGAATAAATAGCTTGAAAGTTGTATATATATTTGTTGTGTTTTCATCGCTTCCGTCTGCGGGTAATCGCCATTCTTTCTGGGTTGTCTGCGTGTGGAAGTTGTTTGTTTGTGGCGTCTGCCCGGAGGGAGTCGTGGCGGTGACATTTACGTTAAAAGTCCCCAAAGTCCAGGGTAAATTAAAAATCCTATCAGAACCACGTTAAAACGATAACAATGCCTGTATAAACAAGTTTTCTTGTTAAAATGATTAATAAAAGTTTCTACAGTCGACAACGACGACACCAGAGGAGAAAACAAAAAGTCTGCCTTGCTCTAGAAACACACATGAGTCGTTAAAACCCAAGAGAGGCTATTGTAACAATCAGAATGTTTAATTGATCACGGTAATTGCAGTGCACCGGGGTGGGGGAGGGGTGGGGGAGAGGAGGGGAGACCAGGTCACCCTCGCAAAAACAACCCTCGGGGTCCACCGTATGGCGGCCTACTAGCGCCACAAACCTGATAACTACAGTTATCATGTGATAATTACAAATATCATGGGATAATTACAATTATCAAGAGTTAATTACAATTATCATTGAACATTTACAAATTTGTTCGCGTGATCAGGTTTAGTTTTCAGTTTGGGCTCTATTAATCCGCCTGGAAATTTGCCAAAACTGAAAATTGTAATTATTACATAATAATTAAAATTTTCACTTAATAATTATAATTTTCACCTGATCATGCTTAATTCTGGTAAGGCGGCTTACATGCGTCAAAACCTGCAAAACGTACATGTATCAGTCATAATTGTAATTAACACGTGTTCTGTGTAATTCACAGAGATACCGGTAATTCACAGTGTTAATTACTAATTTTCAGTTTTGGACACGCTTTACTAGGGCCAAAACCCCAGGCGTGCTGGGAACACGCATCGCACATCGGACCGCGCATGCTCATCAGTATTAAATTGATATTTATAACTTTCAGTGATAATTGTAAGCTTATAATTATCGCTTGATAATTGTAATTATCTCTTGATAATTGTAATTACCCCATAATATGTGTAATTTTCAGGTTTTGGCGCTAGGAAAGCAGATACTGATGATTATTAATTAACACTGCGGATTACCCATATCTCTGCAAATTACACAGAACACGTGATACATTTTCAATTATCTCGTGATAATGGTAACTCTCGGTTTTGGCGTTAGTAGGCCGTCATACCACCGGGGCCAGGTCCGAGGTGAGTTCGAGTTTCGCGCAATCGGACCCTTGTAGAGAAGGCACACGAGTACAAGGGGATCAGCTCCCATGCTAAAAACGCAGTAACAATTATATATAAACTACGGGACTCAGAAACATCTTTCTGCGGGGCCGGGTAGCTCAGTTGGTAAGAGCGTCTTGCTAGTAACCGAAAGGTCGCTGGTTCGAATCCCGGATTGGTCAACGTGTGATCATATTATTTTCCCCTTTACCAACAACTGGCCCGCTGGTGTCAGTATAAATCGGTCCAGTAGTCACCTATATGCGAAAGTGTCGTGTGACTATAATCTACAAACAACAACAACAACAACAACAACATCTTTATTATTTTATATCCACCGGGACCAGGTCCGGGATCCGGAGAGTCTAGACCTAGGGCTTTTGTATACAAATAGCGGGACGGTTTTTAAAATATTAATTCGCCAGTGGATACAATGCGGCGTCTTGCCTGCATTTGGTAGGGTTAAATGTTGATGTTGAATACTTGTAAAGCGCCTTCTCTCCATGCTATTGTAGCACGCTCAGTGCGCTCAGAAAAATATTTTGTCAGAAAACTAAAAGGTGGAGGGACAAATGTGGTTAGACCAGAAACCTGTTGGTGTAAGGGACAGCTGTCGAAGGCATTGGGCTTGTTCATTTAAAGTATGTGACTCAAAGCTACGCATGGAGAACGGAAAGTTTGCTTCCATCACAGTCGACTACGTAGGCCTAGTAGATTTTTGCTTCCATGCGTTGTGCATGTGGAGCTGTCTATGTAAGCACTCCATCTCTTGAGACTGTGTTACAATTTGAGCTTTCACATAGGCTACAGGCGAAATACTGCTGCGCATGCTTTGTTCACATGGATTCAGATAGGAGCGCGCGCCTGTGAGGGAGTTTTAGACCTACACACACGTGTTGGTAAATTCTTTTTGGCTACACACTCGCAGGTCAAAAACGTTGTGCTGAACTTGTGCTGGTTACCGTTTGTGCTGGATTCTTGGGCGGTGAGTTATGTGATGCTTATTTTGCTACGTTAAAGATCTAGCGGCCAGTCGCCTAAGTGATGTTAATAAAGACGACGACGACGATAACGGCGACGACGACGACGATGATGATGATGATGATGATGATGATGATGATGATGATGATGATGATGATGATGATGATGAATTGGTATAGTGTCGTTCAGCCATTTGAACTTGGAAATTTGAGAACAATTATAGGCATATATATATGGATGCCATGAATTGGACCTTGCAATGTTTTCCAAAACGGGAACATCTCGTTACTCCCCCGTAGATATCACTACTCCCCCGGCTCGTTACTCCCCCAGCTCGTTATTTTGAGCAAAGTTCGACCTATTTCGTCGCCTATAGGAGACGAACTAGGTAAACTTTTTAGAAAAGGGTTCGGGTAAGGGTTAGTTGCAGAGCTATCCCTAACCCTTGCCCTAACCCTTTTCTCTACAAAAATCACTTTCCGATTCCTACATTCTTAAAATGACGAGCTGGGGGAGTAACGAGCCGGGGGAGTAGTGATACGGGGGAGTAACGAGCTGACCCCTCCAAAACAGCAGGGTGAGTGGTATAATTGATGCAGTCATTGTCAGTGCTTGTAACAGAAATGTAGAATGTGTCTTGTAAGCCTATTGTTGTTTCAGAAGCCACAGCCTCTGAAATATGGAATGTACAGTACACATACTATTGTTTTAGTAACCACGTAGCATCACTTATCCCTTATGAAAACTGAAAGCATGCACGAATGGCAAGTTTAGGCCTACACATGCACTGTCAGGGCAGGCAATACGTAAACCAACAACATCTAGTTATTCTGGTACGTAGGCTACATACTACAAGGAAGCTTAATAACTCTTTCTAACAACAATAACAACAACAACAACAACAATAAATGTTATGATTTGGATGGTAAAAACACGCAGAAGGAAGGGAGTGGGGTGGGGGGGGGCGAAATGAGAAAGAAAGGTTTATAATAATAATAATAATAATAATAATAATAATAATGTTCGTCATTTGTAAGGCGCCTTAGCCTAAGGATCAAGGCGCTGGCCGATACAGGATCTAACTCAAACCGCCCGAGACTCCCACCCGCAGCCTTTGGGCCCGTGGTCTGACGCCCGGACAACTGAGCACAATCCTGGGCAGCCAGGGATGGGGGAAAAGGACCAAGTGCATGCTGGGTGTGTTCTTGTTACCGGCACTCACCCGTCTAGGACATGAGCGTCAGGATCTTTAAAGTCCGTTATGATGGAATGTATGCCACACACAGACTAGACCTCGGTTTATACTCTCATCCGAAGGAGTAGAAAAACAGGAGTGAAGTGTCTTTCCCAGGGACACAACACAATGGCCCGGCCAGGGCTCGATCCCGGGACCTTCAGATCCGCAAGCCGAAGCACTACTATTACTATTAGACCACCGTGCTTCGTGTGTGTAGGTCTTATGAGATCGCGATCGCCAGGAATGCAGTTTTTTTTTAAACAAAAATCAATGCCCAAAGCCTTTTTTTCCCTTATACATCCTCTACACCTCCGCCTCTCCCCCTCTCCCCTCCCTACCTCCCTCCCTCCCTCACCGCTCGTCTTGCATCCTTCAGTCCTGTCCGCAAACTTCACTCTCCCTTTCTGTAGGCTATTTTTGTTTGTCCTGGATTTGAGAGACTGTCGGCTTAAGTTAGTAACCAAGGCAGTGAGAGTGTTATTCCTAACTGGCCACCTTGCATAATAATTATGCTACTGTGTCCTAGTGTGCCAGTCTTAGGGCCTTATAAATTACGTAGTGACAATGATGACAACAATCTGAGGAGGTGACTGGACTGAAAACAGACCTAAGACAAGGAGACATTACAACAGAATAAAAGAAGTATATGTATGCTGTCGTGCTGCTTGCACTTAGGCCTAGTATGTATGCTATCTCATGTTGCTTCTTCTTGCTAGGAACAATAATTGAGTCTTTGAACATGTCAGTAATGGCACAGAGTAGCCGCGCGCGTGTGTGTGTAGGTGTGGGTGTGTGTGTGTGTATGTGAAGTTTGCACAGAGTAAATATTATATTCTCAGTTTGTGGCATCAACAAAAGCTAGAACTAACAGCAACAGAATGAAAGAGTGCAGTGTACTGTTGAGGACCATCGGTCAATTGAGCGACACGAGGAGGCTTTTTGTTTCTCGCATCCAAACCAAGCATGAGGCTTAAATGGGCCAAACTATTAAAATTATTTCCCTTGAATATGAAAATGTTCAGCCGATAGGTGCGCCAATGAGTCTCCTCTCTGAAAATCCTTAACGGGAAGAGAGGGGACTATAAACTGATTTTTAAAAAAAAAAGTGCGCCAATAGTCGCGTACTTCCATGTTCAGGTCGTGGATCAAAATCTACAGTTTTAAGTCTTTTTTGATGTCGGTATATATCTTCAGCTTTCATAGGCGACCCCAAATGTTTTTTTGCTTGGTGAAATGTTTGGAGTGATTATGTACATGTTGTCAGTACTACAAACGATTTATTTTGTGAAAAGTCTGTCAGCCCGAGCAAGACACATCTTACATGCTTACAGTGTGCTGAAGGCCCCATGCCTGCAGCGCATTCACACTGACATTCCAAAACTGTTCCTTTTTCTGTCAAAGAAATGTCAACTTTGTACATAAGACCAGTTTTCATTTCAGCCCGAACTTCAGCATGAATGTAAGTAACTGATGACTGGATGCAAGCTCTAACATAATTGACATATTTGTTCTGGTACAAATCTTTAGCTTTTTTGTCTATATCTTTGCTCATGGGATTCAAAAAGGCTGCAACCTGCTCTGTGCTGATGTTAGGTATATGTACTTCTATATGCAAGTCTTTGTAGTTAGTGATAGGTGGTAACTCCATTTTGAACTCCGGTGTTGCTATGTCTCCTTTGCCAAAGTTGTCATTTCGATCATACGACTCAAGTCTGAAATCATACATAATATTTTTTTTTTATAGTCTAGTCATATAATATATATTAATAATAACAAATTTTATAGAGTTCGGTACTCCAGCAGATGGCGTGACGTTGTTGTTGTTTGTAGATTATAGTCACACGACACTTTCGCATATAGGTGACTACTGGACCGATTTATACTGACACCAGCGGGCCAGTTGTTGGTAAAGGGGAAAATAATATGATCACACGTTGACCAATCTGGGATTCGAACCAGCGACCTTTCGGTTACTAGCAAGACGCTCTTACCAACTGAGCTACCCGGCCCCACATGGCGTGACGCAACACGGTGTACAGTTATATTACAAGGGGCTCGATCACGTATGCCTATTTACTACCGGAAGTACGCTACCCTAGGCGCACTCTATCGGATTGTCTTCCCCGAAGGTGGAGTTTTTTTTTGGCTCATTCAGTGGTGACACAGTGTACATTCTTGTGAAATATCAAAAGAAACAAACAAAATGAAAACAAAAACAAAAACTTCTGCATGTATCGTGTATTTCCATTGTGTATTTCTAAACTTGTGTGCATTTTCTCGTATACAATTTCGAATGCATTTTTCTTGCCATAGGCCAATTGTTCTGGTGCAGTTTTCTTGTGTAACATGATGTGAGGAAATTTCTTGTGATTTATTTAGTGGGCAATTGTCCTTGTTTTATACGATAAAAAGCGACGTTTATGTTCTGTAATAGTAATAGTTGTTAATACAACATGGCGTGCTCTTGTTTATGTAGACCTGCAAGTATTTTCCAATTGTTGCTGATTGTATACAAATCAATAATAACTGTTGTTTTAAGGGTTACCAAACTGAGAGTGTTGGACCATTGGATTCGTTTATATAATATACTGAACGACGGTGACCCAAGAATTTCCTGTAATCTGAATTCAACTGAACACGCCCAAATTACAAAGAAAGAACTAGGTACTAGGTACAGGAATCGAATCCAATTTAAAAATATTGGCCTAAACTTTGATACGTGCAGTCTTATTACACACATGAAAAAAAAAGATTTGTTTTAATTTTTCTATTCAGAGTTGTTGTGGCTTTTATTTTTGCGCAATTAGAAAACAAGCTGTACATGTTCAACATCTGAAGGTCCCGGGTTCGAGCCCTGGCCGGGCCATTGTGTTGTGTCCCTGGGAAAGACACTTTACTCCTGTTTTCCTACTCCTTCGGATGAGAGTATAAACCGAGGTCTAGTCTGTGTCGCATACATTCCATCATAACGGACTTTAAAGATCCTGACGCTCATGTTCTAGACGGGTGACAAGAACACACCCAGCATGCACCTAGGTCCTTCTCCCCCATCCCTGGCTGCCCAGGATTGTGCTCAGTTGTCCGGGCGTCAGACCATGCGCCCAAAGGCTGCGGGTGGGCGTCTCGGGCGGCTTGAGTTAGATCCTGTATCGGCCAGCGCCTTGAGCAGCTCTTGAGCTGGAAAAGCGCTATATAAGAACGATTAAATAAATAAATAAATAAATAGAGAGAGGCTAATGTAAACTCCTAATTGTTGCAATTTATTTTGGGTCGAGCTAAGACAATCACACTTTGTTGGTGGGGGTAAGGCGGTTCCCCGTTTCCTCTCTCCATCCTCCCCACCCCCACTTCCCACCACGAACAATCTGTAGTTATGGATGGACAGGATCGGCAACATTCAGACTAATATAAGCTAAACCCGACATAATATTATTGTAGTGTCGAGTCACAATCTGTACCTGAAGCTCAGATTTAAGTTGTTGTTGTTGGTGTTGGTGGTGGTATTGGTGTGTGCGTGTGTCTGCGTGTGTGTGTGGATGTGTGTGTGTGCGTGTGTGTGTACGAACAATGTCATTTGCATTATTCTTGTCAGCCTCTGACAGGCGCGTTTAATTATGTCGTGGTGTATGACGGCCTACTAGCGCCAAAACCGAGAGTTACCATTATCACGAGATAATTAAAATTATCACGTGTTCTGTGTAATTTACAGAGATAGCGGTAATCCGCAGTGTTAATTAATAATTATCAGTATTTGCCATGCTATCCTAGAGCCAAAACCTGATAATTACTATTATCATGAGATAATTACAATTATCAAGAGATAATTACAATTATCAAGAGATAATTACAATTATCACTGAAAATTATAAATATCAAGCTGAGCATGCGCGGCCCGATGTGCGATGCGCATGCGCGGCAGCGGCACTGTTCCCAGCACGCCTGGGGTTTTGGCCCTAGTAAAGCGTGGCCAAAACTGAAAATTAGTAATTAACACTGTGAATTACCGGTATCTCTTGGAATTACACAGAACACATGTTAATTACAATTATCACTGATACATGGAAGTTTTGCAGGTTTTGACGCTAGTAAGCTGCCTTACCAGGATTAAGCATGATCACGTGAAAATTATAATTATCAAGTGAAAATTTTAATTATTATGTGATAATTACAATTTTCAGTTTTGGCGCATTTCCAGGCGGATTGATAGAGCCAAAACTGAAAATTAAACATGATCACACGAACATATTTGTAATTTTCAATGATAATTGTAATTATCTCTTGATAATTGTAATTATTCCATGATATTTGTAATTATCACATGATAATTGTAATTATCAGGTTTTGGCGCTAGTAGGCCGCCATAGTGGTGCAATATAATTATGTAGGCTTCCTGAGCTGTTGCGTGGAAGAGCGAGCCTTTGATTGTCGAGTGAGTCAAGGACAAGGACAGTGGTAGAGCGTTCGACTGGCGCACCGATGACCCTGGTTCGAATACCCTGATAGACAAGATAAACGTGTCCACATTTCACGGTCGAGCGTATCAGTATGACCGCGGTGGTAGTTCAATTTTTATTTAGATCCCTTTAGATACCCCCTCTTCACTGGAATCTCTCTCTCTCCCTCTCTCTCGTTCCAAATCTTTTTAATCTTCTTCTGCTCTAAACTAAAAGCCCCTTTTCTATAATAATTGAAAACAGATCTATTTACTTTCTTTATAATATGAGCTGAAGACGAATAACTAGACTGTCATCGGCAAGTAATTTGTAATGACTCGCTTTCTTCCCATAACCTTTCAATGAAATGTCAGCTTGGTGTTATATATGTGTAACCGATATTTTCCTGTTAATAAATCGAGCTCTATCTTCATAAAATAAATAATTTAAGAAAGGCTATGCATGCAGACAACGAGAAGGGTATTAGGTTTACGGACGATCGTACTTGATCGGCAATACTATAAAGGCAGACAGGACAACCCACGCGAAAGGCAATTAGCCTGAGGGTTTCTGCAGGCGTATCCGTAATCGTGAACTGAAAAAGACAATTAAAAATAAAAGAGCGTGAAATGTTATTAGCCACCAATAGAGAATAAAATGTCTTAGTTTACATTGAAGCTGTGTTTTAATAGCGTATTAATTATTCATATCTATCTACTTACTCGCAGCTTCCTGGAAGATTCACCTCCCTGATTTAACACATGACGCACACGATTACTGTTAGACGAAAGGACACGAAGACAACGATACTGGATGTTTTATACGCGCATTTCCCCCCCCCCCCCCCCCCATCACACACACACACACACACTCCCCAAATCACCCATCAGGCTCAAAGTGCGGCGATCTGTATCAACATACATGCTCACATGTTTCACACATGTATTCAAACAGAAGACGGAAAGGAAATCAAATGTTATTTTTTCAAATGTTAGATGGACTGCAACCAACGCCATTACTGAATTCCATTCAGGTCAAACATTTTCAGTTTAACATTTTATTTTAAGTCTCTTCACGTACACCTGATTTTAGACCCGGGTACAAACAAGCAATAATACAATCCTTTATAGACTATTCTATGTGCAATACCACAATTCCGCTCGACGGCACTATTATATTTACATCGAGTTTTATCTCCTTTTTTTTAAAACCACTCTTTTACGCCAATCCATCTTTTCAAACGTTCTTTGAAATAATCGGGAATCAGAACGAGCCAAAGTGTCTGTCTGTCTATCCGTCGTCCGCTGGAAGCCATATCTCAACAACTACTGAACATATTTTGAACAAACACCATGGGAACATTACCTAGGTTGGTGTCTTGCCTTACGTGTCATATGGAGTCATTTTTGATTCTTCTCTTGACATGAAAGAACACATTAGTAAAGTTTGTAGACAGTGTTTCTTTGAACTAAAGAGAATAAGTTCCATCCGTGGCTATCTTACTGTTGAAGCAACTAAAACCTTAGTTACATCATGCATCCTATCTAGATTGGATTACTGCAATTCACTCTTGGCTGGCTTACCCCAATCTGCACTTGATCCCCTACAGAAAGTTCAAAACTTTGCTGCACGCATCATTTTCCGTTCAAACCTCCGTGAACACATTACTCCTTTGCTACACAGACTCCATTGGCTACCAGTTGCTGAACGCATAAAATTATACAAGATAGCTTGCCTTTGTTTCTGTTTTTACAGACACAGCTCCTGCTTATACTTCTGAAATGTTATCCATATACACCCCTTCTCGAGCTCTGCGATCGTCTGCTGACACACGTCTTCTTAGACAGAGCCGCTTCAACAGACGATCGCATGGTTACCGCTCTCTACCTGTCTTTGGTCCTCAACTCTGGAATTCCCTTCCATACAAGATTAGACATCCTTCCTCCATTTCCTCTTTTAAATCACAGTTAAAAACACACCTTTTTAGGGAATATTTTAATTAGTCATTTACAAGAGAGTGTAAGCAGGTGTGCGTGCTTGTGTTTTTAATAGTTTAACTGTATTTTGTACATATGTATATTATGTATCTTTTGTCCAGTTTTGTCTGTCTTGTCTTCCCATTCCCCCAACCCCTTGCGCGCCTTGATCCTTAGGCTAAGGCGCCTTACAAATGACGAACATTATTATTATTATTATTATTATTATTATTATTATTATTATTATTATTATTATTATAGTTGCTATACCGCAAAGGTCAAGGGTCACTGGAGTTATTTCGTTGCTAAAAGCGTTTTGCTCAACATTTCAAAAACGGCTGAAGCGATTTGTTGAACTTTGGTATACATGTAGTTCAAATCATGGGCCATCCTTCAGAATCGACAATTCTTTGTTTGTTGACGATTTTGCATTAATAGCCAAAGGTAAAACCTTGGCATCTGCAGAACGTCAGCTACAGTTCTGCCGTGATTTGACAAAACCGAGTAAGTCCACCTAAGGTCGAAAATGAGTTTTTTGCGCCATCAAACTTGCAAGAGAATGACGCATCTTACCTGTAAAAATCAAATCCGAACTATGTTTAGATTTGGAGATATCATAGAGTAAGTCCTTGTTAAAAAACTTTTAAGTGGGGGAATAAACTAACAAAACCAAGCAAGTCCACTGCGATTTTGTTTCGGCGATCTTCTGGCTGATGCTCGAGTTGGCATGATGACGTCATCTTCTATAATAAACTGACAAAGAAAAGTAAGTCCTCCCGACCAATGAGAAAGTGCCTTACAATGAAGTGGACCAGTGAGAATCCATGTTATTGCTGCTGTGCAATATTATTTTCCTGTAAAAAAGATGACGACATTTCAGTCAGCAAATGACGTGTTCGGCTTTTAGAAAAAGAGTTTGCTTCATGTACTTTCCTGCCCACCATGAAAGATCCTGTGGCTCTTCCGCCTATGCGGCAACTTCCACGAGGTGTGGAAACAAACAAACAAACAAACTATCCTATCCTACCCTATCCTGTCCCGTAACCCTGAGGTCGTAGGGGCACCACAGATGATCGTTTAACCAACATGCTCCATCTTTCCCTGTCCTCAGCAGCCCTGCTGGCTTCGCTCAGTGTCAAACCAGTCCATTCTCGAATGTTGTCCTCCCACCTCTTTTTCGGTCTCTCTCTTCTTCTACCTCCTTGCACTGTGCCTTGCAGAATAGTCTTTGCAAGGTCTGATGATCTGGTGACGTGGCCATACCATCGGAGTTTCCGTTTCTTCACCACTGTGAGCAGGTCATCGTGTTGTCCAATGGCTTGTGTGATGGTCTGTCGGACTTCGTCGTTGGTGATGTGTTGGGTATAGGAAAATCCCAGAAGTCTTCTGTAGCACCTCATCTCCATGCTTTGTATTCTTCGTTGGAGATCTGCTGTGAGGGTCAATGCTTCGCAAGCATATAGGGAGATGGAGATGACAAGGGAGCGCAACAGTCTTACTTTGGAATGTCGACTGATGTCCTGTCTTTCCAAATGGCTTAAACCTTGTCAGTGCAGCAGTTGTTTGTGCAAACCTGGAGAGGACTTCCTGTCGGGACCCATTGTCTGATACAATGGCTCCTAAATATTTGAAGCTATGCACTGTGTTGAGGGATTGACCTTGGACTTTGATGTCCGCGTTGACGCCATTGGTGTTGTTGGTCATCATTTTGGTCTTCTCTGCACTTATTTCCATTCCATAAGCTTTGGAGGTGGTGTCAAGCCTCTGTACCAGCTGTTCAAGTTCTTGTTCCTCTCCAGCCAATCCATCAATGTCATCCGCAAAACGAAGATTGGAGATTGCTCTACCCCCTATGCTGACTGTGCCTTCGTGATCTGCAAGAGCATCTGACATGATGCGCTCTAGGAAGATGTTGAAGGGTGTTGGAGAGAGTAGGCATCCTTGACGCACACCGATTGTTGTTCTGAACCAGTTTCCGATGGCGCTGTTGTGGAGGACTGCACTTGTAGCCTTGTCATACAGGCTTTTGATGGCTTCAATAATTTTAGGGCTGATATTGTACACTTTCATTGTTGCCCATAGAGCTGCATGCCAGACTCAGTCAAACGTTTTCTTGAAGTCTATGAACACATGATATAGATGTTGTTGGTGCTGTAGGTATTTCTCACAGATTATTCTGAGGTTGAAAATCTGTTCAGTGGTACTTCGCCCTGCCCTGAATCCTGCTTGTTCTTCAGCTATGATTTGTTCAGCTTGGGGTTTCAACCTGTTGAGTATTATTTTCAGGAGGACCTTGCTGGGATGGCTGATGAGGCTGACGGTGCGGTAATTTTCACACTCCTGAAGGTTACTTTTTTTTGGAAAGAGTGATGACAAGCGACTGGGCCCATGGTATAGGCCACTCCCCACTCTGCCAGATCGTGTTACAGATAATAGTGAGGGCATCAATCATCGCTTCTCCTCCTGCTTGTAGCAGTTCCGCGGGTATGTTGTCCACTCACGCTGACTTCCTTTTCGTTAGCGATAGCACTGCTGCCTCAACTTCTTCCCGGAGAATTGGGAGGATTTGTTCTTCTCTGTTCTCGGGACATGCTAGAACTGATGGGTCTCCATTTGGTGTATGGTTGTAAAGGTCAGAGCAGTACTCTGTCCATCTGTCCAAGACTTCTTGTTCTTCTGTAAGGCATATGCCAAACTTGCTTTGGATCGTGGAGACTTTGGGCTGTTTGACATTTGTCAGCCGCTTTACAGTCTGGTAGGCCTTCGTGCTGTTGTTCTTGTTCAGACTGTTCTCTATTTCCTGGCATTGATCTTCTATCCAGGTCTCCTTTGCTGTGCGCATGCCTTTTCGGGTGTCATTGTTGATTTTTCGGTAGACATCAGCTCACTGTGAGGTGTTTTTTTTTTTTATCTCTCTTCGTTTATCACACAGATCCAAAAGTTCAGGTGTGATCCACGGCTTTTTCTTTGGTCGGTGCTTGCCAAGGATCTCAGTGGCGGCATCTATCACAGCTGAGTTGAAGGTGGTGGTCATGGTGTTGACATCTACTTCACCAGCCCCCAAAATGAGCAGTGGTGCAAATTTCCCTCCAATTGTGGCCTGAAATAGTTCTGCCACCTCCGGGTCTTGCAGTTTGTCCAGGTCGAACTTCAGTCTAGTGCACTTTGCTGTATTTACTCTCTTCAAGTGGAGCCGGAAAGACATCATCAAGAGATCGTGGTCACTTCCGATGTCTTCTCCTGGAAAAGTGCGTGTCCTACCAATGTTGATGCTTAATCTGAAGCGTTTCTTGACCATGATGTAGTCTATTTGGTTGTGATGCTCCCCGCCGGGACTGTGCCATGTCCATCGTATGGAGTTTGTGTGGAGACCATGCTTGTTTGCCAGTACCAGATTGTTGTATCTGGCAAACTCCAAGAATCTCAGATCCCTGTCATTTGTCTCGTTGTTGCAGTGGGGTCCACATGTGTCTCCCCAGTTGTGGTGCGCATCTTGGCCAACCTTGGCATTCCAGTCGCCTTGCACTATGAATATGTCCTTCTTCGGCACTTGGTCAAGGACCGCCTGTAGATTTTCATAAAATCCTCCACTTCGCTGTCGTCATAGTCTGATGTTGGGGCATAGGCCTGGATGATGGTGATGTTGAAAGGGGCTGCTCTCAGGGGGATGGTAATGAGTCTACTGGAGACTGGGCGGCAACCCATGACAGTGGCTAGAATGTTCTTGTGGACCAAGAATCCAACGCCGTGTTCGTGCCTGTCATCTCTACCGCTGAAATAGAGCTTGTGGCCTTTGTCGGTCGTTGTTTCACCTAGGCCTTTCCAGCGCAGTTCGCTGATGCCTAGAACGTTCCATCGATAGTGGTCCAACTCGTGGACCAGTTCTTCTAATTTTCCTTCCGCAGTTAGGGTCCTGACATTCCAGGTTCCTATGACGATGTTGTTTCTCGTGCGGATCTTGCTGAATTGTCCATCAGTAGCATACTTAACACCTCCATCCTGGTTGCCAACGGAAGGCGCGGTCCTTGAGCCGGGCGACGACCGATCCGGTATGGAATTAGTGGATAGTGTCATCATGTAGTGTGTCTTGGGCAAAAAAAGACTTGACGGTGCCCATTCCTCTCCAGGCTGTTGGCCACAGCCGAATTCCACGAATACAGTGTGGCTCGCCTTGGCCCTTAGCACGTGGTCGTTGAACCTGTAGTAACGTGAGGTTCCTCGCCCTGGCAGGTGACTTCTGTGTAGAAGATTTTCGCCCAGTGATCCCGTGTTAACATTACCCCTGTTAGTCGCCTCTTACGACACGCCGGGAAAAGTTGGGTCTATTCTATTCAGTGCTCGAACCCACAAACAAACAGCAACAAATATATTACAGACACACAACAAGGGCAACAAAATACAAGACATACACGTGGTGTAAAGGCAGGAAGATCGCTACAATAGGAAACTGAAAGGAAAATAGTTTTGTATTTTTAAAATTAAATTGGCTGCATCTAATATTATTTTGAAGGGAGGGAGGAAACCGGAGTACCCGGAGAGAACCCTCGGTGACCCGTAAAGTCTCATAAGAATCACACATTTTTGCCCCGTGCGGAGCTCGAACCTGCGACCATCGGCATTGGACACCGGCGCCTACCCACTGCGCTACGGGCTACCCCATAACCATGACTCCTGCATACCAACCGAGGAATATTAAGTGAAGAATGGCTAAAAACAATAATAAACACGCACACACATACATACACTTTAACTGCCGCACCCACATCTTACAAAACCGAACTTATGGGACTCATCGCGTCAGACTTTTTAACAAAGAAACGGCCTATGGGACTTACTTGGTTTGGTGAATTTTGAAAACAAGGATTTACTTAATAATAAACTGACAAAACCAAGCGGATTTGACTTACTTGGTTTTGTGAATTTTTTTAACAAGGATTTAATTCAATAATAAACTGACAAAACCAAGTGGGTGACTTGCTTGGTTTTGTCATGTTCTCAACAAAGACCTATCTCAAGAATAATCTGACAAAACAAAGCAAGTCCACAAATAGTCTTAAAACATCAAATCTATCAAACATTTCTTTAACATTCAAGGTATGCACTCTTATATCGAGGAACTGCATTATAATATGCCCTTAAACTTCCAGAAACGATCGCGTAATATAGCGCAACACAAAACGTCGATTTTCTCGAAAGTAGGTTTTGTGGACTTGCTCGGTTTTGTCAGTTCACGGCAGAGTTATGTGTCAATACCGTTCAAGACTGCGTTTTACAAAATGGTTTTAAATTTTCTGAAGCCAAATCTGAATGTATTCACTTTTCCAAGCACCGGGGAATTATTCAAGATCCTAATATTACCCTCAATAAAACTCCAATAAAGACGGTCCAACAAGTCAAATTTTGGGGTGTTATTTTTGATCAAAGGCTATCCTTCCTCATCTGAAAGATTTGAAAACTAAATGTCAACAGGCCTTCAACTTGCTCAAGGTTATCAGTGGTACAGACTGGGGAGCTGACAAGAAAACTTTACTGCTCTGTTATATCGTTCTTTAATTAGATCCAAGTTAGATTATGGTTGCATTGTTTATGGTTCTGCTAGAAAATCTTATCTTAAGATATTAGATCCAGTTGCTCATCAGGCATTACGCATTGCTTTGGGTGCGTTTCGCACCTCCCCTTGTGAAAGCCTTTACGTGGAAGCTAATGAACCCCCGCTGGAGCTGAGACGTAACAAAATTGTCACTGAATTACTATTTAAAATTAAAAACTGATCCCATGAACCCCGCTTATGATTGTGTTTTCAACCCAGATTTTGTTCAGAAATTTGAAGCCAAACCTAACACAATAGGTTAGGTTAACACAATAGTTTGGCATCAGAATGCAGGCTCATTTGGAAAAAGCAGGCATCAATGTTGATTCCATCAACGATGAAGAGCTTCGGACTGACTCCATTGAAATTATGTACCCCCAACATTAATTGGCAATTGTCCGCTTTCCTCAAAAACAATACATCTGAAACCGTATATAACCAACTTTATTTAGAACAGTGTGCCTTATACCCAGGATATAAAAAAACTTTTTACAGACGGGTCAAAGAAAGGAGATTCAGTTGCTGCTGCGTCGGTCTCCGGGAGACACTTAGACCAGCCTTTGCAACAGCGTTTACCTGATTTTTGAGTCTGTTTATACAGCTGAGCTCAAGGCAATTCATCTAGCTCTGAAACAAGTTTATCAATCCAAAAGAACCTCGTTTTTAATCATGTCCGATTCATTGTCAGCACTTCAGGCTCTTTCCACAAGAAAGATATCACACCCTTTTCTGGCAGAGATCCATGATCTCCATACACAACTTGTTTCTGATGGTAAAAAGATAGTTTTTATGTGGTTCCCTGGTCACATGGGCATCCGTGGCAACATTCCTATCCTATCCTATCCTGTCCCGTAACCCGAAGGTCGTAGGGGCACCACAGATGATCGTTTAACCAGCATACTCCATCTTTCTCTGTCCTCAGCAGCCCTGATGGCTTCGCTCAGTGACAAACCAGTCCATTCTTGAATGTTGTCCTCCCACCTCTTTTTCGGTCTCCCTCTTCTTCTACCTCCTTGCACTGTGCCTTGCAGAATAGTCTTTGCAAGGCCTGATGATCTGGTGACGTGGCCATAGCATCGGAGTTTCAACATTGCAGTGGACAAAGCGGCTAAAGCTGCTCTGCATCTCGATTTTCCTTCAGAGATTTTCCAATTTGTTCCTTAACTTGTGCTGTCATTGGGTTATTTTGTGTGTGGATGTGTGCGTGTGGGTGTGTGTGTGCTTTTTTTTGCATGAATGTAAAATTATTAGTTATTAGTGATGTGGAATTTAGGTTGTGAATGTCTGTATTTGATTGGAATTTAAGGTTGCTGTTGTGTCATTCGAAATGAATGTGTCTCTGCTAGTTGTGTATATACAATGGATATATTGCATGCTTCTTGCGGACGACGAGCCAAAGACAAATTTCTGTATGTGATGAACATCAGACAATAAAGTTATATTGTATTGTATTGTATTGTATTACTCTGATCTGCGTTGTATGATTGGATCTTATTGTAAACGGTTGTGGCAGACTGACTGGTCTAACCATATCAACAACAAATTATTTCAAATTCTTCCGGATTTGTCAGCTTCTTTGCCTAACTTTGCGTCCACTCGCAAAGAAGAAACAGTTTTGTCTCGGCTTCATATTGGGCATACTTATGTCACACACAGTTTCCTTTTGAAGGGAGAAGAACCACCATGGTGCTTTGCATGTGATCAACCCTTTTCCGTTCGCCATTTCATGTCTGAATGTGCTGATCTGATTGAGGAAAGAGAAACATATTTTGGTTCAATACCTTTCAAATAAATTTTTAAAGTATGTAATGGTCAACACCTATTTCAATTTTTACATGATGTTGGTTTGTTTTATCGCATATAAATCCTATCGACATGTTTTGTTTAGTTTGGATTTTATTGATAGGACTGAATTTAGTGATTTGATTGAAGAAAGAGAACATATTTTTAATACATCAGTTTTAAAGAAGACTTTTAAAGAGGTGTCATGTGAAAGTTTGTTCGGGTATTTAAGAGTAACAGCCTTGGTTTTTAAGATTTGAAATATTTTATAATATTTTAAGATAACGTCTCTCTGGTCCTGATTTGGCTCGGAAGAGTCCGCTGGACCTAAAGCAATAATCATGTAATGTAATGTAATACAAGGAACACGTGTACCTGTGCACTTTAAATAAACAAATTTTATTTTAATAAAAAGTAATTAAGGTGTAGGTTTCTGTATCTGTCCTTTGTCAGATAGGCTCTAGTGACATTTTTCTTAAATCGATCTGGTCACATGTGTGCAAACAATAGGCGAAAGATCTAATGTACGAGAAACATCTGTTTACATGTTGCATAACTCGAAAAAAAAGATTTAGATCCGATTGCTGTGCTAATATTTGCATGTAACTAAGACAGCTCGCACGCATTTATTTATTTATTTATTTATTTATTTATTTATTTATTCGTTTTTATATAGCGCTTTTCCGGATCAACAGCTGCTCAAGGCGCTGGCCGATACATGATCTAATTCAAACCGCCCGAGGCGCCCACTTGCAACCCTTTGGGCGTGTAGTCTGACGCCCAGACGACTGAGCACAATCATGGGCGACCAGAGATGGGGAGAAGGGACCTAGTGCGTGCTGGGTGTATGTGTGTAGCCAGCACTCACCCGTCTAGGACATGAGCGTTAAGATCTTTAATGGAATGCGTGCGTGCGCAGACAAGACCCCGGTTTATACACTCATCCGAAGGAGTAGGGGCGCAGTGTCTCAGGTACTCCAGGCCGTCACGGGGCTTTGAACCACTGGCCTATACAAGCCGCAGTGTTATCGCCTGATATTTGAATACTGCGTACCTTAGTGAGCCAGCTGCGCTCCCTACACATATTTGTGTATTGAGTGACTGTGTTAGAGAGGAGGGGATGAGGGTATGGATTTTGTGTAGAGATCCCCTTTTTAAAAAAAGTAAAAAAAATTTTGTATCTCTGTATTAATTTTGAGAAAAACGTGTCGCGGGGTTTGCTGCACTCCCTTCAGCACATAGCGGTCGGAAAGCTGATGTACAGAGCAGTTTGATTGTGAGTAAAGGTTCTAAGTTTTTATCTCCAATTTTTTCAAAGTAAACAAAGCTTCATGAATGTACGTATGTATATATAATTATCCTGCTCTCAAAAGTGGACAAGAAGTGCGACATAGTGGCTTTCAATTCCACGTGCTTCTTCGTGAGCTAAAAGAGCACAAAAGCAGTACAATTGCATTCATGAAGCGGGGTTCTCCTGACGCGTTTCGATCTTTACCAAAGTTCTAATCAGAGGAGGTTTAACCTTGAATGCTTAGACTACACTAAGTCTGTATGTACTGCAAGGGTAGTCACAAATACACCCGTTGAGAAGTTCACAATAGGAAGAGAAGCCAGTCGCAAATTAAAAATACCCCAGTTGCTAGGGCCAACCGAGAGGAGGACTTTGAAAATGTCGCACTTTTTGTCCACCTTTGAGAGCAAGATAATTAGTTTTATGGAGGTTTAAGTCAACTTGCCTCCCTTGGCTGGTTTTATTCCTTGCTCCTAAATGGTTGCTGTACGGTGCTAGCCATTTTGAGAGAATATATACAGGGTGGGCCATAAAAAGTGTCCACATTTTATTGTGCAATAACTGAGATAGAAATTAATATTTTACATGTTTTATTCCACGTAGACAACAATGTTAAAGGTTTTGTTCAAACTAATCTTAGCAAAATCTGTGCATTTTCAGAGTCACAGAATCAATAGTTCATGATGTGCTCAATCCATGCTCCGCGTTGTTCAATAACAGCTGCGAGCCGAACGTTGAAGTTGTCCACAACTCTCTGTGACTCTGAAAATGCACAGATTTTGCTAAGATTAGTTTGAACAAAACCTTTAACATTGTTGTCTACGTGGAATAAAACATGTTGTAAAATATTAATTTCTATCTCAGTTATTGCACAATAAAATGTGGACACTTTTTATGGCCCACCCATTTTTATTTATATGAATTTATAAATACTGCCCCCACTTTGGGGAAATTTAGTGCTTTAAATGACTACTGCTTCTGTCATTCTTATTTGTTCTTTCTCATTCTTCGCTAGACCAGTCACCTCCTTTTTTCTTGAAAACTCCCAAAACTCATCATTTGTCAGTTTTGGGTCAGTATTGGGTCCGTTTGTGGATATTGGACGCTTTCTGCCAAATGGTCACTGGGGCTTTTGATGGTATTATTATTTAGCAATGTAAGCATTTTGTATGTTTTGTTAATATTTTATAATGATGTTTATATTTCCATTTTGTTTTTGTAAATGGAGGTTCGATAAATTAGAGTAAAGCCTCAGCGTCTCCTGCATGGGATTCCTTTATTGTAAAGTTACCAGCTGGTGAAGTGCCTTCAATGTTGCCGTTAGGGTTGTTTCAGTAGATCTTTTAAACGGATCTGGGGTGAGTCCTGTTTCAACCTAGTTGTGGTCCTGATTCGACTCTTTGCAGTCCGCTGGACCCTATTCTGCTGGGGGTAGGTGTGTAGGTGCGTCTGCCTGAGATAATTGCGTGTAACTGTAAGCTTGCGTGCCTGACGGTAGCCTATGTATATATGCATCATGTCTTCATACGTTGATGCGAGAAGGCAGATCAAGTGCACACCCTGCAGTTGTCATAATATAAAATAAACTTTTTGCTTGGTTGTGGTTCACCGAGAAGATGGAATCCCCAACAGCTCCTGGTCTTTCCCCATTCTCCTCGGAAATGCTGCCCAGGAGAAACACCATGATGCGGGGTACAAAAATCAGTTGGAAGGACAGGTAATCCTCGGCATATTAATTTTATGTCTTTTTGTACTACTGCGCATGCATGTTCTTATAAATATCCAATCAAGATGGTGGGATAAACATGTATATAGGAGTTGGAGCCGACATTGCACCGTTTTTTCATTTTTTTTATGTGGTCGTGATGCTGGATGCTATTTCCTGACTGAAAAATGCAATAGACCGTTTGCTGCTATCGGGCTGCGTTGGAATGTTACTAGCATAGTTATAAGGGCAATCAGCACATTGGCCCGAAAATGACGCTGACCCTAATCCCAGTGGCAGAGACCGTTGAGGCACACACCTCATATATCCTATATCG
Organism: Oncomelania hupensis; assembly: GCA_036898135.1. Taxonomy (NCBI): domain Eukaryota; kingdom Metazoa; phylum Mollusca; class Gastropoda; order Littorinimorpha; family Pomatiopsidae; genus Oncomelania; species Oncomelania hupensis. The sequence continues at coordinate 31,341,853 of CM072511.1, forward strand.
ACCAGCGCCTTGAGCAGCTCTTGAGCTGAACAGCGCTATATAAAAGTGATAAAAGAAAATACATAAATATAGCCAGCAGGGACTAGATCCCTTCTTCTCATCCTCGGGTCACCTAGGATTGTGATCAGTTTGTCTGGGCGCCGGACTATGCGCACAAAGGTTGCAGGTAGGCGCCTCTGGCAGATCTTGTATCGACCAGCGCATTGAGCAGCTTTAATATTTGTATGCGTGACATTAATGTCATCAATCAGTCTAGCCGTGAAGCGTTCTTGGTAAAGGTTGCAGTGCCATTCGATGCATTTATCGACAGATGCTATGCATCCTATCCTATCCTATCATATCCTATCCTATCCTATCCTATCCTATCCCGTAACTCGGAGGTCGTAGGGGCACCACAGATGATCGTTTAACCAGCGTACTCCATCTTTCCCTGTCCTCGGCAACTCTGATTGTTTCGCTCAGTGTCAAACCAGTCCATTCTCGAATGTTGTCCTCCCACCTCTTTCTCGGTCTCCATCTTCTTCTACCTCCTTGCACTGTGCCTTGCAGGATGGTCTTTCCAAGATCTGATGACCTGGTGACGTGGCCATACCATCGGAGTTTCCGTTTTTTCACCACTGTGAGCAGGTCATCGCGTTGTCCAATGGCCATGCATCCACGTTTGATAAATATATGCAGCTTTGCCTTGAAATTCATTTGCTCTGGGCTTTTCATGTAAGACTCTGGTACTAATGATAGGCAGCCTATAGGGAATGTGCATATCGGGACGGAAAATGGAAAATATCACCTAACTGTGTGTACAGACATTAAATTAAAGATTGATTGATTGACGGAAAATGGTTGGCGTTCATGCCTACAGGGCCAAGTGGATTGATTGATTGATTGATTGTTGCTTTAGGTCCAGCGGACTCTTCCGAGCCAAATCAGGACCGGACAACCCCCGATCCGCATAAAAGATCTGCTGAAACAACCCTAGTGGGAAAATTGAATGCCCTCCACCGGCCAGTCACTTTACAAAAAAGACATCCCACGCAGGGGACGGCTGAGGCTTTACCCCAACTACTCGAACCCCCGGTTACAAAAACAAAATAGAATACAAACATCATTATAAATTATCAACAAAACATATACATATAAAATGCCTATATTGCTAAATAATAACATCATAGGAAGCCCTAGTGACCACCCGGCAGAAAGCGTCCAACACTCCCAAGCTGATCTAACAGACCTCATACTCAAACAAGGAGTCTTGTCCAGGAAGAGTTTTCAAGAAAAAAGGTAGGTCATTGATCTAGCGAAGAAGAAGATAGTATAGCAGAGTGATAGGACAGAGCAGGAATGGGAAAGAGTAAATGAGGAAGACAGCGACAGTCGGAATTTAAAGCACTAAATTTCCAGAAAGTGGGGATACTATTTATACTGAAACCCCCGGCACTCGAACAGGGGGTACTGTTGCCGCAGTGAATTGGTCATGCCTACAAAGTCAAGACAGGTTTTCAACTGGGGCTTTTACTTTTCCCTTTATAGGTTAGAACAATCTACAGTGGCAAGATTGCTCATGACCCCAAGGGGTGCCAAGTGGATTGTCAAGTATATCTCAATATGGGAGTGATGATATGGTACCTGGTAGAATGTGGAAAAAGCGACGTTGTGACATGAGTGTGTGAATACTATATATCCATTGTGACTGATATTCTTTTTTTCCATTGTGACTGATTTTCTTTTATTCCATTGTGACTGATTTTCTTATATTCTGACTTGGGTTATGAGTGACACAGAAGGCGGGAGCGTGTACATGTGTATATATGTGTTATTTGTATTGTACGAATGTGGTTGAGTCGAGTGTAGGTGTATGCAAGAATTATAAATTGCTATAATAATAAATTCTTCATTGAATTATTATTAACCCAATTTGTTATCCTATCCTATCCTCCTATCCTGTCCCATAACCCGAAGGTCGTAGGGGCACCACAGATGATCGTTTAACCAGCATACTCCATCTTTCTCTGTCCTCAGCAGCCCTCATGGCTTCGCTCAGTGTCAAACCAGTCCATTCTCGAATGTTGTCCTCCCACCTCTTTTTCGGTCTCCCCCTTCTTCTACCTCCTTGCACTGTGCCTTGCAGAATGGTCTTTGCAAGGCCTGATGATCTGGTGACGTTGCCATACCATCGGAGTTTCCGTTTCTTCACCACTGTGAGCAGGTCATCGTGTTGTCCAATGGCTTGTGTGATGGTCTGTCGGACTTCGTCGTTGGTGATGTGTTGGGTATAGGAAATGCCAAGAAGTCTTCTGTAGCACCTCATCTCCATGCTTTGTATTCTTCGTTGGAGATCTGCTGTGAGGGTCCATGCTTCGCAAGCATATAGGAAGATGGAGATGACCAGAGAGCGCAGCAGTCTTACTTTGGAATGTAGACTGATGGTTCTGTCTTTCCAAATGGGCTTCAACCTTGTCAGGGCAGCAGTTGTTTGTGCCATCCTGGAGAGGACTTCCTGTCGAGACCCATTGTCTGACACAATGGCTCCTAAATATTTGAAGCTGTGCACTGTGTTGAGGGATTGGCCTTGTACTTTGATGTCCGTGTTGATGCCATTGGTGTTGTTGGTCATCATTTTGGTCTTCTCTGCACTTATTTCCATTCCATAAGCTCTGGAGGTGGTGTCAAGCCTCTGTACAAGCTGTTCAAGTTCTTGTTCCTCTCCAGCCAATCCATCAATATCATCCGCAAAACGAAGATTGGAGATTGCTCTGCCCCCTATGCTGACTGTGCCTTCGTGATCTGCAAGAGCATCTGACATGATGCGCTCTAGGAAGATGTTGAAGAGTGTTGGAGAGAGTAGGCATCCTTGACGCACACCGATTGTTGTTCTGAACCAGTTCCCGATGACGCTGTTATGGAGGACTGCACTGGTAGCCTTGTCATACAGGCTTTTGATGACTTCTATAATTTTAGGGCTGATGTTGTACACTTTCATGGTTGCCCATAGAGCTGCATGCCAGACTCGGTCAAATGCCTTCTTGAAGTCTATGAACACATGATATAGATGTAGATATAGATATAGTCTATATCATGTGTTCATAGACTTCATAGACAATTTGTTATAAAAAGAAAATTTTAACTATGATGCCTGTAGTATGGTGATGTAGTGTAATTTTGGTATATGTGTGTATTTCTGTGTATGCGAGAGAGAGAGAGATATATATAGAGGGAGAGAGAGAGGGGAGAGGGGGGAGAGAGCATAAAATTCCAACATTTGGCATTTGTTATATTATTATTTCACAATTTATCACAAAACTGTTGAAAATGTTCGGATAATCATCCATATTGACCCAGCAATAATTCAAGTAAAAAAAAAAAAAAGACTGGTTTACTGCTTGTCCATTGTGCCAGTGAGAGTGCTTGTGTGTTTTTTTTAAATGCTTGATTGTGAGTTCTTTTGTTCATGTTTCGTGCGCCTGTTGGTTTCAATGCTTACATTTTAACAGCCTTTGGCTTGCCAACCAACATTCTGGATCTAAAAATAGCAGCTATTAAAGCCGGTAAGAGACAAAATCAGTAAAACCAATTGCACGTAAGGTTTCTGGTTTTATGTTGATAAAATAGACCCTACACTACCTCTGAAACCAAAGACACACTCTTCAGCTTTAGTTGTTCACTCAGAAATAGGGTCGGAGGTCACACCGCTATGGATTTCGATGTACCGTTAATCAGCGGATGGTTTAATCGCCGACATCCGCCCTCTATCATTGTGTAATGTGATTGTGTGTGTGTGTGTGTGTGTGTGTGTGTGTGTGTGTGTGAGGTGGGTGGGTGTGCGCGTGTGTGTGTTAGCGCGCGCACTTGTAGGCTAAAAGCATGATAGTGTTGGCACAGCTATTGCTTAGTCCATTTTATCTGATAAACGACTATTTATATACATTTAAAATGGTGTTAATGTGGTATCTACATAATATGTATTGCATTGAAAGTTTTGTTAATTACAATGACTGAGCGACTCGGAGTAATAAAAGCCTGCTGAATAGGGTTGATATAAGCCCAGTCCCGCACGCTGATTTCTCACCAGAACTATGCATCGACATGTTGAAGTTGATTTGTAAACATTGCTGTTAAACAGCCGCATAGACAGAATCATATCAATTTAAAAAAAAGTAGGTAACACAGATGCACACGTTTTATTAAAATAATTATATACTAATTACTGTATATACTATCAACGCACGTTCGCTGGCATCCTCTACACGACTCAAAGTGCGAGGTTTTTTCCTTCTATTTATTTATTTAGATAGAGAGAGAGTGAGAGAGAGAGAGAGAGAGAGAGAGAGAGAGAGAGAGAGAGAGAGAGAGAGAGGGAGAGAGAGCGATTTTATGTAATTTGTACATCGATTTGTTATGCAATTTGTTGAGGAGAGAGAGAGAGAGAGAGAGAGAGGGAGAGAGAGCGATTTTATGTAATTTGTACATCGATTTGTTATGCAATTTGTTGAGGCCAGTAGTATAAAGGAAGCCACATTGATCACAACCCCTCCCCAGATCCTTTGAACATCCACAGTAAATGTTGCCCACTTAATAAAGATAAGTTTACAGCAACAAATAACTCTTTGGAAAGAATAGTTAGTTTTTACAGAAGAACAAGAAGTCTTTGATAGATGGACAGAATACTGCTCTGACCTTTACAACCACACACCAAACGGAGAACCATCAGTTCTAGCATGTCCTCAGAGAAGAAAAAGAAATCCTACCAATTTATTCTTCGAGAAGTTGAGGCAGCAGTTAAATCTTTTAAGAAGGGAAAGTCAGCAGGAGTGGACAACATACCCGCAGAATGCTTCAGGCAGAAGGAGAAGCGATGATTGACACTCTCACTTTTATATGTAACAGGATCTGGCAGAGTGGGGAGTAGCCTACACCATGGTCCCAGTCGCTTGTCATCACTCTTCCCAAAAAGGATAACCTTCAGGAGTGTCATAACTACCGCACCATTAGCCTCATCAGCCATCCCAGCAAAGTCCTCCTAAACTTAATACTCAACAGGTTGAAACCCCAAGCTGAACAAATCATAGCTGAAGAGCAAGCAGGATTCAGGGCAGAGCGATGTACCATTGAACAGATTTTCAACTTCGGAATAATCTGCGAGAATTACCTACAGCACCAACAACATCTATATCATGTGTTTGTAGACTTCAAGAATCGCCTGGCATGCAGCTCTGTGAGAAACCATAAAAGTTTACAACATCAGCCCCAATATTATTGAAGTCATCAAAAGACTGTATAAAAAGGCTACCAGTGCAGTCCTCAACAACAGCGCCATCGGGAACTGATTCATAAAAACTGTCACGTCACCCGAGTGGGTTCCGCGACGTCAGCCCAAATAGCGAGTGAAAGGGATAAAAACTCAAACGAAAAAAACTAACACAAAATGCCAGATAGACAATCACACTTTTATTCAACAATCAAACACGCATACACAGGACAATTTGGTGCTAAACCACCCTCCACCCCTATCAAGACCCAAAACCCAGTATTTACTAACAATTACCTCCCTTGTTTACCTGAAAAACCAGAACTATACATCAACAGATTTCCCACAACAATGTGCAGCAAATAGCAATAAACGATCAAATTCAAAATCAATACAATTCTCAACTGAATAACCAGAGCTGCAAATTCAAACGTATCACCAAAGCTAGCTTACAGTTCAGAAGCTCTGTTTAGAAACTGTCAGTTATTCAAAGCTCAGTAGGAGCTAAAGCAGTTATTCACACGACATGATGAAGTAATTTACATTAAATAAATGAAGTATGTTTTTAGGTGCGTGTCGTGCAAATTTGTGTGTGCGTGGGGTGGTGCGTGTAGTTCCTGTGGCAAATGGAATCTCCAACGGTGGCGCCCACAGTCCTGAAGAAAGACGTGGCGGTGGTGGCGAAGAGACCCGACAACGTCCTAACTTCATGGCTGCAAAGGCAGAGGTTCCAAAGCGGATGCACACACGGCACGGTGGTACGGCCACGTCACGTAGGCTAAAAGCGTAGAACTATACCAGAGGTAGAAGTAGAGGAAGAAGTGGCCTCTGTACCAGCTGTTCAACTTCTTGATCCTCTCCATCCACCAATTATATTCGGATAAGAGCAATTATATAATGGCGGGCAGAATTTTTTTAAAAATTTATTTATAGCACATTGAACGCTCACTAACTCAGCCATAGTTATTAATTTCATTGAAATCTAAACAGTCAGTACATTGGTCACTATAGGGGAATTCGATTTGGCCCAAAATCAACAGCACAAAATGCAACAACAACAATACACAAAAAAAGCAAAAACAGGAGCAATAACACGAACAGCAAGGCCATTAAAACAACGGCAAACGTAACAACGCAAAAGCAGCAGCAACAGTAACGGCAAGAGTACCAACAACAATAACAACAACAAACAAACAAAAACACAAATTCAGCAACAAAAACAGCGCTTTACCAGCTCAAGGCTCTCTAGCTGAAACAGAATATAACTCAAGCCTCCCAAGGCGCCAACTTCCAAACGTTGGCACATCGCAACATTCTAACGTTCCAGACAACTGAGCACAATTTTGGGCGCCTGAGGATGGGGTGGGATGGTAGAAGGTGGGTGGGGGGGGGAGAGATTCGTGCTTGCTGGGTGTATGTAGCTAGCTTGCACCCGTCTAGCTAGAACATGAGCGTTAAGTCCTTGTGATGGAATGCGTGCGTGCATACAGAGATTAAACCTTGGTTTATACTCTCGGTAAAAAAAAGAAAAAAAAAGATTGATTGTTTGTAGAGTGCGCGTTTGTTTGTGTGGTGATGGAGGTGGTGGTGAGGGTGGTGTGTGTGTGCGTGTTGTGCGTGCGTGTCTGTGTGCGAAAGATGTAAAAGTTTTTTGTGCAAGCTTTTGCTGCAAATTCATAACGTCCACACACAAATCGATTTTGTAGTGTACTTGGTGCTGCGCTGAAGTGTTCTTGCAACGAACCTGCAATTACTTTTTTCCTATTCTATTCTGGAGCTAGACTGGTTTTGCCTTCACAGTAATAAGTCAGAGTTTAAATTAGTGGTGAAACGGGACCGCCATGTGGCTGTTCTACTGCAAGCTAGAAAATAGATATTTTATGTACCTAAATATTGGACACACACACACACACACACACACACACACACACACACACACACACACACACACACACACACACACAACCACACAACCACACACACACAATGGACTTGTTTTTCTTTGTCATCACACAGCAGCATTTTGCGTGCAATAATATGGCATCGATCTATGCGACCTACAACCTACTTTACTTAGCCATGGTGTTTCTAATAATTTATTGTACTCCCCCCGTTTCCGTGCTCAATTATTTACCTCATTAGTCAGTGGACAGAAAAGCGTTTGTCTTCACTGATCGCGAACTTGTCTATCGCACTGAACAGTGAAAATAGAATATATTTTACCATTATCCTATCCTATCCCGTATCTCGAAGGTCGTTGGGACACCACAGATGATCGTTTAACCAGCGTACTCCATTTTTCTCTGTCCTCAGCAACCCTCATAGCTTCGCTCACTTTCAAGCCAGTCCATTCTCGAATTTTGTCCTCCCAACTCTTTTTCTGTCTCCCTCTTCTTCTGCCTCCTTGCACCGTACCTTGTAGGATGGTCTCTGCCATTAGGAAAACTAAAATTCTATATTTATTACACACCAAACAAATTATATATTCCGTTATATTTAATGATATAGCACAGAATTTAAATATAAATATTCCGTTATAATCACTCATTATTATTAAGACTACATAAATGATTATATTTCATAAAAGTTGCCGCTTGGTCACCGACATAACATTTTCATTGAGATCCCAGCCCTTGCCACACCAAAAATGAATCTACCTTTTGTCTTGCGAAGAAATCTTTGGAAATTTAAATTTTGTTATAATAATGAGTACTATACCGGATCTAATAAGAAAACTTTTGGTTTTTAACATAACACAGTACTTCTAATCCAATCACTAACCGATTTTTATATTTTGGACAAACGCTCCTGAATCTTTTTGGTTAGTTTTGGTTATATTCGTTATTATTACTGGTGGGTCCATTGTTGTTGTTTGTAGATTATAGTCACACGACACTTTCGCATAATAGGTGACTACTGGACCGATTTATACTGACACCAGCGGGCCAGTTGTTGGTAAAGGGGAAAATAATATGATCACACGTTGACCAATCCGGGATTCGAACCAGCGACCTTTCGGTTACTAGCAAGACGCTCTTACCAACTGAGCTACCCGGCCCCTCGTGGGTCCATTGTCAGACTTATTGGTTTTTTTTATAGTTCAGTGGATTGATGGATAATTGGTAGATTGACAAATTGAAGTTTATTATCGTTTGCGTGTATTAGTTGTTTGCATGTGTTATAGGAAAATAAATGCGTTCATGTGTGTGTGTATATACGTGTGTAGGTGTACGTATGCGTGTGTGTGTGTGTGGGTGTGTGTGCGTGTGTGTGTATGACTATCACTATTACAGGCTTACATAGGTCGTTATACAGAGCTAGACTCTATTTAGATAGATTGTGCCCGTCTGCATCCGAAGGTCACTAACTATATACAACCTCGGTGCATTAGGACTCTCTACTATTCATGAATGTAGCTTAACGTTGGTATATATAGGCTACCAGAACTATGAATGTACGGTCTTGGAATATACCGATCACAATACGTTTAATATTATTTGGTTTCTGGGTTAAACCAGTTGGTGCATTACTAAAGAAAGTTCTTTGATGATATACTGTGTGACGCAGCTTGTCTTTTGACGTTTTGCATTCTGAATTATTGGAGACTACACATGCAGTTGAGACTTGAGTTGCTACGTATGGTAGTAAGTACTGTGTTTAGGATTATTACTGTAAGATTGTGACGTATGAAGACATTAGCATTCACCATGGTGGAAAGGAGATAGCGCACGCACGATTGATACTATTGATGACACTAGATTGATTCATGGGTCTGCCCTCAAAAATATTAATAGATGTGCCAGTTCAAAGAGTGCTGTAAACTGTGGTCAGGTTTTTGGCTCGGTTTTGGCATCGCTGTGTGTGTTTGGTTTTCGAAGTGTTCCATTCTTCCCTCGTCTAGCACTACCCTTGATGGATAAATCTGGAACCGACCGTTCAGTAGTCAGCTGTATTGAAAATTGTACTGTAAAACAGTATTTGCCATTGACATCAAAGATAAGCACAATTAGTGTAAGGATTTTTGTGAAGAAAACAAATTGTTTTAAATTTTACCTGCACAGTATTACCTATGGGGAAAATATGCTTTTTTAATTTTGTTTTGTTTTGTTTTGTTTGCTTCAGACTCCGACTGAGCATCAGAATGTTTATTGTCCCAACAAACTGCTAGGACAATTATTTCGCAATGTATGACAAACATTGATGATTTATTTATTGTGGACCGTCAACTTCTAATTTAAATTTAATTAAATTTACTATTCAGTGTTTCACTCTACTACCTATCTATTTTACATTCTTGCGTCACTTCAATAAGTTGCTGTTTCAATGACAGTCACAAGGGTTAACGAATTCTGTAAATACTGACAAATCATCTTCGAGTTCATGGCAAAAACATTCCAAGTTTTTTTTTCTTTAATTGTCAGGTTCTTCGACGAAGTTTTTGGGTTTTTTTAAGTTTGATTTGAAGCTTTCATTGTGTTATTTCAAGTTTCAGATTCGTCCACGGGAAAGAACTGCTACCGAAGTGGTCCTGAAAATGTGGGTCTCCTACTTCTGCCATTGAAGTACGATAACGTGGAGCCTTGATAAGAGACGCCTTTCATTAGTGCGACACGTGTATGCGTATTCAGCTAAAGTGATTTCACATTTGCAAACACACAAACGGACGGTGTATGCACTAAGAGAGCGGAAAGTCACTCACAAACACATACACTTTTGTGTTTTTATATATATTACGACCACCGAAAGTGAAACGCGACGTTGGAGACTGAGATTTCACTTCACATATGCATCCCTTAAGACTTTTAGTGATTGAGGATTAAACTAATTTTCTTCGAAGGACTTCACATTATTGCAGCGTGCAGTAAGTACTTCCCCAAAAACGCTTTGTTAGTGTGGTATTGAGGGCCTGGACCAAAATGACTGAACCCACTTATAAGTTATTAGAAGGTTCTGCATTAGTCAGTGATTGAGGCCTCCATACATGTTGTGAGCTGCTGAAGGAAGTGTTATGATCGTGTGAATATTCTTTGTTTGGCTGAACCCCATAGCCAACAGTAACATATACTGATACAGTATGCTTCAGAGGCTTTTGCTACGCTTTATGCCTCAAGGATTGAGAGTATCCTAAAAAAAAAAAGACCGGACTATTATTATAGTACTATGCTTGTGAGCCTGAAAGGAGCTTGCTTGGTCAGTCTCGAAATAATCTGGATGTTGGCCTAAAACGACAGTGGTTGAGGCTTCTCAACAATTTTGTGAGCTTGAGAGGATGGGAGTGTTCGGACAATGTTTAGATACCTTGGGCCATGGGCTGTTACTAAATTACAGTGTTTGAAAATTGCCCTACACCGGTTTGTGAGCAAGAAAGGAAAAGAGTGGACTCGGACAATCTGGTGATAGGCTGGACCGTGTTTGAAGCTTCCTTTATGTTTTGTGATCCTAAGAGTTGCAATGTCTAGATCCTCTGCATCTGCCTCTTGAGGTTGGACTAAACTCGATGAAGCCTGACGGAGGTGTACGTGTAATCGGACAGACTGTGGATACCCTGGACGTTTGATTAGGTACATAGAGTAGGCCTACTAAATAACTCC
>CM072511.1:31355185-31465185 GCA_036898135.1 Oncomelania hupensis
TGATGTACGGTGGAGGAGTTACGTCCCTTCAACCTCACATGGGCTTGCTTTCGGTTCTTAGCAGAGAGAAAGATTCCTGGTCTATGCTGGTACAGAACGGAAATTCAAACTATATAAGAGCACTCATCATATAACAAAAATAACAATTCTTACAATCATGTATGCATCCTGATCATCCTACCTATTTACACTAAAACTGCCATTATGATTGACGTTCGACAATAACTTAGGACTAGACGAAATAGCATTTTGTACTATCGCCATCGCATTTTGTAGTAATGTAGTTATTAGCTGTGTACAGCTTACAGAGTAAAATATTGATTCAGTCATGCAGTTATTCGGAGGCGTACTTGATTGACGACGCACGGCTAAACGTGTTGAATAGATAATCCAGCTTCTGGCTTCAGTAGAAAGTTATTGTTAGTTTGCTTGGGCCAAACCCAGTGAGTACAGTAAAATACTCAAACCGATGTTGGTAGCTAGCGTCGCTAAAATACTGATAAGATAAGGATTCTTAGTGTGGTATATCTACTGTCCACCCACACCTTAGAACTTCTTCTTTAGATTAATGTCCCCGGACATCTGAGCTTATGGGATGGGAATATGAAGACTTGTTGAATAAGATGTCGAAGTGTGGAAACCCAAGGAGATGTGCGCACGAGGCAGCGATGATAACAGTAAGCGCAGCAACGCGAAGGAGGAAAGGGTATGGAGACCTACTAGCGCTAAAACCTGATAATTACAATTATCATGTGATAATTACAAATATCATGGGATAATTACAATTATCAAGAGATAATTACAATTATCTTTGAAAAATTACAAATATGTTCGTGTGATCATGTTTAATTTTCAGTTTTGGCTCTATCAATCCGCCTGGAAATGCGCCAAAACTGAAAATTGTAATTATCACATAATAATAAAAATTTTCACTTGATAATTATAATTTTCACGTGATCATGCTTAATTCTGGTAAGGCGGCTTGCTAGCGTCAAAACCTGCAAAACTTACATGTATCAGTGATAATTGTAATTAACACGTGTTCTGTGTAATTCACAGAGATACCGGTAATTCACAGTGTTAATTACTAATTTTCAGTTTTGGCCACGCTTTCAGGCGTGCTGGGAACAGTGCCGCTGCTGCGCATGCGCATCGCGCATCGGGCCGCGCATGCTCACCTTGATATTTATAATTTTCAGTGATAATTGTAATTATCGCTTGATAATTGTAATTATATCTTGAAAATTGTAATTATCTCTTGACAATTGTAATTATCTCATGATATTAGTAATTATCAGGTTTTGGCGCTAGAAAAGCATGGCAAATACTGATAATTATTAATTAACACTGCGGATTACCAATATCTCTGTAAAGTACACAGAACACGTGATAATTTCAATTATCTCGTGATAATGGTAACTCTCGGTTTTGGCGCTAGAAGGCCGTCATAAAAAAGGTTAAGGTGCGGTCTGACGTGAAGTGAAACAGAAGCAAAGCGGTAAACAAAACAAAGCATCTGCTTCTAGAAGCATGTGCGTTTATAATGCTTTGCTTTGGGAACCGGTCACACGATGAAAAGTTTTGCAAAGCAGTCTGCGTGGAAGCAATGCGCAATAAGTTGAAAATTAGTTACCTCCCTTTACGCGTATGGGGCCTTTTTCAGGGTTTGGTTTCTGTCATTTTGACTTCTAACATTCTATAATGCCTCGTGGCTTTGAATTAGATCGATGAGAATAAACGTATCGTCTTGTTTCAGATTTGCTAATGGTCCAGTAGCTTTTGATGCCGCCATGATCACTGAAATGATAACAACCTCGTTTTCGTACGTCGGCTCTTCTGATTGGCTGGCAATCAAATGCTTCAGCGAAACGACCGAAAATTTTAGAGCACGCTCAAATACTAAAAGCATCGGTTTTGCTTCACTTCGGCGCTTTGCTGCTGTTATGCATTAGGTCTAGTCACACGATAAACATCGTAAAAACTACGATTTTTCGTGTTCTACTGGCTGTTTTGTTTCTTTCACTTCCCGTCAGACCGCACCTTTAGTCTCAACGAAATCTCATAGGAGGCCCGGTGAAGCCTCATAGGTGAGGTGGCGATGGGCCCATAGGACGTTTGAGGAGGTAGAAGTTGAAGGCGAACGCCTGCGCCGCCTGTTAGTTTTGAATGGATGAGAGGTGGCCAGGGATTTGAGCAGTCAGCATCAAAGCGGCACGGTGCCTTGCGTCGATCCGCCGCCGGCGCTCAGTTCCATGAGCCGCAAGGGTTAAGGAAACTAAGTTTGCGAGTTGAGGTGGAGTGTCGTTTCAACAGCGGGTTTCTTTAACGCCAAGCGAAGGCTCACTTTGGCATTCCGAAGCGATAGCGGCTGGGGTCTGAACGCCTCCCGTGAGCAAGTTTTAGCTGTGCCTGTGTGACCGCCGCAGTGGTGGTATTTGCGGATCTGGCTGACCGCCGCAGTGCTAAATGCAGGTCGGCATGAAAAAATGTGCTCAAAACCTCTGTGATTGGTAAGTGCAGGAGCTCTATCAGTTTCCGACTCAGAGCCGGTTAGCAAACTTGTTTTTTCCAACCTAGTTCCAGTCATTCGCCAAAAAAGGCAATCACCGAAGTCGAACGAAGCTCTCCGATGTGTTACGAAATGATGCTTGCATGACTACTAGTCTCCAAATAGCTTCGCTGACGACTGACCACAGGACTTGACAGTCTGATGGTACTGACTCTGTGTGACTGCCTCCCACCCCCTACATAATCTTGGTACTTATAGGAACGAACAAACTAAACCACGCCAAAAGTATGTGTGCGTGTGTAGGTGTGTGTGGGGTGTGTGTGTGTTTGTGTGTGTGTTTGTCAAGAAATTTGTGCAAAGGAACACATGAAACTACAGTTTTATTACTGTCATTGTCAATATTGGTCCTCTTGTCCTCTAGTAAGGGCGAAGTAAAGCATGATGCGTCCTAAATAGTTCAAAAATGACATTGAAAAAAAATTGTACGTCAGACCGTTTCTGTCCGCTGTCTGTCTGTCTGTGAAAAACGTGCCTGTGGATTAATATGTCAGAACCTATTTCAACTATCACAGCCACACTTAAGATGGTGTATCTGTATACACATGAGGCCTCTTAAATAATCAGTGAATGAATTACTTTACTTCAAGGTCAAGGTCACGGGGTCAACAAGTGTTAGTAAAAAAAATGTGATCTTAAAGATCAAGGTAATTTTAGGCCTTGCAAAAATATACAAGAAATATGTCATCGTACAGTGAAATGGCTGTATGCCCATAGTATGCAACAACATTATGTTATTTGACAATACCTGCATGAGAGGTCACATGAAGGTCAAGGTCATCCCAAGGTCAAAGTCACTGAAGGTGAAGGTCACCTTTTTGGCATAATGCAACTTTTGCTGTACTTTATTTGAAGTGCATGAGTATATTTGGAGCCGGAGGTCAAGGTCATTTCAAGGTCATGCAAGAGCATAGGAAGATCGAAGTCGCTATTACTTTGCATTTTAATGCCACCGTTTCATTTTGTGGCAAATATTATTTCCTACGGTACGTAGACCTACTTCTAGCAGGGACATCGACAGTCTGAATAACTCTAAAGTAGATTAGCCTGAAGTTTTCTGTTGGCCAAAACCTCTGACGATAGTTTTACTTGATCAGCCTACTAGTTCTTGGCACACAGGCTATACAGTCAGCAGATTTCACTTTTCGGAGAGATAAGCCCCAATACGAGCAATCAATCAGCACAGAAGACCCCGCATGGCAGATTGTACTCTTCTGATAAAAAAAACTCTACACACCCTTTATTACTCACAGTACATGTATTTAATAGAGACTTCTAGAGAGGCAGGCCCACAAAACAGCGTTTAAAATAACCTTGTTTTTATGTATTTATTTTATTTATTTTTTGTCACTTTTACACAGCGCTTTTCATGTTCAAGAGCTGCTCAAGGCGCTGATCAATACATGATACCTTTGGGCGCATAGTCTGATGTCCACACCGACGGGGAATGGGGAGAAAGGATCTAGTGCTTGCTAATTGTATTTGTGTAGCCGGCACTCGCCCGTCTTGGACGTCAACGTCAGGATTTTTAAACTATTAAAGTATTAGTATTATAAATATTAGACATGAATATAAGCGAGCGTTGTGGGCTAAGGCGGGACTAACTTGCCTTGTCCACAGGCCAGAAACCAATGTCGCCTGACAGGTGTGGGTTCGATCCAGCATCTGGGCGTTATGTTTCTCCGAATATTATTTATTTTCGACTCGGGCAACGGCTCCGGGATTTTCTACGGTTACTCCGGTTTGCTATCCCAGCAAAATTTCAAAATCACAACTAATGTTAGGTAGGTTAGGTTTGGGCGCGCCACAGGCTGCGACTACGCTTTCCCCAGGGGAGGCGGCCCAGAATTTCCCTATGGAAAAAGGGACAATAAGGTAAATAAAATAAAACAAAATAATTTAAAAAAAAAAAGAAAGTAGTCATGTCTTAGCATGAATTAAATATTTTGTACGGTTGAGTGTGTGTGTGTGCGTGTCTGTATTTGTTTAAGTGATTAAACTTGAACATAAAGGATTAAACATTATACCTTCTAAGATTCTAAGATTTTCCAAGATACTCCTGTCCGCTTCTACAAGCATTCACCAATGCAACCTTGTTTTTTAACGCAGCACACACACACACAAACACACACACACACACAGACATATACACACCTATACACACACACACCATCCCCACCACCACCACATTTTTGTTCCAGATTTTTGCAAATCTGTACGAGATGAGTCCTAAATACTTAACAACAAAAAAAAGACAGTTAAAAAAAGTTTGCCTGTTCGTTCGTCGGCCCTGTCTTCCGCCGTGCCTCCGTCTATGCAAAACTTTAAAAGTGGCTAAGTACTCGGAACATATTTCATAATTATATCACAACCAAACTTGGTAAGATTATGTATATCTATGAGACCTCGAAAATGATCAGTGAATGAATGACTTCACTTAAAGGTCAAGCTAGTCACAAAGTCAGCAAATGTTAGCCAAACATGAAAAATTTTCACAAAATGTTACAATTTTCAATTTAAAAATAATATTGAACTTATTATTTTTTGATGCGCGGCTTGAGTTAGATCCTGTATCGGCCAGCGCCTTGAGCAGCTCTTGAGATGAAAAGGCGCTATATAAGAATGATAAAATAAATAGTAAATATTAATGAGACAGACATGTCACATACATTTGGTCAACCTTGCTCCAAGGTCAAGGTCACTGGACCTATCCAAAGTCGGTCATATGGATACTTTGAAGTGAACTTAACCTTAAACTATGTGACATTAAAAAGTCCAAACTTGTTGTAGATAAAGATAATAGATTAATCTCTCATATAGGTACCTTTATTTTTGTTGTTGTTGTTGATCTTAAACTAAGTTCAGGGTCATTTTATGCTTTACAAAAACATTACAAAATTGGTCATGGTGTAGAAGAATGGCTCCATATTTGACCCATTTGTATGCATCAACATTTGATTGTAACACTTAAAATCGCGGGATACCGGTACGAAATACCGATACGACCTAAAAGTACCGCGGTAATACCGGTACGACTTTGACTCCACGATACCCAGCTCTACTCATTTTCAAGCAGACTATTGAAAGTTTTATAAGGAGCGTGTAAGCCTTATATGGGCTTTGCCCCCTTCTGGTTTGGTTTGGTCGGACTGCTGGGTGAATCGGTGTGTGGTGAGATTTCTAAAGGAGTTACCAAAAGTAAAGAAAAACAAAGTGTAGTCGGCAAAAATGTTGGTTTCAATTTTTAAAATTGGACTTCCTAGGAAGTGAGATTAACTTTAAATTAAAAAGCTTTTAAACACGTGTGAAAACTTGTCAAATTGTCTGTGAACTTATGGTTTTTCTACAGGGCTGTTTGAAGAGTCAACGGATCTCTTGAGGTGTTGTATGTAAAAATGTAATCCTAACCCTGTATTAATCATGTACGAAAATAACGTACAGCTTCGCGTAGCTTCACCTTCTTTTTTAGTGTAAAGTTGTATACTCGAAACTGCACTGCTATTGGTATTTCCAGTGTCCAACAAGGTTAAACCTAAAATAAAAATTATATTTTCAAGATGTTTTATGGAAAGGGTTTTGGTCTCAAGGGTTTCTGACTCACAATACGTGCAGAAAATGCGAGTCTATGTATTCACACAAACACCCTCCCGCCTGCCCTCTCCACCCAACACTCTGCCCCTTCCTCCACCCCAACCCTCCACACCCACCCCCCAAAAAAAAGAAGATAATTAAGATTTTTGCAAATCTGTTTCAGATAAGAGTTCTAAATAGTCCCAAAATTATATTTAAATGATTTGTTCCCGCTGTCCGTCTGTGCAAAACTTTCAAGTGGTTAAGTCCTCGGAAACTATTTTATTTAATCACAACAAAACTTGGTACGATAGTGTATATCCATGAGACCTTGAAAATGATCAATGAATGAATGACTTTATTTAAAGGTTAACAAATGTTAGTTTAAAAAAAACGATTGTTCATTTAAAAAAAATTGTTTTCCAAAGTTCAACTTACAATTCTTTGACGCATGATACTTATTAATTACATTACATTAAATTATATGATTATTGCTTTAGATCCAGCGGACTCTTCCCAGCCAAATCAGGACCAGCATAGCCGAATCAGGACCACAAAATCAAGACCACAACTTCGCTGAAAGAGGACTCGCCCCTGATCCGCATAAAAGATCTGCCGAAACAACCATACAGGTAACACTGAAGGCACTCCACCAGCCGGTACCTTTATATTAAAGACATCCCACGCAGGGGACGCTGAGGCTATACTCTAATTTATCGAACCCCCGTTTACAAAAACAAAATAGAATATAAACATCATTATAAAATATCGTCAAAACACATACATATAAAATGACTACATTGCCAAATAATAACATCATAGGAAGCCCCAGTGACCACCTGGCAGAAAGCGTCCAATATGTCCAAGCTGATCCAACAGACCTCGCACACAAATGAGGAATTTTGTCCCGGAAGATTTTTTTTAAAGGTAGGTGACTGGTCTAGCGAAAAAGAAGATAGTATAGTAGATTGATATAACAGAGTAGGAATGAGAAATAACAAAGGAGATCGACAGCGACAGTGGGAATTTAAAGCACTACATTTTCAGAAAGTGAGGATACTATTTATACTGAAACCCCCGGCACCCCCACGGGGGAAGCTACCTATCAATAGAGAGCTTTAGATCGACCAACAAAACTTGGTTCGCAGTGATCCCTTTCGTTTCCGGTTATGCAATCGGTAAATCCTTGCGAACTTTTCTTCGTGCCTGTGGTTCTGATGCGGCACCGACTTTAGTTGCAGAGGAACTTGTGTTCGTCCTTATCCAGGAAAGGTAAATGCCATCATAACTTTCTAATTTGCGGAGATTGTTTTCGTCAGAAACGCACGAGTCTTTAGATTAGGTCCATCACGGGCTAAGAAAACATACACTTCTACCAACGAAAGTCTAGTTGAAGTGTAGGATAGGGCTTTGGCAATTTTTCGTATGCTTTTTGTTTTTGGAACACAAATTAGAGAGTTTCTATGGCCCCAACTTGTATTCATTGCCTACGCTAGACTACTTACTAGCCCGTTTAACATAGACTTAAAGCAAAACTTATGTTCCAATCTCAAACGGAACCACAAACTCCACCGTTATTTTACATCTGAAAGCAAAACCAGCCCCAAAACACCACCCTTTTTAAGAGCAAAGTACACCTATTTTAATGAAGCAAAACAACAACAACAACAACAACAACAACAACAAATGATAAGAGAATACAATCAAAGCATTTATTCAAGCTTACTTTTATAACAATTGACCCGATATAGGCAAAAAATACCAGACACTTACATGAGAATGATGATTCGTCAAAATGATGAAAATTCCGCATTTTTACCACATAATAGTCTGTGTTTTCAGGCAGCGAAGTGGTCTGCGTTATGCAAATGAGGAGGTCGTGACCTTCCGGAAGCGCAAAAGCTATGACGTAGGCGAAGGAGGGGGAGGAGTGGGAAAGAAGGGGAAGGGGGAGAGGTCTTCTCACGAAAAAGAACTACGAACCAAGTTTCTGCGCTTCCTAAATCTCTCTATTAAGACACATCATTTTGGTCATCTTCGTTCCAAGGTCAAGGTCACTGGAGTTTTGCAAAGTTGGTTCATATGGGTGCTTTGAAATGTCCTTGACCCTGAACTATGAGAAATAAAGTCCGAACTTGTATTTTGAGATTATATATGTCCTATCCTATCCCGTAACTCGGAAGTCGTTGGGGCACCACAAATCATCGTTTAACCAGCGTACGCCATCTTCCTCCGTCCTCAGCAATCCTGATGGCTTCGCTCAGTGTCAAGCCAGTCCATTCTCGAATGTTGCCCTCCCACCTCTTTTTCGGTCTCCCTCTCCTTCTACCTCCTTGCACAGTGCCTTGCAGGATGGTCTTTGCAAGGCCGGATGATCTAGTGACGTGGCCGTACCATCGGAGTTTCCGTTTCTTCACCACTGTGAGCAGGTCATCGTGTTGTCCAATGGCTTGTGTGATGGTCGGTCGGACTTTGTCGTTGGTGATGTGCTGGGTATAGGAAATGCATGTCCAGAGAACAGAGAAGAAGAAGAAATCCTCCAAATTCTCCGAGAAGAAGTTGAGGCAGCAGTGCAGTCGCTGAAGAAAGGGAAGTCAGCGGGAGTGGACTACATACCGTCGGAATTGCTTCAAGCAGGAGGAGAAGCGATGATTGACGCCCTCACCATTATCTGTAACAAGATCTGGCAGAGTGGAGAGTGACCTACACCATGGACCCAGTCGCTTGTCATCACTCTTCCCAAAAAGGGTAAACTTCAAGAGTGTGAAAATTACCGCACCATCGGCCTTATCAACCATCCCAGCAAGGTCATCCTGAAAATAATACTCAACAGGTTGAAACCCCAAGCTGAATAAATAATAGCTGAAGAGCAAGCAGGATTCAGAGCAGGGCGAAGCACCATTGAACAGATTTTCAACCTCAGAATAATCTGCGAGATATACCTACAGCACCAACAACATCTATATCATGTGTTCAAAAATCCGTTTGATCGAGCCTGGCATGCAGCTCTATGGGCAACCATGAGAGTGTACATTATCAGCCCGAAAATTATTGAAGTCATTAAAAGCCTGTCTTACAAGGCTACCAGTGCAGTCCTCCATAACAGCGCCATCGGAAACTGGTTCAGAATAACAATCGATGTGCGTCAAGGATGCCTACTCTCTCCAACCCTCTTCAACATCTTCCTAGAGCGCATCATGTCAGATGCTACACCAGCTCAATGCCTATGTGAGCAGCACTGTTTAGTGCCTCCACATTTTGCTTGCTGCCGTCTATTTATAGCTTTCCTGCACCCTCCCTTCCAGTGAAAGGAAAGGAAAGGAAGCATCGGCGAAGCTATTTATAGCTAGCCTGGTTGACTTAACCTCAAAACTAAAAAGCTTTGGTTTGAGTCGCTGTGGCTATATATATGCCCTCGCAGGTCACGAAGGCACAGTCAGCACAGGGGATAGAGCAATCTCCAACCTTTGTTTTGCGGATGACATTGATGGATTGCCTGGAGAGGAACAAGAACTTAAACCGCTGGTACAGAGGCTTGACACCACCTCCAGAGCTTATGGAATGGAAATAAGTGCAGAGAAGACCAAAATGATGACCAACAACACCAATGGCATCAATATGGACATCAAAGTCCAAGGCCAATCCCTCAATAGCTTCAAATATTTAGGAGCCATTGTATCGGACAATGGGGCCCGACAGAAAGTCATATCCAGAATCGCGCAAACAACTGCTGCCCTGGCAAGGTTGAAGCCCGTTTGGAAAGACAAGACCATCAGTCTACATTCCAAGGTAAGGCTGCTGCGCTCTTTTGTCATCTCCATCTTTCTATATGCTTGCGAAACATGAACCCTCACAGCAGATCTACAACGAAGAATACAAAGCATGGAGATGAGGTGCTACAGAAGAGACTGATCTCCAATTATGAACTACAACTTGAGAGAGAGAAAGACAGAGGCAGACAGAGAGACAGACAGAGAGACAGGCAGGCAGAGACAGACAGACGGAGAAACAGACAAGGTGGGTGAAGGAGGTAGGGGACTGAGGAGTGTGTTAAGCAGGTTGAGAGAAGTAAAATCCTAGTGCATATATGTTAGTTGGTTAAGACCTTACTCTTCTGTTTCGTGTTATTCTTATGACATATGCGTGTACAGTCATGTCAGTCTGATGATTCTTCTGTCTTAATTATGTCTTACGAGATAGAAAAAGGAGATTGGACAGCTTTAAATAGATCAAAGGCAGTCTAAACCCGCAAGTCAACAGTTCATTTCATGGTGTGCGCTTTTCTACCCCACCTCCCCAACCCCACAGCTCAGTGCCCCACCCCCGTCAATTCCACCCCACCACTCTCTCCCTCTCTCTCCATCCCTCCCTCCCTTTGATTTCCTGTTGGGGATGAAAATTGTCATTTTCTGTGGCGTTTCCTGTGAATAATGTATAGCTCAACGTCCTCTTGTCCCGTACACAGGTCTCAAGGGCGGATCAGCAGGTTCACGCGGGAGGGTGCACTTTTTTTCTTTTTTTGGGGGGGGGGGGGGGGAGGGGGGGAATTGAGAGAAGTTTTTGTATCTTACCTCAGATTCATAGCAAAGAACAGTTATTCTTTCAAAACAACAGTTTATGGGCAAAACGCCCTGACATACATGTGTTACACTTTCTTTTGTTGTTGAGTTGCTACCTAATTGTACTTAGATCAAGCTGTTGCTATAACTGCTGTAAATATACATTTTAAGAATAAACAGGATTAGAATAATATTAACAAGAATAAACGACAAATAAAATAAATTATAAATATCTTTATCTCTATCCCTATCATCATCATCAAACAAAATATGTACATACCACTTCAGTGTGAGGTAGGTCACAAAATGGTTCAGTACAATATAAAATGTCTTTTCACAAAATAGAAATACTCCTAAAAACTGGTAACTAACACTAATGGTGTGCAACAACGCTAGGCTGTTGCTTCTTTGACGTCTAAATAAAGAGTGACACAATATAAAATGAACTCTTCTACTTAGAGCGGGAATGAGAGGAGTGTAAGGATTAAGGGGAGAGGTGCACTAACAAAATAAGCAGAGGTATTCTCGCCCAATTTCCGGTCTTGTCATCATGCGCTAATCATTGACACTGTGGTTGTTTAGTCTACGGGCTGGACAGTCCCCGCTTCTATCAACAATGAGCCCAGCACACAAGGAAATAAATGTTTTACATTGAAAATAAACCTCTTACATATGTGAAAATGCAAGCGACATATGACGTTTTAGCGGATGTTACACGTCATAATTGGCCCGCGTTCTTTGAAGTTGAGCTGTTACATGTCTAACATGTGTAGGCCGATTGGTGAGTGTGAGTAAACGAAAGAAGAAAGGAGGGAGGGGGTGGGGGTAACAGGAGATTGAGGCGTGAAGAGGGCAGGGATTGATATGGGAAAGAAAATAGGAGAGAATGCATCTTTATTATTATTATTATTTATCATTCTTATATAGCGCTTTTTCAGCATCTTTGGGGTAAATGAGGATTATTATTATTATTATTATTATTATTATTATTATTATTATTATTATTATTATTATTATTATTATTATTATTGTATCACTTTGGTGGAAAGACTTTAAATAAATTATTATTGTATCACTTTGGTGGAAAGACTTTAAATACATTAAACAACTTCTTCTTCTTCTTCTTCTTCTTCTCTTTCTTCTTCTTCTTCTTCTTCTTATTATTATTATTATTATTATTACATGTATTGTCCTTTATTATTATTATTATTATTATTATTATTATTATTATTATTATTATTATTATTATTATTATTATTGTCCTCTATTCTTCTTCTTCTTTTTATTATTATTATTATTATTATTATTATTATTATTATTATTATTATTATTATTATTATTATTATTATGCTGCTGCTGCTGCTGCTGATGATGATGATTAGCATGATTATTAGCATGATGATTATTATGACTATTATGGATATTCTGAATATTCTTCTTCCTTTTCTTTTTCTCCTTTCTCTTCTTTCTTCTTCTTCTTTTCCTTCTTCTTCTTCTTCTTCTTTTTTTTTTTTTGGGTCGTCCCCCCAGATCCGCCCCTGGGTCTCCTAAGTTTACTAGGTTTAGGAAAGACGGAAAACACACCCACATCTTCACAAACACAACCACCCACATAATCACACACTTGAGCGCTTGCATAGACGAACAAAACACTCACCCAACCACACACACTCACTGACTCAGTCACACACACACCCACCCACACACATACACTGTCACTCCGCCCCCTCCTACACACACACACACCCATATTCACACACACACCTTAAGTTCGATAACTTTATTACCACCAAAACCCTTAACTTTAACAACGTAGTAATACACACACCCGCACACACGCCCACACACCCACACACACACACACCCACACACACACCCACTCTCTCTTTCTCTCTCTTACACACACACACACTCACACACACGCACACTCACATACGCGCACCAAGTTGTAATAAATATACACACACACATACACCAACACAACGTTGTAACACACACACGCACACTCACGCACACCCACACAAAAGCAAGCGCAATTTGCCTTGAGCGAGCAACTCGCATAGAGCCCTGACGTTACATGATATGTTTTGAGCGTCCTTTTTTTCCGGTTTTAGCTAGAGACCCTGCAACTATGGTGCAGACTGTACAAGTCGACTCAAAACGCTTGACGTTTCATCAGTGATTTATTGTCTTAGCAAACGCTATGGTTTAGACACCGACAGCAAGGTGGCTTGTATTTGTTGATACAATGTACATACACCGGCAGTTCTTTAACCTACCCTGCTACGCACCATATGTGACAATAGAAGTTTGGCCATCTGTTAATATTGCAAGGGGATAAAAGTAAACGCTGTATAGGATCTGAAGTCAATATTTCGACACGATGACAAGGACATGCATTTAAAGTGACGTGAAGACCTATAATATTGTGTCCTGTTTCGTGTCTCCTCCTCACCTCCCTCCTCCTTCGGCCTCCACATTCACCCCACATATTTTGGTGACTAAAATTAAAACCTGCTGCTTTTATCAAGTGTTGTTACGCTGCGTTGGAGGCTTTCTGCTTATTAGTGGTCTGTTTGCTGTCACTGCAGTGCTTCCTTTTACGTGTTTTTGGTCAACAACTCGAAAGCTTGATATAAAATGTCAAATCCAGACCTGCTCATTGTTTTCTTCAGTATTAGTAGGCCTGCGTAGTAGGTTTACACCTCAGTGCTAAATTTGTGTTTAAGTCCACTTTTTTCAAATGAAAAAAAAAAAGCAAAATGTGCGTGCATGTTTGGATTGCGTCTTCATTTGCTAGATATATATATATAATTTTTAAAACTAGTTTTGTGCGCCGTCTTCGACAGGAAAACACCTGCTACGGTTATTTTGTCAGTTTTGTTTTATATCGTGTACGCTCAGTGGAAGATTTGTTTATATTGACGTCTTTAAGAAGAAGTAGTGGACAATGTACTCGTGTGTGGGTGTGTGTGGGTGTGTGTGTGTGGGTGTGTGTGTGTGTGTGTGTGTGTGTGTGTGTGCTTGCGTGTGGCCAACAATGTTAAAGCTTGGTATAAGTTTCCAAACCAGTGAACTTTGTAAAATGCTATCTTAGTAGTAAGAGACCTGCTAATTATATCATCAGTGGATTCTATCAGTATAAACTCTATCATTACAGTATACGCTTAACTCTTTTCTTTAGTGATGAAATTGTTAATGCTGACTTTTTTTTTTTTTTTTTAAACAAAGAACGATAGGAATAGACGTTGCGGATGTGCTTGTTTGGTCAACCATTTTAGTTTTTCCGGGCTATTTTCGTGGCAGAAGACGTGCAATTGTTTCGACTCGTCAGTATCATTACGTTGTAGGCTTAATCCATAGTGCTGAATTTGTACTTACGCTGAACGTTTAGAATAAAGAATAGGAATATATACAATTTAACCTGTGCGTGTGTTTGGTCAACAACTGTAAGAAGGTACATATAAATCTCAAACCCTATCTATTGTTTTGGGTGAGGCAATAGCGTAGTGCTGTTGGCTAGAAATGTCTCGCCTTTAAGCAATTTCGAGCTCAGCTACAACTTGGATGGGTGACCATACGTGGAAGGCTACAACCAAACGACACACATAGCCTGAAACACACCCCACTCCACCCAGCTGTGGATGGGCAACCTGGCTCTATTTAAAACCGGGGAAGGTAAGGCAGCGAGAGAGAGGAGAGGGGCAACACCCTCATTAAACTAGCCCAGAGAAAAAAGAGGGATCCCCAACGATCAGTGAATGAATCACTTCAATTCAAAATTACAGAGTCGGCAAATGTTAGTAAAAAAAAAGTTTTTTTGTGTGTATTTCATTTTTTTCCGGATGTTTTTGATACGAACATGATTTTTTTGATCCATGATACACATTAATGAGACACACATGCCACGAAAATTTGGTCAACCTTGCTCCAAGGTCAAAGTCCCTGGAGCCGTCCAAAGTCGGTTTTTATGGGCACTTTGAAGTGACCTTGACCCTAAAATCAGAAATACAGAGTCCAAACTTGTTGTATGTAGAGATAATATTGATCTTTCATAATTATGTGTTCTGTTTTTGCGTTGATCTTGAAGGTCAAGGTCATTTCAGGCTATACACGAACTTTTTTTTTAAATTGACCATCTTGCAGTGTAATGACTACATCTGACCCATAATAATTATGCGTCAACATTGGGTTCATTGATCATGCATGAGCATCAGAGGTCATGTGAATGCAAGGTCATTCCAAGGTCAAGGTTAATTTCATAATGAAAACTTCATCTTTTTGGCGCAAAATCCGCCGGTTTCCTTTTACCATTTAAAAAAAAAAACTTTTCCGCCGAGAAAAAAGTAAGAGAGAGTGAGTGAGAGAGATGGTGAGAGAGAGAGAGAGAGAGAGAGAGAGAGAGAGAGAGAGAGAGAGAGAAAAGAGAGAGAGAGAGAGAGAGAGAGAGAGAGAGAGAGAGAGAGAGAGAGAGAGAGAGAGAAGATATCAATTTTATTTTGCAAGGGTAAAAGAATAAGCGCTGGATGCGCTTTTTTACATTTTGCCCTTGGGGCTTTAAAAATAACTATTAAATACAACTCAAGGTTAGAGAAAGAGAGAGAGAGAGAGAGAGAGGATCCAGACTATATAAATGGAAACCATCGATTTGTTGTTTCAGAAGGTATAGTCCCCTTCCCCCCCCCTTTCCCAGTCCCCTATTCGCTATATTATGTCACATGGGACTTTAATCTAGCTACATAACCTAACCTTGTTGTTTCACCCGGCAAAATGCATACTATGCGTCACAAAACTTCAAAACGTCACGCCAAAGACATGGACGACACGTCACTACCGAAACATTGTGCGTGAACTCATCCTGAATCACGATCCTATAAGCTTTGACTGCCGAAATTCATAGTCGTCGGGTTTGCGTCTTTTATTTCCGGCAGATCAAATCTTTCTGCTAATCAGTTGAATGCCTAATGAAACCGCGTTTATCGAATACGCACCTCTACACTGGCGACACTTACGATAGCGTACGTTTCCTTGACATAATTATTGTGAAAGGATGAAGATTCGTCATTTTTATGTTCGATGATCGGTCCATTAATACACTCCAACTAATTTTCAGTGAATCCTTGTGATGCAGTTGCATGGGGAAGTGCGTCATGGACATTTTCGACGTCATTGTGGATTTTTTACCGGGAGCCCGTAAATTGCGTCATTGTTTGTGAACACGAATAAAATGGTGGTTCAGTTAATACATTTCAGACCAAGTGCACATTGTAGCTATATTATATATGCAACATACGTGATTGTGTGACCAGCAGCCATTACAAAAATGCCGAAACCAACGTTGAGGTGGCTAGGTAAGTTGTACTTTTATAATCTGTGAAGTATTCGGGTCGGGAATCAGAACGAGCCGTTTTTCGGTCTGTCTGTCTGTCTGTCGGTCTGTCTGTCTGTCTGTCGGTCGGTCTTTCTCGCCGTATCTCAGGAACCATTTAACGAAAATTGACCCAACTTCATAGGGCCATTATCTGGGTTAGTGTCCTGCACCCTCCCCTGCCATCATTATGCGCTCTACCGCAAAGGTCAAAGTCGCTGGGGTCGATTCTTTGCAAAATATATTGTGCTCAGTCCCCCACCCTCCTCCCACCTCCCCAATCAAAATAAATAAATAAATAAATAAATAAATAAATAAAATTTAAAAAAAAAAACCGGCTGGACCGATTTTGATGACTTTTTTTGTTGTTGTTGTTGTATACATGATGTACTTGATTTAATGGCCAATCAGTGACCACATGGACCCCCGTTGGGGTGCCGGGGGTTTCAGTATAAATAGTATCCCCACTTTCTGGAAATTTAGTGCTTTAAATTCCCACTGTCGCTGTCTTTCTCATTTGCTCTTTTTCACTCCTGCTCTTTTCTATCAATCTGCTATACTATCGTCTTCTTCGCTAGACCAGTCTCCTACTTTTTTTTCTTGAAAACTCTTCCGGGACAAGACTCCTTGTTTGTGTATGAGGTCTGTTGGATTAGCTTGGGAATATTGGACGCTTTCTGCCAAATGGTCACTGGGGCTTCCTATGATGTTATTATTTAGCAATGTAGGCATTTTATATGTATGTGTTTTGTTGATAATTTATAATGATGTTTGTATTCTATTTTGTTTTTGTAAACGGGGGTTCGATAAGTTGGGGTGAAGCCTCAGCCGTCCCCTGCGTGGGATGTCTTTATTGTAAAGTGACTGGCTGGTGGAGAGCTTTCGGTTTTACCACTAGGGTTGTTTCGGCAGATCTTTTATGCGGATCGGGGGTTGTCCGGTCCTGATTTGGCTCGGAAGAGTCCGCTGGATCTAAAACAATAATAATGTAATGTAATGTCGTGACCACATGTGCCGGTAAGGGATCATACATCGGGCATATGGATCAGTATGACGACCATCTTGCGCCAAAACCTAATAATTACAAATATTATGAGATAATTATAAATAATAAGGGAAATTTACAATTACCATTGCAAAATTACAAATACCTTCGCGTGATCATGTTTAATTTTCTGTTTTGCTCTAGCAGTCCGCTTGGAAATGCGCCAAAACCGAAAATTGTTATTATCACGTAATAATTACAAATTTCACTTAATATTTACAATTTTTGACGTGATCATGCATAATTCTGGCTAAGGAAGTTTACTAGCGCCAAAACGTGCATTTACAGATATCAGTAATAATGGTAATTTAAACGTGTGCTGTGTAATTCACATATATGACGACATACTATCGCCAAAACCTGATAATTACAAATATCATGGGATAATTACTAAAATCAACGATATATTTACAGTTAACACGTAAACATTGTAATTATTAAGAGAAAATTAAAATTTTCGGTTTTGGCGCATTTCCAGACGGATTGTGTTACGTTGAGACGCGCGTGATGGTGCGTGTGAAATGCGCACGATATTATGTGTGAAGCGCACGCGATAGATCTGTTCATTTTATTTTGCAACGCATGCAGTAATAGAGTGTATTTATCTTTGATTTGATTTTGCGTTGTTATTAGTAGAGGCTTTGTGTAACGTTAGTGTTTTTAGTTGGTCGATATTATTTGAGAATTTTCGAGAATTGGTTGTTTACTATCGATCGAAGCGTATGGATTGTTCTGTTGGTTACCATGGAAGCTTCCATTCCAAATAGGGTTGTGTCACGTGAGAAAGTAATGATGAAATTAATTTTGATTGGTTGTGGTGTTTCATGTAGGATATTCTCGTTTGTTCCCGAGTATGTAGAGACTATATAAGTGCCGCACTGTTTCAAAGTGTGTTCAAAATAGTCTCCTCTCTGAAAATCCTTATCGGGAAGAAAGGGGACTATAAACTGATTAAAATATAAAAAAAAGTGTGTTGTTGTTGATAGTGAGTTGGAAAGTAAAAAGTTGAGAGTGGAAAAGCGATTGTATGCAGTTGTTGATGTGTGCTGAATAAAAGTGGAAAACTTCATACGTCGACTCTGTGACTTGTATGCTGATTGAACGGGTTGCGTGGATAAACGAATCTGAGCTACACTCATCAGTACTTCAGCATTGGGGCTGAATCAACTACTGATAAAACACCAACATCAAACGGAGTGTAACAGATTGCTAGATCCAAAACTGAAAATTAAACATGATGACGCGGAAATATTTGTAATTTTTCAAAGATAATTGTAATTATCCCTTGATAATTGTAATTATCCCATGATATTTGTTATTATCTCGTGATATTTGTAATTATCAGGTTCTGGCGCTAGGAAGGCGTAGCAAATACTGATAATTATTAATGAGCGTTGTGGATTGCCCGTTTCTCTGTAAATTAAACAGAACACGTGTTAGGCCTATTTTTAATTATCTCGGGAAACGTAACTATCGGTTTTGGCGCTTCCTTTCGTTTACTAGGTTTATGTAGTATCATAATCAGTTCTTGTCAAAGTTCACCACCCAACACGTAAAAGTAAGGGTGCCGGGGGTTTCAGTATAAATAGTATCCCCACTTTCTGGAAATTTAGTGCTTTAAATTGCCACTGTCGCTGTCTTTCTCCTTTGTTCTTTCTCACTCCTACTCTGTTCTATCAATCTACTATACTATCTTCTTCTTCGCTAGACCAGTCACCTACCTTTTTTCTTAAAAAACTCTTCCGGGACAAAACTCCTCATTTGTGTGTGAGGTCTGTTGGATCAGCTTGGGAATATTGGATGCTTTCTGCCAAATGGTCACTGGGGCTTCCTATGATGTTATTATTTGGCAATGTTGGCCTTTGATATGTATGTGTTTTGTTGATATTGTATAATGATGTTTGTATTCTATTTTATTTTTGTAAACGGGGGGTCGAAAAATTAGAGTATAGCCTCAGCGTCCC
Organism: Oncomelania hupensis; assembly: GCA_036898135.1. Classification (NCBI taxonomy): domain Eukaryota; kingdom Metazoa; phylum Mollusca; class Gastropoda; order Littorinimorpha; family Pomatiopsidae; genus Oncomelania; species Oncomelania hupensis. Next base: position 31,374,258 of record CM072511.1, read on the forward strand.
CTGCGTGGGATGTCTTTATTGTAAAGTGACCGGCTGGTAGATTGCCTTCAGTGTTACCACTAGGGTTGTTTCGGCTGATCTTTTATGCGGATCAGGGGAGAGTCCTCTTTCACTTCTCTGGTCCTGATTTGGCTCGTAAGAGTCCGCTGGACCTAAAGCAATAACCATAGCGTAGCGTTTAGAACTCAAGGCCGCGGGCCAAGGTCAAGACTTGCTACGTCACGAAAATTAGCCACGTGGCCACATAGACACAAACACGCGGAATAATGGCAACGTTTGAAAGATTTCCTGTGCGTGGCATTACTTTCTTAACAAATCAGGCTACATGGAAACACACAGTATTTATTTATAAGTGTTAAGACTATGCTGAACATTTGCCGAAGTTAGCCTATTATGATAGAAAGTAAAATCTGGAAGTGAAAACCCCAAATCAAATTTTAAAAACACACCAGGGTATAGATGTACATACGAATACAGGCCGTATAACCAATAAATGCTATATACGAGAGAGAGAGAGAGAGAGAGAGAGAGAGAGAGAGAGAGAGAGAGAGAGAGAGAGAGAGAGAGAGAGAGAGAGAGAGAGAGACACAGAGACAGAGAGAGAGACAGAGAGAGAGACAGAGACAGAGAGAGAATCTGAACCCAAAAAGCACCCAACAAGAACGCTGCAGTTGCAAGAATTTTAAAATATCATCATACAGGCCTGTATTTTGCAGCCAGTATGGAGTTATGTTGCTTTCATAACTTACGAGTGTGAGGACTGCAAACTTTGCGAGATGCAACTTAGTTTATCACATGAGAAACCAAAGTATTGAACAATATTTAATAACCTTGTTTGTTTCTTACCTGATGTGTAGTGTAGTGGGATGGGAAAGACCATGACCCGATTCAGTGATTGATTGATTGTTTATTGACTGATTTGATGATTGATTGATATTCTTAATTAACCTATTTTCTTATCTTCATGATTTTACTTCACTTAACTGTCGATGATGAGTGTTCGTGATGTGTTTGTGTGGGTGTATGTGTATGTGTGTGTGTGGGGGGGGGGAGGGGTGTGTGTGTGTGTTTTTAGTTTGTGCTTGTAATTGTATGGTAGGACATTTGCTTATAAGATCGTGTGACAATGTTGTGATACCTTGTCTCACATTTCACTGCTTTTAAACTTAAAATAAATAAATAAATAAATATGAGCTGCTTCTAAATATTGTAATTGCCCTATGCGGATAAATAAAGTTGTATTGAATTGAATTGAAAGGATCGGGATTTTTTGCAATCGGTCTGCCAAATACGAAGTGCTTGATACACAAAAACTTGTCATGGAATACTTTGATGTAGTCGGAAATCAGAACGAGCTAAAATGTGTCTGTCTGTCGGTCGGTTTGTCGGTCCGTTATTAGCCATATCTCAAGCACATTTGGACAGATTTTGACCAAACTTTATAGGAACACTACACCGGGTTAGTGACCAGCTTTTTGAGCTATCGCATTTGCTCTAACTCAAAGGTCTGCCAATTCTTTGTTAAACATGTTTTGCGTTATATCGCAAGAGCGGCTGGACCGGTTTTGATGATTTTTGGTATACAGGTGCATTCAGCTCATGGCCAATTATCGCAACGTGTCCGGGGACGTTAATCTACGCAAGTCAAGTCAAGGCCAATTATTCCGTGATACGTTCATAAGTCAGTCGGTCGGTAGGTCGCGCCTTCGGTCGGTATTTTTCGCTTTTGTGCTCAAAACACTTTATTGCAGTTTCTCAAACATTAATTGACTGCTTTTGATTATTGTTGTTATGCAAAGGCTTTAACTACTGCCAGCTTTTATGTCATTAACAATTTATTTGCATTTTCTCAAAGGTCAAGGTCGCTGAGGTCTATCATGTTCCAAACACTTTTTTCGCTGTATCTAAAAACTGCCCGAGCAGATTTGATAAATTTCAGCTAGCAGATAGTTGAGATTTATGGCCAATAGTTTTATGTTTTCACTTTGCTTCGTTGGAATAAATCCAAGACAGAAGAGAGCCCCACGAACATTTACCATTTTGTAAATGCTGGTTTTCAGCTATGTGTGAATGACCAAAAATATCTTTGAATGGCTTGCAAGAATTGATTTTGCTGTTGTTGTTTTTTGCATGTGCGTAAACAAATCAGAACCCAAAACAACACAAATTTAATTTAAAGATTTGCCAATGTGTGTTGCTGTCTGGAAATAAATTTGTGATCCCTTTGCTATCGCGTTTCTTTTACCGTCATTAATTTCTTTTCTGCTTAGACTATTTCTTTTCGTGTCAAGTTTTCACTTCGTGTCCTCGAACACGGAAGTGAAAAAGAAGTACGCTGTCAAGGAAAAACAGAAGTACGCTATCAAGGATTTTTTTAATGCTGAAGGTATTTTTGCCAGTCTTCTAAAGTTAGGATGAGTGCCTGATACCCAGTATTCAACTTGCTTCGCTTTCCAAGTTAAAGCCTTCTATTTTCTTAAAGTGTATCTGAATGTCACGACCAAAGTGCAATGGGAAAAAAACGTCCATTTATAACATGTTTGATTCACGCTGAAAGATTAATATTTACATCCGTTGGGATGCGGGGTTTTCTGTTTCAATCGTATTCCCACTTTGTGGAAATTTAATGCTTTTAATTACCACTGTTTCTTTCATTCTCATTTGTTCTTTTTCGTTCCTAATCTGTTCTATCAATCTACTATCTTTTTCGCTAGATCAATCACCTTTTTCTTTTCTCTTGAAAACTCTCCCGAGACTCCTCGTTTGTGCATGGGGTCTGTTGGGTCAGCTTTGGAATATTGGACGCTTTCTGCAAAGAACGTACAGCTTCACAAAGAAGGATCATAACGCCACACCGCTATATAAAAAGTGATGACAGATGCGTTTGGCGCGCACCAAGCGGAGAGTCTGAACGCTCGTTGCAAGGGACGTAATCCTCTGCTTAGCAATACGTAAACAAACCTTGCCGCAGGACTTTTTTGAACCCTAAACATTATCCTTTTGTAGTAAAACGAACTCAAAAATGTTTTATTTATACAAGTAAATACTTTTTTTAAATTCACATTAATTACCAAAGCTGTTCGATTCATGATTTTATGCAGACCTATCACACAGTAACTGACCAGCAAAAAAGTGTGACATTAAAAACAAACACGGTGCTTGTCTTTATTATAGATTCATTAGTGCGCAACCACTTGGCAACAAACCTGTTAATTAATGCAATTATTCAGTATTACTGAATTGCTCTTGTTGTGCAGTTATTGCCTTGTTTTCTCCTTTATATGAAAGTGTGAATCTGCCTATTAATTGAGTGCATGACTGCGTGTGTATTAATTTGTGCTATAGGCCTACACATGCAACAGGTTGTTTTTTTTCTACTGAGAAAGCTCGAGTGCATTTATAACTTTTGTCTGAACTTGTTATGAAATAACTTCATAACGCATTTCTGTGTAGCCTACTCAGGCCTATGTGTGCAACTGTATAATAGGCATATTTGCCGAGAAAAAGAAATCGGTGACCAGACATATAATAAGACAGGAAAATGAAATCAGTGACCAGACAGTTAAGAAGACGGACAAGCAAGTGAAAATGAACAAAAACAGTGTATTACTGAACTTGCATGTCATTTAATTGTATTACAATACAACATGCAACAAATTGAAACATAGCCATGTAAAGTGCCAAAGCACAAAAACGTGCCCAAAGTTAATTGATAAGAATTTAGAGAAGCAATATGAATTATTAGGAAATCTACACACACACACTTGATTCTGAAGAAACATTTTGATTTTAATAATTCACTTCACTTTTAAAACTTATGTTTCCTGGCAGGCTCGCCAAATTGTCATAATAATTATACATGAAATTGAAACGCAGGCAGGCTCGCCAAATTGTAATAAAGTGTTCTTCATCTTGCGTGTTTTAAAATAATTATCTTTACTCTCAGAAGAATCCTACAAACTTGATATTAGTTTGTAAACAGTTTTTAATGTTTCAATTTTACGTATACTCGCATTCATCAAAAGGCCTTTCTTATAGAATTACTCAAGTTGAGACAGGGAGATAAACTAAAAACACTGAAGACGTAAAATACACAACAGTTGGAACACAACACCGATTTACATTTTGCTAATTTTATGGTTCTCTTCTTCCTCACATAAGATAATAGAATAATAATTAAAACGGAATTCAAAAAAACTATATTCAAGAAAACTATAAGTCTTATAGTAATAAAATAATAAGTAGCTGAACTTTAATATGAATTTATCTCATGCTTGCAACCTCCTGCAGCTTCACACATGCTGTCCGCCATGTTCCCAACACTAGCCGGCTAGCAAAGCTTCCGACTTCCCGCTTGGGGGCTCTGGGTGTTTTCGATTTTTCACACTTTTGAGTTAATATTATGCACCTTCTTTGTGAAGCTGTACGTTCTTTGCTTTCTGTCACTCGGGCTTTCTATGATATTATTATTTGGCAATGTAGGCATGTGTTGTGTTGATATTTTATAATGATGTTTGTATGCTATTTTGTTCTTTGTAAACGGTGGTTCGATAAATTAGAGTAAAGCCTCAGCGTCCGCTACATGGGATGCCTTTATTGTAAAGTGACCGGCTGGTGGAGTTGTCGTACCATTAAGGTTGTTTCAGCAGATCTTTCAACCAAGTTGTTGTCCTGATTCGGCACTTTGCAGTCCGCTGGACCCTGTAAACAATGATTAACAAAATAAATTAATATTTTCTTATATATTCGTACATTTTTTATCTTTCTGGTATTTGCGAAAACATTGACCTCATTTGACTCGAAACACCGCGTCTCTAGCCTGTAGCAGACGCTCTTTTGAAAGCATAGCTTTGGTTACTTGCACTTTCTCATTCCTACTCTGTTCTATCAATCTACTATACTATCTTCTTCTTCGCTAGACCAATCACCTACCTTTTTTCTTGAAAACTCTTCCGGGACAAAACTCCTCATTTGTGTGAGGTCTGGTGGGTCAGCTTGGGAATATTGGACGCTTTCTGCCAGGTAGTCACTGGGGCTTCCTATAATGTTATTATTTGGCAATGTAGGCCTTTTATATGTATGTGTTTTGTTGATATTTTATGATGACGTTTATATTCTATTTTGTTTTTGTAAACGGGGGTTCGATAAATTAGTGTATAGTCTCAGCGTTCCCTGCAAGGGATGGCTTTATTGAAAAGTGACCGGCTGTTACCACTAGGGTTGTTTCGGCAGATCTTTTATGCGGATCAGGGGCAAATCCTCTTTCAGGGAAGTTGTGGTCTTGATTTTGTGGTCCTGATTCGGCTCTTTGCAGTCCGCTGGACCCTGTAAGCAATGAATAACTAACTAAGTAACCCTGATGAACAATCACGATGATGCATTATCGTACATGATCTAGACATACAAAGGGCTATTGTATGTGCCGTATTTTGTTGCTGTACAAATGCAGCCTCACTCATTTACATGCTTCTTCAGCAGGTATTGTAGTAATGGCATTAACAGTGTTGCCCTCCTCTAGATCAAGGTGCTGTAGAGATCAAACTTAGGCCTCTTCGGTAGTCTTGATCAAGCGGCCGGTGACGCCACATTGTATAACAAACGCAAACTAAGTAGTCTGCGCCCTTGCGGAAAAGTGCGTCTTTGCCCGTTTGAGAAAGCTTCTTCGCAATAATTTGGATTATCAGAAACTTCTTTAATTATACAATTTAATTTAAAAGTTTAAAAATTTGACCTCAGACACGCTTCAAGATACTGTATATTACTAGCTATAATACGAACAAAAATTTTATTTTGATTCAGGATTGTGTGTGTGGGTGGGTGTGGGTGTGTGTGTGTGTGTGTGTGTGTGTGTGTGTGTGTGTGTGTGTTTCATAATATAGTACAGACAGACCTGTAGAAGATTAACAAAATTTAAATTGTAAAAATCGGTCAATATTAAGGCACTCATTTAACTGTTCAAAGTTGATAAACCTCGCACAAAAATAAAACGCGTTTTTCCCAAAAGTGGCTCGGGTGTCTAAAATTAATACAAAAGTGCACAAAAAGGCACTATATTTACACAACAAATTGCAGTACCCTCTAATAGGCTCAGAAAACAAACATTTGTGCCAGTTTCAGCAGAATATACGAAAATAATGATGCATTTATATATATTAATAATTCATATTAATGAATTGCTTCACAAAATGAAGTTCTTTTTGGGAGAACTTCTGGAATAAAATACAACACAAAAACTAATCCATTAATAGCCTAAATTGTGTTTAATAGTTAACACTTGGTACATGTAGACAATCAAGCGACATTAACCCACTTACAGACTAGTATTACTACTACCGTACTGTACTGATGTACGAGAATAACTACTAGTAGTAGGCCTAACTCACTCGAGAATTAATTATGCAAAACATAGGCCTTGCAAAATTCACAGAAATAAAAATAAAAGACTAAAGCACATGAAATAAAAATAAAAGAAGGAAGCACATGAATAAAAGAAGAAAGCACATGAAATAAAAATAAAAGAAGAAAGCACATGAAATAAAAATAAAAGAAGAAAGCACAATGTTTGCAAATAAAGCTCACCCTGGTGTTGATGTATCTTCGTTGCTTATTGCGAAAAACATGAATTCTAATCTGAATGTGTGTGGGTGTGCGTGTGTGTGTGTGTGTGTGTGTGTGCAAAGCCGTGACAACGAATGAAAACAAAATGGCGACGACTCGGAAGGGGCGTAACCATTCGTCGGGTGGTCTTGAATTTTGTATAATTTGAAAGGCTTTGCGCTCAAAAAGTGTTTTTAAAAATTAATTATTGGTTGTGATATTTAAAAGAAACATCAGGTTACCTAATAAAACAAAAATTAGAAGCAAGCAATTTTTATAAAGCCAAAAAAAAATATTTTTTTTCTTACGAAATTACATTACATTACATTACATGATTATTGCTTTAGGTCCAGCGGACTCTTCCGAGCCAAATCAGGACCTGGCAATTCCAGATCCGCATAAAAGATCTGCTGAAACAACCCTAGTGGTAAAACTGAAGGCACTCCACCAGCCAGTCACTTTACAATAAAGACATCCCACGCAGGGGACGCTGAGGAAATACTCTAATTTATTGAAGCCCCGTTTACAAAAACAAAATAGAATACAAACATCATTATAAAATATCAACAAAACACATACTTATAAAATGCCTACATTGCTAAATAATAACATCATAGGAAGCTTAGTGACCACATGGCAGAAAGCGTCCAATATTCCCAAGCTGATCCAACAGACCTCGCACAAATAAGGAGTCTTGTCCCGGAAGAGTTTTCAAGAAAAAAGGTAGGTGACTGGTCTAGCGAAAAAGAAGATAGTATAGCAGATTGATAGAACAGAACAGGAATGAGAAAGAACAAATGAGAAAGAAAGACAGCGACAATGGGAATTTAAAGCATTAAATTTCCAGAAAGTGGGGATACTATTTATACTGAAACCCCCGGCAACCCAATTTCTTACGAAATTGAAAATGCTCCCCCACAAAACGTAGTTGCTGGGCTGCGCCAGTGTCTCCTCTTTCGTTATTGGTCATTTGTTTTCTAAACAACCACTGTACATAGCCGTTTGAGACCGTAATCTGACCCTGGTTTTAGCCGTGAAATTAAGAGTCGGGTTTCTAGGAAATCGCGATCCTCTCGGAAGAGTTACCTGCCCTTGCATCTATAATATCTAATATTACGAGAGTGGTCCCTTATACGCATCAGTGTCCGGGGACGTTAATCTACCAAAGAAAGAACGTCCGAAACTGATCCGCATATATGTGATCTAATGTCCCTAGGCCATTCATAGGCTATTAGTTTTGGACGGTGAACTTGATCTTCTGATGTCATGTCAACCAAAGATTTATGAATTTTGTGCTTGAACTATTGCAAATGAGGTTTCTTCTCTTCAACGGAGATCAGGGGTTGATTTGGGGGGTGTGCACTTGTGCACATGCACACCCCCCATTGGCGGTCAAAAAAAAATTGTAGGGAGAAAAGGAGAAGAAAGAAGATTAAACAAAACTATACTAATTCCCACTCACTACACAGTTTCATGTACCTCCACGCGAAGACAGCGTGTGTGTGTGCATAAGAAGGATAGATGTTACAGAAATATTACAGCAAATCCAGTTTTATTTCTAAGCACTATCTACAGCTTTTCTGTGAAAGACGCTGAACTGATTTCTGTAGGAACTTACCTCGTTATGACCATAATCTGTAGTGCGTGTGTACCTCTAACCTTTAGTGCTCCAGTTATTTTGGGTGACCAAACTTGTACATGCATCAAATCAGTTTTGAATAAAACCGATGTGAGTGGCTATTTCTTGTGTTATTTGCAGTAACCTTACCTGTCTTTTTATAAGCCTTTATGCAAGATGTTCTGCTCTTGTAAATGTTATGATCAGAGTTTGCAGAGGGGAGTATGTGGTGGTGGGGAGAGTAAGGTGGTTAAAAGAGGACTTTTAGCACAAAACAGTATTGCTTTCAGTCCTCAAAATAATGCACCAGAGTGCACAGATTTTAACCAATTTTTTCACATTTGTCAAGAGGGACATTCCCCCGGACCTCAGCTCGCGCTTGTGGCTTCGCCACTTCGCATTAATGCTGTCAGGGAAGAGTGCACACCCACTCAACAATGGCAAAATCCGCCCCTGTAGTATGATCTTTGCAGCCGAGTAGTTTGCTCTGATGATTGATGATGGACAATATCTTACTTGCATGCCTTGCATTCGTTTATACTAAGCTATGGATCTGCCTTATGTGGAGGGGTCGAGCTGTAAAGTTCGGTAACTACTGTTTTTGATTTTGTCCGTCCGGCGTCCAAAGGCCCGGCGTAACATTTGCGCACTATTCTCTGAAACTAATGGACGGATTTAAACAACAACTTGGAATTTAGTTAGAAATTAGTTAACCTTACCAGATGACAAACAATTATGCATATCAGTCATGGTGACGTCATAATTTGTTTTGTTTTTTTCTAATCCTATATTCTCCCAAACACTGGGTGTGAGTGTGTTTGTGTGCGGGTGTGTGTGTGTCATATCCATAGCCTTAACAGTGAGTACACCATTGTGTGCTAACCACACGAGAAACAAGTGTAAACTGGGGGTGTGGGTGTGGTGGTAGAAAGGAAATGTCATTCACACACACACACAAGTGGGTTTCATATGTCCACGAAGACCAGGCGTTTGGTGTAAGTTCAGGCAAGGAATTTATTGCTTAGTGAAAGAGTCGACCCTGAAAACAAATAATGGGTCTCATAAATATAGGTATCTATAATCTTTAAATGTTTATAAAAGTAGTAAACAAAATATTAAACAACATAATCAATTGTAAACAATATATGAGAACTATAAACGCACATGATGTTTATATAACGTGGTAATCAAAACATCCGGTAGGTCACTTCCGGTGACTCAAAATTAGAGTTCACAATTATAAGTTATATGCAAAATGTACCAAAAAGGAAATAATTAAATGGGTTAAACTATAGAAGGTTACAATAAATAATGGCTTAATAAATAAACTCGACGTTTTACTACATGATGAAAATACATCATCATCATAATTATCATCATCAGCATCATTATCATCATCATCAATAATAAATTATCGATAATATATCAAACATGATAAATCTTAAACAAAAAGAATACATTATATTTTAGAATAATGATGACTTATGAAAATCCTTTTCTTCAAATCACTACATATTCCCGAAAATGTATTTCGAAGCAAGTCGAGTTCACCAAAAGATACAGAAATATATTTACAAAAGTTATATAAATATAAAACCAGAAAATAAATGCAAAGTTCGCAATCAATGCAATATTCAAAAACAAGAAAATATTCACGTACCGATTCAGTGTGAAACAGGTCCAAAGAATATAACACAAACTTGAACTTGAAAAAGTAACAATAACTAACTTTAACGCTATCACACCCTATGATACACACAGGCTGACAAAACTGACTGGCTGACTGACTGAGATGCTGCGAGCACTAAGGCTACGAAAAGACTGACAACTTCCTCTCTAATAATATTTCCAAAATCAGAATTATGTTCATGAAAAATAATCTCTGCTTTACAATTATGAAAAATACAGAAAACTTATTATATTATTATAAATGAAATCAGTCAATAGGATTTTCCATATCCGACTAGTTCAGCCAATCAAAACTAAGAATAATATTTTAAACCACGTATTTTCCGTATTTAATAATGAAAACTAATCACCAATATAATTATACAGAAAAAGTAATTATAAACATGTCTGATAAAATAGGGATAAAGAAATGTAATATAAAAAGGAACGTATAGATCAATCTTTAATACAGTATGTTTGATAAGATTTGCACAACAAAATTTATCATAAACAGTCACTCTATTACATACACCCCTCCTTGCAAAAATGTTGTCCTCAACATTTAATTCAGAAATATTTTAGGAGAGAAAAATGACATATTTTATGCGAAAAAAATTATATTCAAAATTCTAATGACAATGTCTGGTGTTATGTACAAGAGCTTAGCGAGGAATAACGGATTCCACAGCTTTTGCCAATAAACTGTTGGGATTCATCGACATAGTTCCACTAGTGACAAGTTGTGCCAACAATGCAAGTCTCTGTTCTAAGTCACTTCGCTCAAGTGACCCACGGGTTTGGTCGGTCATGGCAAACTGCCCATACATCAGCCGATCGGGCTGACGTCGGTCTCGGCCAGATCTTCTTGGCTCCTGTCGTTCTTGTTGTTCTTGAACGACTTCACGTTCTTCTTCAGTGTCATGGTTCCCCTCCCCATCACTATCCAAGGGTTGACGGTCGTCACCATCGGGTTCCATGTCACTGGCAGCCACAGACACCGCTGGATCGTCATCCTGTGTCTGCAAGTCTGCGTCTTCCTCCGACTGCTGGGCCCCTTCAACTTCTACGGTGAGTGTCACCGTTTTCTCCTCCTCAACTCTGGGTCCAGCAGCGGTCTCGTCGATGATGCCAATCTGCAGCACTTCTTCATCATCGTCACTGCAGTTTGCCGCTGGAACTGGGTCTTCTCTGGAGGGAGTTCGTAGAACTTCCTCCAACTGTCTCTTCTTCCTCGGGGGTACAGGTGGTGGTCTTTTCTGTTGGTCTGGCTCTGCTACGGTGTCGACAGGCAGGTCTCGACTCTCTGTAGGAACACTTCCAATGGGCAGAAGATGGTTCCGGTGGAGTGTCTTTCTGGTCTTCCTGTCACTCTCCTGTGCCACAACATACACAGGGATGTCTGGTTTGGGTTGCTTCTCGACGATGTAAACCTCTTCTTGCCAACGATCGGCGAGTTTGTGCTTGCCGTCAAAGGCCAGGATGCGGACAAGCACTCGGTCACCGTCCTGAAGAACTGCACCTCTGGTTCTCAGGTCGTAGGAAGTCTTCTGTCTTTGGCGTGCATCGTCGGCTGCTTTCGTGGCGATTCTGTACGCCGCTTGCAATCTTTTCTTCAGTTCCTGAGCATAAACAGTCTGGTCCCCGGAATCGGGTGTTCGATTCAGGCCAAATACGAGATCAACTGGCAGGCGTGGCTGGCGTCCGAACATCAGGTAGTACGGGGAAAAGCCGGTGCTGTCATGCCTGGTGCAGTTGTACGCATGGACCAGCGATGCCACGTGCTTGTGCCAGTGAGTCTTCTTCTCCGGTTCCAGGGTCCCAAGCATGGACAACAGCGTGCGGTTGAACCGTTCTGTCATTCCGTTGCCCATGGGATGGTAGGGAGTGGTGCGGGACTTCTCTATGCTGGCGACACTGCAAAGCTCCTGGATAACTTTGCTTTCAAAGTTCTCTCCTTGGTCCGAGTGAAGCCTCTTCGGAAATCCGTAGTAGACAACGAAGTTGTTGAAGAGAGCTTCAGCTGTAGCTCGGGCTGTCTGGTTCCTGGTAGGGATCGCTTGTGCGTAGCGTGTGAAGTGGTCGGTGATCACAAGCATGTGCTGGAATCCGCCGGACGAAGTCTCCACTGTCAGGTAATCCATGCAGACCAACTCCAACGGCTGCGTGGTGGTGATGCTGACAAGCGGCGCTGTGTTCGTGGCTGGCTTCCTTCTCAAGCAACGATGGCACTGCTTGCACCAGGTCTCCACTTGCTTCGCCATACCAGGCCACCAGAAGCGTTCTCTGACCAGCGCCATGGTTCTGTCTCGACCAGGATGTCCCACGTCGTCATGGAGACCTTGGAGGGCGCGCTTGACAAAGGCCGAAGGGAGTACAAGCTGCGTCGTTTTCTCGCCGTCTTCAGTGACTTCCTTGTAGAGAACACCTCGCTGAAAGCGGAAACTGTCAAAATTCTTGCACATGGCGAAGTGTTCTGGGGTACTTGGAAAGTCGTGACTGCGTGGACGTCTCTTGTTGCGTACGAAGGTCATTCACAAGCCTAGGACGGGATCGCTGTTTTGTGCTCTCCTCCAGTCAATGACAGAGAACTCGGCGATGTCTCTCTCGTCGGGATCGGCTAGGACGTCGACGGCAGCAGCAGACAAGCTCAGGGTCTCGATCGCCGGACAAGTCGTCGCTCAAAAGATGGTGTGCACCGACTCAGCCGCAATCTCTTCTTCGTTTGGCACCTCAGGGCTGTGCGAAAGTCGAGAAAGGGTGTCGGCATCTGTGTTCTGGTGTCCGGGTTTGTACTTGATCGAGAAGTCAAATGCCGCCAACGCTGCCAGCCATCGATGTCCCGTGGCATCAAGCTTCGCCGTGGAAAGGACATACGTCAACGGGTTGTTGTCGGTGAAGACGGTAAACTTCGACCCGTACAAATAGTCCTTGAACTTATCAGTGACGGCCCACTTCAGCGCAAGAAATTCAAGCTTGTGTGCCGGGTAGTTGCGTTCGGCCTTCCCCAAAGCTCTGCTGGCGTAGGCTATCACGCGCTTGAGTCCTCCGCTTTCCTGGTATAACACAGCCCCAAGTGCCGTTCGCGAGGCGTCGGTATGTAGCTCAAAGGGCTTCGTGTGGTCGGCGTAACCAAGGATCGGCGGTGTGGACAAAGCCATCTTCAGTCGCTCGAACGCCTGGTTCTGTTCCTCGCCCCAAGTCCACTGGATCTGCTGATGCTTGGGCTTCCTTCCACGTTGGGCGCCATTGTAAACTGGGTGTGTGGGTGTGGTGGTAGAAAGGAAATGTCATTCACACACACACACAAGTGGGTTTCATATGTCCACGAAGACCAGGCGTTTGGTGTAAGTTCAGGCAAGGAATTTATTGCTTAGTGAAAGAGTCGACCCTGAAAACAAATAATGGGTCTCATAAATATAGGTATCTATAATCTTTAAATGTTTATAAAAGTAGTAAACAAAATATTAAACAACATAATCAATTGTAAACAATATATGAGAACTATAAACGCACATGATGTTTATATAATGTGGTAATCAAAACATCCGGTAGGTCACTTCCGGGGTCACTTCCGGTGACTCAAAATTAGAGTTCACAATTATAAGTTATATGCAAAATGTACCAAAAAGGAAATAATTAAATGGGTTAAACTATAGAAGGTTATAATAAATAATGGCTTAATAAATAAACTCGACGTTTTACTACATGATGAAAATACATCATCATCATCATTATCATCATCAGCATCATTATCATCATCATCAATAATAAATTATCTATAATACATCAAACATAATAAATCTTAAACAAAAAGAATACATTATATTTTAGAATAATGATGACTTATGAAAATCCTTTTCTTCAAATCACTACATATTCCCGAAAATGTATTTCGAAGCAAGTCGAGTTCACCAAAAGATACAGAAATATATTTACAAAAGTTATATAAATATAAAACCAGAAAATAAATGCAAAGTTCGCAATCAATGCAATATTCAAAAACAAGAAAATATTCACGTACCGATTCAGTGTGAAACAGGTCCAAAGAATATAACACAAAAAGTAATTATAAACATGTCTGATAAAATAGGGATAAAGAAATGTAATATAAAAAGGTACGTATAGATCAATCTTTAATACAGTATGTTTGATAAGATTTGCACAACAAAATTTATCATAAACAGTCACTCTATTACATAAGCACCCCAAATATCTATCACACAAAACACCAGAGGGAACCATTACAATTTTATTCACACAAAAGCAAGCTAATCTATATATTTATATAACTAATTATCCCACACGCACTACCCACAATCACACTGACCTGTAATGAAAACAAAGCTAGTAAACAAACAAGGCACGGTGGTCTAATGGTCATGCTTTGGCTTGCGGATCTGAAGGTCCCGGGTTCGAGCCCTGTCCGGGCCAGTGTGTTGTATCCCTGGGAAAGACACTTTACTCCCGTTTCCTACTCCTTAGGATGAGAGTATAAACCGAGGTCTAGTCTTTGTGTCGCTTACATTCCATCAAAACGGATTGTAAAGATCCTGACGCTCATGTCCTAGACGGGTGAGTGCCGGTAACAAGAACACACCCAGCACGCACTTGGTCCTTCTCCCCCATCCCTGGCTGGCCAGGATAGTGCTCAGTTGTCCGGGCGTCAGACCATGCTTCCAAAGGCAGCGGGTGGGCGTCTCGGGTGGTTTGAGTTAGATCCTGTATCGGCCAGCGCCTAGAGTCTGGTCAAGTTCGGCGAGATAAGTGCGCTATAAAAATCCTCAATAATAATAAATTTAAAAAAATAAAATAAAAGAAATGAAATACTGATTTTCTGTAGAGTATTTCTTGCTATACAAGATCACAAGTGGCTGTAGAATAGTATAAATCATTTAACTAATTTGACAAAATATTACACTATACACTAAGGCTTAATAATATTGTAAACAGTAATAATATTTCTCAGTGCTATAAAGTATACAGGATATTTGACTATAGAAAATGCCACTCCAACTAAGCATATATAATTTTGTGAAAAGATAATACAATTGTCTTGTCTTATTTTATTTTATCTATCTACGCATGTGACTTTATACAACCGGCAACTGACATTCTTTAAAGTTAATTTCCTTGAACAATTTTATGAGGGGATAATACACAACTTTTCCTTTACGGACTTTCGAAATTAAAGTCTGGCTGGATGGCAGTCAGCGATCAGCGTGGTTCCCCCAGGTGCTCAGGTTAGTTAAAACCGCCAGGTTGTTCATAGGCTCCCAGTGGTTCCGGTCAAAGACAACCACGTCACGCCTCAAGGTGGAGATGCCAATACCAGTACATTAAGACATACACAAGAGTAGATTCTTGCATTATTAATCAACCAACATAGGAAAAATACTCACATACTCTTCTGCATCCCAGGGCACGTTACTACCCTTCTCCGTTTTATCCATTATCACTCGTTCATAAATTATCTCCCTTTATCATAATTGAACTGAACGAACTTCTCAACTCATTCATAAATTACCTCCCTTTATCATAATTGAAATGAACTTTATTATTTCCCTCTATTATAATTGGAAACAATATAGTTGTAATTTATGAATTATCTCCCTTTTACAGCCATTGAAAACAATTGATCAAATTCCGTTTATAAATTATATATCTTTTTTAGTTATTGACAAAATCGTTTTCATTTGCATTTTACTTCTCTTGACAATGCTGGCAAAGAATCTAAACTTATCATGCCTAAATTTCTTCTCTTCATGAATACTGAAAAATAATTATCAAATATAAATTATTTCCTTGCATACAAAAGCATACTTCCTTCACTAATATTTATTTTTATTCAAAAATATAATAAAATCTATACACGTTTTTACAAATATGATTGCTACCGAGCAAAATGGACACTGAGGGATTGCCTGCAGGTATTTATTTACACTACCGGTGCTTTCCTTGGACACGACGACACAACACACACAAAAGACGGCACAGGTCCGAGTGGATCACAGATATGCGCATGCAGCTCTGTTCTTTTCTTAGATCCATGAGTTCCATGACGACTGGATACTGCCTTGCAGGGGTGTTATTTATGAGTGACGACTAAACGTATAGGCGGCGTGCAAACAGAGGTCGCCGACTACCGCGAGGTACACGGTATGCACGAGTGACGACTACACGCTTGTGCCGCGTAAACTGGCGACTAAATGTAGACGTCCTCCGGAGGTCGTCTAAACGAGTCAGTCGCCGACTACAGGAAATCAAAATGGCCGTTTTCATTGCTTTTCGACACCATAATCTACAAGTTTTTCGTCGCCATCGAGTATTTTGCCGATGACGCTCTATGGAGCTCAAAGCATGTAAAGGGAAGCAATCGGTTGTACGCGCACGTCGATAGAGACATAGAAGAGAGATACTAACTTGTTAGTTGATATACTTGTGCTTGCTCACATTCTCAAATTTAATGCGCGTATCTCTCACTGCAAAAACTTGCACGGCACATGACTATACACGCCTGCCCTCATACCCATATAGCAGCAGACTTGACCAGTTTAGGGTCACCAAGCAAAACTAACAAAAACAATAGACGTGTTGAAATTACGTTATTTGCAACCTTAGCAATAAACTTTAATTTATTTTCTCTCGTTCGTTCGTTTGTTAGATTATAGTCCCCGGACACTTACGCATATATGGGACTTAACTAAAATAGCATTATAAAATTTAAACATGATAAAAGCATTCACACACAACATCCAACCTTGCTAAAAAATGGTTAAAAACGTTTATAAAACTTAAAAGTAAATTGGCGGGCGGTAATAACCGGGCGCCGTAATTTGGTAACAGCTGAAGCACATATACCGTAAGTTAATTTGGATAACACACAAGAGGTCCAGAGGACCGGAACGTTTATACACGTCCTCGTAGCTGTAGAGATGCTAAGCCCTACACATTTGAGAGATTCAAAGGCGAACGGCGAGTGGGGAAACCCCAACACATCCGTCGCCATGAATCCCTAAAAATATAACTATTAAAATGTGGCAGTCATGTAAATTACATACTAAAATCTTAAAATGCAGTTCCATAAAATTAGAACTAAGTTATGAACATGATCAGATACGACAAATTACTGGCGCATTTATAATCCTGGATGCTCACCATTAACACACGTGTTAACCTTGACATCGAGGGGGAGAGTTTCCATCAGGCCGAGGACCCCAGGACGTAGTTTAAATAATTACATACTTTGTAACTATTGCTAATTCAAAAATTATTCACTTAATAAATTAAATAACTATAAACTTTACATTTCGCAAACAGCAAAGCTGCAAGCAACCAGTAATTAACACAAAATTATACCATGCAGAACATAGAAAACCAAGCATTGAAAGCAGGCAACGAAAAGCAACTAAGGCCATGTGCAGTCCAACTGGACGGCTCCACAGCAAAAAGCGCTATTAGGAGCCACAATCAAGATAAATCTATTGCAACAATAAATAACATAACTATACCCAAGAAGGCGGCAACAAATCAAACAAATTTCTGAGCAACAACCAATCTGTGAGCAACAAAGCGTGTTATTTATTTGTAAACCATGCAAGCTGTTAAAGCAATCAAGCTATAACCAACAACGAGCAACAAGCATCACAGGCCATGTGCGAACCTCCGGCCTGGCTCCTCAGCAAACAGTGCTATCGAGAACCAGTCCGGCAGGCCGCCAAGTACAGAGCAAAAGTAGCAGATAAAGGCCACACCAAAAATATTATAACAGTAGTGAAATTTCAGAGCTAATAATCAGGCGGCCAACATGCACTAGGAAGCCCACGCCATCTCTTTGGGCAAGAGCCCAGAGACCCTCCAAACTCTGCTGTACCCTTTCGGCGCGCAGCAACCCTCGCAGTGAGCCGAATGAAGAATCAAGAAGCGAACAATCAAATAAACAATGTGTGAAACTTGGAGGTAAACCACAAATACAACGTGAACTTGTCCATCTTGTGCGCCAATGGCCGGACAGAAGCCGCATTAATAGGAGCTTGAGCTCCACCGGAAGGTCTGTATATAAAGGAAAGGGTTTGTGTCCTGGGGAAATACAATAATGGCTACGGCCAAGGCTCCACTCCCTATACTCCTTCGACCAACGTTCCCACAATAAACTGTGAACTCGTCCTTTCACCTCCTCGGCCGAAGGTTTGACCAATAACGACGTGTGGGCCTCACCCCTCGACCCGATGCCAGCAGCCCTATCGGCGGCTTCATTACCAATGATTCCTACATGGGACGGAACCCACGAAGCGGAAACACTAACTCCACTCTCATCAAGGGTTGATGCATGATCCAGAATGTCAGCAACCAGCGCAGGGCGAGCTCTAGAGGAGCCCCTCTCCAGAGCCTGTAGGGTGGACAGAGAATCTGTAAAAAGGGCAATTTTAGTCCCAACTGGCAAATCCGAACTAGCAAGGGCAAACAAAGACTGCCGCACAGCCAGCAGCTCTACGGTTAGGGAAGAGGATCCCGGTGGGGCACCAAAAGACCATTCCCCTACCCCCATGATATGAAAACCGCAGCCGGCAGCGCCATCGTCCCGCACGGACCCATCAGTAAAAACTCTAAGGGACTCGGCCGAGTCCGCCACCCGCTCCTTGGCCAACTGCGTAATAAACGGCAAGTCAGCCTCTCTCGTGAGGCCATCAAAGCCCAATGATATCGTCATGGGGGGAGTATCCCAGGGAGGCGCTAAAACCTCCGGTGCCATCTCAAAACTACGCCCGGTACCTGCCGCATCCCTGAGCAACGGCCCAATCTTGGCCGCAATTCCCGGTAGATGTCGACGTCCCATCGGGGGATTGAATTCACGAGACAATTCTTGGTCGGTGGAATTGACAATACTACGCGCCCTGCAGACATAGCCAGCACATATTTCCTGTACCTGGAGCCATAGTGGAAGAACTCCGGACAGTTGGTAGACAATTCTCGTCGGGACCGATCCCGGTAACCGTAGTAAGCTGCGAAGAATAGAACACTCCACACCGACCAACCTTCGCATTTGGTTATCAGAAATATCATAGAACAATTCGGCCCCAAAGAGAAGCCTAGAGCGGACCAGTGAATAATATAATGTTATGGCATCTCGAGGGTCGCGTCCCCATGCCTCCCTCCTGAGGGCCCAAATAACCCTGGTAGCCGCATGGGCAGAAGAAATATTTCGGTCGATATGGGGCCCAAGACTTCCATTCTGTCTAAAGATAACCCCCAGGTAGCGTACCTCCCTGGACGGCGGGATACGGACTCCATCGACCATCAGAGGAAAGTCGGTATATAGTCATCGTTCCATCTGTTTGAAAATGGTATAAAAACAGTCTTTCCCGGTGAAAGCTGGAGCCCCACGTCGGCAAGCGCGGACACAATCCCATCAACATCCTCCTGGAACCCGGCATGGTCACGGGCAAAGTTTACACTCTGGCGTCCCACGCGTCTACACCTCGTGGTCCTCCATATAAGAATGTCATCGGCAAATGTCACAACCACCGATTTGGATGAACAGCCAGATGTAACATCGGCTGTAGCTATTGTGTATAAAAGTGGAGCTATAACAGACCCTTGTGGGACCCCCATGGAGAGAGTCCCATACTGCGTCTCGTAGCCCTCCCACCGTACTCTAATGGCTCTATTACGTAAAAAGGAATCAATAAAATGAAGCATATGTGCATCCAGACCTAATAAGCGCAACTTCTCTACCAGATTCGCATGCCAGACCCTGTCAAAAGCCTTGGCTACATCAAAAAAACAAGCAAATACTGTTCTACGCCTAGAGCGCGCCCTACGTAGATGCTCGTTTAATCTGACAAGGTGGTCTGTGATTGAGCGTCTTCGGCGAAAGCCAGCCTGGGAGTTTGGAATAACCTTATTTTTGTCACAAAAATGCTCTAGTCTATGTTTAAGGATCCTTTCGTAAATTTTACACAGATGGGAGGTGAGTGCAATAGGCCTGTAGCTAGAAATATTTTTCTTGGGTTTATGCGGCTTGGGTACGGGGATAACGGTAGACATACGCCAAGAGCCGGGGACTGTACCAGATTTATAACAGAGATTGAATAATTTTAATACTTGCTGCTTAAAAGCCATCGGCGCATTCTTAACCATTAAGTAGTGCAGGCCATCGGGTCCACAGCCTTTCTTTGTATTGCACGCGCTCAATGCCCTAGCAAACTCAACTGCTGTTATGGGGACCAACCGCTCGCCATTCAGGTCGCGCAAGGGACCAAAGGTAGCCTCCTGGTTCGCTCTATTCTCAGCCTCGGCCGGAGGTAGAACGGTACCAGCTTTAAGAAACTGGTCTAGGAATGCAGCGGCCTTCTCCTGCTCGGTATCGAAGACCCCCTCCCCATCCGTCAGACTAACAGCCATCGGGCGATAGCGTCCTCTAAGTTTGCGAATATTAAGCCATAGATCGGACATACTTTGCCTACGATCAAACTGTGTTAACCAAAAATTGCGCTTGGCGGCAGCCACCACCCTTTTAGCTTCAAGCTTAGTCCTAACCATATTTGCATGGGTAGCTGGGCTATTTACTCTACTATAGGCTTTATATGCACGTTTTTTTGCCTTTACCGCTTCCCTACAAGCTTGGTTCCACCATGGGTGGGCCACCCCCCCACCTAAACGAGTCGGCGGAGTTAGCGAGGACACAGTATCTAACATGGCCTTCTTGAGTAGCGATTCGAGGTCGTCAACCGTCCCTGTACTTGGGAGGGAAAATTCTTGTAATTTAGCCTCATACTGGGTCCAATCCATTTTTTTTAAGTTACACGCAGCCGAAACAGGCCGTGTGACCACCGGAGTCAATTCAATATCAATTTTAATCGGCAAATGATCTGAAAATATGGGATCATCACAAACCGACCAGGCCACAATAGGAGCAACAGCTGAGGTAACAAAACTGAGGTCAATAGCCGTACTAGATTGGCTTGCAATATCAGGGACTCTAGTTGCTGATCCGTCGTTCAGAATTACCAAATCAGCCTCTGCTAGCGCTGCAATCAGTTCGGGTGAGGTTCTATGATAATTATGGTCCCACATATTGTCTCTCTTATTAAAGTCACCAACGACTAGCCACGCACCCTCAGCCACCACCGGGGCCAACCATGAGAAATCAATACAACCCGTAGGGTTGTAATAATTTAATAAGTTAATCTCAGTAGGAGGGGTGGTGTTTAAAGTAATAGCTAAAACGGAGGTAAAACCACCACCCTCGCCCTCATCTACCGGACCCATGTCGGTGCCATGCAACCCTAGACGTACATACGTTGCTACGTAGATTTTATCATTTTCACCAGTGGTGTATAAGGGAGGGAAGTGAAAACCTTCTAAGGTGGGTAGCCTGTCGCGTTTACAGTTGAGAGACTGTAAGCATACTATATGGGACTCAGACAACCTCGGTCGCAGGCTCGGCAGTGAATCATTAAGAGTAGATATCGACCTACAGTTCCATTGCAAAACTCTCAGGGTTCCCGATCCCATGGTCGGCCTAGGCAGCAAGTACCAAAAACCAACGGCCAGCAAGAAACTAAATAATATATTCTTCATTCTTTGGTTAGAAGTGTACATAAGGTCTTAAGGATTGTGAATAATGAAGTGATCATAACACGAGTGGTCATGTGCTGGTCGGGCAAGTCGGCCAATCCACGGGAAAGGGCCTCTTCTATATCAGTTAACCCCTTAAGCAGTGGCATCATTAACTCTACAGCTGGGCCTAGCCTGTTCCCCCTGTCTCCCGTCTGGGCAGCAGACACCACCGCGGGAGGGGGCTGTGAATCACTGTTCCTCAACTGAAAAATCGGATGTCTACCCGGTACAGTATCTTCACCGGTCGACGTTGTCGCCACACGTGTGTTCCCCCCTCTGTCAGTATGTCCAGAACTCGAGTCGCGCGTGGCAGTCCCGGGAGCAATCCGCGGATCTCTGGAGGGACCCAACGACCCAACAACCCCAACAGCTCGGACCGGAGGCCTGGTAGAAGCTGAATGCCCCACCAACGGGGCAGCAAATGAAGCTTGAGACAAACCAGCAGAAGACGCCGGACCCAACGGCGGAACTGAGCGGGAATCGTACTACGCGAGTCGCCCTGTAGACCATTGGCCCGAACCTCCGCCACCGCTCTGGAAAAGGGCATGTAAGCAGCACCCCTCAGTCTATTTGCCTCCCGTCTCACCTCATACTCAGGGCAGCCTTCCCATGCCGCCGATTGCGACCCACCGCAGTTCATACAATGCCGAATGCTGCTTTCGCATTTTGAGGTCGGATGATCTTTGCCACACCGAGCGCACCGTTCCTTCTCTCGCCGGCATTGTTTTCTTCCATGTCCAAGAAGCTGACATTTAGTGCAGCGCAGCACAGGAGCCGCATATGGGTCTACTCTATACCTAGTCAGTCCTAATTGAACGACTGTGGGCAGCTCTTTGAGATCGAAAGTAATTTTGAGGCAGCTGGACTTGGATCCTCCAGCCATGAGCAACCGCGTCACCGATTCAACGGGAAGACCTTGTCTAGTGAGATCATTTTTTATTTGACCAAAAAAAGTTGAGTCATCCCCCAGGTCCGGAAGCCCTCTAACCACACCCACCGTGGTAGCCCTGGGAATGTTTGTTTTTATAGGAATGCCATTAAAGTTCCGAGCGCCTAAAAAGGACACCCTGTTGTTGTTTGGTCTTACACGCAATCAGCCAGTCCCCAGAGGGGATCCTTCGAGCGTTCAGGACTTCGCCTACCGTTTCTTTCAGTAAAGTCTCACGCCTATACGGGCCCAAACCATTGAAGGTGGCAATACCACCGCCTACATCGTGAATAACGACCGGAAAATCGACCACTTCTACCATTTCACGAGGCGCTGTGGTTCTTCCAGGCCTACGAAAACCACCCTCTGGTATGCCCATGCGGGCCTTTTCAGCATAGGAGATGGGTCTACTCTCTGTCGGACCCGCCACCCCTTGAGTGCACACCGGATTATCAGCCCGAGGGGCAGACGCAGCACTGCCAGAACCCAATACAGGAGAAGAAGTCACCCCAGAAGTGACATTCGCATCTTGAGACTCAACAACATCCATTGGAGCATTTACACAACAAGCGCCAGTATGCGACGCATCGCTGTCGCCAGTCGCTATCAAATCCAAGGAATTTCTATCATCAGTTTTCTTTGAGGATTTTTTAGCCACCGTTGCCAATGGCTCATCAGGAACAGAATCATCAATAATCTTCATGTTACGTTTAGATTTAGAGTTCCTGTCGACATAGGGGTTAGATCTTTTGCGGTTAGGTGAGCCGGGAAAAAGGTCCCCCGGTATCGGTGTCCCCGCCCGCACAGGGGCACCCACACTTTCGTCAGGTAGAGAATTTTCAGCGGCAGCGAGCCGCTCTCGTAGCTTGCGCGCCTCAAGCAGCTTCCGCGCCCTACGCTCATGTTTATTTTCGCTGGCAACAGCGTCGGTGGCTACCGCTTTAGAAGTAAGGAAATCTGTGACTTTGTGGTCTTTCTTCTTTTTAGCACCACCCTTAGGCTTGACAAAAGGCTCGCTATCGGGGTCGTTTGTCTCTAGCTCGCTCTGAGAGAACGAGTCCGAGACATCAGCCTCGGGGCAAGACTCGCAATCAGCCATGATAAGAAAAGCTCAATAGAGCAAGTTATGAATAAAAAGTACCCGGCAAGGCCGGAGTACAACGCTAAAATAACAATCAGCAAACAATTTTAAAACTACAACAGCAAACAATAAACATTCAAACACAATCAATCGCAACAGCAAGCTCTCAAATTTCTAATAACAAGCATTAAAAGCAAAACGTAAAAATGCGTAAGTGTCCAAGGAGCAAAATCCAACAAACATGCAAGCAAATACCTGCACCGGTACCGAAGTTTGGGAAATCCAGCAAGTCCAGTAAGCCAAACACCGGACGCAGCTGCCGAAGACCGCAAGAACCGGAGCCGGTCCTCTGCCGTGAAAACGGCAGGAGGGCACAACAATCCAAAGGTCTTGACTCGGTGGTTGATATATCCAAAAAGAAACCCTATCACATCAACTTCAACTAAAAAGTTAAAACTTTAAAATTTTTAAAAGTTACGATGAAACCGTTGAAGACACTCAAAGAGATGTCTCCATAAGCTACACGACGCGGAAACAGGTTACATGCCCTATGAAACGTGGTCAACTCTGTGAGCCTCCGCACACTTCAAACTCCAACTCGTGAATGCATCCTCCTCATTTTCTCTCCCTTACCTTCTACTCTCTATAACATGCTTAGAGACTCGATACAGGGTCCAGCACTTATTATTATTATTATTATTATTATTATTATTATTATTATTATTATTATTATTATTATTATTATTTATTTATTTATTTATTTATTTATTTATTTATTTTAAATTATTTATTTATTTATTTATTTAAATTTTTTGGTTGAAATGTTAGATACTAACATGTTCAGAACAACGAAACAAGATGGCAAGCTATTCAAATGTATTTCCAGATAATCGCGTACATTATCTAAATCTTTTAAAATAAATTTGTCTTGTGTTCTGTTGTGCTCACACGCACACACACACACACACAAACACACACACAATCACGCGCGCGCGTACCAAATTACAGCCCAAACTGAAATTTAGCATTTTGCAAAGTGTTCATTTTCGCGGCGGTGCATAGAGGGAGAACAAAGATCTTGGAGAAGCAAGACCCGGGGGTTGGTGTGGGTGGGTGGGGATGGCGGGGGAACAGGGGAGCATAGACATGCCCCCGATCAGCACGTGTCCCAGTTGAGGTGTGGAGAAGGAATGCTGCTGCCTGTATTTCAACGTTTCCTTATCCTGTCCGTTTCGTTACGTTACTTCTGTTTTAGTAATTCACGATGATGATTTTTTTTCTTTCTGTGTTTTGTAGGTCGCATGCCAAGCCATTTCCTCATGGGCATGCTTGTTGGCCTGACCATCGCCTTTATTATCACTGGATCGCGTATGGTCAACTTGGACTTCAGTGGAACCCTACCAGCCTCTCTCAGGAACTACCGTAATGATATTACTAGGGGCAACGATGGTACGTACTTTTAGGAATATAGGGTGGATGAGATGAGATGGGAGAGAGAGAGAGAGAGAGAGAGAGAGAGAGAGAGAGAGAGAGAGAGAGAGAGAGAGAGAGAGAGAGAGAGAGAGATTTACATTACATTACATTACATTACATTACATGATTATTGCTTTAGGTCCAGAGAGAGAGAGAGTTGCTGTGCTTCGTTAATGTGCTACGATGTTTCTCTCAAAATTGGCTCAACCGATTTTGATCATTTCAGGTGTTGTACAGGCCCATGTGTTTCGTGTTTTCATTTTGCTTCTTTGGGAGCAATCTGAGTCACATCACCGCCAAGAAATTTAACACTTTTGAAAATGTTTCATTTTCAGCTATGTGTGTGACGTGAGTGTCTAAATATACTTTTGAATGGCTTGTCTTCTTGTTTTGTTTTTCTTTAACATGCTGATCAATGGTTGAGACTCGCTTTAATGCTGGTAGTATGAACTTGTGACCTCAGAAGGAAAAAAAAACACACCCAACGCTGTATCTACTTATTTATATTAATCTGCTTTGTTACTATGGGTGAAATGAAAGTCTCGTCTTTATTGTCTGTGAAACAGCTGAACGCGAGTTGCTGTTAGACCACGAGGCTTGGGACAAAGCTCATAAGGGTGGGGGAAACTACTCTAAATTAGACTTCAGCGCCGATGCTCACATCCATGCCGGTAAGTCTGTATTATTTGTTAGTTCCGAGCTATGCAGCTCTGGGAACTTTCGTTTTGGGCTTTCCGTCCGTCCAGCGTCCGTTTTTTTCTAATCCTATTTTCTCCCGAACTTCTGTAGGGATTTGGTTCAAGTTTGGTAGGTACTTAGACTTTAATTGTGCCTCCAAGGTAAAACCAAACTTATGCAATTCGAATGACATAATCATCGTGACGTCATTTGTAAAATATTTGTGTTTATATTGTAAATTAAAAAAAAAACTTCCTATGTAATTAGAGTGTACAGATTGCCTTGAGCATTAAACGAAACTATGGTATATTGAGGGACGTGATTGTGTGAGGGCGTTTTGGTGACGTCTTAATTGTTGTTTTTTCTAATTCTATGTTCTCCAAAACTATTGAGGGATTTAGTTCAAATTTGGGATATACTTAGACTTTCCCTATGACTCCAACGTAAAACCAAACTTTTGCAAAAGGAGTGAAGTAATCATGATGACGCCACCTTTAAATTTTATGAAATTTATTATATTGGTTTTTTTTTAATTTCATTTCTTTAAAACTTTGTATGTAAAGAGAGCGTACAGATGCGTTGAGCATTAATCAAAACTTACGTATATCCAGTGACATTCTCGTGGTGACCCGACGTCTGTCCGGAGGTGATATTTGCGCATTTTTCTCTGAAACCAATTGACGAATTTCTTTGAAACTGGGTATTTAGTTAGGAAATAGTAAATCCTAACAGCTGAAAAAAAGTATCCATATTGAGTCGTCATACTTTATTGTGTTTTTCTAATCCTATTTTTTTCCCAAACTTCTGAAGTGAATACGTTCAAGTTTGGTATTCAGGCCTATTTACACTTAACCGGAAAAAAAATAAATTAATTAATTAAATAATTAATTAATTATTAAGGTAAAACCAAACTTTTGCAAATCGAGTGAAATAGTCATCCCAACAACTGGAGGGATTTGGTTCAAGTTTGATACATACTTAGACTTTACTTATGCCTCCAACGTAAAATCAAAATTAGGCAAATCGAGTGACGTAATCATGATGATGTCACCTGTTATTTTTTTTTTTTAATATAGGATGTGTTTGTGTGTGTGCGTGTGTGTGTGTGTGTGTGTGTGGGTGGGTGGGTGGGTGTGTTAGTGAGAGAGAGACAGCACGCGAGGGAACTCTTCACCCGGTAGGGTCCAGCACTAGTGGTTATTTTATTGTTTTTAGCTTCCTAGCTATTTATATTTGTTAAGAACTATTTTTTTAACAAAAATATTTTTTTAATCGTTCTTATATAGCGCTTTTCCTGCTCAAGAGCTGCTCAAGGCGCTGGCCAATACAGGGTCCCACTCAAGCCGCCCGAGGCGCCTGCCCGGTTGCAGTCCGACGCTCAATCCTGAGCGACCGAGTATGGAAGAGGGGGGCCAGCAGGGGAGAGGGGGAAGGGAGGGGGTGAGAGGGACTTAGTGCTTGCTGGTTGTATTTGTATAGCCGGCACTTTCCCATTTAGGACATGAGCGTCAGGATCTTTAAAATCCGTGCTAAGGAATGTGTGCATGCAATAGACTAGACCTCGGGTTATACTCTCATTCGAAGGATGGTTAGGGTATTTGAGTTATGTAATAAACGGTGGAATAGAAAGCAAGGGAACATCCAGGTAGAAGAAATACATTAGAAGATATCTATGTACGTTTTCAAAAAGGTTGGAACTCATCGTTGGGTCTTTCCACATTGAGACACGTAGTAGACCTATAGTGCCCAAGAGCCCCGTTATTTTGACTCACCTACCCAATCGGACAGGCTTTTCAGCAATGCCATTTCAGCAAGCCCGAAAAAAAGGGCATATCAGTCATGGACTTGTGGGCAATCCTTAATGTCGAAAGGAAGTGTAAGTGTTTTTTTTACAATATAGGTTCTTTTCTATGTACAGATGACGACACAGAGGCACGACGGCTGGCCCAGGAGGTTCGTGTGTTGATCTGGGTGATGACTGCACCCAATAACCTTCAAGAGAAGGCTTCGGTAGTCAGAGATACGTGGGGGCAGCGAGCCAACAAGCTCATCTTCTTCAGGTGAATTTTGTAGAATTTATCGTTTTGTATTTATTATTGAAGGTAAGAAAGAAAAACTAAAGGTTACTAAGCTTTTTTTTCAAACTCAGCTTACCGCGCTTTTGTAGTCAAACACAGAGACTGATTTGCTGCATGGTATTCGACCACTTTACGTGTAGATTGATAAATACTCAAGAGGTGTGTGTGATCCGCGAGTACAGATTGGCTGCAGTTACTGTTTTTGTCCGCTTAAAAAAGCGTGTGAACATTGCTCGGCAGATAACGCTAGCATGCCTGTGCAAACTGGTATTAACGTCATCCATTATCACCTAAAAAGAGAATACGATGACAGCATAAATGGAAGGCAATATATTATACATCTTTAATCACGAAGTCGTTTAATCAACTAACCAATCTGCACCATCATTTTCACCTTCATCATCATCATCATCATCATCATCATCATCATCATCATCATCATCATCATCATCTTCATCATCATCATCATCATCATCATCATCATCATCATCATTCAGCATCTTCCTAGAGCGCATCGTGTCAGATGCCCTTGCAGATCACGAAGTCACAGTCAGCATAGGGGGAAGAGCAATCTCCAACCTTCGTTTTGCGGATGACAATGATGGATTGGCTGGAGAGGAACAAGAACTTGAACAGCTGGTACAGAGGCTTGACACCACCTCCAGAGACTATGGAATAGAAATAAGTGCAGAGAAGACCAAAATGATACAACACCAATGGCATCAACACGGACATCAAAGTCCAAGGCCAATCCCTCGACACAGTGCATAGCTTCAAATATTTAGGAGCCATTGTATCAGACAATGGGTCCCGACAGGAAGTCCTCTCCAGGATCGCACAAACAACTGCTGCCCTGGCGAGGTTGAAGCCAATTTGGAAAGATAGGACCATCAGCCTACATTCCAAGGTAAGATGCTGCTCTCCCTTGTCATCTCCATCTTCCTATACGCTTGCGAAACATGGACCCTCACCGCAGATCTACAACGAAGAATAAAAAGCATGGAGATGAGGTGCTACAGAAGACTTTTGGGCATTTCGTATACCCAGCACATCACCAACGACGAAGTCCGATAGACCATTACACAAGCTATTGGACATCACGATGACCTGCTCACAGTGGTGAAAAAACGTAAACTCCGATGGTATGGCCACGTCACTAGATCATCAGGTCTTGCAAAAACCATCCTGCAAGGCACAGTGCAAGGAGGTAGAAGAAGAGGGAGACCGAAAAAGAGGTGGGAGGACAACATTCGAGAATGGACTGGTTTGACTCTGAGCGAAACCATCAGGGTTGGTGAGGACAGGGAAAGATGGAGTACTCTGGTTAAACGATCACCTGTGGTGCCCCTACGACCTCCGAGTTACGGGATAGGATAGAATATGATAGACACCATTATCATCATAATCGTGGTCGCCGTCCTCGTCAAACCACCACTATCGTCTTTGCTTACATCTTTTCAGTTCTGAGACCGACCCCAGTTTCCCCACCATAGGTTTGAACGTGAGTGAAGGGCGCGAACATCTAACAGCCAAGACCATGCAAGGCTTTCGGTACATTTATGAACACTACCTCGACGAAGCGGACTGGTTTATGAAGGTAAATAAATGGGTTACTGTATTTTTTGTGTTAAATATTTCTTGCACCGAAGAGGTTTGGAAACAGGATACTTACTGCCTGTGCAGCCTATATAGTCTAGGACAGGGGTCTCAAACTCGCGGCTCGCGGGCCATTTTAGGCCCGCCAGATCATATTTTGTGGGCCCGCTACCTGACAGCAAAGGTCAGTGTTAATGCGGCCCGCGCTTTTTCTCATATCCATAATATAACCCTCCGCCACAGTTTCAGTTGAATTTCACAGACTAGTCTAATTCTGATTTTTATTATGTTTGTATAGTTTTTGGACGTTGATTATAATGGTAAAAACCGTTTAAAATCGGACTGAAAGTTGCAACAACGTTGGGTTATTTGATCAGACATGCATGAGAGGTCACATGAAGTTCAAGGTCATCCCAAAGTCAAGGTCACTGAAGGTCAAGGTCATCCCTAGGTCACCGTTTTTTTTATATTAATACAACTTTTGCTGTAGTTTATTTGATAGCACATGAGTGTATTTGTAGCCAGAGGTCAAGGTCATCTCAAGTTCAAGAGCTTAAAAAGATTAAAGTTGGTATTAATTTGCATTTGAATGCCAACGTTTCATCTTGGTTGTTTTCCTGGCATTTATTTAAATTGTGTTAAATATTGCGAGTTTCATAAGGAGCATGTGAGTCATATAGGCTTTGTCCTTGAATAGATTTCGTTGAACATATTATGTCATATTCCACGCCAAGATGCCGATAATGTATTATGTCATTAGTCGATTAAGTTAAAACTGTGTAGTCTATTAAGATATTGACACCCCATACCTGTTAAAAAACAAAGCTATGATTTTCATCTGTCCTTTCTACGCTTGCGTTTTGTGAGCCTGCAGGTTTGTGGTTGTTTAATTGACATAAAACGAAAAACATAAACAGTGCCTGACAAGTTAGACTTTCCAGCGAATCATCCTACTCAGATGTTAGGTAGATCTAAACTTCGCATCATATATCCGCGAAACTTGTGTGCTTTCTCCTGCACAGCCTATTAGCGCAGTTGATAGGGCGCCGGTTTGCTATGCCGAAGGTAGCGGGTTCGAACCACACAGGGGACGAACTTGTGTGACTTTAGGTACGAGATTTTTCAAGTCAGCGAGGGTTTTTTCTGGGCACTCCTGTTTCCTTTCTCCCTTCAATAACGATATTGGACGCAGTCTGCCTAAATTTTTGAAAATTAAAGTCGATTTCCTGTACGTCCTCTAATTACGATTTCCTTGCTGTTACGCCGTATGTTTAAGTGATAGATGTGTTTTTGTTGCGTAAGCTTTCGTGACAGTGTGTGAAAAATGTGAGCGTTTATATCGGTACTGATCGCCGTGCTTTGAGCGTAATTGGGGATTTTAGGAACAGCGCGTATATTGCATTTATTATTATTATTATTATTATTATTATTATTATTATTATTATTATTATTATTATTATTATTATTCGTCGAAAAGCCCTGTACTTTATTTTTGAACAGTCCAATTGTAAGAGTATCTGGACCATTATCATGTGTTGTTATATTTCCTGTTATTTTGTTTACCAGGCTGACGATGACACGTACGTGATAGTGGAGAATCTGCGCTACTTCCTTTCTGGTCAGGACACAGAGGAGCCCATATTTTTCGGCCATCACTTCAAGACGTTGGTCAAGCAAGGATACTACAGTGGTGGTGGAGGCTATGTGCTCAGCAAAGAAGCGCTACGAAGATTTGGAAAGAATGGTAGGGTTTGTGATAATAGTAAACATTAATCAACTGTTTTTTGAGAAAAACAACGTCATCTTAAAAACCGATCATTATATTATCATCGTCATCGTCTTTGTCGTCTTCCCTTGATCATCATGACCGTCGACCTCCATGACGAGAACCATAACCTCCGTCACCATCACAATCCACGTCTTAAACGTCATCACCTTGATTACCACCCATCTACTAATCGATTTTTGTCAACCAATGTAGCATTATCATCACAACCGCGTCTTCTCGTCACTTTTCTTTATAATTTGAACTTCGGAACTTGCGCTGCAGCTTCTCCACAAACCTCTCCATCATCATCGTCGTCATCGTCGTCCTCCTCCTCCTCCTCCTCCTCATCATCATCATCATCATCATCATCATCATCATCATCATCATCATCATCATCATCATCAAAGTCGTCGTAGTCGTCATCATTGCCGTCGTAGTCGTTGCCTCAGGATCGTTGTCGCATTCCTCCTTCTCGTATTCCTCTTCCTCCTCTTTTCTCCAATTATCTTCTTTTTCTTCTTTTCCTTCTTGTCAAAAACACAATGGTACTTTTTTTTTTTAAAGGAACTCGACCGTGGTTTTGTTTTTATCGGTCAGTATGTAGTAGTTTTGAATTCTTACAGGCAGCGACCCCAGCATATGCAGGCAGGACGGAGGAGCGGAAGATGCGGAGTTTGGCCATTGTATGGAGAATTTGGGCGTCAAAACGGCCAACACCACAGACATATTGGGTCGCAGCCGCTTTCATTGCTTTGACCCTGAAACTCACCTCTTTGGGGGCTATCCTGACTGGTACTACAAATACGATGCTAATGGAGCTCAGAAGGTATGGCGAAATTATGGAATTTTATTTTGAATGGTATATAAAAGTGTAATCGTCATTGGGTAGGGGGTCGAGAAAAAAAAAATTAAATAAAGGACAAACAGCACAGACATCTTGGGTCGCAGTCGCTGCTATTGCTTTTGAATCGCAGACTCACCTCTTGAGGAAAGGGAGTGGGGGGGGGGAGGTGAAGGAGGGCAGGGGGGGGGGGGAGGAGAGAGAGCTTGTCTGGACTAGGAGAGTGCTACATATGCAAAACCAACTGAGGTGCAAAGATTATGACGATGACGTTGATGACGGTGATAACGACGATGATGATGATGATGCCGATTGTAACTTCCGTGACGTTCTTTTTTCTTTTTCTTTCTGTTGTGCAGGGTGAAGATAGTATGAGCGATTACGCTATAACATTCCACTACGTTCCTCCCAAGAAGATGCAAGCGTTGGAATTTTTTATTTATCATCTTTCTCCACATGGCATACAGCTAGGAAATCAGAAACTCAACAGGCCTCGGAAAACATCGCCCCAAGCAACCAGCTCCGACAATCGGCAGCAAAAACAGTCGTAAGCGGGCAGTACCGGGCAGCAATTGAGCAGTCACCGGGCAGCAACTGTGTATATTAACTGGGCTGAAACACCAGCATCCCAGGAATGACTGCAACACCTTCGCAATGGAAGATGATTGATATACGTGTGTGTAGGCCTATTAGATTTGAAGGAAAATGTGTCCAAAGATACCGTTACTACTGGGGTTTTTGTTTGCAGTTTTTTTCCCGAGCAGGGATATCATTTGTTACAACCCACATATATGCCTTATTTGCAGATGTTTGAAGTTGTTTATATGACGTGTTTGACTTGATATCAAGTTTCAGTGAAGTTTTACAATGTCAGTCTGCATATGTGCAACAACAATGTGCGCTGTGTCAAGTCGTGCGTGGTCAAGCATGTGAAAAAGGATCTACGGAAATGTTATTGCCAAAATGAAAGCAGACTTGAACACTCTATTGTTGTACTAGGACAGTTCCTGAAGTATGCCGGTGTGTTCAGATGCAGTTGCATTGTGTTAAACTGTTCAACACAGGCTCGTGTGCCTTTATTTGATGCATATGCCGTCAGTGTTATGTGCCGCCCTGTGCCTGTGATAGTTTAAGTTTAACTAACATGGGTACATCAGTGTGACTCTGCGTACTTACTTTTTAATGGCATTGCACCTGTGATATGTATGCCGTAAACCCAGACTAGAGAAAAACCCTCAGGAACCTAGAAAATGTTACTACAAATGTCAGTTGGTTCTTTCATAGAATGTTACTGCAAACATTTCAGTTGGTTCTTTTTTTTTTCTTTCTGTTAGTTATTTTACTTTTTTTTTTTTAATTTGTTTTTGTACAATCGGAACTAAGAGTGCAAAAATGAGCCAGTTTTTTTTTTTTTTTTTTTTTTGGGGGGGGGGGGGAGATAGTTTATTGATGATAGAGTGCGAACTAGAGTCCGTTTTTGAGACGGTTTATTGGTCCAAATGTTTGTAACCAGGATCAGCGAAACGGTGTGTAGAGTGTGAATCAGGGTTGTTTTATGAGACAAGTTTATTATTGGTGGAGGGCGAACCAGGGTCAATCTGTGAATCTGTTTATTTCATGCCGATGTGTAAACCAGCATCACTTAATTGTTTGATGGTGTTAATATGTGGAGTCACGGTGGTCTAATGGTAGTGCTTTGGCTTGCGGATCTGAAGGTCTCGGGTTCGAGCCCTGTCCGGGTCATTGTGTTTTGTCCCTGGGAAAGACATTTACTCCCGTTTCCTACTCCTTCGGATGAGAGTATAATAATAATAATAATAATAATAATAATACAGGATGCTATATACGCGCCTTTCCCCAAATCAATCAGGCTCAAAGCGCGGCGATCTATACCAACATACACGCTCACCTGTCTCATCCACCCTCACACACCGAGGTCTAGTCTGTGTGTCGCATACATTCCATCATAACGGTCTTTAAAGATCCTGACGCTCATGTCCTCGACGGGTGAGTGCCGGTAACAAGAACGCACACAGCATGCACTTGGTCCTTCTCCCCCATCCCTGGCTGGCCAGGATAGTGCTCAGTTGTCCGGGCGTCAGACCATGCGCCCCAAGGCTGCGGGTGGGCGTCTCGGGCGGTTTGAGTTAGATCCTGTATCGGCCAGCCTAGAGTCTGGTCAAGTACGGAGAGATAAGTGCGCTATAAAAATCCTCAATAATAATAATAATAATAATAATAATAATAATAATAATAATAATAATAATAATAATAATAATATTGTGTCAGTATTGTGCTACGTGTGTATAATACATCACATGCATACCAAACCTTGAGCTCTTTAATTCAGCCTTCCACCGCTGACAAAATCCAACAGCGTATGTACACACGGGACTTGGGTTCCTTTTGTGGTGAACCACCGAGTGAGTGAAACGTGATGGATTTTATTATCAATGATAAATTAGTGTTTATTGGTTTGGTTTGCGGGATGAAAACATTGTGGGATTCGGAATTGAGGTATCGATTGAACACTGCTATAATTTGATTGAGGGATTAATGATGAATGGTTTTATTTTGGGTCATGATATATAGACTTGTCCGTACTGTTAGCATGTTTGGATGACATTTCGGTTGTTTAAAACATTGTCGAAGGTTGCTTTGTGTATATGGCCACGTTTATTTTGTATGATTAATAATGTTGATGCTTATTGTTTTAAATGTTGGTGAATTTTGTAATTAAATGGCCGTTGAGGGAAAGAAGTGTTGGGCGTTTGGAGTGGGGAGGGGGAGGGGAAAGGGGATAGAATAGACGGGTTAGTGAATGTGAATGATTGGCTGACAGGATGACTTGCTAGCTTACTCACATTAGATATAGATGGTTCATTCTTTAATTTATTCACTCATTTTTGCTCATAGTTGTTACTAAGTAAAATTGATCGACTGACCAAATGACTTACTAGTTAGCACTATTCAGCACGATGGTTCATTCATTCATTTATCCAGCTACATACACTGTATTTTTTTTAGTAATACCACTGCCACGAAGGGGTACAAAATAATTGATGCGTCGCTGCAATAGTTTTACCGTATTTTAAGTTACCTTTATCACGTGGATCTTATCCAAACATTCAACATATTTGGGTTATTTGTAACAATTTCAAAGGTGTCATAGTGTATAATTAATTATTTGCGATAATGTGTGTCTATTTTTGTGTGGACAGTATTGATCGTATGCATGGTATGTGGGGTTTTCTTATTTTCCAGCGTACTAAATGAGTAATACCGGTATTTATGATTTCAGTGGTATCCAAAAGAACGACTGCGTGGAAAATACTCTTCAATGCTTATTCCATGTATGTGTTTAAAATTCAAAATAAATATTGAAAACTCTACGTTGGCTTACAAGCCTATACGGCTATAGTCTAGTCCACAGTTGCCCATAGAACTACGTACCTGAGAGAAAACTAATTATAGATATATATATATATATATATATATATATATATATATATATATATATATATATATATATATATATATATATATATATATATATATATATATATATATATATATATATATTTAAAAAAATATAAGCCTATATATATATATTATATTTTTTTAATATACACTAAAAGGAGACTATATTGAAAAATAAATCGCCTTTTTTTCAAAATTTTCGTTTTTCTTTTGTAGGCTAAGTACTTATCGAACCACCCTCGTATATAGTCTCCTTTTAGTTTGATGATACACTTGACCCAGCGATGCTCCAACTTCTTTAACCCGTCTGAAAAATACGTTTTCTCGAGGTCTGCGATGACCTCCTCATTCGACTCACATTTCTGCCCGGCGAGTGACTTTTTCAAGTTTGGAAACAAAAAGAAGTCGCACGGGGCCAAATCTGGAGAGTACGGCAGATGGGGCAGCAGTTTGTAGCCCAATTCGACCAATTTGGCCGTGGCGATGGCGGAGGTGTGAGCCGTGCGTTATCATGGTGGAAGAGCACTTTTTTCTCAAATCCACGGGACACGCCCGCTTTCACACGCGGTCAAAATAAAACTACGCGTCCGATCCGGCTGACATTTCGACAGTAGCCGTCTACGAGAATGTACTACACGATAGTAAATTGTTCTTGCACTAGTCGCATATATATTTATATCTATATAGATATAGATATATATAGATATAGATATAATTATATGCGACTAGTGCGGTTTCAATGCTCACATATGCTATGGTTTTCTCATATCCAAATACAGGCGCCTGTAAGTCTGTTCTTAATCGCTTAACACGCAAAGGCTATGGCGTTCTGAAACTAAACCCCTTGGGGTCATGAGCAATCTTGCCACTGTAGATTTTTCTAACCTATAAAGGGAAAAGTGAAAACCCCAGTTGAAAACCTGTCTTTCCTTTATAGGCATGACCGATTCACTGCGGCAACAGTACCCCCGTTGGAGTGCCGGGGGTTTCAGTATAAATAGTATCCCCACTTTCTGGAAATTTAGTGCTTTAAATTCCCACTGTCGCTGTCTTCCTCATTTGCTCTTTCCCATTCCTGCTCTGTCCTATCACTCTGCTACACCATCTTCTTCTTCGCTAGATCAATGACCTACCTTTTTTCTTGAAAACTCTTCCTGGACAAGACTCCTTGTTTGTGTATGAGGTCTGTTGGATCAGCTTGGGAGTGTTTGACTCTTTCTGCCGGGTGGTCACTAGGGCTTCCTATGATGTTATTATTTAGCAATATAGGCATTTTATATGTATGTGTTTTGTTGATAATTTATAATGATGTTTGTATTCTATTTTGTTTTTGTAACCGGGGGTTCGAGTAGTTGGGGTAAAGCCTCAGCCGTCCCCTGCGTGGGATGTCTTTATTGTAAAGTGACTGGCCGGTGGAGGGCATTCAATTTTCCCACTGGGGTTGTTTCAGCAGATCTTTTATGCGGATCGGGGGTTGTCCGGTCCTGATTTGGCTCGGAAGAGTCCGCTGGACCTAAAGCAACAATCAATCAATCAATCAATCAATCAAGCAGATCTTTTATACCGATCAGGTATGAGTCCTCTTTCAACCAAGTTGTGGTCCTGATTTTGTGGTCCTGGGTTGGCTCTTTGCAGTCCGCTGGACACTATAAACAATGAATAACTAACATTTATCACTTGAGTTTTACACAAACTTATTGTCTCCCTTGTAAAAATGGGTCTCAGAATGCAAGAGCTTGAGATCTGTATGTGGTTTATTTTGTAGTCTCGCAAGGTATATATATGTTTGTTCACACACATACACACACACACGCACACATACACACACACACACACTAACCAGAGATCTCGAAGGTGTCGGAGTAACATGTCAATGTACCGCGTATGCCTGGGCAGGCCCAGACACTGCATGATATCACACAAGGTCTGCACATGTATAAACGATCGGGAATTGGAAGTCTGTCAATGGGGATCAAGTAGGCTGAGCCTCAGTAAACACTCGTACGTGCGTTCGTGCATGCGTGCGTGTATATGTGTGTGTGTGTTCAAATTGTGGTAACATTCTTAGTGTCAAGACTCAAAACACAAAACCAGGGTTGTTTTGAATTAATAAAAGCAAGTTATTCGATGCCTGGGTCTTTTTGAAGTAATATAAGCGTGATGGGAGATTGGCCACAGCCCCCCCCCTCCCGTCCCCCATTCCCCCACCCCCCCCCCCCCCAACAAAAAATCTTTTCATTGCATGATTGAGAGAGGATTGAAATGAATGTAAATCAGTAACTGACGGTGTGAAGAGATTTTTTTTTAAATCAGTTTATAGTCCCCTCTCTTCCCGGTAAGGATTTTCAGAGAGGAGACTCTCGTGTGAAGAGACTAAACCAAGTTTGTTGTAAAATTAAAAATAAGCTGCAAAACAGATCCAGAAGTGCTTTGGGCGGTCTTAAAGGAATTGATAACTCAGTGCTCAAATGCAATTATCTCATCAACACCAACATCTTTTTACGGTCTTAAAGGGTCAAGGCTTACATAATTGTCAGTGGAATGCTTTCATCCACTGTATTGGAGGACGACTCGCGATTGTTATGTGTCATTGTAATTTGTCTTTCTTTCTTTCTTTTTTTTTATGGTACCCCAGCTAGAATTTCTTTAAAATCGCTATATACTGATGAGAGTTTTGCATACAATACATGTGACCATTTTCTATTGCACAGTAAAGTTACCCCCCTACATTCCTTTTTCGAGGATGGTGCTTTCAAGGTGCATTTTTTGAAGGTGACACCCATCCTTTCAGAACATAAGCGTCGGGAACTTTAAAATTCGTGCGAGGGATTGTATGTGTTCACAGACTAGACTCCGACACAGTAACTGAGTGAGAGTGTCTTGTTAGGACACAATTTTTTTTTTAAACACTAAGATGTGATCCCATCTCAGGTATTAGCCTTCATCAGGCACACTTTGAGTCTTTAGTAGTTCGAATATAATAAGATAATGGCAGTTTTTGATGTGGGGAAAAAAACACCAAACACCCTTCCATTTGGCACTGAGGTATCAACCAGTTCCAGTTTAAAATGTAAACAGTAAAGTCATGTTACCCAGTGTTGGCAACAATGTTACTTAACACTTGATTCATTTGGTACAAAACGTGGGAATAATGGTGATGGATTATTTGGAGTAGATCTGGATGTTTTATTGCTGCTGTTGTTTGTTTGTTTTTAATATTATTTTGATTACTCCGTGTGGTTATAGCTTATTGGCAGTGGTTTTAGGCTCGTTCCAAATAGCTGTTATTATATATATGAAGACACAAAAATCTGTCCACTTGCTCACTTTTCTATTAGCATGATGTGCGTTACAAATCTCATTATGTGCTGTCACTGGGCAAAAACAATTGCTTGACTGTGATTAGTGTTGGTCGAATGTTGAGGCGCTTTTTTAATTAAAAAAAAAAAAACCACCATTGACGGGATGAGATGTTTCGTAATAAATCTGAAAATAAGATTTTTGGTGTTCTCACACAGCGCACTTTCCAGTTCAAAGAATTGCTCACGGCGGTATCTCTACTATAGCATATACTGCATATTATACTTCAGTTTTTCCCCAAAATGTTGTAGAATAAATCAGAGTAACAGAAATGTTATAGTTCCCAACTCAAAATGCTGCTCGAGGTAGTGTTTCTACCTCTACTTGAATAATCTCCAATGTTTATTCTTTATGTTTATTCGAGGTACCTTTTAGGGAAGATGCGAGCTTTAGCCCTGCTAGTCTCAGCTACTCAGTGTGCTTTTTTGAGTGAGGAATTGAGTGAGGGGAGGTTAATAAAGGTTTAACAACTTTGTATACATGGTCTAACTTATTTATGCACGATGAAAGGAGAATAAAAATTAACTGAACATCAAAGAGAAAAAATCCTCAAGAAGAAAAATGAACCAACAATAAACACAAATCCTCAAACAAAACGTAGAGAAGACAATTTAACCAACCAACAAACAGAAAACCTCAAATGTATAGAAGAAAAATTAACCAACCAAAAATTTTTTTAAAATTCTCAAACTTATGGAACATCCAAACTTACAGAACATGCATATCTAATGTAATAACTGTTTAGGGCAATTATTACAGTTTGCAACTGTGGTTTGCTTGTGTGTTAGTAATCATTGTATGCTGTTTTTGTTTGCTGGTTGCGTTCATTCCAGAGTACTTTTATAACGTACATGATTATATTGGGCTTGCCTTTTGTTGTATTGTTATTAAGTATGGTGTGTCGAATATGTTGAGAATTCGTGGGGAAAATGGTACGCAATAATTTTGGTTTGAGAAATAAAACAATAAATACAGCAAAGAGTTTTATTCAACTTTGATCTTTAACCTCTCTCTCTCTCTCTCTCTCTCTCTCTCTCTCTCTCTCTCTCTCTCTCTCTCTCTCTCTCTCTCTCTCTCTCTCTCTTTCTCTCTCTCTCTCTCTCTCTCTCTCTCTCTCTCTCTCTCTCTCTCTCTCTCTCTCTCAATGGTCCCCGTGAGGGTACCGTGGGATCATTTAGTATAAACAGTTCTCCCACTTTCTAGAAATTTAGTGCTTCAAATTTCTTCTTTTCTATCACTCCATCCCCCCGTGGAGATGCCGGGGGTTTCAGTATAAATAGTATCCTCACATTCTGGACATTTAGTGCTTTAAATTCCCACTGTCGCTGTCTTTCTCCTTTCTTTCTCATCCCTACTCTGTTCCATCAATTATACTATCCTTCTTCGCTAGACCATTCACCTACCTTTTTTCTTGAAAACTCTTCTGGGACAAAACTCATCATTTGTGTGTGAGGTCTGTTGGATCAGCTCTGGAAAATTGGACGCTTTCTACCAAATGGTCGCTGGGGCTTCCTATGATGTTAGTATTTAGCAATGTAGGCATTTTTAATGTATGTGTTTTATTGATATT
This sequence comes from Oncomelania hupensis, assembly GCA_036898135.1. Lineage (NCBI taxonomy): Eukaryota > Metazoa > Mollusca > Gastropoda > Littorinimorpha > Pomatiopsidae > Oncomelania > Oncomelania hupensis. The sequence goes on from CM072511.1 coordinate 31,414,613, forward strand.
TTATAATGATGTTTGTATTCTATTTTGTTTTTGTAAACAGGGATTCGATAAATTATAGCATAGCCTCAGCGTCCCCTGCGTGGGATGTCTTTATTGTAAAGTGATCGGCTGGTGGAGTGCCTTCATTAGTTCCACTAAAGTTGTTTCGGCAGATCTTTTATGCGGATCAGAGGTGAGTCCTCTTTCACCCAAGTTGTGGTCTCGATTTTGTGGTCCTGATTCGGTTCTTTGCAGTCCGCTGGACCCTGTAAGCAATGAATAACTAACTATCTCTCCTGTATTTCTGCCTTAGCTTTTCTTTTCTGTTGTCTACAGTATGCATCCTTTCAATATAACCTACCTTTTTTCTTGAAAATTCTCCCAAAACTCATCATGTGTGTATTGGTCAGCTTGGGGATATTGGACGATTTCTGCCAAATGGTCATTAGGACTTTTTGTGAGTCCCGCTCCTGCTGGGTCAAAATAAGTATCTAATTTTTTAAAAGATCCAATTAAATACTTTTATTTTTCTTTACAATTAGTTTGATTAACATAATTAATTGGTGCGCCTGTACTTGTATTTTTTTACAAAATATTTCTGTTCGTGTGCCAATGTTTGGTTTCCTTCCAATCGCGTAGATAGAATAGAGATTTGGGTGATTAGAAAGTGAATTTGTGGTGTGCATTATTTAGCCATTTGTAGTACTGCTATTTAAAAGTCATCAAATAGGAAGTGAGTGCTCAACCTTCATTTTCTTCCTTGTTGGGCTCCCCTGGCCGAGCAGCGGATCCTCTGCGTGGAAGGGCCTTCCTCGTTCCGACTCCGTTTGCCCGGTCTTCGGCTGCCCACCATCTTTATCTACGACAGGGCGACGTGGGGCTCCCTGAGGAGAGTGGCGACCTCCGGACTACAGGTGTTTTCACCACCAGGGCACCCTACGTAGGCCTATTACCTACCCTCCCTCACGCGGCCTTCACTTGGTCACTTTCCTGCGGCCACATCGGCGCTTCTCTCCACGGCCTCCTCGGCACCCTGACTCCGGCCTATCCTCGGCGACCTGCTTGTCACCATTATCGTCATCCCTGTAGCTGCTTCGTGCGCTTCACATTCTCGTCATTCGTTCTTCACCTCCCGTCTTGTCTGAACACGTCTTCTCCACCTGAACGTCGCAGCAGCTTTGTGCGCTCCATTTTCAACGTCATCATCATACCGCAACACAACCTCTTACTTCAAACTACCTTCTTTCATCCAGTTCCTTATACAATACGGTATGCGGGGACGGTAATCTACCTAACTGAACTGAACTGATGTGAGTGTTTTTGATATGATGATGATGATCATCATCATTGTTGTCAAGGTGGCGACGTGGTGATTAGTCCTTAACGCTAACGGAATAGGACGTTAAGCTTCGTTATTCATCCTCCAAATTTTTTGTTTTGTTTTTAATGGTCGGGGATCTGTGTCCCGCCCTGCCCCCATGTCCTACTAGTGCGGGTGCTGTGAATTTACTTCTTATCGGCACTGTTCTTTAGTTTGGCATGTCTCGTATACCGTGCGGTCCTTCGCTGAGCAGTATTACTTTAGTATTGATATTTTATTATTATAGCTGTTGCTTGGCTACGTTTTATTGCTTGATGGCATGCGCTGTGGTGATTTTTATGGTTTTTAATTTTTACCCCATTTTAATGTGTGTTCTGAACGTCTTGGTCTGACTGTGATTAATGTTTTAATTATGATTCTGCTTTTACACTGTGGTCTTGAATTTTAACATGATTTTTTATTATTCACGTCCCCTATGTGTGCAAAGCGTCGGGGACTCTAATCTAGCGAACGAAACGAATCCAAAGTATTTTAAATATTTTTAAACAAATAGAAAATTTGATTAAATTTTGCTTTCATTGTTAAATGTTCACACCTGGTGTGGTCTCAATGTGCACAAAGTGGTCTGTGATTGTGGATTTTTGTTTAGCTTAACTACTTTTCTCTTTTCTAAATGTCTTACATACGAAGATACAGACTGTTTGAGATAAAGTAATCAAATGCACGTTGATCACATGCATCGCAAAAACACAGACACAATTGGTGGAATAAATTTCCTTGTAAGCTCCCAACCTTCCTGACAACTTTGAGGTATAATTTAGAATATCCTTGTGAAGTGGAGAGGTTTACTCGCGGGGCTGAATGAGCTGGTGGAAGAGATATTGTCCCGGGTATAGTGATATGGTAATTCTTGCAAGGTCACACCCGGTGAAAGGGGCCTACAGTATTATTATTTAGCAATATAGGCAATTTATATGTATGTGTTTTGTTAATATTTTATAATGATTGTTTATATTCTATTTTGTTTTTGTAAACGGGGGTTCAATAAATTTGAGTAAAGCTTCGGCGTCCCCTGCATGGGATGCCTTTATTGTAAAGTGACCGGCTGGTGGAGTGCCTTCAGTGTTATCATGAAGGTTGTTCAGCAGATCTTTTATACTGATCAGGAGTGAGTCCTCTTTCAAACAAGTTGTGGTCCTGATTCGGCTCTTTGCCGTCCGCTGGACCCGATAAACAATGATTAACTAAATCTCTGTCAATATGTGTATGTTGTGTGTTCGAGTGTGGGGTTGTGTATTCGTACTGTATACTGCTACGTATGTTTGTTCGCGCGCAACGTGTGCATGTGTGTGTTTTGGTGGATGGGTGTGTTTGGCGCGCACCGTCTACACCCTTGACATTACAGGAATGTTGCCCCAAATGTAAGACAAGATGATGATTGTTTTTGCATCTTTGGAAACAGCTTGTCTGTTGTGTGACGTACATGAAACAGACCATTCAAAACAAAACGTGTTCTTAGACAGGAACACACGTACACATACACACACATATACAAACACACACACACACACACACACACACACACACACACACGTTGCGCGCGAACAAACACACTTAGAGGTGTACAGAACGACCTACGTCAAAAACTCACACTGCACCAACTACACACAAACTAAAAAAGCAAATAAATTTTAGTACTTGTGCTAATTAGTATAATTAATAATAGCTCTTTGTAACCGGTCAAATACCAGATAGATGTACAGACATTAGATGTCGATGAATCAAGTTTCTCGCTGCTATCACTGACCTGTATTCTAAGAATACAGGTCAGTGCTGCTATCGAAGGCATTTGTCAATTTTACCATCGCTAAAAAGAAGTATTAAAAAGTATGTATATTTCAAAAGTATTGATGGTGAATGTGAGCATTGATAGTCGGCTGTTAATAAGGGCAGAGGAGAGGTGGGAGGGGGTAGAGGGGCGAAGCAACAGTATAACATTCTGCTATCCATAGACTTTTTATTTTATTTGTGTACTTTGTAGCTAGTGTAGTGTTACATGTTGTGAGAGTGGCACCCAGTTCCTCACAGTGCATTCACACGCCCACATGCATACATTACAGCCTGAAATGCCTGGCAAATAGCGTTACCAAAAGATTGGAAACGCCAACATACGCACACGCCTTATCTGCATAGTTGGCTTTTGGAAAAGACTAAAGACTCGACGCGCTGTCAAGTTTTATTCTGCTGGACTTGGTTTTTACTATCTCAATCATCTAATCATTTTTAATTGAAGGTTCCAAAAGTCGCTCTCCATTTTACCTTGTTGGAGCAGAGTGTTTTATCATCAATAGAATTAAGTGTTTAGGTCTCAAACGCTTCAAAGAAACTTAGGTAGGAAAGGGGAGGGAGGGGGAGAAAGGGGAAACGTCTTTAAAGTAAGTGGTTTCAAACACCATTTATTAACTCTTCTACGCGTTTGAAATGTGTGCAATGCTTTGTAAAGCTACTACTTCATTGGGTAAAAGTGCAAAGACGGAGCAAGGAGAAAGGTTGAAAAAAAGCACTATTAACACACTTTTTCTTCCATATCATACCCGTTCGCCTAATATATTGTGCTTAGTTGTCTGGGCGCCAGGCGATGCGCCCAAAGACTGCCTCTGTTCTATTGTGTATCGGCCAGCGCCTTGAGCAGCTCTTAAGCAGAAAAAGGTGCTATATAATTTTTTTTAAAAAAGAAAAAAAAAGAAACCATTGCTATTTAAGAACGATGAAATAAATACAATAAAAAGTCACAGTTAGACATCCCCGTAACCTTACGCCTATATTTTTCCGTCAAATGAATGCACAAGCCTGGTTGCCTTCACCTTTTCCTCGAGTAAATCTTTACGCTGCATCGTTTGTATTACTTGGCTTTCTACGGGAATGTCCGGAAATCTTGACTTGTTTTGCTATTTCAGGGACACGAGGAAAGTCATGTTCACAGACATATATTCAGCCCATGCCCAACCGCCCCACCCTGCCAACCAGAGAGAGAGAGAGAGAGAGAGAGAGAGAGAGAGAGAGAGAGAGAGAGAGAGAGAGAGAGAGAGAGAGAGAGAGAGAGAGAGAGAGAGAGAGAGAGAGAGAGAGAAAGAAAGAAAGAGAGAGAGAGAGAGAGAGAGAGAGAGAGAGAGAGAGAGAGAGAGAGAGATTGGAAAATCAAGCTGTCTGGAGCTTTTCTTTCTTTTTTCTTTGGGGGGGGGGGGGGGGGGGGAGGAAGGGGAGAGGGGGCTTTTGTCCACCGTAAATATTTCTGTCCTATCCTATCCCGTAACTCAAAAGTCGTGGAGGCATCGCAGATGATCGTTTAACCAGCGTACTCCATCTTTCTCTGTCCTCAGCAACCCTCATGGCTTTGCTCAGTGTCAAGCCAGTCCGTAAATATTGTTAACTGATAAATCTAAGTGCTACGTGAGGAAGAGAGAGAGAGAGAGAGAGAGAGAGAGAGTGAGAGAGAGAGAGAGAGAGAGAGAGAGAAATGTGTTTGGTATATGCAAATATGTAAGTGATGAACACACACAGTCCCTCCCACCTCTGTTTATATCATGTGTTCATAGACTTCAAGAAGGCGTTTGACCGAGTCTGGTATGCAGCTCTATGGGCAACAATGAATTAGTGTACAACATCAGCCCTAAAATTATTGAAGTCATCAAAAACCTGTATGACAAGGCTACCAGTGCAGTCCTCCATAACAGCGTCATCGGGAACTGGTTCAGAACAACAATCGGTGTGCGTCAAGGATGCCTACTTTCTCCAACACTCTTCAACATCTTCCTAGAGCGCATCATGTCAGATGCCCTTGCAGATCACGAAGGCACAGTCAGAGTAGGGGGTAGAGCAATCTCCAATCTTTGTTTTGCGGATGACATTGATGGCTTGCCTGGAGAGGAACAAGAACTTGAACAGCTGGTACAGAAGCTTGACACCACCTCCAGAGCTTATGGAATGGAAATAAGTGCAGAGAAGACCAAAATGATGACCAACAACACCAATGGCATCAACATGGACATCAAAGTCCAAGGCCAATCCCTCAACACAGTGCATAGCTTCAAATATTTAGGAGCCATTGCATCAGATAATGGGTCCCGACAGGAAGTCTTCTCCAGGATCGCACAAACAACTGCTGCCCTGACAAGGTTGAAGCCCATTTGGAAAGACAGGACCAAGGTAAGACTGCTGCGCTCCCTTGTCATCTCCATCTTCCTATATGCTTGCGAAGCATGGACCTCACAGCAGATCTACAAGGAAGACTACAAAGCATGGAGATGAGGTGCTACAGAAGACTTCTGGGCATTTCCTATACCCAACACATCACCAACGACCAAGTCCGACAGACCATCACACAAGCCATTGGACAACACGATGACCTGCTCACAGTGGTGAAGAAACGGAAACTCCGATGGTATGTATGGCCACGTCACCAGATCATCAGGCCTTGCAAAGACTATTCTGCAAGGCACAGTGCAAGGAGGTAGAAGAAGTGGGAGACCGAAAAAGAGGTGGGAGGACAACATTCGAGAATGAACTGGTTTGACACTGAGCGAAGCCATCAGGGCTGCTGAGGACAGAGAAAGGTGGAGTATGTTGGTTAAACGATCATCTGTGGAGCCCCTACGACCTCCGGGTTACGGGACGGGATAGGATAGGATAGGATAGGATATTTATAACACATTGAACGCTTCAGTTTCTATGGAAATGTGGTTCTTTGAAACTGTTTTGAAGTGTATGACAATCTATCATTTTGCGTCGGTCACTGCTGTCAAAGCCACATCCCATTTGATTGTAACACTTTAAATCGCGGTATACCGGTACAAAATACCGATTCTATCCTATCTTATCCCGTAACTCAGAGGTCGTAAGGGCACCACTGATGATCGTTTAACCAGCATACTCCATCCTTCCCTGTCCTCAGCAACTCTGATTGTTTCGCTCAGTGTCAAACCAGTTCATTCTCGAATGTTGTCCTCCCACCTCCTTTTTGGTCCCCTCTTCTTCTACCTCCTTGCACTGTGCCTTGCAGGATGGCCTTTGCAAGACCTGATGATCTGGTGACGTGGCCTTGCCATTGGAGTTTCCGTTTTTTTCATCACTGTGAGCAGGCCATCGTGTTGTCCAATGGCTTGTGTGATGGTCTGTCGGACTTCGTCGTTGGTGATGTGTTGGGTATAGGAAATATCCAGAAGTCTTCTGTAGCACCTCATCTCCCTGCTTTGTATTCTTCGTTGTAGACCTGCTGTGAGGGTCCATGTTTCGCAAGCGTATAGGAAAATGGAGATGACAAGGGAGCGCAGCAGTCTTACCTTGGAATGTAGACTGAAGGTCCTGTCTTTCCAAATTGGCTTCAACCTCGCCAGGGCAGCAGTTGTTTGTGCGATCCTGGAGAGGACTTCAACCTCGCCAACCGATACGACCTAAAAACTCCGCGGTAATACCGGTACGACTTTGACCCGCGGTACCCAGCTCTCTATATTTTACAGATACCCAGGGGGAGACGCGTCACGGGCATAAGTATTCGCGTGACCAGATACATGCGCTTGTGATACATGTTCGCGAAGGGACGTCGGGACCTTTTAGTGCTTGGATAGGTGACCATGCTTGCAAGCCAACCATCGGAACGACACAAATAATGAAACAAGCACACAATACATTCCAGTCCACCCATCCTGGTCGCCAAATTGTGACGGTGGCCGATATGAGATGTGCTTATGTTTGTGTCAGACGCTGGCAAACACAATTCTTTCTCAGAAACTGCAGACACACCTTGTTCTTGCTGCCATCTTTTATTCGCGTCTACATACCGGAAACAAATACTAAATACCGGATTGCATACAAGCACTACAGGTACCTGGATCTGTTTAGAACCAGGGAAAGTAAAGCAGCCCTCATTACTCTGGCCCAGAGAAAAGAGAGGCATCGAACGCCTGTCTTCACAACGACCGACAGACTTGGGTTGTCTTCACTGCTCGCTGATATTCCAGCTGTGCGGAGGTGACATTATGATCCTGGTTGGTCCTTCCACCAGGCATCGTCTGTCTAGCAAAGGGCAAAGCACCGAGTGCTACCAAAGCACTGACCGACATCGATCCAGGTCGATCAGTAGCTTAGTTTCATTTACCTTTACCTTTTAGTGATTCAGGAAAAGCGCGAATAGAGCATCTTTTTTTTTCAAGAAGTATTATTATTATTATTATTATTATTATTATTATTATTATTATTATTATTATTATTATTATTATTATTATTATTATTATTATCATCATCATCATCATCATCATCATCATCATCATCATCATCATCATCATCATCATCATCATCATCATCATCATCATCATCATCATCATCATCATCCTTATCATCATCGTCGTCGTCGTAGTCATCATCGTCGTCATCATTATCATCATCAATCAACATTACCATCATCATAACTATCATAATCATCGTCGTCATCATTACCATCATCGCCGTCAACATCATTATTATCATCGCCCCCGTCGAGGTGCCGGGGGTTTCTGTATAAATAGTATCCCCACTTTCTGGAAATTTAGTGTTTTAAATTCCCACTGCTGCTGTCTTTCTCATTCCTACTCTGTTCTATCAATCTACTATACTATCTTCTTCTTCACTAGACCAGTCGCCTACCTTTTTTCTTGAAAACTCTTCAGGGACAAAACTCCTCATTTGTGTGTGAGGTCTGTTGGATCGGCTTGGGAATATAAAAATTGGACGCTTTCTGCCAAATGGCCACTATGCTTCCTATGAAATTATTATTTAGCAATGTAAGCCTTAAAATAGAAAAAAAAAAGCCTTGGCATTTTATATGTATGTGTTTTGTTGATATTTTATAATGATGTTAGTATTCTTTTTTCTTTTTTTTTTGTAAACGGGGGTTCGATAAATTTGGGTATAGCCTCAGCCCTGCGTGGGATGCCTTTATTGTACAGTGACCGGCTGGTGGAGTGCCTTCAGTGTTACAGTACCACTGGGGTTGTTTCAGCAGATCTTTTATGCGGATCAGGGGTGAGTCCTCTTTCAGCGAAGTTGTGATCTTGATGCTGTGGTCCTGATTCGGCTCTTTGCAGTCCGCTGGACCCTGTAAGCAATGAATAACTAACTAATTATTATCATCATCAACAACATTAAAATCAACATTACCATCATCATTACTATCATCATCATCGTCGTCATCATCTTTATCATCATCAACAATACCATCATCATTACCATCATCATCATCATCATCATCATCATCATCATCATCATCATCATTATACGCCAGTTTTATTGCCGATAGGAAAAAATGTAAGGACAATGAGGCGGTACCATCAAATGTCTCGATTGGGGCCTAAGATGGTGACCTGGGTTGTCTTCACTGCTTGCTGATATTCCAGCTGTGCGGAGGTGACATTGTGATCCTTGTTGGCCCGCGTGCACCAGGCATCGTCTGTCTAGCAAAGAGCAAAGCACCGAGTGCTACCAAAGCACTGACCGACATCGAATCAGGTCGATCAGTAGTATAGTTTCCTCCCAAAGCATTTTTATTTAAAATTTGTTCCCGAGCGGTATTGTTTTTGACTCTGCCCGTCCGTGCGCACTTCTCTATTATATTAATGGACAGAACTGTTTTGTAGTTGTTGTCGTTGTTGTTGTTGTTGCTGCTGCTGGTATGTCTAGTTAGAATATAAAGATTCTACCAAATGACTCAAATTTATGCATATGGGGTGACGTCATCATAGTCACATCATCATTTTGGTAGTTTTTCCCCTACCTTCCCCCCACCAACTCCCACCCCCCACCCCACCCCCCCACCCCCCACCCTTTGTTATTTCCTAATAAAATTTTGATTTCGATTCCGACTTTGTAATTACTATCTCTTCAGTTCGCAGCGCTCTCAGTTCGATTGAAGAAAAAGCGCGTGATAGCATCCGTTATCATCATCATCATCATCATCATCATCATCATCATCATCATCATCATCATCATCATCATCATCATCATCATTAATACGGGCATTTTCTCCCTAACTACTGCAGGGATTTGGTTCAAATTTGGGATGTACTTAGACTTTACCTATGCCTTCAACATAAAACTAAATTTAATGTAAAAAAAATAATAACGTAATCAAGGTGACGTAATTTTTTTTTAAACGTTTCTTTTTTTTTTAATGTATTTTATTTAAATTTCTGTATGTGTATATATAGGCCATGAACTCACACAAAACGTATCTATATCGAGTGACGTCATCGCAGTGTCCTAATTTTTAAAATTATTTTTTTTTTACATTTCCTTAAAACGTATATAAAAATAATTAGGTGTATACCTAAAACAAAACTTAATTGTTGCTGTTTTTTTTATATTTCCTTTAAAATTCGTATTTAAGAGTCATCATCATCATCATCATCATCATCATCATCATCATCATCATCATCATCATCATCATCATTATCATTATCATCATCATCATCATCATCATCATCATCATCATCATCATCACTATCATCACATTTTTCACAAAAAATAAACAATTATCGTTAATGCTAATCCATGATCCTGTAATTCCTTTTGTTTTCTGTTTTAAAAAAAAATATTGCAATGGCATCATTAGCAAATATTTGGCAGTTTCACATTACATTCACTGTCTTTGTTTTCCCTACCGTTAAGAACAGGACATGGAGATATTTGGATTCCATGCCACAGACTGACGTGTGCAGATCAAGCAATCCTCTATGTGTTACTAAATTTCTCTTTGTCTTTGGTGACGCGACTCTGAGGCTATCACGCTTGTGCTCAGAAAGCAGCTGCGAATAATGTACGACAAATGTAATCCGATTTTCCTCCTCTCCCCCTCTCTCCTCTACTCATCTCCAACCCCCACCCCTGTCCTGTCCTGTCCTGTCCCGTAACCCGGAGGTCGTAGGAGCACCACAGATGATCGTTTAACCAGCATACTCCATCTTTCTCTGTCCTCAGCAGCTCTGATGGCTTCGCTCAGTGTCAAACCAGTCCATTCTCGAATGTTGTCCTCCCACCTCTTTTTCGGTCTCCCTCTTCTTCTACCTCCTTGCACTGTGCCTTGCAGAATAGTCTTTGCAAGGCCTGATGATCTGATGACGTGGCCATACCATCGGAGTTTCCGTTTCTTCACCACTGTGAGCAGGTCATCGTGTTGTCCAATGGCTTGTGTGATGGTCTTTCGGACTTCGTCGTTGGTGATGTGTTGGGTATAGGAAATGCCCAGATCTGAAGTCTTCTGTAGCACCTCATCTCCATGCTTTGTATTCTTCGTTGGAGATCTGCTGTGAGGGTCCATGCTTCGCAAGCATATAGCATATACCCCCACCCCAGTTTAAAAAAAGAAAGAGAGAAGCTGTTGCGACGGTGTAGAACAAGCACCCCAGCCAACCCATAACTGTCTGCGGCACTGTTAAAAACAAGTGTATAATGAACACTGTCTGCTGCAGTGTTAAGAAAACAGGTTTTCTTGTACAATGACCTCTCTAAGGACAATAAACGTCCTTGTTTTCTTGTACTGCTGAGAAAGAAAAGAAAAAAAGAGCACTTTCGTATACGCAGCATTGTTACATGGCTTTTCCATCTTGTCGTAAGACAATGGGTTCCAGTCATTCTCAGACTAGGACCTTTGCCACTGTGTGTTGTTCTGGAATCCCCGTCTCGCACTCAGCATTAGTGGTGTGGGACTTCTGCTGATAGTGAAAATGTTGCGAGAGAAAAAGAATGAGATGGGCAAGAGAGAGAGAGAGAGAGAGAGAGAGAGAGAGAGAGAGAGAGAGAGAGAGAGAGAGAGACGGAGAGAGAGAGACGGAGAGAGAGAGACAGAGAAGGAGGGGGGAGAGAGAGAGATAAAGGGAGAGATTCAGATTCAGATTCAGATTTATTAGGTTATTACTAGAAAGAAATTATTTGAGCATTTATTTGCTAAGCTTACAAATAAGTCATTCTTTCACTCACACATACGCTCGCATTCATTCATAGACAAACATGTAATTAAAATTACAATAGCGATATTGAACGCAAAACATGAACAATTTAATCTCATAAAGAAAAGTATGGGGGAGAGGGAGTCTCTCTCTTTCTCTCTCTCTCTCTCTCTCTCATTCTCTCTCTCTCTCTCTCTCTCTCTCTCTCTCCCTCTCTCTATCTCACTCAAATGCAAGAGATGTGTGTGTACCCAAATAAATGGTGTTAAAAAAAAAAGAACGGTAATCATCCCTATTTCCTCTTTCTTTCTCGTTTCCTGGGGTGATGCAATGTTCGGGGGATGCAAAGAATGCACACTATGCAATTCTGGACTTAACTGGGACGATGGATGGGGACGGGGGGGGGGGAATGGGGGGGGGGGGGAGCCTGTGGCGCCGTTGTTTAGTCGCCTGTTTTCTATGCCAAAGATCGCTGGTTCGATTCCCGCAAGGGGCTTGCAAACTTGTGTGACTTAAGTACGAGACTATTCAGGTTCACCGATAGTTTTTCCGGATACTCCGGTTTCCTCTCTCCCTTCAATAATGGTACTGGATGAAGCAGGTCTAAAATGTCCAACATTTAAAATGTCGATTTCCTTTCCGTCTTCCAATAGCGATCTCCCTGCCTTTACATCGCATTTTTGAGTGATAGACAGTAAGTGAGAGTGTGTCATCAATTGTGAGCGTGTACGTTGGTATAGATCGCCGCGCTTTGTGCCTTTGTGGAGATGTGATGGGAAAGAGTGTATGTAGCATCCGGTATTAGTAATATTATTGTTAATTATTATTACCTAAGCTGAACATGAGCGGAAAAGTGTTGCGGCGCTGGTTGGATCCGAAAACCATGGATGATACATAAATGAGGGCGTGTTAAGGAATCTCTCTCTCTCTCTCTCTCTCTTTCTCACTCACTCACTCTCTCTCACTCTCTCTCTCACCCACTCTCTCTCACTCACTCACTCTCTCTCTCTCTCTCTCTCTCTCTCTCGCTCTCTCTCTCGGCGGAGGTATCATTCTGAGTTGATGCACGGACCTAAAGTTACGGGACCGTGAACTTCTCTGCCTCGGCATGTTGTACTTTGCGCTTCCGGTTAAAAAAAATATGGTGTCATAACAATGTCAGTAGGCGTTAAGACATCTGTCTTCTTGGGAGTTGGCAGAAGTGCAACACTTGGGTCTGAAGACAAACCTAGAGAACATGGAAAGTAATTGTTTTACAGCGCACTTACCAGCTCTAAGGTGTTCAAGGCGCAGGTGATTTAAATGAAGATCGAAACCAAGACGCAATTTGGCTGAATCCAACGAGTACTAAGTCTATCAAACTATGCCACGGACTACTGATCCACCCTGACCAACCTAGGTGTCCGCCAATTTATTTGAACCTTTCACTGGTATTTCTTTATAGAATGACCGGATTATGTGGTGTGCCGCAGAGGCGACACGAGAGGAAATGAAACACCTTATACAGAAAGTCGCCAATACTGCGAGTACCGTGCATCACTTGTCACGAGCGAAAATGGAACTTACATGTAAGTCTGCCATGTGTGCCAGGCGATCATTCTTCTCAGTCGTACAGACAGAGCTATTCTGCAACTTCTTCAATCCCAACAGAATGTGAGAACCAGGTCTAGGACATTTTACATCTGTGGTAGGTGCGTGTGTGTGGGGGTGCGTGTGTGTGTGTGTGAGTGAATGCTTGCCAGCAGATTCGTCACAAATGTCTTGTTTAGCTTAACGTGGCACATGAAGAAGAAAAAAGAAGAAGGAAAAAAAAAAAAAAGAAAGAAAGCACCAACCGCAACATTTGCGCGTGTGGATTTCTTCATTAGCCGCTTTGTTTGTTCGGTACTTTTATACCCCTGCGAACTGCAAATTGTTTCGGTGTTTAACGTGAGTGTGTGTGCGTGGTTTGTTAAACGCGTGGGTTAAAAAAAAAAAAAAACAGGGACAAGCCTGTCACTGGTGTATTACTAAGGTGAAAGACGCCTACAGGAGTTTGCAAGTTTTAGCAAAAAGCCGCACTGAGCATGCTATAGTCACTAGGATATTAGAGGTGTACATAAGCCCCCCTTCACCCCCCCCCCTCATTCTCCTCCCACCGCCTGGAGGGGCCGGGTAGCTCAGTTGGTAAGAGCGTCTTGCTAGTAACCGAAAGGTCGCTGGTTCGAATCCCGGATTGGTCAACGTGTGATCATATTATTTTCCCCTTTACCAACAACTGGCCCGCTGGTGTCAGTATAAATCGGTCCAGTAGTCACCTATATGCGAAAGTGTCGTGTGACTATAATCTACATACAAACATCCCGCCGCCTCCTCCCAAACAAACAGCCATTGGGATACAATAGTTAAACGAAGTTAGAATTTAACTCACGTGACTGCTTGTAGCAGAACGCTGAAATCCTGTATGCACAGAATAGATTCCTAAAGATTATAAAAAACTGAACCCATGTGATAGAAGATAGGACTGAGTCCATGTGTTCACTTGCTGTACGCTTGCACGCTGCATGGATTACTAAGCCACTCTAACGGTCATTTGCGGATGAGTCTTCGGGAATGGTGATTCAGAAAGTGTGCTAGGTTTTTATTATTTATTACATGTAATCCTCATCTATGGCACACTTTGTGATGCGCCAACATAATACTGGCCCTATAGCTATAAGAACAAGTATTTATAACGTTCGTACAATGAATTTTTTTTTACTTCGTTGAGCACGACCTCATTTCCAGTGCTTCGAACGATTGAGTTTTAGAAAATGCTGATTGTCTACAACTACACCAACTGTTCAGGGTGTAGGTCAACAAGCTCTGGTCGGCTAATGCCGTGAAACGAACTTGTAATTCTAAATCAGTAGTTCACACTGTCGTCCATCCCTCTCTACCTCTTGTGAACCAAAGTGAGTGAAGTTAAATGGTGGCGACGAGTACAGCTCTGCAGTGTGCAGATTGCAATGTGATTGCACTTCAGCGTGCAATGTGAGTAGTAAATCCAAAAGGTAAGGTAATTTGAGTTCTTCTCTCTCCCTCCCCCTCCCAGCTCCCCGTCTCCTTTCAGTCGTAGGAATACGAAGAAAATGCTTGAAGGACATCCTTTGTTTGTTTGTTTGTTTGTTTCCGACGAGGCAGCTTGGTGAGGGTGGTGCTCATCTCTCCCGTATTTGAGTGGGCTTAACAGATTAAACATTTGCGCGAACGGCTTTTAGAGAAGCAAATTGTGAATGAATTGGATGGTACAAAATGATGGCAATTGATGTGTACATAACGGGTTTTGACCGCAATGTGCAAAACTGATTGACTTTTAAAGAAGAGAGAGGGTGTTGTTACCTTAGCATTATTTTCTTAGCATGGTTTATGTTTCTATCGGTGTCTTATTATCTTAAAAGATGGCAATGTGGACATTTACAATGTGAGTGGCATTAAGAATCACGTGAGTCTTGATCTTCGACCCTGTGAAGTGTTACTATTTAAACTTTAACATAACAAAGAAGATAAGCAGTTTTGCGGTCTCAAAATATGACAAGTCGTGTGTTCTCCTACAATAAGAGATCGCAACAGGAGTTGCCAAACAAACAAACAAAATACATAGAGAAAAGTGCGCACGGACGGACAGACAGAGCCAAAAACCAAAGTTCCCCAGCTATAGCTCGGAACTAAAACTAAAGTTGTATTATACTATACAGAGACACTCCACCGAGATCATTGGTTTTGTATTCAGCATCGGCGTAGGCAGTACGTTGTATCAGGGCCGCAGCGGGTCTATGTAAGATCAAATGCATTCCTCCGCTGCGCCTTACAAGATTAGACTACTGAATAATTCAGACCTCAGCCCAGTGAAGAACAGCGGCCGAGCCCCCTTCCTGTGCATTAGACCTTTGTTCTTTCCCATTTATTACCAACACCGTAATCTCAATGCGTTGCGGAGACTCGCAGTCAGAGCGTAAGCCTCTGTGAGTCTTAGTTAAGCCATGTGCACTGCACTGCGATGCATAGACTGAGAAAACAAAAAGTCTGGAGCGATGCAGCGTGACTGAGACTGACTGGAACATGCCTTCTGCACTTAAGATTGAGAGAGGGAGAAGGCATAGTCTAGTCTAAGCTACGCTGGATGGTCTGGGACTAAACCATCGCCTACAACGCATTTTGAACTGGAACATTAACAGTTATTGTCCAGGACACTATGTTTTATGACCGTTCCATGCATTATTTAGGCCTGCTTGGTTTCTTGCTGTTTAGTCTATCCATTTGGCAATTAAATTTTCTTCTTCTTCTTCTTCTTGGCTACCGCTTCTGTATCTTGAAGATTCTCAGATTATAATGTATAGGCATATTTGGGGTCTTGTTTAGTCTGCTTATTTGCCAATTAATGTCCTTTCTTCTTCTTCTTCTTCTTCTTCTTCCCTTACTCCTTCTCCTTACCATGGGGCCGCCGTTTTCTGCATCCTGATCATTCCCAGTCTTATTCAGCAAGAAGTATGCAGCAGCAAAGGAAAATATCCACTTGAATTGAGGATACAGAAAAATGCACGTGTCCAACTTGTGAATTGAAATCAGCCATTATAAGAATATATTTTTAATATTAAGACCTGTGTCTGTTTTATTCATTTTATTTATTCACGAATGAGTATACAATAGCATCGAGAGTTAGTTAGTTAGTTATATAGATTAACGTCCCCGGACACATACGCGTATAGGGGACTGTAACGGTTTTTTTTATTGTTGCTGGGCTCTGCACAATGGAATGCTGTAACCCTCACGTCTTATTCCATGGGAACTGCTAGTGAGTCACCCGGTGAATTACTTTAATACATTTATTTGTTTAGCTCGGTCTGTGTTAAGGCTGGGGTACAGAGATAGAAAGAAAAAATGGTAAAAGATCACTGTCACACTAGCTTTCACACGGCTATAAATCATATGTAGTCCAGCTACTTGATAACAGTCAAAATCACACATTTATTTCTTCTACTCTATGCACGATCTTCGAAGTACGAATCTAACTTAAAAGTTCAATTGTAAATGCGAATGGTTCGCTCGCTGATAGTCTAGGCAGCTATTATTTCTTCATAGGGCACTGGCTACTAGCGTTCATGAAGAGTGGACTACTGTGGTCCTATTGCTACAGTTTTAGTGCACTGTTTCCTGGGCACTTAACTGAAGTGTGGCGTGTTTGAAGCCCTGCGTTGTGGTAGCTTCTGGTACACGCTGGGTCGTCGTGTAGTCTTTGACTTTTGGTACGACGTTTGAGGCTATCTGCGCACGATGCTGTAGATGCCTCGGCAGCCAACTCGAATAGTAGATTAGTTTCTGCTCTTCTGTTGAGTTGGGCTCACGATATCCTGCCTGCTCGTCTGTAACATATGAGACGAAATTCTGCACAACCCTGAATAATAGGTCTGTGCAGAGCGTCTTACTGAAAGCCAAAGTAGCCCTCAGTGATAGCTCAACATCTCTATGCATAAGCGACGAACATTCTGCTAAGTCCGTGGTCCACTGGAATCTCCACTCTAATTTCCTATACATACATAAATATAAATCGTGGCTAACTATACACATAAAGAATTAATAATATTATAAACATTCACTGGTACAGCCACTGGTCTGCAAGCATACATAGAGGTTAAACAACAGTGGTTCCGTCAGGTATACAACATGGCGTCAAAACCGGTCGTGCTTAACACGTGTTCGGCTTCTCCATGTGGTAAGGCAAAGTCGGACTAACAATTCAAATCTATGCATAGCAAATTCCACAAACATAATTTCAACAATAATATAAATACATCACGATGAAACAGAAGTATGTTCATTTACCTGTTCGACAATGTCAGGCCCGTGGCTACTTGATTGAATTAAAAAATTCAACAAGCACTGCTTCCCTGTTCTATCAGTGGAGATATTTCTCTGCTCTGGGGTAACTGTGTACTGCTCAGAGCTTTCCACACAACTGACCTATACTTGGCTTGGACTGAATCAGCCAGAACTGGTTCTAAACGCTCTACCTGTGTCCCGATTGGATGAAACAATCTAAGTGGGTATAAAGTTCAAAACTCGATCGTCGGCCGCGATGATGTCACTAAACGGCTCGCGTCAGCTCGCAATCTGTGTGTACACATCAGTTATACCTTAATCGTCTGCTATAGACTACAGTAACCTTTTAAGTTTTACTACTGCTAAACAAGCAAAAGCTCAAATAGCGCGGAGTGAACGGGTCTGCTTGTGACAGGGATGCATCGAGAGAGAAAATTTATAAAATGAAATATGAAATGGTGATGCAGCATTTTCGGATGTCATTGTTGATTTTTCGGTAGGCATCAGCTCCCTGTGAGGTGTTCTTTTTTTTTCATCTCTCTTCGTTTATCACACCGATCCAAAAGTTCAGGTGTGATCCACGGCTTCTTCTTTGGTCGGTGCTTGCCAAGGATCTCAGTGGCGGCGTCTGTCACAGCTGAGTTGAAGGTGGTGGACATGGTGTTGACATCTACTCCACCAGCCCCCAAAATGAGCAGTGGTGCAAATTTCCCTCCAATTGTGGCCTGAAATAGTTCTGCCACCTCCGGGTCTTGCAGTTTGTCCAGGTCGAACTTCAGTCTAGTGCACTTTGCTGTATTTACTCTCTTCAAGTGGAGCCGGAAAGACATCATCACGAGATCGTGGTCACTTCCGATGTCTGCTCCTGGAAAAGTGCCTGTCCTTCCAATGTTGATGCTTGATCTGAAGCGTTTCTTGACCATGATGTATGCGCACAGCAAAGGACAACTGGATAGAAGATCAATGCCAGGAATTAAATAGAGAACAGTCTGAACAAGAACAACAGCAAGAAGGCCTACCAGACTGTGAAGCGGCTGACAAGTGTCAAACAGCCCAAAGTCTCCACGATCCAAAGCAAGTCTGGCATATGCCTTACAGAAGAACAAGAAGTCCTGGACAGATGGACAGAGTACTGCTCTGGCATTTACAACCATACACCAAATGGAGACCCATCAGTTCTAGCATGTTCCGAGAACAGAGAAGAAGAAGAAACCCTCCCAATTCTCCGGGAAGAAGTTGAGGCAGCAGTGCAATCGCTAAAGAAAGGGAAGTCAGCGGGAGTGGACAACATACCCGCGGAACTGCTACAAGCAGGAGGAGAAGCGATGATTGATGCCCTCACCATTATCTGTAACAAGATCTGGCAGAGTTGGGAGTGGCCTATACCATGGACCCAGTCGCTTGTCATCACTCTTCCCAAAAAAGGTAACCTTCAGGAGTGTGAAAATTACCGCACCATCAGCCTCATCAGCCATCCCAGCAAGGTCCTCCTGAAAATAATACTCAACAGGTTGAAACCCCAAGCTGAACAAATCATAGCTGAAGAACAAGCAGGATTCAGGGCAGGGCAAAGTACCACTGAACAGATTTTCAACCTCAGAATAATCTGTGAGAAATACCTACAGCACCAACAACATCTATATCATGTGTTCATAGACTTCAAGAAGGCGTTTGAACGAGTCTGGCATGCAGCTCTATGGGCAACAATGAAAGTGTACAACATCAGCCCTAAAATTATTGAAGTCATCAAAAGCCTGTATGACAAGGCTACCAGTGCAGTCCTCCACAACAGCGCCATCGGGAACTGGTTCAGAACAACAAACGTTGTGTGTCAAAGATACCTACTCTCTCCAACACTCTTCAACATCTTCCTAGACCGCATCATGTCAGATGCTCTTGCAGATCATGAAGGCACAGTCAGCATAGGGGGTAGAGCAATCTCCAATCTTCGTTTTGCGGATGACATTGATGGATTGGCTGGAGAGGAACAAGAACATGAACAGCTGGTACAGAGGCTTGACACCACCTCCAGAGCTTATGGAATGGAAATAAGTGCAGAGAAGACCAAAATGGTGACCAACAACACCAATGGCATCAACACGGACATCAAAGTCCAAGGCCAATCCCTCAACACAGTGCATAGCTTCAAATACTTAGGAGCCATTGTATCAGACAATGGGTCCCGACAGGAAGTCCTCTCCAGGATCGCACAAACAACTGCTGCCCTGTCAAGGTTGAAGCCCATTTGGAAAGACATGACCATCAGTCTACATTCCAAAGTAAGACTACTGCGCTCCCTTGTCATCTCCATCTTCCTATATGCTTGCGAAGCATGGACCCCCACAGCAGATCTCCAACGAAGAATACAAAGCATGGAGATGAGGTGCTACAGAAGACTTCTGGGCATTTCCTATACACAACACATCACCAACGACGAAGTCCGACAGACTATCACACAAGCCATTGGACAACACGATGACCTGCTTACAGTGGTGAAGAAACGGAAACTCCGATGGTATGGCCATGTCACCAGATCATCAGGCCTTGCAAAGACTATTCTGCAAGGCACAGTGCAAGGAGGTAGAAGAAGAGGAGACCGAAAAAGAGGTGGGAGGACAACATTCGAGAATGGACTGGTTTGACACTGAGCGAAGCTATCAGGGCTGCTGAGGACAGAGAAAGATGGAGTATGCTGGTTAAACGATCATCTGTGGTACCCCTACGACCTCCGGGTTACGGGACAGGATAGGATAGGATAGGATAGGATAGGATAGGATAGGATAGGATGCAGCATTTTAAAGTAATGAGATCTTTCAAATTATTTTTGTGAGAAGTGTATTTATGAGTAAAACCTTGTTAGGTTTTCAGAAATTTTATTCTTGAATAAGAATGCAAACAATAAATTACTGTCATGAGGATGCAACGAAAACTACGGGCATCTCTCTGCATTGTGAAATAATAGAGAGCTTTAGTTCCACCATTGCCTTCGCACAGCCTGTGCTTGTTAGATGATGATGATAATAATAATAATAATAATAATAATAATAATAATAATAATAATAATAATAATAATAATAATAATAATAATAATAATATATCCTGTATCGGCCAGCGCCTTGAGTGGCCAAGTACGGTGAGATATGTGCGCTATAAAAATCCTCGATAATAATAAATAAAATAATAAAAATAATTATTTGATTGCAGACAGTTCAGATCGTGGCCTATCGTTTCATGCCTTCCTCCTCCTCCTCTTCCTCCTCCACCTCCTCTTCCTTCTCATCCTCCTCCTCATCACAATTTTCTTGTCATCCTCCTCTTTCTTTTTATATATGTTTCTTTTCTTCATTTGGGGTAGGGAAGGGGGGGAAGGGAGAGGAGGGAGAGATTAAAATTAAGCGTGACGCGTGCACAGGCATTTACAGTGGTTGAAGGAAATGCCTTCTTGAAGATGCCAACGAAGCGTATAATGGTTTTCCTCTCTTGTAGTGATTAATTTTGCGCGAAATTCCACCCTTACTGCACTGAGCAAAATGTACATTAAAAATGTGTGTCCCTACCGTTCCTTAAACTCATGTTGTGTGGTGTTGTGTGGTGTTGTGTTGTATTGTGTTGTATTGTATTATATTGTATTTCATAAAACTGTCCTTGTAACAATGACAAGGGCAGGTTGCCTTTCATCATTATTTAGTTTAAATTTTAACAGATATACTGACTTGCCTTGACTGACCTGACTATTAGATTTTAAAATGAACAAATCTTTTTTCCTTTTTTGTGTGTGTGTAAACGATACATAACGAAAAGACAATGAAACAGTAAAGAAAATTAGCTTTCCCTGCGTAATTTCACCCATATTCTTTTCTTCTTGACTTGAGAACGTCCATTGCGGGGGTGCGGTGGGTTAATCGCCGGCGCTTCCTATGCCGAAGGTCGCGGGTTCGACTCCCGGAAGGGGCGAATTTATGTGACTTAGGTACGAGATTATTAAGATCACCGAGGGTTTTCTCCGGGTACTCCGGTTTCCTACCTCCCTTCCATAATAGTAATGCATGCAGTCAATCTAACATTTCAAAAATAAATATTCGATGTACTTTTGGTCTTCTAATAGAGATTTTTCTTTACACCACATGTTTGAGTGATGAATGTGTGTTTGCTTTGTATGTAGGAGTGTTTGTACCATGAGAGCGTATATGTTGTTACAGATCGCCGTGCTTTGAGTCTGATTTAGGAATGAGGTGCGTATAGCATCCGATTATATTATTATTATTATTATTATTATTATTATTATTATTATTATGATTATTATTATTATTATTATTATTATTATTATTATTATTATTATTATTATTATTATTAGAACGTTATAAAATTGAAAATAGGTTACCCAAGTCATGTATATCAGGAATATATTAGATGTACGTTTAACAAATTAGCAAGATCCGCACGAGAAACAACATCGTCATAGGAACCTGGAATGTCAGGACCCTAACTGCGGAAGGAAAATTAGAAGAACTGGCCCACGAGCTGGACCACTATCGATGGAACGTTCTAGGTATCAGCGAACTGCGCTGGAAAGGCCTAGGTGAAACAACGACTGACAAAGGCCACAAGCTCTATTTCAGCGGTAGAGATGACAGGCACGAACACGGCGTTGGATTCTTGGTCCACAAGAACATTCTAGCCACTGTCATGGGTTGCCGCCCAGTCTCCAGTAGACTCATTACCATCCGTCTGAGAGCAACCCCTTTCAACATTACCATCATCCAGGCCTATGCTCCAACATCAGACTATGAAGACAGCGAAGTGGAGGATTTTTATGAAAATATACAGGCGGCCCTTGACCAAGTGCCGAAGAAGGACATAGTCATAGTGCAAGGCGACTGGAATGCCAAGGTTGGCCAAGATGCGCACCACAACTGGGGAGACACATGCGGACCCCACTGCAACAACGAGACAAATGACAGGGGTCTGAGGCTATTGGAGTTTGCCAGATACAACAATCTGGTACTGGCAAACACGCTTGGTCTCCACAAAAAATCCAGACGATGGACATGGCACAGTCCCGGCGGGGAACATCACAACCAGATCGACTACATCATGGTCAAGAAACGCTTCAGATCAAGCATCAACATTGGCAGGACACGCACTTTTCCAGGAGCAGACATTGGAAGTGACCACGATCTCGTGATGATGTCTTTCCGGCTCCATTTGAAGAGAGTAAATACAGCAAAGTGCACTAGGCTGAAGTTCGACCTGGACAAACTGCAAGACCCGGAGGTGGCAAAAATATTTCAGGCCACAATTGGAGGGAAATTTGCACCACTGCTTATTTTTGGGGCAGGCGAAGTAGATGTCAACACCATGACCAATACCTTCAACTCAGCTGTAACAGATGCCGCCACTGAGATCCTTGGCAAGCACCGACCAAAGAAGAAGCCGTGGATCACACCTGAACTTTTGGATCTGTGTGATAAACGAAGAGAGTTAAAAAAGAAAAAGAACACCTCACAGGGAGCTGATGTCTACCGAAAAATCAACAATGACATCCGAAAAGGCATGCGCACAGCAAAGGAGAACTGGATAGAAGATCAATGCCAGGAAATAGAGAACAATCTGAACAAGAACAACAGCAAGAAGGCCTACCAGACTGTGAAGCGGCTGACAAGTGTTAAACAGCCCAAAGTCTCCACTATCCAAAGCAAGTCTGGCATTTGCCTTACAGAAGAACAAGAAGTCTTGGACAGATGGACAGAGTACTGCTCTGACCTTTACAACCATACACCAAATGGAGACCCATCAGTTCTAGCATGTCCCGAGAGCAGAGAAGAAGAAGAAATCCTCCCAATTCTCCGGGAAGAAGTTGAGGCAGCAGTGCAATCGCTGAAGAAAGGGAAGTCAGCGGGAGTGGACAACATACCAGCGGAACTGCTACAAGCAGGAGGAGAAGCGATGACTGATGCTCTCACCATTATCTGTAACAAGATCTGGCAGAGTGGGGAATGGCCTACACCATGGACCCAGTCGCTTGTCATCACTCTTCCCAAAAAAGGTAACCTTCAGGAGTGTGAAAATTACCGCACCATCAGCCTCATCAGCCAGCCCAGCAAGGTCCTCCTGAAAATAATACTCAACAGGTTGAAACCACAAGCTGAACAAATCATAGCTGAAGAACAAGCAGGATTCATGGCAGGGCGAAGTACCACTGAACAGATTTTCAACCTCAGAATAATCTGTGAGAAATACCTACAGCACCAACAACATCTATATCATGTGTTCATAGACTTCAAAAAGGCATTTGACCGAGTCTGGCATGCAGCTCTATGGGCAACCATGAAAGTGTACAACATCAGCCCTAAAATTATAGAAGTCATCAAAAGCCTGTATGACAAGGCTACCAGTGCAGTCCTCCATAACAGCGTCATCGGGAACTGGTTCAGAACAACAATCGGTGTGCGTCAAGGATGCCTACTCTCCCCAACACTCTTCAACATCTTCCTAGAGCGCATCATGTCAGATGCTCTTGCAGATCACGAAGGCACAGTCAGCATAGGGGGCAGAGCAATCTCCAATCTTCGTTTTGCGGATGATATTGATGGATTGGCTGGAGAGGAACAAGAACTTGAACAGCTTGTACAGAGGCTTGACACCACCTCCAGAGCTTATGGAATGGAAATAAGTGCAGAGAAGACCAAAATGATGACCAACAACACCAATGGCATCAACACGGACATCAAAGTACAAGGCCAATCCCTCAACACAGTGCACAGCTTCAAATATTTAGGAGCCATTGTGTCAGACAATGGGTCTCGACAGGAAGTCCTCTCCAGGATCGCACAAACAACTGCTGCCCTGACAAGGTTGAAGCCCATTTGGAAAGACAGAACCATCAGTCTACATTCCAAAGTAAGACTGCTGCGCTCTCTGGTCATCTCCATCTTCCTATATGCTTGCGAAGCATGGACCCTCACAGCAGATCTCCAACGAAGAATACAAAGCATGGAGATGAGGTGCTACAGAAGACTTCTGTGCATTTCCTATACCCAACACATCACCAACGTTGAAGTCCGACAGACCATCACACAAGCCATTGGACAACACGATGACCTGCTCACAGTGGTGAAGAAACGGAAACTCCGATGGTATGGCCACGTCACCAGATCATCAGGCCTTGCAAAGACCATTCTGCAAGGCACAGTGCAAGGAGGTAGAAGAAGGGGGAGACCGAAAAAGAGGTGGGAGGACAACATTCGAGAATGGACTGGTTTGACACTGAGCGAAGCCATGAGGGCTGCTGAGGACAGAGAAAGATGGAGTATGCTGGTTAAGCGATCATCTGTGGTGCCCCTACGACCTTCGGGTTATGGGACAGGATAGGATAGGATAGGGAAACAAAATCTAAAGAAAGGAAAAATTTGTCAAATATTTTGGTCTTTCCTGATTAATTTTTACTCAAACTCA
Source organism: Oncomelania hupensis (assembly GCA_036898135.1). Classification (NCBI taxonomy): domain Eukaryota; kingdom Metazoa; phylum Mollusca; class Gastropoda; order Littorinimorpha; family Pomatiopsidae; genus Oncomelania; species Oncomelania hupensis. The sequence goes on from CM072511.1 coordinate 31,439,180, forward strand.
TTTCTTCTTAAGAGCGTAATAGTGAAAATACGTCCCTAAATGAAATCTGTGTGTTTGTCTATGTGCATGTGTGTGTGTTTGCGTGAGTGTGAGCGCGTGAGTGTGTGTGTGCGTTAATGTGTTTGTTTTTATGTGTGTGTGAGAGAGAGAGAGAGAGGAGGGGTGGTGGTGGAGAGAAGAGGAGCTGGGCGTGGGGTGGGTGGGTAAAACACAAATTTTCTATCGAGTTCTCTCACCAGCACACTCTGAAACATCACGTATGTGCACACTTTAGAATGTGTGTCTATACGTATTTGACTCCGAGCAGCCACATTCCCGCGGTACCGTAGTATACAATACAATACAATACGAAGGAATTTGGACCAAACATACCTTTTAGATTGATGCACGTTGATGTCGCCCTGACCTAGTGCCGCTCAGCTGCAGCTGCCGAACGCTGACGACTGAAAGTAATCTAAGCCCACACCTGCAGGAACGCTGAACTCACTTTACATCGTTCTACTGCACACACCTTCCTTGAACTTACCGGAAGTGGTAACTAATGCTGAAACAGTCAATAAGCACTTAGGCTCACCAGATGTAGTTGCTTCCAAAAGCTCCCAGAAACTGGAATCTTTTCTCCCATGCCCTCTCATCCCCTCTTCTTCCACTATCCGCCCTTCATCCCAACTGAATTCTTCATTTCAAAACCTTTTTCTACCTTAACATAGCCTCCAAGCAATTGACGGAAGTGTTTGGTACAATGACACAACTAATTCAACGGACATACCGGAAGTAGTAGTAAGTAGCTTAGAGGACGATAGCGGATATAGTGATGAAATAACGGCTTTTATAGCCAACGCAAAAAGCACAGTACAATACTGAATTTAGAAAAAGAATTATCAAAAACTTTCGCACACTGATAACTAAACGAGGCATGACTTGGTTGGCTGGAACCGGGTCTTTGGTTAATTGGTTGTTTCGATTGGAGAATGGTTGGTTGGTTGATTGCTTTGCTTGAAGATCGTGAACACGATGCATCTCGTTTTCAAATATTATCATTGCAAACTTTTTTTTCAGTTCTGTCGAAAACAGACCTGAATGTCACACCCCACACTACGAACATTTTGTTCTTGGTCGAAGAGTCTAAAAATACAAGCAAATTCTGGTGAAATGCGCGCTCAAACACACACACACACACACACACACACACACCCTCACACGCACACACATACACACACTCATGTATGAATACTTCCGGTGCATACGCAGGCCATTACTACTAGCAGCACCATCAGAGCCATGCTATTCTTGAAATCTTAGAGAGAGAGAGAGTGAGAGAGAGAGAGAGTATGTGTGTGTGTGTGCGTGTGTAGGTGCACATGTGTGGGCGAGAGAGAGAGAGAGAGTGTGTGTGTGTGTGTGTGTGTGTGTGTGGGTGTGTGTGTGTGTGTGTGTGTGTGTGTGTTGTGATTAGATATTCTAAAATTGCGTACCTGTACGTATGATTCATATTGTTTTAGTAACTGATAACTTTATTAACGGTTACATTCTTTGAACTGTACTTTGTTGTGCGTGTGTTGCATGTAGAGGTTGTGTGGGCGAGTGATGTAGCCGACCTACCTAAAGGAGGAAAATGTTATTAAGGTGAATTAAAGGAATTGTTTCTTAATTGTACTAGTCTTTATGGTATACGTGCATTTCTGGTTCGATTGTTTGTGTTTTTCATTGCGAAACAAGTGGCTGTGTGTAAGCTTAATTGTTTGTGATGGGTAGTAAAGACTGCCATGCATGTTCGAACACTGAATAGAAAGACCCAACGTTTCCCGGCGTGTCGTAAGAGGCGACTAACAGGGGTGATGTCAGCACGGCATCACTGGGCGAAAGTCTTTTACACAGAAGTCCCCAGCCAGGGCGGAAGGACCTGACTTTACTATAGGTTCAACGATCACGTGCTCGTGGATTTAGGCTGTGGCCAACAGCGTGGAGAAGATTGAGTAAGATGAAAACAATCGCCTACTCCATACCGGTTCGGTCGTCGCCCGGGTCACCAAGGAGGCTTTCCGGTGGCCACCAGGACGGCGGTGATAAATGGGTTACTGATGGACAACTTAATAGCAAGATCCGCACGAAAAACAACATCGTCATAGGAACCTGGAATATCAGGACCCTAACTGTGGAGGGAAAATTAGACAAGAACTGGCCCACGAGATGGATCACTATCGCTTGAACATTTTAGGTATCAGAGAACTGCGCTGGAAAGGTCTAGATGAAAGAACGACCGACAAAGGCCACGAGCATTATTTCAGAGGGAGAGTTAACATGCACGAACACGGCGTTGGATTTTTGGTTCACAAAGACATTCTGGCCACTGTCAGGTGTTGCCGCCCAGTCTCCAGTAGACTCATTACCATTCGTCTGAGAGGAGCCCCTTTCAATATCACCATCTTCCAGCCCTACGCCCCAACAATGAACATCATATGACGACAGCGAAGTCGATGATTTTTATGAACACCTGCAGAATGTCCTTGACCAAGTGCCGAGGATGGACATAGCCATAGTGCAAGGCGACTGGAATGCCAAGGTTGGCCAAGATGCGCACCACAACTGGGGAGATTCATGTGGACCCCACTGAAACAACGAGACAAATGACAGAGATCTGAGACTCTTGGAATTTACCGGATACAACAATCTGATACTGGCAAACACGCTTGGTCCTCAAAACAAATCCAGACGATGGACCTGGAACAGTCCCAGCAGTGAGGATCACAACCATTTCGAATACATCATGGTCAAGAAACGCTTCAGATAAAGCGTCAACATTGGCAAGATATGCACTTTTCCAGGAGCAGACATCGAAAGGGACCACGATCTCGTGATGATGTCTTTCCGGCTCCACTTGAAGAGAGTAAATACAGCAAAGTGCACCAGACTGACGTTCGACCATGATGAACTGCAAGACTCGGAGGTTACAGAAATATTCCAAGCCACAATTGGAGGGAAATTTGCACCACTGCTCATTTTGGGAGCTGGCGAAGTAAATGCCAACACCATGACAACCACCTTCAATTCAGCATTGACAGATGTCGCCATTAAGATGCTTTGCAACCACCGCCTAAAGAAGAAACTGTGGATCACACCTGAACCTTTGGACCTGTGTGACAAACAAAAAGAGATGAAAAGGAAAAAAACACCTCACAAGGACCTGATATTTACCGAAAAATAAAAAATGAAATCTAAAAAGGCATGCACACTGCGAAGGAAAACTTGACAGAAGATCAATGCCAGGAAAAAAGAGAACAGTCTGAACAAGAACAATAGCAAGAATGCCTACCAGACTGTGAAGCGTCTAACAAGTGTTAAACAGCCCAAGGTCTCCACGATCCAAAGCAAGTCTGGCTTGTGACTAACAGAAGAGTCAAGAAATCTTGGATGAATGGACAGAGCATTGCTCTGACCTTTACAACCACATACCAAACGGAGAACCATCAATTCTAGCATGTCCCCAGAACAGATTAAAAGAAGAAATCCTCCAATTCTCCGAGAAGAAGATGAGGCAGCAGTGCAATCGCTGAAGAAAGGGAAGTCAGCGGGAATGGGCAACATACCCGCAGATTTGCTTCAAGCGGGAGAAGAAGCGATGATCGACGTCCTTGCCATTATCTGTAACAAGATCTGGCAGAGTGGGGAGTGGCCTACACCATGGACCCAGGCGCTTGTCATCACTCTTCCCAAAAAGGGTAACCTTCAGAAGTGTGACAACTACCGCACCATCAACCCCACCAGCCCTCCAAGTCCTCCTAAAAATAATACTCAACAGGTTGAAACCCAAAGATTAACAAATCATAGCTGAAGAATAAGCAGGATTCAGTGCAGGGCTAAGCACCACTGTGCAGACTTTTAATCTCAGAATAATCTGCGAGAAATACATACAGCACCAACAACATCTATATCATGTGTTTATAGATTCCAAGAAAGCGTTGACCGAGTCTGGCATGCAGCTCTGTGGGCAACCATGAGAGTGTACAACATTATTGAAGTCATCAAAAGCCTGTATGACAAGGCTACAGTGCAGTCCTCCACAACACGCCATCAGGAACTGGTTCATAACAACAATCGGTGTGCGTCAAGGATGCCGACTTTTTCTAACACTCTTCAACATCTTTCTGGAGTGCCTCATGTAGATGCCCTTGCAGATCACGAAGGCACAATCAGCATAGGGGATAGAGCAACCTCCAACCTCCGTTTCGCTATGGCATTGATGGATTGGCTGGGGAGGAACAAGAACTTGAACAGCTGGTACAGAGGCTTGACACCACCTCCAGAGTCTTTGGAAGTGAAGAAAAGACCAAAATAATGACCAACAACACTAATGGCATCAACACGGACATAAAAGTCCACGGCCAATCCCTCAACACGGTGCACAGCTTCTAATATTTAAGAGCAATTTTATCAGACAATGGGTTTTCTACAGGAAGTTCTCTCCAGGATAGCACAAATAAATGCTGCCCTGGCAAGGTTGAATCCATTTTGAAAGACAAGGCCACCAGTCTACACTCCAAGGTAAGATTGCTGCGTCCCTTGTCATCTCCGTCTTCCTATGAATTTGCGAAACCTGTACCTTCACAGAAGACCTACAAAGAAGAATACAAAGCATGGAGGTGAGGTGCTACAGAAGACTTCTGGGCATATCTTATACCCAAAACATCACCAACCACGAAGTCCGACAGACCATCACACAAGCCATTGGACAACAAGATGACATGCTCACAGTGGTGAAGAAACGGAAACTCCCATGGTACGGCCACGTCACCAGAGCATCAGGCCTTGCAAAGACCATCCTGCAAAGCACAGTGCAAGGAGGCAAAAGATGAGGGAGACAAAAAGAGGTTGGAAGACAGCATTCGAAAATGGACTGGCTTGACACTGAACGAAGCTATGAGGATTGTCGAGGACAGAGAAAGATGGAGTACGCTGGTTAAACGGTCATCTTTGGTGCCCCAAAGACTTTCGAGATATGTGATAGATAGAATAGAATATAGGAATAAAGATTTGTTGAAATAAATTGAAAAGATTTGATGATGATCAGATAACACTCTTGCCACGACCCTTAAAGCACATGGGGGACGCCTGCGATGCCCCCACCAAATCAGCAACTGGGAGATCTCTGCGCTCAGCAAAGTTTTGGCATCACACAAACCAAGAGAGTGTTGTGGCCAAGTGGGCTAAGGCGGGACTAACTTGCCTTGTCCGCAGTCCAGAAACCAATGGCGCCTCACAGGTGTGGGATCGATCCAGCATCTGGGCGTTAAGTTTCTCCGAATAGTATTTACTTTCGACTCGGGCAACGTCTCGGGGGTTTTCTCCGGGTACTCCGGTTTACTCCCCCAGCAAAATTTTAAAGACACAACTAATGTTAGGTAGGTTGGGTTTGGGCGCGCCCCAGGCTGCGGCTACGCCTTCCCCAGGGGAGGCGGCCCAGAATTTCCCGATAAAAAGATACAATAAAGCATTTAAAAAAAGAATAAAAAAAAGAATCAGTCTCCGTGAGTCGCCTTTATGAATGTTGAAGCAATTAATTTACAATTTTCATTCTGGACGTCAGAGAGCAGCAGCATTATCAGAGATAAGGAATAGCCAACTTTTGTCCTAGCTTTGACGGGGTATAAGAGTTTTTCCTATCTCTGAGGGAGTATAAAGACTTTCCTCCGTTCGCGATTACACTTACTGTCCGAAAAATCAAGTCAAACCAACGCAAGTGGTTTTATTACACATTAATACCCACCCCGCTCTGGCTGCTTTTGGTCTAGGCTGGAATTCTGTTATCTGAAGCAGGTTCTGGCATACATCGAAACAGGTACCTGCGTTTCTTTTCTTCACACATACTCCGTGGAGACCACTGTACGCGGGAGATATCTGCACCGCCTATACTGCAAACATTGGCACTAGTCGCCGCACAAGTTGACTTCGAGTGATAGATACATACACCCCCGCTCCGCTCAGCTGTAAGGAGTGCAGTTACATCATTCTTGTATCTATCAGGTAATTTTCCAACCACTAATTTGCATACGTACATGATCCGAGGGCAGGTCAGCGCCCGCGGCTGTCTATATTTGTTAAGGTGTTAATCTTTTTCCCCCCGCAGGATTATCTAAAAAGGAAGGTAAAAAAAAGATTTTAAAACGAAGAAGATAAAAACGCAACGTGTGTGCATTCTAGAACTTCAACGTCTAGATGTGAGAACATGCTGAGGGAGCCCAGAAATTGCACATTTAATCAACCTCACTCCAAGATCACTGGAGCTGTCCAAAGTGGGTTAGTATAAGAATTTTGAAGTGACCTTGACCCTAAACTATGAGAAATATGAAGTTCAAACTTGGTTTAAACAAATGTTTTATTCAAGGAGAAACATATCATTACAAACAATAATTTACAGGATAGGCAACAAGCAAGCTTATTTAAGCCCACCCTGTAAGTTCAAACTTGCTGTATTTAGAGAAAATAGATTCATCTTTCTTTTTTTCCCGGTTTTTTCGTTGATCCCGAAGGTCAAGGTCATTTTAGGCCTTGCAAAATTATACAAACATAGGTCATCGTACAGTGGAATCTACTTAACTCATACTTTGCAACACCATTGGATTATTTGATCATACGTGAACATGAGAGGTCACATGAAGGTCAAGGTCATCCCAAGGTAACTTTTTTGGCATAATACAACTTTTGTTGTAGTTTATGTGATATTTCATTATCGTATTTTGGAGTCGGAGGTCAAGGTCATCTCAAGGTCGAGAGCATAGAAAGATCAAAGTCGGTATTACTTAGCATTTTAATGTCAATGTTTCATTTTTTTCTCGTCAGTAATTTGCATGTTAAAAATTGCAAGTTCCAAAAGGAGCATGTACGTGTGAGTCATAGATCTATGTGTATTTCTTTCTTTGAAGTGTCTTCTATGAAATAGACTTCGGTTTGAATATGACTGTTTGTTCGATACCTTTTGTGAAAATGCCTAGTATTTGTATGAATATTTTCTGAGAACGACCTCTGTGAATATCCGGAGGGGTTTGAATATGGATGCTAAAAGGCTGTTATATTCGACCATCTATATATCAGGAGAGGAGCTTAACTCTCTCGTGTGTGTGTGTGTGTGTAGTGTTTCAATATTCAATTTAAAGTAATGTTACAATGTTAAACTTGTCAGCTTCGTTAAATCTTACAAAATTCTTCCAAGAATAGCTAATCGAGACAAATCTAACAACGTCTTAATAATCTCGAATCAACACAAATGCGTGTTCATTGACATGTTCATTGCAATTGAAAGCTGGTGTTGTGCACATGGTTCTAAACATTATTTGCAAAATAGAAGGCATATTTAAAAAAATCTGATTTTGTGTTCGTTCTCAGAAAATACATCATGTGAATTCAAGCAAATTTAATTACCATGTGGGTTTTTTTCCTGAGGGAAATGAGAAGGCATGTTTCGGCAAATGCAAACAAGTTCTGCTTTATTCATAAGATGCAAGCAGCGCAGATCTGACTCGTCAAAATGACAAATGGATGCGTAAATAAACAAGCATGGTTTAGACGTAGCAGGACCTAAATAGCCCAGACAAGCTACTGCCTTCCAGCGGCAGCGAAGTTTCTCTTTCTACGAGAATTCTTATTTAGCTAGTTTTGTCCTCTGCGATTCCGCCTGAAGTATGCCCCAGTAACGCAGGTATATACAAACAGTCAGCTGTGTTAGAACTACGCAGTTTATGATATCGTAGCATACCGGACCGCTGAAAGGATGAAAGGACGAAAATACAGAGGCATAAAAGTTCTGACCGTCGAACGCTGAGTTGATTCTGCATTACTTAACATCATTCTGCGGCCAAACAGAAATAATCAGGATAACCACTCTCTTCACACTTAATTTACTCGTAGGGTAATGTTTGCGGTTAATTTCTGCCGAAGTGCTTAAAACTAGATTCATCAGCGTTTTGGTAACGCCTTGCAGCAAAAGATTAGATGGTGTGTTAGTGTTGATGCGGGCTGATGAGACAGGGCAACTCACACTTGACGTGGGAACCCATCCGCTGTATCATAACAAACGTCAATTCCAGTTACTGAAGCAAGTAACGGAGAACAACGCGGGCACGTGTGTTTTACTATAACGTCTGTTTAACTAAGCAAAAACAGAAGAAAAGAAGAAATAAACAAGGAAACGAAGAAGGCCCTATAGCAACTAAAATTGGAGAAAAAAACACCGCGAATGGTAAAAACTGTGACATGATTAAGTTGTTTGCGCAGGCAGTCCGATTGTGATTAAAAAATGTTTTTTTTAACATTCTGTTACCAAAGAAATAAAGAGCAATTAGAAGTAGCATAAAGTCATATAAAAAAATGTAACCTATTTTTTTTTAAATGAGAAGATTCTAGGGCAAAACGGAATATGAAAGCATTTAGCGAAAACTGAGAAAAGATTTAAGTGTTTTGGCTGCCCTACTATAATAAAATGTTGATTTTATTCTTTTTCCTCCTTCTGAAAATGAAACATAGGGGATGAGGTGACTGGGAGAGCGAGGGAGTGAGGAGTGTGGACGCGAAGGAAATGAAGAAGGCTGTGACAGGAAATGCAATAGGAAAACAGCGAAACAGAAAAATAGATGTATAAAGTGTTTTTTTGGTTTGTTTTTTTGTTTGTTTGTTTATTTTATTTTTGTTTTGCTTTTGGCGGCCTGGGTGTGATATTATCTTCATAAGAAAAAAAAAAGCAAAAAAAAACCCACAAGGGTGGGAGATGGTGACTGGCGGTGAGATGACAGAAAAGAAAACAATGCACGAGGAAGGCTTTTTGGGAGGAAAAGAAAGAATCCCGCGGTGAAGAAAGAGACGGGGGTTTCAAGTGTTTAGGTTAGGCCCAGTTGTGATTAAAATGTTGTGTTTTTTTTCTGTGGAAGTTATTAGAGGGGCGAGGCTGAGTTGCATGCTTGCCTACGTGGCGGATTCAGAAAAGTGACTTCGGGTAGACATTCTCCTTTCCCGAACTCAGCACGTCTGAGAAGTTAAAACTGTCGAGGAGCTTTGTTTTGTTTGATGAGGGAGGAGAGAGACGGAAGACTGGGAAGAAGGTTAATCGGGTAAGGGCCTCGGGGCTCTAAAGGAAAGAAGAAAAAAAAACCCAGCAACTCGCAGATTTATTTTGCCTGCTGATGTGCATCCGTCTTGATAATAGGGCTGTGTGTTTTCGTGTGCGCAATTCCGAGTTTTTCTGCCCATCGTGGGCCAGCTCATTGTGCCAGTATAGATTTGTGTTTTGTTTTGGGGGAGTTGTTTGCAGAACAAGGCTTGTCGTTTGCGGAGAACAAGCAGTCGTTTCAGGGTGTGCAGACTTTGTTTACTGCAATCACTGTGCAAAACAAGACATTATCCATTATGTGCAGGCTGTTGCAACGAAAGTGTGCACAAAGTGTAACTAAGTCTTGAAGAGTGAGATGCATGAAGCACAGAAGAAAACACACTGTTTGCGTGTAATTATAGTCGTCATTGCATACCTTAAACCGTATTAATTGTTGGGTATTGTTCACATTAATCTATCACTTCAGATAAGTGAGTTAAGAAGCCATTTTATCGCGTATGCATCTCCTCACATCGGATGAGCCATGTCACGACGAATCGAACAATCACATCTGGCGACGTCAGAGGAGGAACAATCAAATTCTTTGACACCACAGACAAAACAACCACATACAGTGACGTCGCTTCCACTACAAGGCATCACCATGAGCGCAGTCAGGACTATGCGTAGCGCAATGACGTCATTGAAGCCAAGCTCGTCATGCTACGTCGTCACTGTTTGCGTCATTGTGCTAGCCTTGTGCTGTCCCCCTGCCTTATCGGCGAAGAAGAGAGGAGGGGAAAGATGGCAGGAAGGAGACGTACGTCTAGTCGGAGGCAGATTTTGGTCTCAAGGAACAGTCATGTTGTATCATGACGGAGAATGGGGTACCGTCTGCGATGACGGTTGGGACGAAACCAATTCTGACGTAGTGTGTCGTCAGAGGGGATTTCCTGGATCCGCCAGAACAGCGCTCAAAATGGAGTTTGGAGGACGGGGCAGCCGTGAGTATTTTTTGCACATAAATAATTAGGTAAACGAATTGTTGCTGTATTGTATTTATTTATTCTATTTGTAGCCGCGTGGTCTAAAGCGGGACTAACTTGTCTTGTCCACAGGCTAAGAACAAAATGTCGCCTGACAGCTGTATGATCGATCCTGCCGTTTCTCCCAACATTATTTACTTTTGACTCGGGCAACGTCTCGGGGGGGGAAAGGGAAGGGGGAGGGGGGGGGAAGGGGAAAGAGGGAGGGAAGGGGGGGAGGGAGGGAGGAGGGGGGAGGGGGGTTTTCTCCGGTTTGCTTCCCCAGCAAAATTTCAACAACACAACTAATATTAATTAGGTAGGTTGGGTTTGGGCGCGCCACAGGCTGCGACCACGCCTTTCACAGGGGGAGGAGGCCCAGAATTTCCAGATTAAAAAAGACAATAAAGTGTACAATAATCACTGCAACACAGAAATGTTTTTTTTTTTACATTTTTCCACAAAGTATGGATAAACGAAGGCTTTTAAGACACCTTTTTTAATACACACAATATGGACACTTTTTAAATCGCTGTTGTAAAACACTGTGTTAAAACATTTTATTCTTCACAAATCGAGAGCAAAATCTGCTTTAAAAAAAAATGATTGTGGCGATACCAGCGTTAAAAAAAACCCTGGGTGTCGCATGCAGTTCTTTAGGACCATTTTCCAGCTGATCGCTGTTGCCAGTCTCTCCGGGCTGTTATGGGTGTTCTCTTTGGGCCATAGGGCAATGCCACGGGCTTCTGGAGTATTCCGCACAAATAGCGCATCTGTCGACCCATTGTGCTACTGCATGCTTGTTATTTCTGTATTCATTTTTAAAAAAAAAAATTAACAATAAAAAAGACATAATCAAATTATTCTTTCAAAAGAGTTACATTTTGTTTTAAGCTTCTTTGTTTCATTGGGGCAACACTAACTGTGAATGTTAAAAAGGATCTGTCGAAGGGCGTGGTCAAAGTGGGTCCCTTCAAACAACATCAAAATGGCATGACGTCATTCCTCTACTACGCTCGCCCCCCTCCCCCCACCCCCCAACCCCAGCCTTTGCACCCAAATACTCCATTTTAGGCCAAGTACCTAACCTTTGGTTTAAACAGAATTTTATTATTCACGAGACAAGTAAACCAAGCATGGAGAACATAAAGGGCACACAAAAGCAAAGCCTAAATAAGTGCTACCCTTTGACAAATGACAACAATGAAATGTCTGGCGAACAGGAACAAGTACAAAGCAATAAAATTAGAAGCACATTAATTAATCTTCTCAACAATGAAAAGAAAACAAACATCTAACTATAATATTATAACGGTGGGTCTATTGTTGCTGGGCTCTGCACAATGGAATGCTATTACCCACTCGTCCTTCATCGATGGGGATCGCTAGTAAATCTCCCTGTGACTCAACTTAATACATTTATAAGTTTAGCTTGGTCTGTGTTTAGGCTGGGGTACAGAGATAGAAAGAAAACGGTAAAAGATCACTGTCACACTAGCTCTCACACGGCTATGAAACATAGGTAGTCCAGACACTTGTTAACAGTAAATATAACACATTTATTTCCTCTACCCTATACACGATCTGCTAAGTACGATACTAACTTAAAAGTTCAAATATCTCTTTGAATGGTTCGCTCCTTGATAGTTCTATGCAGCTTCTGTATCATCATCCGGCACTTGATGCGTTCTGCCCAAAGAGTCAGAGTTCTGGAAGAGTGGACTATTGTTGTCCTTAGCTAACAAGTTTGGTGCACTGAGTCAATTTGAACTTAGCTCAAAATTAGAAGAGCTGTGTTGTAGTTGATTCTTTGATGAGCTGCGTTGTTGTGGATTCTTCTCCTTGTTCCTTGACTGGTGGGCTCTCGTCACGCAGTGCTTGAGAAGCCTATGCAGGCCGACTTTCAGTGAAGACTTCTTCTTGTCTTTCGTCTGGTTGGGCCCACGATGCCTGCTCGTCTGTAACCTATGAGACGAAATTCTGCACCACCGTGTATACTAGGTGTGTGCAGAGCGTCTCACTGAAGGCCGCAGTAGCCCTCAGTGATTAGCTCCACATATATATATATATATATATATATATATATATATATATATATATATATATATATATATATATATATATATATATATATATATATATATAGATAGATAAGCGACGAACATTCTGCTAAGTCCGTGGTCCACTGGAATCTCCACTCTAATTTCCTATACAAATATAAATATAAATCATGGCTAACTATACGCATAGAGAAAAAAAATATTATACACATTCTCCGGTACAGTCACTGGTCTGCAAGAATACATATAGGCTAAACAACCGTGGGTCCGTAGGGGATACGTCATGGCGTCAAACCGGTGGGATTCGACACGTGGTCACGCAACGATGGACTAACATTCTCAATTCTAAACATTGCAAATTTCACAAACATAATTCAACAATAATATCAATCCATCACGATGAAACAAAAGCTAGTTCATTTACCTTTTTGACAATGTCAGGCCGTGGCTAACTTGGTTGAATAGAGTTTCAACAGTTCCTGCTTTAGTCTTCAACTTGAGAGATCCCTTAGAGCGTAGCTCTGTCTTGCTTATAGTCTACCACATGAATGAAACTACTTCGGCTGTCTGCATAAACCGGGTAGAACTGGTAAACCTAAGCGCCCTCTGTCCGGATTGGCCGGACTACTGCTATAGGTAAGCTGGATGAGGTCATTACCTCCTGCGCGAGCATCAGCATAGAAAAGTGTAACCCACAGCAGACTTCTATCGTCTGCTGCAGAGTAACATTACTATACTAAGGTTACAGCTGATTAAGTAAGGCGAGAAGCTAGTGTGCCGTGTAAATCTAGTCTCTTATCTCAAGTATAACAGACAAGAAATGCAATAACGTCGAACAAGAAAAAAAAGTAATAAAGATATAAATGAATGAACTAACTAACGAGAAACAGATACATGCACCCAACCTAACCTTTATATTCAGCCCCTCATTCATGAGGCCGACATGTTGCGAAATGGCTGATTCTAATATATAGACGAGGCCAAGATGTAATTATAGGTCACTTGAAACATTTTAATGCCAAGCTGAGGTTGTAAATAATTTACATTGGAATGCAAAATAATAGTAATTTTCACAATGCATTAAAATAATCCTGTGGTATAATTAACCACAGTGGCATTACACAAGTCGGACGCCTATAAAGCGGATCTTCGATAGCACAGCGGTAGATAACACAGCCATTTATATATATTATAATTGTGATTGAACAGAAACCCCCATTTTATTCGCTTCTTTGTTTGATTACTTTTTTTTGTTTTGTTTGTTTGTTATTATTCAAAAGAGTGTATTAAAATCACCCTAAGCAACCTCGAAGCATACCGACCTACAAACATACATTATTAATTTGTATACATACAAATATTATATATAACATACATAAACAATGTTTAATTTATTTGTTTCGGGAGGTAGGAGGTGGATGGGTAACAAGTGGTACTAAAATGTAGTAAATTTATAAAATTAGGAAAGGGCATTAACACTAATAATATTAACCATATTGGTCGAATGTTGTTGAATATTACATGCTTATGCTTATATCTTTTGTATTCTCCACACCCCCAAAAGGGGCCAGTAATGGTATTAAATCTTGATTCTTCAATCATACGTACATACATACATACATACATACATACATATATACATACATATGTATTCACACACATATGTACACACACATACATATACACACAGACTCATGTTGTTAGGTAAATTAGGTTGCGGGGGTGGGGTATAGCTAATGTGCTTTTTTTCAATTGTGAGGTTGAAACGCCTTCGTTAAGAATTTTGATAATTCAGTGCAATTTCTGCCACTGGCAGCGATTATCGATTTCACAGCTTCTACTTTAATTGCACATTAATTTCCTAATTATGGTCTTTCAGACTCTCTCTCTCTCTCTCTCTCTCTCTCTCTCTCTCTCTCTCTCTCTCTCTCTCTCTCTCTCTCTCTATCTCACTCTCTTAATCACGCATGCATACAAACATGCATGCATACATGCTTAATATACATAGGTGCATACATATATACAAAAATACACACATACATACACACATACACATACATAAATACATCCATCCATACATATACACACACATGTACACATACACATGCTTACATGCATATTGACAAGGTATTCAGAAATTATTATAAAGCCTTATTATATTACAACCCATTGTCTTCTGATAATAATGAAATGAAACCATTGAAACCAACAGGCGCACAACAACATGAACAAAGGAAACTCACAATCAAGCAATCAAAAGGCACACAATCACTCTCCCTGGCATAATATGCAAGTCGTAAACTAATAATTTTTTCCTTGGACATGAATCATTGCTGGTCAATATGGATGATTATCCAACCATTTTCAAACAGTTCTGTTTTAATTTGTTAAATAGCAAATATAGCAAGTGAAAATTTGGGGGGTTTATGCTCTTTCCTCTCTCTCTCTCTCTCTCTCTCTCTCTCTCTCTCTCTCTCTCTCTCTCTCTCTCTCTCTCTCTCACACACACACACACACAAACACACACACATAAACCAAAAATGCAATATAACACCATACTGAAGGCATAGTAGTTATTTTTTTGTGTGGTTATTACAGACTGGGTTAATGATAATTCAATGAAGAATTTATTTTTATTTTAAGTTATAATTCTTGCATACACCTACACTTAACTACAATCGTATGACACGTATAACACATATACATACCTGTACACCCCAGTCATCTATGTTAATCATAACAAAAGTCATAGAATCAGTCACAGTGGACATCTAATATTCACACACTCATGTCATTAAGCTTACATCGCTTTTGCCACACTCTGCATGACTCTATCATCACTCCCACACTGAGATATTTGGCAAGCCACTTGGCTCTGTAAGCACGAACGCCAACCATTTTCAGTCCTGAAACTAGCCTTTGATGCACATTCCCTAGGCTACCTAATATCAGAACCACAGTCCTACAATCCCATAGCCTAGGTTATTAATTTCAAGGAAGAGTTGCATAATTATATTTATCAAACTTGGATGCATAGCATCTGTCAATAAATGCATCGAAAGGCACTGTCACCTCTACCAAGACCACTTCACGGCTAGACTGTTTGATGATAGTAATATACGCCAGGTCTGATCGCTGTTGTAAATAATGTCCCACTTTCCGAACCAAATAGGCGCGGTGTCAAGCACGTGTCTTTTGATGACAACAAGGGAATCCCCGTCTGGAATGTGTGGCGTCACCACGTCAACCGCCCTGCTGTGCCTAGCTTGGTACATAGCCCGATACTTCGTGCACCCATTCAGCACATGAGACACAGTTTCGGTTAGGCGGTTACACAGCGTGCAGCGACTGGAGCACATGCCATCATACTATTGCACTGCACCAACTGCAACCTATCCCTGACCATAAAACTGACCAGAATGTCACGCAACTTTACATTATTCAAGTAGGGGTTTTACAGTCTGGTGTCCACTTCTCTAGCCTCACGCACCCTTCCAATCTTTCTCTTTCCAGCTACTGCTGAAGTAGGACAGATTGGTTTGTTTACACAAACTGTAGGAGGCTTTGGCGTCGGCTGCAGACAATGTAACCTCGTCATCGACGTTGAAAGTCAGGGTATAGTTGTCGTCGGCCAGACGGTGATCAAGCACTACACCATCCCGTGACAGCTTGAAGGAAAGGTGTTTGCGCTGTACATGGCTGAGGGGGGGGGGGGGGGGGGATTAAGAACGCACAGCCCTCCCTGTGGTCGTGTGGTAAACATGAAGGACCGTGTAGACCAGGGCTGGCGTGCATGAACGAACTTAAAAGCCGACTTAGACTTTACGCTTCACTAAAACATGCTACTTAAGTCTAAGTCGGCTTTTAAGTTCGTTCATGCACGCCTCCTCTGGTGCTGAGTCCGAGCCATGCCCAGACGCAGCTTACTACACAGTCCTCCATGTTCTTCAGGCTCTTCACGGTAAAGGTAAGGTTTGAAAAGAAAAGATTCAGCCTGGAGCAAGCCATAGTGTTGATGGTCTGTAGCTTGGCTACAACGGGGAGTAAGGAGGCATCCATCCTGCCCAGAGTTTCCTTGAGTTTAGCAACAACATCCTCAACTTGCTACAGACACACGCTCTCGCTGATGTTGATGTTGGAGCCCAGGTAAGTGTAACTCTGGTTCACGATCATACATGGGCAGCGGCTCGTTCTGGATGCACAGTGTCGTTTCGCCGGTTCTATCCTTCTAGAGCGTTTGCCGTATAAGATGTCGCACTTCCTGAGCTTCACCTCCATCCCCGGTGGTCCCTGATTTGACTCTTTGCAGTCCGCTGGACCCTACAAACAATGACTAATTAACTAGCTTCCATCGCCGTCGCCACCTTGTACTGCTCAGTCTTCTTCACCGCCTGTGGTACAGTCCTGCCCTTCGTTGGTGCCAGAGGCGCTGACGTCGTCAACATAACCCTGGACTGGGTTGGGAATCGAGACGAATGATTAGGGTTGTTCGATCCAAAGGAGTCACTTGTTGATGCCTTGTTCAAAGACAACAACGCTCCAAGGGCTGCCCTGGATGATTCCTTTTGCCAAGCTGTATCGGCCTCGTCAGACCGCCATCGTCACTTGAAACGTTGACGCGCTATTGCGCGTGATATCCACTTAGGTCTTAGCATAGCCAACGGACGCCAACTCGCCAAGTCGTGGTCGATGCTGCCGAATTCGTCTTGATGTGGAAGAACGCGGTGTAGAGCATCGACGAAGTGTGGAGAAAGTCGGCGATGTTGTATCGGAGACAGAAGACGTGCTCTTGGAGACCATTTCTAGGCATGGAACCCTTCTGGCGCTTGGATAGTCTCCCTGTCTCAACGATTCAACAACTCTGACGGTTGAAGGTGAGCTTCATGATAAGCATGTCGAAGGTGAGTAGGAGGGAGATGGTCGGCCAGTCATCCACCACAGTAGTTCTCCGTTCTTCTTGAGGATGAGGGTGATGACGCTGTGCTTCCTGTCTGCAGGCATCCGTCTGTTTAGTAGATAGATGTTGGCGATTTGCACGAAAGACGGATGCAAATGTCCTCTTCTGCTGTACATACCTACCTACATACATACATACGTACATACATGGGTACATACATATGTATATACATACATACATACATACATACATACATACATACATACATACATACATACATACCAGTGATGGAGATAGTTTTTAAGCTAGGGGTATTTATACCCTCAACCAAAACATGTGGGGGTTTTCATACCCTCATTGCAAACATAAGGGGTTTTTATAACCCCTTTCAGTTTTTTAGGGGGTACACCAACATACGTAATTTTAAACACTTTGCGTGGAAAGTCTTTTCATCAGTTTGAGTTTCTTCAGCCGGGCGCGGTTGCGGCTCACCTTTTTCTTCTCTTACCGAGCACTCAAAGCCAAAGGCTGACAAAAATGTTTGTTTTTCTTTTCCTCCATCTTGTTTTAATTTTTTTGAGCAATTAGTTTTGTCTGCTTTATTTTTCCTTTTCTTCGGCTTCCCCTCAGATCGCTGCTTGTCGGCAATGTTTAATGTTAGGTAGGTCACATGAGCGAATAGGGGACTGGGAAAGGGGGGGGGGGGGTTGTTGGCAGTCTTATATAGCCAATCAAAAGCGTCGAGAAAAAATAGTGAATATTATCGTGCATATGATTGGCTGTTTCTCGGAACCGACAGAATGAATAGGAGGGGGAGAGAGGGTGGTAGGCGGTCGCGCAGGACGCACAGGCACACGATCAAAATCGAGCGAAAGCTGTACGCACGACCGAAATAGTTGTACCTGATGATACCTCCCAGCAACTTAGCTTTACGTTTTCATACCCCTTTGGCACTGACTTTGTGCGTGTTTATACCCTTTCATTACATTTTCGTTACGTGATTTCCCAACTCTGTACGTGAAACTCGTACGATTGTACGTGATCTCCATCACTGCATACATACATACTGTCACGAAGAAAGGGATTTGGGGGAAGGGGGTAAGCTCTTAATCTCTAGCGCTGTGTTATCTCCTTTGATAGATTAACGTGCGATGACATTCCAGAGATTAAAGCAAGGCCAAACTAATAAGTGATAAACAGAGTGAAGACGAGAAGGAAAAGTTAATGTACTTAGTTAAGAAATTCACAGTCAAAGGCCAGTCAAGGAAATTGCGATCTCTGTAACTATCTACTTTTAATAATTTGAAAAGGGAGAGTCTTAGTCAAATTGTTCTGGGGTGATTCATCGGCGTGGCGTCTCTATTACTGAGTAGTCCGGTGATATTGGGGAAAGTCAATCTTATGGGTACTAGAGCGATTGCAGACTGATCACATCACGGGGTGAGAGAGTATCTGTATGGGGGCCAGAGTTTCTGTGATAATCTGGCGGGTGGGGGTCTCTCAGGCTTAGGCACTTAGCTGGGGACTGCAGCGGCGATTGGTCCAGGATCCTCTGGATGGCTTGCCAGTGGTGGTGCAAGATGCTGTTCAGCAGTCACGCGAAGATGACTCACTGACCACGAGTGAAAGTAGTGCTGTCTTTGTTGTGGCACAGGCGTCGAACTTGACTTACGTTGCTAGTCAGTTCAGAAATGGCGATGTCCCAAATCACGCGTCTCATTGACCTCCCGGGTTGTCGGGGGCCTGCAGCGGGTCAGAGATTGGGAGTAGATACCAGTCCGGGGCGATGCGTCCGGCACAGGGACCCGTCTGCAACGTGTACAGACGCTGTATCAGCTGGGGGTAGGGATAATGCGAATTCTGGGCCTGTGGTTTGTGGTCACCCTTATCAGAATTAAATTGGCTTGGCCGGTCATGAGTGGGGCCGGTGCAAAACCAACAGTCAAACAATGCATCTAGATTTACGGGGCAAAGTGGAGGTTATCGGCAGCCACTAGTAAAAAGATACATTCGGCGCATTGAATGGGTTTGGCAACAGGGCAAATCTTTATACATTTGGGAAGCATGGTGGAAGGCAATAATAAGGGTACAGGACAAATGGGAGGTAGGTCCGGGCTGTACTTTGGATTCTAATCTATATGGAGGGGTTGGCATGGCATAGAATATCATACATGGGGTAACGGAGTATACAAGCATAAATTCAAACATGACATGAGATATATACAAGGTAGAAAGTATGTGCAAGAGAGAAAATACAAGTCATAGCAATACATCAAGGCAAAATTATAAACATGAACATACATACTGACAGGACGCATGAACATGATGGCGAACGATAGGTGATGGGGTTTGCTATATGACAAGGAGTAAATTCCCTCTCTTACCTTGGTTTTAGAACGGGTGGAAGCACAAGGATACTGACGAAACTCAGGGGTCGCTCGGTGATGGCGGCGTGGATTCGCAGGTTGTGGCTTCGAGGTAGGGAAGTTAGCATCTGACCCTAAGCCTTGGTCAGTAACAGACTTTAAGCAGGGTACCCTCGGGGGCGGGGCTTAAGAGACTGTGCGAGCCTGCTTGGAAGTGGTGGCTGGTCAAGAGGAATGAAGGCAGGTTGAGGCGATCGTCGCTGGCTGCGCGGGGGGTGACGGGGGGTAGCAGCCAGGCCTCAGAGGTGCTGTTGCCCGCCTTGTCACAGAGGCCCCCCCAAGGAAAAAGGCGAGGACGTAGGACTCGACGAAGGCGCGGCCAACCAGCTCTGAGGGCGGCTGCCGGGTGCGACGAGGGGTTGCGATGATCCGGGTGATGCGGGGCGATGCAGGGTTCCGGGAACGGTGGTGGATGCCCAAGGCTGGGGTCCGCGGAGCTGCCGGGTTTCGGCTACGGTTAGAGGGCGGCGGCAGGAATGAAGACTGGGGCGTCGGCCCTCAGGGGCGACTCGATGGAGTCGGTTGCGGGGTGACGGCTGAGGAAGTCTGCGCCGTGGTTGTCCTTTCCAGGGATGTGTTCCAGCTGGAAAGAATATGCCTGGAGCAGCAGAGCCCACCTCATTAGCCGGGCGTTGAGCGATTTGGATGTCGCCAAGAAGGAAAGCGGCTGATGATCCACTTGGACTGTAAAGTGCGAACCGTAGAGATACAGTTGGAACTTCTGGACTGCCCAGACGAGGGCGAGACACTCCTTCTCCGAAGTGGCGTAGTTTTGTTCGGCCGGCTTGAGTTTCCGGCTGGCGTACGCGACGGGGAAGAGCGTTGGGGCGTCCGGGGAGTCCCGTTGGAGCAGAACGGCTCCGAGGCCTACGTCGCTGGCGTCTGTGCGCAGGACGAAGGGTTGTCCGTGGTTGGGGAGTCGTAGGACTGGCTGGGACGTCAGCTTGTCCTTGAGCTCCTGGAAGGCAGCTTCGCATTGCGGGGTCCAGATGACTCGGTCCGGTGCGGTTTTCCGGGTTAGACTTGAGAGTGGCGCGGCGATCCCGTTGTAGCCGGGTACGAACTTCTGATAGAAGCCACTCAGTCCCAGGAAGGACTGAACATCTTTCTTGGTCTTGGGGCGCGGCGCGTCTCGAAGGCGCTGGACGGTCTTTTCTAGAGGCCGGAGCTGTCCACGGCTGATGGTATGGCCAAGAAATTCCAGTTCTTGGTAGCCGAACTGGCATTTGGTCGGCCGGGCAGTAAGGCCAGCTTCTCTGAGGCGGCGCAAGAGTTGGCGCACCACTCGCAGGTGCTCCTCCCATGTCTCCGTTGCGACGAGTATGTCGTCCATAAAGGAGTGTATGAACGGACAGTGGAGGGGGTCCAACAGCTTCCGCATCATCGTGCTGAAAATACTTGGGGCATTGTGCAGGCCAAACGGCAGGACGTTAAATTCATAGTGGCCGTCCATCGTGCTGAAGGCTAGGTACTGGCGGGATGAAGGGTGCACGGGAATCTGATAAAAGCCTTTGCTCAGATCCACTCTGGAGAAGTATCGGGCGGATTGTAGCTTTGCGAACAAGTCCGTGGGGTCGGATAGGGGTCCGGGCACGAACTGGGTGACAAGGTTCAACTGCCGGAAGTCGATGCAGAGGCGATGTTCTCCGCTGGGCTTCCGTGACAGGACTATTCCTGCGCTGTAGGGGGAACGGGAGGGAGCGATGACTCCGGCTTGTAGCAGAGCCTCTACTTCCGTTCTTACTACTTGCTGCTGGGAAAGTGGGACGGGGTAAGGTTTCTGGCGGACGGGAGTGGGGTCCGTCAGGGTCAGTCGAACTTCTTCCAGGTCCGTCCTCCCAGGAATGTCGGTGAGGACTTCCCTGTATTCCGCTACGATGTCGCGTAGTTGACGTTGCTGGCCGGCGGGGAGTGAGGGGTCCAGAGAGACGTCCCGGAAGGATTCCTTCCCTTTTAGTGGAAATTCGGCGACGCCGGTCTCTGTGCCATCCACTTCGACGGCCAGCGCGACCGTGAGTAGTGAGTGGGAGTCTGGGGCGGGTGCAGGTTGCTCCAGGTACCGCTTGAGCAGATTGATGTGGTGGGTCCTGGGTTTTCCGCCTACCTCGATGCGGTAGGTGGTGCGCGAGAGCTTCTCGAGCACCGGGTAGGGTCCCTGCCAAGCTATGTCTAGCTTGTTTGTGCCGCTGGGGAGAAGCAGTAGGACTTGGTCTCCTACCTGTAGCTCTCGGTCCCGGGCGCGGCGGTTGTGGTAGCGGGCTTGTCGCTCTCTCGCCTTCTTCAGGTTGGCGGAGGCGGCTTTCCATGTTGCCTTGAGGGTTTCTTGTAGCTTCGTGACGTATCTTGTGGCGTCGACCGGTGCCTCGTCCAGTTTGGCGTCGGTCCAGCTACGTCGTAAGGCGGCTAGTGGTCCGGAAAGGGGTCTTCCGAAAAGCAGCGTGGAAGGCGTGTATCCGGTGGAGGTGTGCGGGGTCTCTCGATACGCGAAGAGCGCTGACGCGACGTATGTGTCCCACGCTTCCGGCTGTTCGTCGGCGATCTTGCGGATAATCGAGATAAGTGTCCCGTTTAGGCGCTCGACCTGTCCGTTGCTAGCGGGGTGGTAGGGTGGAGTCCGGATATGGCGGATGCGGAGAAGTTGAAAAACCTCCTGCATAAGTTTTCCGGTAAACTGGGACCCGTTGTCGGTCAGGATGTTGTCCGGGAATCCGACTCGAGTGAATATGGTGACGAGCGCGTCGGCGACTCGGGCGGCGTCGATCTTCGGGAGAGGAACGGCTTCACACCACATCGAGCAGGCGTCGACGAGGGTTAGTAGGTACTGGTTCCGCTTCTTGGTCCGCGGGAGGGGTCCTACAATGTCAACGGCCACTCGCTGGAAGGGCGTTCCGACAACGACGGTGGGGCTGATTGTGACCGGTACGGTGTGGTGGCGGGGCGAGTATCGCTGGCACTGGCTACAGGACTTGACGTAGCGCTTCACGTCATCGGTCATCCCGGGCCAGTGATATTGAGCGCTGATTCGTAGAGTGGTCGCTCCTATGCCCATATGTCCGCTTAGGGGCATGCTATGGCCAAGTTCCAGGATCTGGGGGCGAAGTGTCGCAGGCACGACTAGTTGAGTATGGTCGTCCTTCTGGCGGAAGAGGAGTCCGTCTTCGACGAAAAAGTCCCCGGACTTGGGTGGAGTGCGTGCGGCGGGAAGTTTTCCGTAGCACTTGCGGAGGGTGACGTCGCTTTCTTGGGCTTTCCGGATCTGTTCCGGCATCTGGTTGGGAATCGGGGGTGGAGTCGCGGCTGATTTCGCCTGTGCGCGCGTCTGGACGGCGGCCATCGATTCCACAGGCTGGGGCGGCATCCCCAAGAAAACGTATCGGCATCCTAAAATTAAGTCGTACAGGGGCTGGTCCATCACGGCAGCTTGGATGGTCCCCGTTACGTATCGGCTGGCGACTTGGATCCGGGCTATAGGGAGCGTGGTGCTGGGTTGTGACGCGTCGGCCAACTTCAGGGTGATAGTCTCGCCGGTCAGGTCTTGTTCCTTGATGAGCGAGCGGCGGACGACGGCGTCGAAGGTAAGTCCAGTGTCGTAGAGACAGTGGGCTGGGCGATCGTTGACTGTCACTTGCTCGGTGACGGCCGGTCGATCGGCGGGAGTAGCGACGGGGGTGACAGGGGTCCCGTCGGGGGTAACTTGGCGTAGGGCTAGCACGGTACCTTGTTTGCGACGCTGGTCGCTGATGCGTCGAAAACATTTCTCCCGGGTGTGTCCTCTGCGTTGGCAGTAGCCGCAGAAGAGCTCTGTGCTCCGCTTCCCTGGCTCTGCTGTGAGGGTTGGGCGTCCTTTGGGCGGCGGTGGACGGTGGTTCGCTGGCGGGACTGGCCGGCGAGGCTGGTGGCGGGTATCTGGCGACGAGGGTGCTGGGGGATCACGGCGGGGCTGTCTGTCGTCGGGATGGGCGGTGAGGTATCGATCCGCGACGATGATCAAGTCTTCAAGGCGAGCGGCGCCTTGTTCGGCGGCGAACGTCCGGAGTTCCGCCGGCATGGTGCCTCGAAGTTGCTCGGCGAGCATCAACTCTAGTAATCCGTCGTAGGTCCTGGGTTCGTCAGTTTGCTCAATCCATTTATCCCGTAGCGTAGCTAGACGGTCGGCAAACTGCGTGAACTTCTCCCCTCTCTCTCTCCGGGAGTTCCGGAAACTCTTGCGATAGTGCTCACCTGAGAGCTCAAAACCATGTAGTAGGGCTCTCTTGAGGGCGGGATAGTCTCCCTCCTCGGAAGTCGGGGTCTTGGCCAGAATCTCATAGGCCTTTCCCTTGAGGCCATGACTGAGCTTGCGATACCAGTGCTGGGAGTCAAGACCGTTTTCCCTCGCGACTCGCTCGAATCGGGCGAGGTAGACTTCAATTGTTTCGTCCCGATCGACGAATGGGTCCAGGGGGAAGTTCATCCCCGGAATCGGCGGGGGGGGGTGCGGGTATTCCGGTGCTGGTGGCGAAGCTGGGGGCGAGGAGCGAATAGTCTTCGCTAGCCGGCGATGCGATCCCTAAATCGCGGCGGTCGCGCTCAAGTTGGAGGAGCGCTTGGCGCCGCTCCAGCTCCTTGTCTTTCCTTTTCTCCTCTAGGGCCGCGATCCTCTCGTCCTCCTCCTTCTTCCTTGCGGCGGCCCTCTCCTCCTCAGCTATTCTCTCCTTCGCCTCCTCTCTTCTCCGCTCGGCGGCTCTCTCCTCCTCCGCTAGCTTCCGGGCGGCGGCTTTCTCCTCCTCTGCTATCTTCCGGGCGGCGGCCCGTTCCTCTGCGGCGATGCGCTCTTTCTCTTCCTCCTTTTTCGCCTCTCGCTCTTTGGCCCTCTCCTCCCTCTTCAACTTTTCCTCTGTCACGTCAGCCTCCACGTTCGCCAAGACGTAGTCTTTGAGCTCGGTGCCGGCGAGCCCTAAGCTCTCGCCAATACTCTTGTACTTAAGAGCAAGCTCTCCCCGGTCGGCCATGGTAAGAGAGGTAACTTACCCTGCAAAAGGTCCTAACCGGGATGAGGGGCACACACAAGGGGTATACTGACGGAGAACAGGGGGGTGGGCTGGATGAGCTACGATGAAAACTGCAAAGGGGCGAATACAACACAACCACAAAGACAAAATGCAATCAATCAAAAACCACAAAAAATGAATGCAAGAAAAAAGCCTGTTGAGAGATCACCACTCAGGGAAGCCAGTAAGGGACCTATGGGCTATGCTAACTACTACTAGGGCTAGTGGGCTGGGTCCTATCTATACTGGGCTGGGGTGGAAATCTAGCTAAGTCCTAAGTCTAGTCAAGTTGGGATGGGGACCTAAGTCTTTTGTCTCGTTGGGTTGGAAGGGGAAACCTAAGTCTTCTAGTCTCGTCGGGGTCGCCAAAATTAATGTCACGAAGAAAGGGATTTGGGGGAAGGGGGTAAGCTCTTAATCTCTAGCGCTGTGTTATCTCCTTTGATAGATTAACGTGCGATGACATTCCAGAGATTAAAGCAAGGCCAAACTAATAAGTGATAAACAGAGTGAAGACGAGAAGGAAAAGTTAATGTACTTAGTTAAGAAATTCACAGTCAAAGGCCAGTCAAGGAAATTGCGATCTCTGTAACTATCTACTTTTAATAATTTGAAAAGGGAGAGTCTTAGTCAAATTGTTCTGGGGTGATTCATCGGCGTGGCGTCTCTATTACTGAGTAGTCCGGTGATATTGGGGAAAGTCAATCTTATGGGTACTAGAGCGATTGCAGACTGATCACATCACGGGGTGAGAGAGTATCTGTATGGGGGCCAGAGTTTCTGTGATAATCTGGCGGGTGGGGGTCTCTCAGGCTTAGGCACTTAGCTGGGGACTGCAGCGGCGATTGGTCCAGGATCCTCTGGATGGCTTGCCAGTGGTGGTGCAAGATGCTGTTCAGCAGTCACGCGAAGATGACTCACTGACCACGAGTGAAAGTAGTGCTGTCTTTGTTGTGGCACAGGCGTCGAACTTGACTTACGTTGCTAGTCAGTTCAGAAATGGCGATGTCCCAAATCACGCGTCTCATTGACCTCCCGGGTTGTCGGGGGCCTGCAGCGGGTCAGAGATTGGGAGTAGATACCAGTCCGGGGCGATGCGTCCGGCACAGGGACCCGTCTGCAACGTGTACAGACGCTGTATCAGCTGGGGGTAGGGATAATGCGAATTCTGGGCCTGTGGTTTGTGGTCACCCTTATCAGAATTCAAATTGGCTTGGCCGGTCATGAGTGGGGCCGGTGCAAAAACCAACAGTCAAATAATGCATCTAGATTTACGGGGCAAAGTGGAGGTTATCGGCAGCCACTAGTAAAAAGATACATTCGGCGCATTGAATGGGTTTGGCAACAGGGCAAATCTTTATACATTTGGGAAGCATGGTGGAAGGCAATAATAAGGGTACAGGACAAATGGGAGGTAGGTCCGGGCTGTACTTTGGATTCTAATCTATATGGAGGGGTTGGCATGGCATAGAATATCATACATGGGGTAACG
>CM072511.1:31470185-31492685 GCA_036898135.1 Oncomelania hupensis
GCCAAAGTTATGTGCTACAGACTAGCACTCTCGGTTAAGTAGCTCACAAAATGGCGAATAAGCTGTAAACTTATCTCAAACTGATACGGCATCGCATGACACGGCTTAAAATGCAACAAGCAAGAAACCACAACTTCATCATCTGCTGACGTTTGCGTAATTTTCAGTTGCCTATAGATTGGTGATTATAATCTTCGTGTGTGTGTGGGGGGGGGGGGGGGGGGGGGGTACCCACAAAAATGCACAAATGGGTTTCAGACCTTGTTAGTTTGCTTGGAACTCACTTTTTTCTAAGTGCGCGGGAGTGCTCTTTTAGTGCATGGGAGTGCAGTTGTAGTGCATGAGAGTGTTTTAAGTACACAGGAGTGCTCTATCCGGGACGGAGAAAATACAGTCAATTTTCGGAGGAATTTTGAAGAAAATACTACCTATTTCGTCGCCTAAAGGAGACGAACTAGGTCAATTTTTTAGACGGAAAGAGCCAATTTTGCATTAGATTCTTACATTTTTAGAAGAAGTTTGCGTTCTTTCCGTCAAAAAAAATCACTTTCCGATTCCTACATTCTTAAATAAACCCAGTTGTGATGTATTGCAAGTATGTGGGGGTGCGTGTGTGTGTGTCGGTGTGTGTGTGTGTGTGCACTTGCATAAACGTACAATTGGGTACCGGACCTTGCATTTCTTAGTTACAAATGGGTTGTTTTACAAGGGCCACTTTTTTCAAGGACCCCCATTTTTTCTAAATACACGGGAGTGCTCTTTTAGTGCAGGGAGTGCAGTTGTAGTGCATGAGAGTGTTTTAAGTACAGGGGAGTGCTCTATCCGGGACGGAGAAAATCCAACCATTTTTCGAGCAAATTATGAAGAAAAGACGACCTATAAGAGACGCACTAGGTCAACTTTTTAGACGGAAGTGGCAAATTATTTTTTATGAGTTTCTTACATTTTTAGATGAATTTTGCGCGCTTTGCGTAAAAAAAAACAACCAAAAAAAAAAAAAAAAAAACCTCTCTTTCCAATTTCTATATTCTGAAATAAACCCAGTTCTGATATTTTGCAAATATAAATATGTGTGTGTATGTGTGTGAATGCGTGTGTGTGAATGCGTGTGTGTGTGCGTTTGTGTGTGCCTATGTCTGTGCAAGTATGTATGTGTGTGTTTGTATAAGTATGCGTTTTCGAGCAAATGTTGGCCACAGTATCTATTTATATAATTTCGTAAGTTTGTGGGATGATGATGAAAAAGGTGATGACGATGATGATAACACCAACAACAACGACTATTTAACTGTGTGACAATTTAATCTTAAGAAACCCTATGGCCTATATATGCAACAACTGTTTAGGTACTAAGTACTTGATCAATGGTAGCCTTAATAAAACTATTTAAGCTACTATTTGTATAATGGCAGCTTCCGTAAGAACGATGTAGGTAAGGACTTATATAACCACAGGTTCTTTAAGAACACTTTAGTTAAGTACTTGTACAATAACTGCATGTGTACGAATTTAATAATAATAATAATAAAAAGAACGGAAACATTAAACCAATATGGGAAAGTGATAGTGGAATTACATTTATAGAACATATAGATAGATGAAGATCGTGTACGATTGATAGATGGTATGTTGTCAAATTTGTTGGAGCGAGTGCAACTAAGGAAGTAGTAGATATTTTAATAATAATAATAATAATAATAATAATACAGGATGCTATACGCGCCTTACCCCAAATCATTCAGGCTCAAAGCGCGGCGACCTATACCAACATACACGCTCACCTGTCTCATTCACCCTCACACATACCAAACACACATCCATCACTCAAACAGGTGGTGTAAAGGCAGGGAGATCGCTATTAGAAGACGGAAAGAAAATCGAATTTTTATTTTTGAAATTTTTATATTGACTGCGTCCTGTATAGTTATTGAAGGGAGGGAGGAAACCGGAGTGCCCGGAGAAAACCCTCGGTGCTTTTCTTCTGCTAGAGATTCTGCTTTATTGAAAAATATTAAGAGAACTAATAACAATTTTAGTAAGAAAGATAAAAGACCTTAGTTTGATGGTGAATGTAGGCAGAAAAGAAAAACAGTTCGCAAAACTAAACGTAAACATGGACGATTGCGAGATCAAAACTCAAAAGAAATAAAGAAACAAGGAAACTTGAAGGCACAGAGTCTATCTGCTGAACGCGCTATGTATGCTCTACTAAGGAAGTGTAAAAAGTTAAATTTGCCACTTGATATGAAAATAGATCTTTTTGATAAGTGTATTAAACCTGTTTTGCTATATAATTGTGAAGTATAATATGGGCGCATGAGAAAATGGAGATATGTGACAGATTGCAGCTAACATTTTTAAAAATGATTTTGAACGTAAAAACTAGCACTCCGACATGCATGATTCTGAGTGAAGTAGGGAGTTTTCCGGTTTCCCTGGATGCAAAATGTAGGTTGTTGTGCTTTTGTACAAATTATGTATTGATTGTGCTAAGAATCTCTCCAAAATATCAGTACTTATGTTTCGCTTGTGTTCTCATCTATTTTTTTTTTTAGCTCAGACTATAAACTTTATTGGCTGGTTTCTGTTCGCACACTTTTGAATGATCTTGGTCTTTCCTTTATATGGACACATGGTTGTAATTTGTCTTTGAACTGTTTTAAGAACTTAGTTAAGCATAGCTCAAAGGAACAGTTCTCGCAAACCTGGCATCAACAAATTTATGATAATAACACGTACATAATTTTTAAAAATAATTTTGGATTTGAAAATTATCTTGTTCTTTTGTCACCTCTCCTAAGGAGAAATTTATTGACATTTAAACTAAGTTGTCACAAGTTACGTACCTATTCAGTCTCAAAGATATCTGAACATTGCTAGAGAAGAGAGATTGTGCAATAGGTGATGAATTCCATTATATGTTTGTTTGCACTAATCGTTTACTTATTCACAGCAGATCCTCTCTTATACCTCGATATTATAGAAATTATCCACATAGGTATAATATGTATCAACTGATGAATTCAAAATCTAAAACTAGGTTAATAAAACTGAGTCGTCCTTTTGGAATCATCTTCTCTCTTTTTAAATAAAACTAGCATTTCATCTTGATCATTACACTGAAATAGAATTTGCCCAAAGATTGCTTTCTTCCTGGGTATAACCATTTCTTCTTGGTTATAACCAGAGTTTTTTTGCTCGAATTTAAAAGTGCAATATGCTGACTCTTTACTTTACATTTTGTCTGATTTACGTGTTATTTGTCTTATTGTGCTGTATTGGTATGGTGTTAAATTGGTATCGTTCTGTGTATTTATTTTGTTGCCACATTTTTTTTGTGATTGTAAATTCCTTAGTGTTTGTCAGTCCAGTTGCTGAATATGTTGTAAATGTAGCTGTAGTGTTAGTGTTGGGGTGGCCTCGTGGGGGGTAATATATAGGGGGGGGGGGAAGGGGGGGGGGGGGGGGGGGGGTGGGGGGGGGTGCGGGTTCGATTCCCGCAAGGGGCGAACGTATGTGACTTAGGTACGAGACTATTGAGGTCACCGAGGGTTTTCTCCGGGCACTCCGGTTTCCTCCCTCCCTTCAATAATGGTACAGGACGCAGTCAATATACAAATTTCAAAAATTAAAAATCGAGTTTCTTTCCGTCTTCCAATATTTCTGCCTTTACACCACCTGTTTGAGTGATTGGTGTGTATTTAGTGTGTGTGAGGGTGGATGAGACAGGTGAGCGTGTATGTTGGTATAGATCGCCGCGCTTTGAGCCTGATTGATTTGGGGAAAGGCGCGTATATAGCATCCTGTATTATTATTATACAATGCCGTTCATGGTACGAATGCTATGTGTATCCCAATCCCCCCTCAAAACTCCTGTTTTGGGCTATACAGCCCTCAGGGCTATGAGTCTCTTGTCATTTTGTAGGCCTATATTTAAATCATGTTATGTGAAATAAAAGTACAAAGTTCCAAAGTAAGAACTGTTTATTTAAGTACTTGTACAATGTAAGCTTCTGTAAGAACTTATTGAGGTAAGTACTTGTACAGTAGCACTTGAACAATGGCAGCTTCTGTAAAAACTGTTTAGGTAAGTACTAGTACAATGATACATGAAGTAGATTTACATTCGTACTCCAGACCTCAGTTGCACGGGCGCTGACAGACAGCTTGTACTTTGGATGACAGACTTGCCAGCAAGGAGCAATAACCTATGGATGTGTTCGAGTTTCGGTATGCAGCTGTCATTTCTTGCATTTCATGTAGAGTTGCAAAAGCTCACGTACAAAGCAGAGGATTAAGATCACATATATAGATTTGGTTGTTCTATAGATAGCGTCTGTGCTTACTTCTTGCACCCTTTACAATCACGAATTAACGACCCGTTATGGGGAGTAATCTCTAATTTACACTATTTTAAAAACCACACACACAAGATTTTCATAATTAGGGTTCCTGCACTGAAATGCTTGATTCTGCACATATTTTACATTCGGTGTGTGCGTGCGCGTTTGGTTACGTGTGTGTGGGTGTGTATGTGTGTGTTTGTGTAGGCTTACTTACATGTACGTTATGTGTGCTTGTTTTGTGTTTTTCCCAAAATGGAAAGTGGCTGTTTAAGGCGAGTCACTGTCTTGATCTAATCGTTCTAATACAACGCTTTTCCAGCTCTATAGAGTGGCCCAAGGCGCTGGCCGATTCAGGATCTAATTCAAGCCGCCCGAAGCGCCCGCATGCTGAATTAGGCGCATCGCCTGACCGCCTAAACAACTGAGCGAAATCCTGGGCAACCGGGGATGGGGAGAAGGGACCTAGTGCATGCTGGGTGTATTTGTGTAGCCGGCACTCAACCGTCTAGGACATAAACGCGTCAGGATCCGTACAGTCCGTGCAATGTAATGCATGCGTGCACAGACTAACCTCGGTTTATACTCTCTTCCGAAGGAGCAAGAGAAGCTTGCCTGTGCATTCCAGTCTGTCTTTCCTTCACTCCAGGCCGTAAACGAGCTTGGAACCTATGGCCAGTGTGGTTTGTCCCTCCACATTCAATGGTCGACCATCCAAGTAATAACCATGTTCGACGTTGCTTAACATTGAAACGTTTCTAACGGGTGACCAAATCACTAAATGGTCATGCCACACGAGCGTCAAATCTTGAATCCAATTCATGAAATCACGACAAAATCCCTTGATTGTCGTGTGGCACCCTGTGCATCGCGAATCCAGATTCTTTGAATTGGCTCCGATTGCCGACTTTCAACATGTTCTAATTCCGCGAGTCTCGATTGTGTGATTCGGACCTTTTGGCCAATGAGAAGCAGAATACGAATCACGTGATCACAACACACGTACAGCAAAACTTCAAGACGAATAACCCTCAAGTTTGACTCGATGTGCGACTTTCGTGTGGCACTGCGCGATTCAAGTCAAAATGAAATTCCGACTTCGAAGTCGAAAATTGCTCCGATTTGCGTCAAGTCCAGTAGATTTGACGCTCGTGTGGCATGGGCTTTACACTGCATACTGCGACACCCCACACACTGTATTGCATAAACAACACAAGCAGGGGGTTCTGAAGGATTCCTTCTACGAAACTCGCCGCACCTTGAAACCCTATACTGTCAGAGAAGATAATAACCGCGCGTTTATTTTATAAATCGTTTCATGAGTTTGGGGTAAGCTAGTATTTTCATTGCTCGGAAGATGTAAATACAACGTTTCGTTATCTTACCGATTCCCTCGTGGGTTAGGGGAATCTGTAACTTCAGTGCACCGATCGGGTAAAGCTGTCCAAACACGTTTCAACAACGGAACAACAATTGAAGGACTTTCAATGGATATGACATGGGATGATCAGAGAAGAACATCTTGCTGACGCGTTCATCGCTGTGGAAAAAAAATATTGAAAGGAAATAGCACGATCATCTATTTGCGGACAGGCTACATGCATCAACGATAAAGTGTCTAGCGTTTACCGTTGAACCGGGCACAAATGAAGATAGGTGTAATTAAGCCTAAAAAAAATACAGAATGTTTTGGTAGCATAAAAAAAGGAAGCTGTTTATTATGAATCGTGAATACTGAAGAAGAAAAGGACGATCATCATAGCATGACGCGCCCACCCAGGTTTCACATACATTTATGTCAGTATTGAGTGAGTGTATATGGATGCTACACCAATACCACTCAAAGAACGTGCGCATTAGCAAACCTTCGTTGTACCAGTGGAATGGTACACTATCTCTTCACCCTCAACCCCTTCTCTCCTCCCTGTATCTTAGAGTAGGTAAACTTGTTCCCTGTCGTAGGAAAGAGAGAGACGTTCGGGATCTCTCATTTCTCTGGGCCAGCTTAATAAAGGGGCTACCCATTTGTTCTCCCTCGCTGTCTTAACTTAACCTCACCGGTTCGGTTCTTAAACACAGAGCCAGATACGCACTCGCCGCTATCTGGACTGAGGCGCGTGTCTCTACCGATTCAAAATTGCCTCTCGACTTCTGATTTTGAGTGCCATTTTCTGTTCTTTTTAGATCGTTGGAGAAAGAGCCGTTAGAGAATTCACTTTTCTCAGAACCGGATTTGTCAGAACAATGTCCTTCTCATCTCTTTCGTTAGTTTTTACCTGCCTCGGTTCTATACAAGAGGGCCAGGTTTCTTTAGCCACTGCTGATAGGGGGATACGATGTGGTGGGGGTGGAGTGGGAGGTGGGTAGGGGGGACGTTAATCGCTCTGGGTATTCTTGACGTCTCCGCATGCATTGAGCATGCTATGCATGAAATAAACTGTTCTGATATAGCTGACCTACAGCAGGTCAAGGCGCTTGGAAATATTAGATAATCCCGATAACGGGATCAAATTCGCACCTGTACCTCAAGACTTATCCTATCCTATCCTATCCTATCCCGTAACTCGAAGGTCGTCGGGGCACCACAGATGATCGTTTAACCAGCGTACTCATCTTTCTCTGTCCTCAGCAACCCCAAATGGCTTCGCTCAGTGTCAAGCCAGTCCATTCTCCAATGTTGTCCTCCAGCCTATTTTTCTGTCTCCCTCTTCTTCTGCCTCCTTGCACCATGCCTTGCAGAAAGGTTTTTGCAAGGCCTGATGCTCTGGTGATGGGGCCATCGGAGTTTCCGTTTCTTCACCTCTGTGAGCATATCATCGTGTTGTCCAATGGTTTGTGTGATGGTCTGTCGGACTCGTTGTTGGTGATGTGCTGGGTATGGGAAATATCCAGAAGTCTTCTGTAGCACCTCATCTCCATGCTTTGTATTCTTTGTTGTAGATCTGCTGTGAGGATCCATGTTTCGCAAGCGAATAGAAAGATGGAGATGACAAGGGAGCGCAGCAGCCTTAACTTGGAATGTAGACTGATGGTCCTGTCTTTGTTTGATACAATGGCTCCTAAATATTTGAAGCTATGCACTGAGTTGAGAGATTGGCCTTGGATTTTGATGTACGTGTTGATGCCATTGGTGTTGTTGGTCATCATTTTGGTCTTCTCTGCACTTATTTCCATTCGATATTCCATAGCCCCTGGAAGTGGAATCAAGCCTCTCTACCAGCTGTTCAAGTTCTTGTTCCTCTCCAGTCAATCCATCAATGTCATCCGCAAAACACTAACTTATAATATCAAAGGCACTGCCAAACACTCCGGGCAAATGAATCAACCTGTTAGACCTATAACCCGTTCCCTAATTTATTGACAGATTAACCAGAGTCTTTATCGTGCCACTGCGGCGACACGGATATGCGTTTGCAATAACCATTATAATTATATATTATTTGAGGTTTATCTTTAATCTCTAAGGAATCGACGTTCTGTATTGACTTTTAATACTGTGTTTCATAATATTATAGTAAAGCGCATAAGGCGCCTGTGGTGAAGTCCTTCACACACTTATGCAGGCACGTGGGAACCCTCCTACGTCACTCCTTCATGTCAGTAACCAAGAGCAAAATACAAGTAATGTATGTACATGTTGCTGCCAGGGAATTTCACGACTGTCTTTCTTGCAACCGGCTATTATCGGAGTAGGGGCTACAGACTATCCTATGTCAAGTCAAGTCAAGTCAAGAAATCCTTATTACCCACAGTGGAGAATCCATACAGCGAATAAGAAAAGAAGAACATGAAAAAAATAACTTTTAAAACAAATAGAATACTACATTACATCATTATCACACACAATCTCGTCCAGTTCTTTCTCACTACTAACGCACATACACTCACATAACAAAT
Source organism: Oncomelania hupensis (assembly GCA_036898135.1). Taxonomy (NCBI): domain Eukaryota; kingdom Metazoa; phylum Mollusca; class Gastropoda; order Littorinimorpha; family Pomatiopsidae; genus Oncomelania; species Oncomelania hupensis. Next base: position 31,478,426 of record CM072511.1, read on the forward strand.
TTACAGTTGAGTTCATTTGGTTGAAAAAAACATTCATATCATGCACATACAAGTGAGACAACTTTCCATTCATTATGATAGTTTGAGGGTCTGAACATAATATATATCTAATAGTACTAAATTACTCTACGACCACTGCGAGCAATCACATCATAGGCCTTCTGTTTTTATCATGGAAAGCAGTTATCATAGTCAAGGAAAGCAATTGTAGTCATAACACAATACCAGTTTTTTTTTTTTGATTGATTGATTTATTGTTGTTTTAGGTCCAGCGGACTCTTCCGAGCCAAATCAGGACCGGACAACCCCCGATCCGCATAAAAGATCTGCTGAAACAACCCCAGTGGGAAAATTGAATGCCCTCCACCGGCCAGTCACTTTACAATAAAGACATCCCACGCGGGGGACGGCTGAGGGTTGTATTTTTTTTTTTTTTTGTTTTTTTTTTTTTTGTTATTCTTTTTTTTTTTTGTTTTGCCGGCAGAAAGCGTCCAACACTCCCAAGCTGATCCAACAGACCTCATACACAAACAAGGAGTCTTGTCCAGGAAGAGTTTTCAAGAAAAAAGGTAGGTCATTGATCTAGCGAAGAAGAAGATAGTATAGCAGAGTGAAGGACAGAGCAAGAATAGGAAAGAGTAAATGAGGAAGACAGCGACAGTGGGAATTTAAAGCACTAAATTTCCATAAAGTGGGGATACTATTTATACTGAAAACCCCCGGCACTCCAACGGGGTGGTACTGTTGCCGCAGTGAAGCGTCTTGCCTATAAAGGAAAGACAGGTTTTCAACTGTGGCTTTCACTGTTCCCTTTATAGGTTTGAACAATCTACAGTGGCAAGATTGCTCATGACCCCAAGGGGTGCACAATACCAGTACATGTAATACTATAATAATACTATCAATAATAACAACAATAATAATGAAGTCTAATATTTTTCGTTTTTTATTTTTTTTTTTTATTTTTTTTGTTTTATTTTGTTGAATTCACTTTTCTCAGAACCAGACTTGTCAGGACAGTGTCCATCTTATTTCCGTTGTTTTTTCCCTTTCTCGGTTCTAATAAAAGAGGGTCAGATTCTCTAGCCACTGCTGATAGGGTGGAGGGTAGGAGGGGAGGGGGGGCGGGGGACCTGCTTCTCTTTGCGCTCGCCTGGCGTGGCCATGGTTCGAATCTCGGAAAAACATTTTTTTCTCAAAAGAATCGACCTAGTGCAATAACTGTTTACACGGTGTTTCACCTCTTTCGGGTGGTTGCAGCGGTAGGTTAAGGAACGCGGCCATTTCTGTCAAAAAATGGCGGTGTCAAGCATCATGATCTAATATTGCGAAATTCAAATCTAATCGCTGTGTCCGAGCGTTTAAAAGGCCGCCTACAATAGCAATAAATAGATTATCTCCCTTATAATACAGGCACAGAGAAACCACAAACAAACACAGCGGAACGTGACCAACAACCCCCTTTTCGCTGCAGTGGATTAGCCAAGGGAAAACAAAGCTGTGCCTGTAATCTGAAGTGATGCTCAATGACTGGAATGGACCAAACCCCTGCGCTTGCGAACCCCAGTGAACTCCTCAATGACTTTTGTTTCAGCCAATGACTTGCTCATGGCCTGTCTTAACTGGAAGGTTCGTGCAGGTTCAGAAACTTTTTTTTCCCGATGTTCTGAGATCCCGAATTTAGGTTTCCGAACCTTTTTTTCCCCCAGAGGTTCAGTAACTCAGGTTCGGGATCTGAGAACCTAAAAAAAAAAAATGTTTTTAAACCTCCACGAACGTTCCTTGAACCTATCAATTAAGACAGGCCATTAGATGTACAAGGTTTGGAAAAGGGGAAGGATAGAGGTGGTTGTAAAACGGGTCTAATTATTTTATTACCATTTCTAACTGACAACTGTGACGTCCTGCAGGTGTGACGATAAGGAGGAAAACCAACTCAATACTTACATTATCCAACATTGGGGCTCTTAACTGGAGATTACAAAACAAAATGAGTAAGATGGTTTGTTTTGGCCATGTTCCAAACTCTCAGTGTTGTTTTTGCCCATTGCGAAATCACCTGTGCAAATGAGCTGTGGTGCGTCACACTTCACTGCTGGAGACTCAGTTTATACGTCTGTATCTAGTGTCTGGGTGTAGGGGGTTCCTCTTCTGCTTTCTCTCTCTCTCTCTCTCTCTCTCTCTCTCTCTCTCTCTCTCTCTCTCTCTCTCTCTCTCTCTCTCTCTCTCTCTCTCAAAAGGGGCTAGTGAACTGTGGGAATGGACTGAATCCAACCACATGGCCCTCAATCCAGACAAAACAACATTCATTCTAATTACAACAAGACAGAAAAGACACAATTTATTAATAAATGTACTCCACTAAAAATTTGCAATAAAATAATTGATGAAGTATACTGTCACAAACTTCTTGGTGTAACTTTACAATAATTTGTCCTGGATGAAACATATTTTAAATGTAAGTAAAACTATTTCTAAAAGGACTTATCAATTAATTATCAAGGACTAAACATCTATTAAATTTACCTTCTTGTAAACTGTTTTATTCCGGTCATATTCATCCATTTATTGATTATTCCTCTACTATTTGGGATTATGCTAGTGGCTGTTACACTCAGTTTGATGTTGGTGTTTTCTATCAGTATCTGATTCAGCCCCGATGCTTGAATTCCTGATAGGGTGTAACTCAGATTCGTTTATTCACGCAACCCGTCCAAACAGCATACAAGTCACAAAGTCGACGTATGAAGTTTTCCACTTTTATTCAGCACACCAACAACTGCATACAATTCTCAACTCAACTCAACAACTTTCACAGCAACTTTCCAAATCACTATCAACAACTTTACTCTCCCCCAACAACAACTCTGCGGCACACGATTTTAAATAACCTCTCTCTTTTCCGGAAAGATTTCGAATACCGTAGAAATGACGCACTGCCACCAATCGAATAAAAGATCGTCATCACTGACTTACGTCATTCATCTCTCCACACATACCCGAACCTTCTCTTACTTCGACAATCGTCCCGAACCTTCGATCGATGAGTAAACAAGGAATATCCAGAAGATTCTCCGACAATATCGACTAACGAAAATTATCAACGTTATACAAAGCCTCTCCTAACAACAATGCAAACTCAAATCAAAGGTAAATAAACTCCATTATTGAATACTTTGCAAATCGAAACGATTAGATCTATCGTACGCGCTTCCGACATACTTTCGTTCGCGTTTCAACGTAACATAACCCCCCACTCAAGAAGAAATTTACCCAATTTCTTTCAACAACGTTGAAACGTAATGCACAAACTAAAGTCCACAATTGAAAACTAATTTTAAGACTTTCTGAATACTGTAATTGCGCTCAGCTTATCTACACAGAGTCAATGGTTTTCATCTTCAAGTCTATCTGGATATTGTCAATGTTCACAGTTCATCCACACAGTCAATGTTCTTTACTCACACACTCTGCTGAGGAAGTCCGCACCAACATTGTCCGATCCTTTGATAGATTCTACTCGCATGTTAAAGTTCTGCAAGTACATAGCCCATCTCATGATCCGACTGTTCACAAACTTGGCAGAGTTCAAGTAAGTTAGCGGCTTGTGATCAGTCTGTAGCACGAACTTCACTCCTTGAAGGTACAGTTCGAACTTCCGGATTCCCCATATGATGGCAAGGCACTCTTTCTCCATGGTCGAGTAATTTTTCTCAGCCCTGGACAGCTTCTTGCTGGCGTAACTGACCGGAAATAGTTTCCCTTCGTGTTCTTGCATCAGTATGGCGCCGATGCCTTCGTCCGCTGCGTCTGTTCTTAAGACGAATTCTTTGGAAGTGTCAGGCAGTCGTAGCACCGGATCCTTCGAAAGGAGGTCGCGCACAGTCTGGTATGCCCTCTCCTGAGACGGTCCCCACTGCACTTGGTTTGGACAGCCTTTCCGCACCAGGTCCGACAAGGGTGCTGTGATGGCGGAGTAGTTTGGTACAAACTCCCTGTAGTATCCAGCCAACCCCAGGAAAGATCGCACCTGCTTCTTGGTTTGGGGACGTGGAGCGTTCAGAATCTTGGTGACGTTTTCTAGTAGAAGCCCCTTTTGTCCTTCTTTCAGCGAATGGCCGATAAAGTCTACGTTGTCAGTCCCCAGAATGCACTTACTGGGTCTCACGGTCAGGTTGGCTTCTGTGAGACGGTGAAACAGCTCCCTCAAGGTCTGCAGATGCTCTTCCCAGGTGCGAGTGTGGACTAGCAGGTCGTCCCAGTAACACACGACATTGTCCATCCCTTTGAGCATCTTCTTCATCCCTCTCTTCAGGGTAGCTCCGCTGTTGACCATGCCAAAGGGCATCCTTAGGCACTCGTACGTCCCATCAGGGGTTATAAAAGCAGTCTTTGGTATGTCCTGTTGACGCACGGGGACTTGCCAATAACCTTTGCTGAGGTCAATCTTTGAGAAGATTCTACTCCCCGATAATTGGCGGAAGAGGTCTGCTGCGGTAGGCATCGGCTCAGGGTCGAAGACGGTGATCTTATTAACCTTCCTGTAGTCGATGCATACTCGGTTGCTCCCGTCCTTCTTCTTCACGACCACGACAGGGGACGCGTAGGGGGAACTGGACTCCTTGATGATGCCCATCTTCAGCATCTCATCGATGTCTTTCTTCAAGGATTCACGGGCCTTGAAAGGGATCGGGAAGGGCTTGGATCGAACAGGGATATTCGAAGTGAGGTGGACTTCGTGTTCGACCAAAGTTGTAGAGCCAGGGACATCGCTGAAGTTGTGGGGAAACTCGCCCATAAGGTCCTTGAGCTCCAACTTTTGACCTTCCGTCAAGCTCGGTCCTAGCTTAACATCATCGATGCCTTCTTTGCTGTGGAAGTCTCCCAGTTCCAACAGTTCTTCGCTGTCAAAGCAGTCGTCGGTCACAGCTGCTGTGGCTGCGTGCACAGTCTCTGATGGCCTTTCCACGTACAGCTTAAGGAGGTTGGCGTGGTATATCTTGGAATGCTGGCCGACCTTCACCTTGTAGTCGTTGATTCCCACCACGGTCTCCACTTCGTACGGGCCTTTCCACTGCATCAGCAACTTATTGTGATCAGTAGGTAGCAGTACCAGTACTTTGTTGCCAGGTTTGAACTTCCTGTTCACAGCCCTACGATCGTAGTAATGCTTTCCACAGTCTTGGGACTTCTTCAGGTTTTCTCTGGCTATCTCGAGAGTCTGCTCCAGCTTCTCTCGTAGCTCAAACACGTACTGGTAGCTGTTCTTCACCTCTGGGGTCTCTACTTCTTTCGTCCACAGTTCTTTCAGTATGTGCATCGGCCCTCTGATGGTTCTTCCGTACAGCAGCTCGAACGGAGAAAAGCCGGTGGACTCCTGCGGTACTTCTCTGTAGGCGAAAAGTAGGGCGTTGATGTAGCGATGCCATTGTCTGGGCTGCTCACTGCACAGTTTCTTCAGGGTGGACTTCAGCGTAGCATTGAACTTTTCGACAAGCCCGTTGCACATCGGATGGTAGGGTGTCGTAGTCAAATGCCGGATGCTCAGCAGTCTGTTGACCTCCTTCATGCAGTCAGAGACGAACTGCGTCCCGAGGTCTGTCAGGATCTCTTCAGGCACTCCAAGTCTACTGAACATGTCCACTAGTGCCTCTGCTACAGTTTCAGTGTCAATCTTCTTCAGTGGCACTGCTTCTGGGTACCGAGTCGCATAGTCCACTAAAGTCAGTACCCATCGATGACCTTCTTCACTCGGAGGTCTTATTTCGCCGATTAAGTCTAAGGCCACCCTCTTGAAAGGTCGGTCGATCAAAGGCATTCTCTGCATTGGCACTTTAGGGACCCTTCCTCGAGGTATGGTCTTCTGGCAAATGTCACATGATCGGCAGAAACGGCTGACGTCCGCATGAAGTCCTGGCCAGTAGAATACCGCCTGGATTCTATCCGACGTCTTTCTGATGCCTAGGTGACCTCCCATGATAGAGTCATGCGCTACTTCCATCACCTGGCGCCTCAGGGGTAACGGTACCAAGACTTGACGTAGTGGTTTCCCTCCGTTGACCCTCGGGTGCTGGAAGATTCGGTACAGGATCTTGGCCTTCACCTCAAAATAGACCGTACCACTGCCTTTGGTCACGTGGTCTTGGCGGTTCCTGTACTTGTTTAAAGTGCTATCAGCTTCCTGGAGCTGAATCAGCTTATCTCTGTCCACGATGGCAGCTTTAGAGTTGTCGGCGACCTTCAGTGGCGTAGACGTCTTGTCTCTCTTGGCCTGGGCCCTGGTAGTGACAGCACCGACGATCTCTGGTCGGCAGGGCTGAGCCGGAGTAACCACATTGTCCCGTAGCAGCTCTGTAAGGTCTCCATCGGGAAATGGCAATGGATCCTCCTCCACAACTTCGACGCGTTGGGTTGAGGCAGGACTCCACTCTGGATCGGGGTTGTCGGGTCGTCTCGCGCCGTCGATATTCCCGATCATCAAATCATACAGCGGCTTCTTCAGGCAAACCGCTTCCACTTCGCCTATGTAGAAAGGGGTGTTGACATGAATCTTCGCAACTGGCGCTCTCACACATTTGCTGTCGGCCATAAGTGTCCATTTTGAATCGCCAGTGAACTGTTCTTTAGCGATTAGGTCTTCTCTGACGATGACCCCACTACAGCCAGAGTCTCTTAAGACAGTCACTTCATGATTTCCGACGCGTCCCTTTGAAACAGGCATGTTCTGGACGGTCACAGCTGCGCTGGCGACGACGGGGATGGATTTTCCGTTGGCAAGGAGAAGTTGGCCATCAGTCGTGCACTCTTGCACGTCCGCAGGGGTAGCTGTGCGCTCGGTCTCACTCGGAAGAATGACGCTCCCGCCGCACACTTGATGGTCAGATCTACTGGTTTGCCGTTGATTGGAAAAACGTCTCTGTCGGTTGCCCGCCGCTGCGTTGTCCGTACTGCTCCGCTGTCCGCTACTTTTGTTTTGAGGACAGTTAGAAGCTCTGTGGTCTGTAGCGTTGCAGGTGAAACAGCCCCTTGAATGCCCTTCCCTGGGAGGAGGCGTGGAGTCCATCTGTTTCTGGCTCGTCTGGCTCCCCTGGATCTGGTTCCCATGGTTTCCAGTCTTCTGAAAATGTTTCGTCGCGCTGGGTGGCCCCAACGTTTTCTCATGAGCGATGAGATATCTTTCAGCAGCCTCAGCAACGTCTTTTAGCGTCTGCAACTTTTGTATTTCCAAGTGGATCGCGAGGTCCTTAGGGCAGGCGTTGAGTAATTGTTCCCTCACGATCAGCTCATGGAGACTCTCGTAAGTCTTCCCTTTGCCTGATAATTCCACCCACTTGTGTAGGTATGATGACAGGCGCTCCATAAATTGCTTTGGTGTCTCGTCTGACAAAGGCCGGCATTCACGAAAGCGTTGACGGTAGCCCTTTTCTGTAAAGTTGTAGCACTGCAATAGGGCCGCTTTCAAAACGTCGTAGTCTTTGGCGTCATTATTCGACAGTCTACTGTAGACATCGAGCGCCTTCCCCGTCAGTAGTGCGCTGAGTATGATCGCCCAGTCTTGACGTTGCCATTTAGCGCTTTCGGCGAACCTTTCAAACCTCGCTAGATAGCTGTCGATCTGGTCCTTTTCGTCGACGAATGCTGGCAATTTTGGAGCTTTGAAGTCGCTGATAACGTGTGGCGCGTGCTGCTGTTGTTGGATGCGCGCCATCTCCAACTGGAACTGACGCTCAGCTTCCCTTTCTTCACGCCTGCGTTCCTCTTCTCTTTCTTGCCGCTGCTGTTCAATTTCCAGACGCTTCAATTCTAATTCTCTTTCTTCGTGCCTTCGCTGTTCCTCTAATTCTCTTTCTTCACGGCGACGCTGCTCTTCTAATTCTCTTTCTTCGCGCCGTCGCTGTTCTTCTCTTTCTTCACGCAATATTCTCTCCTGGCATTTGACGTACTCCGTCAGCTGTTTGCCTTTTAGATTTAGTTCAACCCCTTTCTGCCAGAAGTCAGCCATCTTGATGCTTCTGGAAAGTTCTTTTCAAGAAAGTTCTTTTCTGGAAAGTTCTTCTTCTAGAAAGTTCTTGACTGTAGAGTTCTTTTTTTCTGGAAAGTTCTTGACTGTGCTGTACCTTTCTAGACTGTTCTAGAACAGCACGCTTTCTGCAGTAGCGCTGATGCTTGTCACTAGTCGCCTTCGTTGACGCAGGCCCCGCTGTCCTCGTCGTATGCGACGCTGCACCACGCTGGTGTTGATGTACACGCTCCTGTGCTGAAGTAGACGCGACGTCCGCTCGTCGCTCTCTCTAATACTGGCGATGTAGCTCCGAGACTGTCCCTCGACGTAGTCCTGCGGCAGCCACGTAGTCTCGCTCTGTTATTCGCTCACGAAGCAACTCTTCGGCGACTACACGCCCTTGCAGTCAACCCGAACCTATCGGATGTAGTCCCAGTATGTTGGCCCCTCTCGACGCAACTCGTTGGCGGCTACCCTCGATGACTGCCTCTCGTAACGTTGACTCGCTTGTTGTAGCAGTTGAACCCTTGGCTATGGCGTGAATCCCGGCTTGGCCCCCAAAATGTTACACTCAGTTTGATGTTGGTGTTTTCTATCAGTATCTGATTCAGCCCCGATGCTTGAATTCCTGATAGGGTGTAACTCAGATTCGTTTATTCACGCAACCCGTCCAAACAGCATAAAAGTCACAAAGTCGACGTATGAAGTTTTCCACTTTTATTCAGCACACACCAACAACTGCATACAATTCTCAACTCAACTCAACAACTTTCACAGCAACTCTTCAAATCACTATCAACAACTTTACTCTCCCCCAACAACAGTGCGGCACACAATTTTATAAACTCTCTCTTTTCCGGAAAGATTTCGAATACCGTAGAAATGACGCACTGCCACCAATCGAATAAAAGATCGTCATCACTGACTTACGTCATTCATCTCTCCACACATACCCCGAACCTTCTCTTACTTCGACAATCGTCCCGAACCTTCGATCGATGGTAAACAAGGAAATCCAGAGTATTCTCCGACAATATCGACCAACGAAAATTATCAACGTTATACAAAGCCTCTCCTAACAACAATGCAAACTCAAATCAAAGGTAAATAAACTCCATTATTGAATACTTTGCAAATCGAAACGATTAGATCTATCGTACACGCTTCCGACATACTTTCGTTCGCGTTTCAACGTAACAGTGGCAATGCAATAAAGCCTTTACTTAGAATTCACAAACGTTCAATTAAACAAGTTATTCTTAAACAAAAAATTCTCCGGATGATTATAAACGAATCAGTATTCTATTTCTTGCCGACAGACTAAAATTTAATAAAGGGGTTTTCATGCACAAGATCCTTTCTGGCAATGCACCTTCCTATCTTTCTTCTCTTTGTAAAAAAAATTATAAAAACTGCCAGATCGTCTACAAAATTAAATGTTCCAATTACAAGAATTGATCTCTTCAAAAATAGTCTTGCTTATGCCTGTTCCACTTTGTGGAATAACCTTCCTGAAGACCTCCGCACTCCAGCATCTAAATTTACATCATTTAGAACACAACTATTTTAAAACATATTAAAAATTAAATGAACTTTAATTGTTAACGATATTTGTTTTCAAAATGATGTAAAGATTACCTTGTTTATTTGTTATTGTTATAACATTAATTTGTTGTAGTTAATAGTTATTGTTATAAGCCCCAAAGGCAAGCGCTTACTCTTTTACCATTGCAAAATAAAATTGTTATCTTATCTTCCTATATGCTTGCGAAGCATGGACCCTCACAGCAGATCTCCAACGAAGAATACAAAGCATGGAGATGAGGTGCTACAGAAGACTTCTGGGCATTTCCTATACCCAACACATCACCAACGACGAAGTCCGACAGACCATCACACAAGCCATTGGACAACACGATGACCTGCTAACAGTGGTGAAGAAACGGAAACTCCGATGGTATGGCCACGTCACCAGATCATCAGGCCTTTCAAAGACTATTCTGCAAGGCACAGTGCAAGGAGGTAGAAGAAGAGGGAGACCGAAAAAGAGGTGGGAGGACAACATTCGAGAATGGACTGGTTTGACACTGAGCGAAGCCATCAGGGCTGCTGAGGACAGAGAAAGATGGAGTATGTTGGTTAAACGATCATCTGTGGTGCCCCAACGACCTTCGGGTTACGGGACAGGATAGGATAGGATAGGATCTTATCTTAACTAATCTATATCTCCTCCCTATCTTATCTTATCTTATCTTATCTTATCTTATCTATATCTCCTCCTTATCTTCTTTTATTCTCTTCCTCCTTCTACTCTTCCTCTTACACATTTTCTTGTGTTTGTATTCTTATAATTAATTCTTCTCTTCACTCTCTTTCTCCTCCTTTTTTCTTTCTTCTTTTTTTACCCTCTTCACATTTTTCTCCTATCCACATCCTTTTTCTGCCTCCTTCTTATTCTTATCCCCGTCTTCATTCTTGATCTTGTTCTTGTTCTTCTTGTTTTTCTTGTTCTTCTTCTTCTTCTTCTTGATTGATTGATGATTGCAGTTTATTATCCGTTTCTATCGGGAAACTCTGGGCCGCCTCCCCTGGGGAAGGCGTAGGCCTAGTCGCAGCCTGTGGCGCGCCCAAACCCAACCTACCTAACATTATTTGTGATTTTTGAAATTTTGCTGGGGGAGCAAACCGGAGTACCCGGAGAAAACCCCCGAGACGTTGCCCGAGTCGAAAGTAAATAATATTCGGAGAAACATAACGCCCAGATGCTGGATCGAACCCACACCTGTCAGGCGCCATTGGTTTCTGGCTTGTGGACAAGGCAAGTTAGTACGTCCCGTCTTAGCCCACTTGGCCACAACGCTAGCTCAAAACGCTCGTTTCTTCTTCTTCTTCTTCTTCTTCTTCTTCTTCTTCTTCTTCTTCTTCTTCTTCTTCTTCACCTCCCCTCCTCCTCCTCCTCCTTCTTCTTCTTCTTCTTCTTCTTCTTCTTCTTCTTCTTCTTTATAACCAATGACTAACTAACCCACTTCGTCTTTCCAAAGAGGTTCTAGTCCAATTTGGTTTTGGCAAATGCCATACTTTTCTTCTTCATCTGCGGCTTCTCCTCCTCATTATCATCTCCCTGCTATCCTCCTCCTCCTGCTTCTACTTCTTCCTTCACTTCCTCATCCTCTTCTTCTTTCTTCTAACCATAAAGTCAGTTCCAGTTTGGATTGGCAAAGTGCACAGACGATCAAACAAAAGATATCAGCAGGTGGGCTGGTTTTACAAACGATTGTGCTTTTTGGGCTTGGCCGGTGGTCTTTAGGCTGATGCTTATTTTGCAAAGGTGTTTTGTGTCGACGACTTTGCATTCCCGCGTGCTTTCCAGCCAAAGAATTTCATGCCCAATGCACAACAATGTGCACTACAAGTGATCTATACGTTGCTCACTTTTCGACCCCATACCGCTGTCATAACAACTATCAGTGCCAGTGAACTCTAGACGTCTGCATCTGCATCAACAGTAAATCTGACTACCGATGTAAAAGGAAGTTGGTAGAAATAGTCTTTCCCCCTTATTTTATGAGCCTTATTAATTTTACTTATTTATTTATTTATTTTAAAGATTTCAATATTGTTTATTTTATTGTTTTGGGCAGGTCAAATGTGGATCACCAAGATCCGCTGTAAGGGCAATGAAGAACGCCTTCTGGATTGCGGTTACGTGGGCTGGGGCCCTGAGATCCATGATCTATGCCTGGGGCAATGGCGGGCTGTGGGCGTGGTGTGTAAGCCCAAGCCTGCACCACTTCAGCCCATGGGCATGACGGACCCTTTGTCCTCATTCTTGGAGAAAAAAGAAGAACGTCAGCGCCGCAGACGCCTCAATGCCAGAAATCGAGAGCTGAATCTGCAGAGAAAGGCTGACAGGCAAGCTGCCAGACTGACCAGAATAGCCGCCAGGAAAACTGAAAAACAGCAGCGTCAGCAGTTGAAGAAGAAACTCGCGGCTGCCAAGAATGCCGAACATGATAGTAAAATGGAGTCTGAAATGACTGCTGCCAGTGAAAATAAAGACAGGTCAACGCCGCTGGCAAATTCTATAGCCTCGCGTACAGAGAAGACAACGCATATAGGTTGGGTGCAGACCAAAAATATGTTTAGCGGCGTTGAACGCCAAAACCATTACGCTAACCCCCCTACCCCGACTGAAATAAGCCGGGCAGACTCTACAGAAACTGGCGATCGAGTGGTCAATATGCTTCCAGATAATGTGTCAAACAAAAACAGCGTATCTGTTCTCGATAAAACGACACCCCCGCGTGTGCAAATGCCTCCGCGTACATACACTACAGTATTTACATCCCCGACCGCCTCTTCAAGAAACATTGACACTAGTTCATGGGGAGTCCATATACCAAAGTATCCGTCTGAATCAGAAGAGAGGATACAGTATACGATAGCACCAATGAAAGAAAGCTCAACAACAACAGCAACAGCGACCACTTCTACAACTCACCCACTAACAACGACAACGTCTACGACAACAACACCTCGACCACCACCACCAACAACAATGACAACATCGACTACAACGAGACCTACCACAACGGCGACCACTACACCAACAACAACGACTGTGACTACAACAAAGAGCACAACACCGACCACAACAACGCCAACAACAACAACTCCAACAACGACACAAACAAGTACTCCAACAACGACACCACCAACAACAACGACAACAACAACTGCACCACCAACAACATGGTCAACAGCAACTGCACCACCACCACCACCAACCTTAACCACAACAACGACACAACCAACCACGACCTTAACAAAAACAACTTTGAAACCGGTAGAGAAACCCACGACGACGACGACGACGGCAAAACCGTTGGAGAAAACAGCCAAACCGAGCGATAATGTGATAGATCTGACCAAGGTGAAGGCCTCCAAGGAACTCATTTTGGACGATGGCAAGTTCAAGTCTGACGGAGGCGTCTTCTTGCAGGCTGACTCACCAAGCAATCCAGTAAGAGCGTTTCCATTTTATTTATATATTTATTTATTTATTTTATTTTATTTTATTTTATTTTATTTTATTTTATTTTATTTTATCTATGAAGTTAGTTTCTTACTAAGCAGAAGCAGCAACACCAACAACCTAGCAGAAGTAGAAGTTTTTCTTCTAATAGGCCTACAATGTTGCTCTTTGCTGCACGTCAGATTAATATTTCTGATCACTTGCAGATGTGCATGAGTATCGGAGAGTCCAATTCCTGTAAAAATTCAAGAGATTTGTTGTTGAAACATAGAGATTGGTGAGAGAAATGTCAATGTCGATTCCCTGCTGATAGCAGGAAGGCAGTGCATAGAATTCAAAACTGCCTCAACTGTAAAGTTGAAGACACCTCGAATCTTTGGCCGTCATTTGTGATTCACTATTCGTAATTTACTTTGTCCATTCATTCTTCACTCATCTATCCATCCATCAATCTTTCCATTCATCCATCTATTCTACCATCCATTTGATTTTCCCCTCTCTCAAAATGTCGTCCTACCTAAGACCGGGGCCGGTAAGAGCCTGCAACGGCAAGTAAAGCTGAGTGTCATGTCATGAACTCAAAATTATTTTTATTTTCAGCTCCTGGAGATAAAGCTAGTGGGGGGGAGATACTCTTGGGAAGGCAGGCTGGAGGTCCGTGAACTTGAAGATCCTTTAGGTCCTTGGGGCACCATTTGTGGTACGCACTGGGACATGCGAGAGACGATGGTCGCCTGTAGAGAGCTCGGACTTCACTACGCCAAACAGCCATTAAAGGTACGTACATTATTATATTTTCTTGTCGCCGCAAGTAGCATGTCAACAAGGCCGCTCAGAAGTCGCGCTCTTGGGAACATTCTGGATATAATTGTAATCGAGTCTTTTGCCTAAGGACACACAATTTATCATAACGGTGCCTGAATGGAATTTTTCCAATACCTACTGCATGCACCACAAGGTCGCAAAACGGAAGCGGTTGCGTCACTCGTACATGAGCGTTTACAAATTGTGAACAACCTTTTTCGTAAATGATGCAATTGCCTCATTTTAAATCGGAAAACAGGGTAAAATCACGATTTTGCCATTATTTTTTATTACTACCACATACCACACAACAATACGACTTGTTCCTGCGAATCCCCTAAATAATTAAAATTGCAGTCCCTAAACAATGGATTGTTTCTGTAAATAATGCATTATTGAGCGACACGATAGGTAAATAA
>CM072511.1:31497685-31672685 GCA_036898135.1 Oncomelania hupensis
TCGTTTGAAGGCCCTCAAGACATTTTTCTTCAACGCCTAGAATTAAACTAATCTGCCTTCACTGGTCCAATTAACCTGTATATAATATATACTATATTATAGTAGTGTATATTTTAACTTTTTAAACATTTGATAGCCACTCCTTTGTCCCTTTTCAATGAGCATGAACTTTCTCCATGGTATCATCATCATCATCATCATCATCATCATCATCATCATCATCATCATCATCATCATCATCATCATCATCATCACCAGTTTCACAATTATATTAATTAACATAATTAATTTAAATATAACTTTATATCAATATAACTTTATATATAACTGTATATCAATATAACTTTATTTCATTGTAATTAATAAAGTAAAATAACCCAAACGATTCAACGAAGTTTATTGGCCAAATTGACATAAAACATGCACATGGAATATGTTGCGATGTGGCAGTAACATTCATAAAACATACGTGCAAACACACGTTTACAAGCTAATAAAATACCGATCAAGCGTGCACACATACACACGCAAACAACAAATAGTAAAAATAAACAAGTAGGTGCCAGTGGATTATCACATGACGTCAGTTACAGCATTATGAATTTGACATTATGAGGAATTTAAAGCGAGAGCAGCCTCTGGAAAAAAAAAAAAGAATATCTAAAACGGTTTGTTCTGGTTTTGGGGGACGTCCCCGGACACATAGAGCGTATGGGGGACACATTGTCGGTGACGTCCGGGGACATTTATTTAGCCAACGAACGAACGTCCGTGACTGGTCGTTTCCTACCACAATTCAACCACACCTGTGGTAGAATTGTCCAATCTCGTAAATGTGAACTTATACAGGGGCGGATTATGAGGGGGTGGGTAAGGGGGTTAAGGGAGCACGGAAACACCCACTCCCTCCTCTTCCCTACCCTACCGGGAAAAACAAAAAGCAGACAACATCAAACGACACACGCCTGGCTGTCCCATGACACGTTACGTTACGTAGATAGATTAACCAAGGATACTTTCCTAGTATCTTTGGATTAACGTCTCCGGACCCCTGAGCTGTATATAGGGCCTACAGCTCAGTGCTCCGGACACATAGCGTATATGAGACTTCCCCTGACACTTTTTTTTTTTAATCAGTTTATAGTCCCCTCTCTTCCCGATAAGGATTTTCAGAGAGGAGACTACCTTACGGATAGGATGGATAGATTACCGTCCCCGGACACTTCAGCGTATAGGGGACTTCACTACCTTACACAATGCGCATGCGCTTATATTTCTGCAGTTGACCTCAGCTACGATTGGCTATATTACAGCAGTAGAACGTAGTCTGATTGGACGACCAACTGCCTAAATATTTGGAGACTAACAAACCGTGTTCGCTAGTTTCCAAATATTTAGGCAGTTCGATGACCCAGGTTCGAATCCCGTGATGGGCGATATAAAATGTGTCCCTACCCCTCTTTCCCTGGGATGGTTATCCCCGCCTGCCATATCGCCAATGGTGGCTGTAGACGTTAAACCTGTTCAACCGTGCTACCGGTCCCGATAAACCTTGCACAATTGTTGCTAAACGTGTAATAGCATCCCCTATCCCATAATTGGAGTTTAAAATGGCGAATTAAGATTATGAGTAAAGTTCTGTATCAAAACATTCAGATAAAAATATGATAGCCACAGATGTTCGCATACATTTAAATGAAAAAAAAAAAAGTTTTAAAATTTTCACAGATGGTTCTGTATTAGAATCAGAAAATGCGGGTCCGCTTTTGTCATTCCCAATTTGAAAATATGAGTTGTTTTATGTAGGAAAATGGTTTTTAATTTTTACAGCATAATTGGTAGCTATTTTAATGTCTTTCTGTTGGATACTGTCACATTCTAGTTTTATCTTTAATGATTAAGCAGATCGAGAGGCAAAGAAAGGTGCTTTGAATTTGAATTCAGTTACTGTTCGCTTTCTTTTTTTTTATAGTAAAGAAACAATCAACAGAATAGAAAAGCATTTAAAAGAAAATATAATTATTCACCACAAATGTTCGTTACATGTTGGTTTTTCATGACCTGTTGTAACATTAGCGTGTAGAATTTTCTTAAATTCATTACGAACTAAATTTTGTAAAAGTTATGTTTTGCTCATGTAATTGTGCCTTTTTACTGCAGGGCTGTGTCCTCTCGACGGTTTTGTTTTCTCTCTATACCAACGAACTGACGTGCGACACCAGCATTTTTACTTTTGATAAAGTTTGCGGATGATATGGCTCTAATAGGCAGGCTGAAAGATGAACAATCTCTCTCGCAATACTTCGATTTTACTTGTACGCTTCTTACCTGGTTCAGTGACAGTTATTTAAAGCTAAACGTAACTAAAACTAAATAAATTTGCTTTGAAGAACACCGTGCAAGAGATCCTGCCCTGCTTCGCCCCCTGAAAATTGCATCTGAAAATGTAGAACAGGTTGAAACTTTTAAGTATTTAGGGACGGTTTTAGACAAGAATTTGAAGTTCAGTGATCATGTTGGTTTTATTTGCAAAAAGGACAATCAAAGGATGTATCTAGTAAGAAAGATGAAAATTTTTGGGGTCAATGTACATATCTTAGAAATAGTTTACAGATCTCTAGTAGAAAGTATTCTATGCTTTAACATTGTTACCTGGTTCGGAAATCTTGGCATTAGAGACAGGAACAGACTCAACCGCATTGTAAACCTAGCTAGCAGACTGAGTGATAGGAAAGACACAAAAGCCAATAACAGAAATATATAAAGATTTTGTAAAAAGTAAAGCTAGAAAAATCATGTCTGATAACAGTCATCCCATGTGTAGATCATCTGAACTGTTGCCCTCAGGTCGGAGGTTTAGAACCCCGGCCTGGAAAAGAAACTTGTATGGCCACTCTTATGTACCAAGTGCAATCCGCATCTTAAATTTAAGCAAACTGTAATACCCCCAGTTACCTACATTTTTCTTCTGTGTACTGTGATGATGTAATGTAATATGATGTGAGTTGTGCAATGAAGTAAGCTATTTGTTATGCGTATGATTGTCTTAATTAATGTTTTATATAACAAAACTGTTAATATTTCTTTTAGTTTTTAATCTTTCCGTCTTAGTCTTTGTGCTACTAAAGACAAATTTCCATGTTATTGTATTTTAACTATGGACAATAAAGATTCGTATTCGTATTCAGTTTAATTGCAACGATTTTGACTTGTTACTACATGTGGAAATGAAGACATTAGGATACTAAGTGATTTGACATTTTCGGTTTGCTTAATTTTTATATATTGATTAATCGTTTGGAAGATTTATGTAGGCCTGGTATTTTGTATCTTAGAATGATTATTGTAAAAGCCCATGTGTATAATAATAAATTTAAAAAAAAAAATGTGCCCCGAGTGAGGATCGAACTCACGACCTTCAGATCGCTCTTCTTTTCATTGATTATGAGACTGACGCGCTACCTACTGCGCTATCGAGGCATCTTGAACATACTTGATAATTAGAAGGCTATAAGATAAGTGAACAGGTGAACCAGGTTTTCCCATAACATTTTGTGTTTATTAGGCTTTACCGGCATTATACTATTATGGAAGATTTCTCTTTTCTCGGCGTTAGTATTGTGAGAACAATGCCTGCCTCGTGTACACATTTTTAATATAAAAATAACAACTCGACGGACTGCAGTGCACTTTATGTGTTATTTTAGGTTATAACTCACTTGTGTGTATTTTCTTTGAGTACGCGACCTGTGCAATCCCAAGGTTTGCGCCAAGATCTATTTGTGCTGGACTTCACAACAACAATAACATATAAATTCAATAATTAAGGTCAGGATAACCCGGTCTTAGAACGGTAAACCCAAGGGAGGTAACAGCCATCATACATTAATGTCTTTCGAGTTCTTCTCATTTACTTCCCTTGAATTGCACACCCGTTTAACGGTAAATCCCTATCCCTTCTCATAATAATAATAATAATAATAATAATAATAATAATAATAATAATAATAATAATAATAATAATAATAATAATTGTACAAGGTCGTTATATATACATACAGTTTTTTTCCACAAGCAGTGACAAACCTCAACTCCTTGTCTGGCACCCGATGATCCCGGACTATCTCAGTGACTTATGCATGAGAGAAAGAGAGAGAGAGAGAGAGAGAGAGAGAGAGAGAGAGAGAGAGAGAGAGAGAGAGAGAGAGAGGGGGGGGGAGGGGAGGGGAGAAGTGAGTGAAAGAAAGACAGAAAGAGAGAGAGAGAGAGAGAGAGAGAGAGAGAGAGAGAGAGAGAGAGAGAGAGAGAGAGAGAGAGAGAGAGAGAGAGAGAGAGAGAGAGAGAGAGAGAGAGAGAGAGAGAGAAGAGGAAGTGATAGAGAGAGAATTTATAGATGTATGTAGAGTGCTTGTGTAAGATAAGAGAAGAGAATTGAGAGAGCGAAAGATAACGGAGAAGAGCGCGCACGTGTGTGTGGATGTGTGTATCTATTTGATTTGATCATTCTGTTTCTACTAAATTCCAATCAGTATTATTCCTAGTCTTGTATGAGTGTGTCAGCAAGTGGATGGTTGCGCGTAGGTGTGGTTGGCTTTGTTATTGTGTTTTGTATAAATATGTGTGCCAACATCAAAGTGTATTCCTCGTGCTTGTCACCTGGCGAAATAAAGTTCTGTTATCTGTTATCTGTTATCTGTTATCTGTTATCTGTTATCATATAAAGGAGAACCAGTTGATTGTAGAAAACAATGCGTATTAATATGATTTCACACGGTTGGTTCTGTTAGAAATAATGTAATATTCATCCGATTTTCAAAAAGCATTCGATATTGTCCCACACAAATTGTTGCTAATAAAACTTTAGTTATATTGCTGCCCGGTTATGTGCTTAAATCGCCCTCTGAATATTTTATCTGGAAGATCACATTCAGTAAGAGTACGGGACTCGCATTCAATCAAGTAGACCTTTTTTAAACAGAATTCCTCAAGGTAGGCCTATATTTTAGAACCCTTTTAAATTTACAAGTTTTAGATGTATATTCCTACCTGTTAACATTGACAATATTTTCAAGAAATTCAATTGAGCGTAGTAGAGCCACATATAGGGTGCGCTTGTTTGCTATTTCTGCGAGATAATATAGCCGCCACGTGATCAGGCCAATTTCCACAATCACCCATGATCGGGTCATCAAATTGGACGACGTGTTCTTTTTACGAAGAGGTGAAACGTTTATCCACCGACAGCAGCTGATTGGTTGCTTATGTTTAGCATATAATAAGGAGTATATGAACTTATGAAGGGTGCTTTCTTTAGACGAGACGCATATATAGGGCCTAATTTGTGTTGTAAGTGTGAATGGGTTGATTGTCTATGTCAATGTGCTTGTAAATAGTGTATATTGATCATGCCATTTTACTTATCCATTACGTTTTTAAGTACCAATTGTTTTGAAGATGTCAAGCGCGGTGAGCATATTTAAAGTGTGGTATCGCGCTTAAGAAATACACAGTGGTGAAGAAACGGAAACGCCGATAGTATGGCCACGTCACCAGAGCATCAGGCCTTGCAAAAGCCATCCTGCAAGGCACGGTTCAAGGAGGAAGAAGAAGAGGGAGACATAAAACGAGATGGGAGGACAACATTCGAGTGTGGACTGGTTTGAAACTGAACGAAGCCATGAGAGTTGCTGAGAACAGTGTTACGTTGAAACGCGAATGGTAGTACGTCGGAAACGCGCACGATAGATCTAATCGTTTCGATTTGCAAAGTATTCAATAATGGAGTTTATTTACCTTTGATTTGAGTTTGCATTGTTGTTAGGAGAGGTTTTGTATAACGTTGATAATTTTCGTTAGTCGATATTGTAGTAGAATTCTCCGGATACGCTTGTTTACTATCGATCGAAGTTTCGGGATAATTGTGGAATTTTGAAGGAACGTCCCGGAAGGAGAAGAAATATGTATTGACGTAAGTCAGTGATGACGATCTTTTATTTGATTGGTGGTAGTGCGTCATTTCTACTGTATTCGAAATTGTTCGGGAAGAGAGAGAGGTTATAAAATTATGTGCCGCGCTGTTTTGTGAAGTTGCTGTTGATAGTTGTTGATAGTGAGAGTTGAGTTGAGTTGAGAATTGTATGCAGTTGTTGATGTGTGCTGAATAAAAAGTGGAAAACTTCATACGTCGACTCTGTGACTTGTATGCTGTTTTTGGACGGGTTGCGTGAATAAACGAATCTGAGCTACACTCATCAGTACTTCAGAATTGGGGCTGAATCCACTACTGATAGAAAACACCAACATCAAACCGAGTGTAACAAACAGAGAAAGATGGAGTACGCTGGTTGGACGATCATCTGTGGTGCCACAACGACCTTTGAGTTACAGGATAGGACAGGATATAGATAGATCTATAGATAGATAGATAGAAAGATAGATCTATAGATAGATCTATAGATAGATAGATCTATAGATAGATCTATAGATAGATAGATAGATAGATAGATAGATAGATAGATAGATAGATAGATAGATAGATAGATAGATAGATAGATAGATAGATAGATAGATAGATAGATAGATAGATAGATAGATAGATAGATAGATAGATAGATAGATAGATAGATAGATAGATAGATAGATAGATAGATAGATAGATAGATAGATAGATAGATAGATAGATAGATAGATAGATAGATAGATAGATAGATAGATAGATAGATAGATAGATAGATAGATAGATAGATAGATAGATAGATAGATAGATAGATAGATAGATAGATAGATAGATAGATAGATAGATAGATAGATAGATAGATAGATAGATAGATAGATAGATAGATAGATAGATAGATAGATAGATAGATAGATAGATAGATAGATAGATAGATAGACTATTGCTAGCTTATTACCATACCATTAAATATATATTGTATAGGAAAATAAACAATTAAGTCGAGCATGTTGCCAAGCCTTGTAGAAGAATCACCATCTGCTCAAAGCCGTGATCGTTGATGATGTCCATTAGTTTTCGGTGGAGATCAGGGTATGACGACGTGCCAGACTGTGTTACAAAGTGTGTACCAAAAGCGTGGGTTTTAAACGACCCAAAAAGTCGGAATAGGAGTAATCACCAAAATCCTTCTGTAAAAAGTATGGGTTCTAAACTACCCACATCGGCGTTTGTGTGTAGTTCAAAGGCTAGCCCGATGAAGATTAAGAAATATCCCTCCCATTGGCGTGCCTGGTGCAGGGGCCGGGTAGCTCAGTTGGTAAGAGCGTCTTGCTAGTAACCGAAAGGTCGCTGGTTCGAATCCCGGATTGGTCAACGTGTGATCATATTATTTTCCCCTTTACCAACAACTGGCCCGCTGGTATCAGTATAAATCGGTCCAGTAATCACCTATATGCGAAAGTGTCGTGTGACTATAATCTACAAACAACAACAACAGCGTGCCTGAGGTAGTATAAACATACACTATGCAGAAAAGACTTTGAGCGTAGGCTATGTACAAATCCTTTGTTCTACTTCGCTTTGACTATGGCAATGTGATTTGGAATAATTGTACAGACGTTAAGGCCGTATAGTAATCCTATCGTTGAAACAAATCCACTCAGAAGGTATACGAATCACTGTCTGAGCAGTGAAGGAGACTAGCCATGAGTTGTTGAAGCCTACAAGGAGCCAGGACAGTACAATTTGAAAGAGTGAGGGAAAAGCCACAAATTGCTTACCTTTCACAAGATGATAAATGAGTGTCGTCCTGAGTACCTGTCTAACCTGGCACCGCCATTTGTATCAGGCATTAATCCATATCACCGCAGAAGACCGTTAGAACGTAGGGTACCTCCACACAAAATTGAACTTTATAAGAACTCTTTTCTTCCTTAAACTAAAGGTTTATGGAATGACCTCCCTAGTATAATAAAGAGACGTTTTTTGCAAGAACAATCCACTCGTTCGGTTGCATTAATTTATCAAACATCCGAAAATTTCCTCCTTTTTTTTGTCCTATGTGTAACTATGCATGTGCGCGCCCAAACAATAATTGACCAGCTAAACTGTAGCCTTAGAACCGTTAGCACCTCACTGTTTGGTAATGAACACCTCTCCCCACAAGAAAACCCTACCTTAACGTCTTTTCAACAGTCCACGCATGCCTTTTAACTTGGACTTTGGTACAAAATGGTGTAATTAACAATTGGATTATGTGGTTCCATGCACGGACGATCAACATAACGAAGTGTTCTTTTTACGAAAAGGTGAAAAATTATCCTCAGGCAGCTGCTGATTGGTTGCTATTCCCCGACACCATCATGCCCGCTTTGAGCCGAACAGTTTCAACATGAACGATTAAACATGGTACATAATATTATTCAATTACATTAAATAGAAACGCTATTGAATAAAATTAAATAGAAATAAACTAATTTTTTTAAAATTATTATTTTTGTTTGCAGATCTTCCGGACCTTGTCCCCAACGTTCATACGCTGCAAGACTCAATACGGCTTCAGGACCGACCTCTGTACTATCTGCAGTGTGCGCTAGAGGAAAACTGTCTTTCTTCTTCTGCACATCATGAAAAGAACCACAGTCGTAAGTTCCTACATTTCCTTCGTTTGTTCTGTCGTCTGTTCGGTCTATCTTCTTTTTTTTCTGATTGTCACTCTTTCCGACTGTCATTCTTTTTTTCATTCTTTCTTAGAAAATGTGCGGACAGACAGACAGACAGACAGACAGACATGTAGGCTACACACGTACACATACACGCACGCACGCACGCACACACACACCCAGAATGAAGGACAAATCAAAACCTGTTTTTGCGTCGGCACAATGATTCTGTTTATTCTTACAGGTTATTGGCGAAATAATCAGAGAAGACTACTACGATTTTCTACCGTGGTCCACAACCGTGGCAATGCTGACTTCAGACCTTTCATCAACAAAGCACAGTGGCAATGGCACACCTGCCACATGTAAGTGCTAATGATGGTACTAAATACAATTAACATTTACTAATAATCGTGCTAAATACAGTTATCATGTACTAATAATGGTACTTAATACAGTTAGTTGGTTATTCATTGCTTACAGGGTCCAGCGGGCTGCAAAGAGCCGGCTCAGGATCACAACTTTGTTAAAAGAGGACTCACACCTTACCTGATCCGTATACAAGATCTGCTGAAACAACCCTAGTGGTAACACTGAAGGCACTCCACCAGCCGGTCACTTTACAATAAAGGCATCCCACGCAGGGGACGCTGAGGCTATACTCTAATTTATGGAACCCGCGTTTACATAAAACAAAATAGAATATAAACACCATTATAAGGTATCAGCAAAACACACTTATAATGCTACTAAATTCAGTTAACATGTATTAATAATGGTACTAAACACAATTAACAAGTACTAACAATGATACTAAATACGGTTAATATGATTGTACTAACAATGGTACTAAATATGGTTAACATGTATTAACAATGGTACTAAATACAGTTAACATGTATTAGTTAGTCATTGTTTATAAGTCCAGCGGACTGCAAAGTGCCGAATTAGGACCACAACTTGGTTGAAAGAGGGCTCACCCCTGTTCCGTATAACAGATCTGCTGAAACAACCCTAATGGTAACAATGAAGGCAATCCACCAGCCGGTCACTTTACAATAAACACATCCAAAAAAGTCCACATCCAAATCCAAAAAGGTCGGTGACTGGTCGAGCGAAGAAGGAGATTTGATAGAACAGAGCAGGAATGAGAAAGAGCAAAGGAGAAAGACAGCGACAGTGGGAATTTAAAGCACTAAATTTCCAGAAAGTGAGGATACTATTTATACTGAAACCCCCGGCAACCACACGGGGGAGGGGGAGGGGGGAGGGGGGAACATTTGGCGGTGGCATTGGACATGGATCAGCTTCCAACGTCTTCGGTCGGTGGCTATTATATAAGGTGAACGTGAGGGAAGGAACCTGTGGGGCCGGGTAGCTCAGTTGGTAGAGCGTCTTACTAGTAACCGAAAGGTACCTGGTTCGAATCCCGGATTGGCCAACGTGTGACCATATTATTTTCCCCTTACCATCAACTGGTTCGCTGGTGTCAAAATAATGTGACCAGTAGTCGCCTATACACTTCGGTGTCGTATGACTATAATCTACAGTTACAAGGAACGGGTCGCCATTACGCTACGGTGTCATGTGACTATAACCTACAATTAAGGGACGAAACGGTCAAGCAGATAACTGGAGTAGCGCTGTTCGGCGCTACTGGGACTAGGCATTGGAGACTCTGGAGGTTCCTAAATATTCTAGATGGGAGACAACGTCGGCACCAAAGAAAATTAACTATACTAATAAAATCACTTACCGGGTGCCTCAAGAAAAAACAAGACTGCAAGAGAAGAATGAACGGAAGGAGGTGTGGGGAGGGGAGGTATGGAAAGTATTAGGGAGAAATAAATGGTATAAACACTAATAAATCTACAAAATAATTGTGATTAAAGGATGTCTAAAGGGGTTGGGTATGGAGTTAGTGGGGCCTTAGTCCTATACTTTGACCATTGTTAATCGACCTGATCACCGCTTGTTCACTTAACTTTTGTGCCTTTCGTATGTCGGTACAGGCATTTCCACAGCATGGAGGTATTTGCTCATTACGACATACTGGACGACACTGGCCGAAGGTTAGCCGAGGGCTCTAAGGCCAGCTTCTGTCTGGAAGACACCGAGTGTGACAGGGGTGTATCCAAGCAGTTCCAGTGTGCAGGCTTTGGTGATCAAGGTCAGTTTTCACAACTACTGCCCTCCATCCCCAGCACTCCAGTCTCCCCCCTGATCCAATTCCACATCCTATCTTTACATTACATTACATGATTATTGCTTTAGGTCCAGCGGACTCTTCCGAGCCAAATCAGGACCAGTATAGCCGAATCAGGACCACATAATCAAGACCACAACTTCGCTGAAAGAGGACTCGCCCCTGATCCGCATAAAAGATCTACCGAAACAACCCTAGTGGCAACACTGAAGGCACTCCACCAGCCGGTCACTTTACAATAAAGACATCCCATGCAGGGGACCCTGAGGCTATACTCTAATTAATCGAACCCCCGTTTACAAAAACAAAATAGAATCTAAACATCATTATAAAATATCAATAAAACACATACATTTAAAATGCCTACATTGCCAAATAATAACATCATAGGAAGCCCCAGTTACCATCTGGCAGAAAGCGTCCAATATTTCCAAGCTGATCCAATAGACCTTGTCCCGGAAGAATTTTCAAGAAAAAAGGTAGGTGACTGGTCTAGCGAAGAAGAGGATAGTATAGTAGATTGATAGAACAGAGTAGGAACGGGAAAGACAGCGACAGTGGGAATTCAAAGCACTAAATTTCCAGAAAGTGGGGATACTATTTATACTGAAACCCACGGCACCCCCACGGGGGCTCCCACATCCTACCTCCCTTCCTGTCTTCAAGCCTTCTCCTAGCAGTAGATTCCCTCACCCCCCAACCCCATCCTATCCCTCCCTCCCAACTATTGCTTTTTTCAAACCTTTTTGTTAGAATGGTGACGGCAATGATGACGCACAGTGGTTTAAGTCGGGCCTAACTTGCCTTGTGCACAGACCAGAACCTAATGGCGCCTGACAGGTGTGTGATCGATCCCGCCTCTGGGCGTTATGTTTCTCCGAATATTATTTACTTTCGACTCGGGAAACGTGTCGGGGGTTTTCTCCGGGTGTGATGATATCCTGGAGAAGATACGTTTTTCTTACAAGGGCAGTAAGACTTGTAGATAGATGGGGTGTTACGCTACCTCTATCCGACGTTCGTTTACCAAAATTCCAATGCGGTGTGAGAGACTAATCACGGTGCTTGGTCACATTAAATTTATATTTGTTCTCGGGCTTTAAAGTATCATTTGGCTCACTTTAAGAAATGCTTATTACTAATCAAAGTTAGAATCTAATCTTAGTTTGCTTGGTCTCAAGAGAAGCAGAGCTAGTGGACACACAACAATACAAATAGAATGACACCAGTCGTTTGTATGTGATTTCAACTTTTATATAGTCAACACAAATTCTAACATTCCTATCCTATCCCTATCCTTACTCATTACTTCATTTAAATGTAAATTAATAATTATAATTGTTCAATGTGCTGGGTAATTTCTTTAGCAGTTCTTCTTCATTATTTGCTAAGCAATTCTCTGGTTCAGTAGTCTAATAGTAATTTTTCCGATTTGGGTTAGACTTCAGTTGCAGTTGAGGGAGACTTAGCTGCTAGTGCTTGAGTCCGTTGTTCACTTTGAGGGAGCCTTGCCTCTCAGAATGATCGGGTGAGTCGTGTAGCTACGGGCCGGACGTGGCGAGGTAGATTCTAGGTCGATCGCCTTCTTTTCCACGGGAACAAGCGTCATGCGTTGACTCCACAAACCGTCCCAGAGCTGAACTGTAAAATCCAGAACTCTCGCTACAATATTCTGTTCAGATATGGGTATGCAGTACCCTCTGCAAGGTGTCTATAGCATCAGACACCTGCCGAGTTTCCCATATGCACACTTCGATCCGAATCTTAAGGCTAAAGTATATCAATCAACATGCACAACGTGTCAGAAACAATAATCGGTTTCTGTAAATATAACGTCATGAACATACTATTACATGGCAATCAATATAATATATATAAACATACACGTACCAAAACTACTAGTGTTAACTTACTTCTAGTCTCTGGGAATCGTGAAACCGTCTCTAGTCTATCACTTTCTTAGTGAGGCTGAGGCTTCATGGTTCACTTCAGTTTGCTTTTTTGACCCTCATGGCTTCGCACTTAGTATTCGACTGACTAGCTAACTTTTTGGATACGGGGATATGCAGGGGTCTTTACGTCCTCCGACCAATCATTTAATTCTCGTTCTAGTTAATCTCGCTCATACGGGAATCTTCTTTTTGGAAATTTCTCTCACCTTATTATTATTATTATTATTATTATTATTATTATTATTATTATTATTATTATTATTGTTGTTGTTGTTGTTGTTGTTGTTGTTGTTGTTGTTGTTGTTGTTTTCACAGCATGATATAGCCTAGACAGCAGCCACAGTGAAATGTATACGCGTTCTGTTAAGCATAAGGCCATGGACACTATATAATAAATATAGAGTCCAAGATAAGGCTGTCGATGGCTCCTTGAACTTTGACCGCGCAGAGACTGCACTTGCGCAAGTTTGGAAGGGCGCGGGATGGGCTGGGGAGTGTGAGGAGAGGAGTGTTGGCACTTCCGTTTTGTTTTTAGTTTTATGGGGAGCTTTGAGGTGAATGGTTAAATGGCAGATTGGTGTGTTTAGACGCTTCTGGCTTTTCATGAAGTGGTGTTTTTCTTCTGTACTGACTGTGTTGTGTGAATGTTGATGTCTATGATTGCTGTACACTGCGAAAAGGTTTTCCTTTCTGTTTGTTGGGACAGTGCAGATTCTGATTCTGATTTGCAGGTTTGTCGGTGAATTGCTCGGACAACTACTTGTGGGATATTGACTGTCAGTGGATTGACATCACCGATCTCAAACCTGGAATATACTCGTTCCTGGTAAGCTGTAGATAACCTACGTGTAATTTTTTTTTAGATTCGTTTATCTAAATTAGTCTTCTTTCGTACACAAGAGCACAACATTCAAAGCACTATCTGTGCTTTCTATTTGCCACAGGAACGTTACCCAAATTGGTTTCCACTATAACTTAGAGGTTTGGTTTCCACTATAGCTCAGAGGTAGACATCCTAACGTTTCTGTAGAGTAAAATACACATATTTGTCCTAAAGTGAAATCTACTAAGGTTGAAAACCAAACCATTACATTGTTGGCGGAAACCAAACTTCTGCGTTATAATGGTGGAAATGGGGGTCTCGTAAGCCCTTGTGTGTTGTTTTTTTTTTCATGCAATCAAACGACAGAGTCGGATTTGAAGTGAGTTTATTAAGTTTGAGAAAGTAATTTTTTTTAGTGAGTAAATGCGCCAGTCAATCAATTTCTTTTAGTGAGTGAATGCGCCAGTCAGTCAATTTTTTTCAGTGAATGAATGCGCCAGTCAGTCAATTTTTTGTCAGTGAGTGAATGCGTCAGGCAGTCAGTCAGCGAATGAACGAGCTAAGAGCCAGTGAGTGTGTGAGGCCGCTACAAGTAATAAATAAGTGTGATGAAGAAATAAGTAGAGAATGTGTCACTGGTTGAATGAGTGAGTTAGTTAATCAACCAGTCGCTTAATTACAAAAACAATAACGTCATTCTTCTCTTGCATCGTCTGCTCCTGTAATTATCCTCGAACCTCATCACTATTATCGTTTTATTTTTTTTTTCTTCTCCCTGACCACGCCCCCTCCCCTCTCTACCCCGACCCCCAAATCCCCTTCCACCACCACCACCACCATCACCACCTCCCCCGCCCCCAGTTCTCTCGCTTTTCCTACATCGATTTTGATTTTTTTTTCTGCCTCCTCCTCCTCCGACTCTATCGCTTCCTCTTCTTGTTTCGCCTTCTCTTCCTCCTCTTCCTCCTTTTTCTCCTTCACCCTCTTCCTTCCCATCCTCCACTTTCTCCTCTTATTCCGTCTTCCTCATCTTATTCCGTCTTCCTCATCTTATTCCGTCTTCCTCATCAGAACTGCTTTTAACTATGATGCAGATGGAGATCAACCCAGAGATGAAGGTGGCGGAGTTGAGCTTTGAAAACAACGTGGTACGTTGCGATCTATGGTACTCTTCCTACAGCGCCTCCTTCTCCAACTGCAGGCTCGAAAGTCTTCTGGACTACCGAGTGAGATAGCCGCCGGCAGTCAAACAGTCAAACAGTCAGCAGTCAAGAAGCCAACAGAATAACAAGGAACTACTGATCTAGCTATTGGAACCCTTACTTGATTCTCAACAACCACGTCTTCGTCTTCTGCTAGGTTAATAATAGTAAATTAATAGTAATAGTAATAATAATAATAATAATAATAATAATAATAATAATAATAATAATAATAATAATAATAATAATAATAATAATAATAATAATAACAACAACAACAACAACAACAACAACAACAACAACAACAACAACAACAACAACAATATATATTGTGTATATATGTATATATATATAGTTGTTTTATATCTATATCTATATAGTTTAATCTTTAGTCTGCTCTTTCCTCTCAGGTTTGACGAACTAACAGTTGCAATCAAAATTATCAACTTGCATCCATATGCAAGCAGTCAGATGTCGTACATCCGCAGGTTATAATATTCTAGCTTCCGTCTCAAGTATGACCAGCTAACCTCGGTATAATTATGCAAACAGCTGTGTTAGACCTACATTGTCTGTTATGCTGTAGCTTCTGTCTCGAATATTAGAACAACTTGCCTTGGGGCATATAATTATGCACAGTCAATATTAAGTACTTCATGGCTGTAAGGCTGTAATCTGTTGTAATTATTATCATAGGCACATACTCTAACATAGGATTACAACAATATGAGATTGTGCGTCTGTGTATTAACGAATTTAGAAGAACAAAAGTATTTTTAACATTAATATTATGTGGCGTTGTATTACTAAGTAGGCTACGCCCTAATTGTATGGTTTGTTGCCATCGTTAAGGCTGTGAGGCTGCAAATAGGTGAGGTGGTTTTCGTGTGTGTAATCATTTTGTTCGTGTTTGACTGCTTGAAATAACGCAAATGTCTCCTTCACATTCAACGAAATGAGTGTGTCTTTCATCTTCATCATTTTGATGTGTAGAACCGTTTGAAGTGAGTCTGAAGCTGTGTTTTATTTTATTTTATTTTTTTTAAATACTTTTACAAGGACAGTTTATTCCTGAGTCAAACCCTTTCCTACGATAAGCATATACAACGAACAAGTTTGCAGGTATGTTTGGTGTTCCACACTTCACCAAAGTTCACTTCGCCAAACCACGCTTCGCCAAAGCATTGTCCAGGCATAACTCTTCGCCAAAACACACTTCACCACAAACCTTAATGCACACGATAGGAATATATCTTTCATTGATTAACACTTTCAGTTCTCACCGTATTTCCTCTTAAAACGAAATTTGTTATTGTCAATTATGGCGCTTTCACCTGCGCCAATGGTTGGGACAAAACGTACATCCATGTCGCTTTTGATTGAATGAATGAAGACTTAAAAAACCAGACGGTTCCCGTGAAATGAAAAAAAACGCGCGCCAAATGATGAATTTCTCCTAAATTGTGATTTTTGTTAGTTTTTTTTTACGATTCAAGATAGTGATTACTTGTGAACACTTCATTACAAAAAAAAAAATCGGTAATTTCTTGGCGTCGAACTGAGCAGGGTGGGTTTTGGCGAGTTGTTACTATTCGTGCACTAGCGGCCTTGGGTGGGGGTGGGGGGATGGAGAGGTGTGGGGGAGGGGGAGTTGTCGGTGCCGAGAGTGGACATCAAAGGTTTGGCGAAGTGTGGCGCACCCGGTATATTTTCTGGCGGTCGTCGAAGCTACTT
This sequence comes from Oncomelania hupensis, assembly GCA_036898135.1. Lineage (NCBI taxonomy): Eukaryota > Metazoa > Mollusca > Gastropoda > Littorinimorpha > Pomatiopsidae > Oncomelania > Oncomelania hupensis. The sequence goes on from CM072511.1 coordinate 31,514,219, forward strand.
TAACCGGACGGAAATCAACCGAAAAAACCCGAGTGCTGTGACGCCCCAGTGGTATGATTAACATGCGCCCTGTTGGATGATCTACTACTATACACTAGCCTGTGAAGTGATAGCGTTATAATACTCTAGACTAGTACGGCTGTGTCTAACTGCGAGTGCCTATACACTTGAGATATTATAACTACCGGTACCACTATAATGTATAACACGGGATATATTAATTAATGTACTTCAGGTTATCTTTAAGAACGCTTGGACTTCAAAGTTTCGATTCCAACTTCGAAATTATCAGACTCAAACTATATAAACAGATAGCCATCTCTTTAACGTGAATTAGACATTATTATGTGTTTTCACCATCTAATCAAGGGTTCATAATCACTTAAAATGAAAGGTTCTTAGCTAGTCTTAGTAGCTTTAGGTTAAAATGTCATTGTATATAAGTTGTGTATACTGCTAATAGTCCATAGTAACAGTCTCTTATACTATACAGCGTATCTGTTCTTTTGTTACTGTGTTCATTGTTCTTTTCCGTTAAAGGTGCTTTACATTATTACTGCTCATTGCCCAGCATTTGTTTTTTTAAGCGTAGATCAGATATAATTCATTGAGCATCCTGTCTCAAGCAACGATATTGTAACTGACATTAAATTGCAAATAATTCTGTGTTTTAAAGAAACATAAACGTTCAGTTTTATTTCTCAGTACAAAATTATTCTGCAAAAACATTTTTGCAGCTTACTTTTTGATCATGTCAATTAACCAGCATTAATTTGTTGTTAATAAAATCGCAACTGTACATATATGTCGCAGGTAGTGTAGATTCTAATCGTTTAGAATAAAATAAAGATGCTATTTCAATCGATTCTATTTCTGGTGTGTGGACAATAGGATCTGTGTCTTATTGTTTGTCATCATCATCATCATCATCATCATCATCATCATCATCATCATCATCATCATCATCTTCATCATCATCTTCATCATCATCGTCGTGGTCGTGGTCGTCATTTCCACCAGCTTCATCATCATCATCATCATCATCATCATCATCATCATCATCATCATCATCATCATCATCATCGTTGCTTCCTTCTTCTTCTTCTTCTTCTTCTTCTTCTTCTTCTTCTTCTTCTTCTTCTTCTTCTTCTTCTCCTCCTCCTCCTCCTCCTAATCCTCCTCCTCCTCATTCTTCTTCTTCTTCTTCTTCTACTTAACCGTCTTTGTTACAAAACATTACACAATAGCATGTCTTCTTCTTTTTCTTCTTCTTCTTCTTCTTCTTCTTCTTCTTCTTCTTCTTCTTCTTCTTCTTCTTCTTCTCTTCTTTCGTTACAAAACATCATACAATGGTTCACATATTAGGTCAGTAGCTTCACATGTACTGACGTATACTATAATAATAAGTGACAACAACAATGAAAGCAAATACTTTGTAGCCTAACCAATGACGGTTAGGATCAAGCACTCTGGCTTCCTTGTGCGAAGTTATGTGTACTTGTTGGCCATCGCATGCAGGTTGGGAAAAAAAAAACTATTTTGTATATTAAAGGAGACAAAAGTGGGACCGACAGCATCCTGGGAAAGACACTTTACTCCCGTTTCCTACTCCTTCGAATGAGAGTACAAACCGAGGTCTAGTCCATGTGTCGCATACATTCATCATAACGAACTTTAAAGATCCTGACGCTCATGTCCTAGACGGGTGAGTGCCTGTAACAAGAACACACCCAGCATGCACTTGTTCCTTCTCCCCCATCCCTGCCTGGCCAGGATAGTGCTCAGTTGTCCGGACGTCAGACCATGCGCCCATAGGCTGCGGGTGGGCGTCTCGGGCGGTTTGAGTTAGATCCTGTATCGGCCAGCGCCTAGAGTCTGGTCAAGTACGGCCAGATAAGTGCGCTATAAAAAATCCTCAATAAAATATAAAAATAATCTTAAACATAATCATTATTAGTTGCTGTCCTTCGGGGAATAAGGTGTAAATAAGAAAGATTTATCTCTTCTCAGCTGCCTGGTTTGAGTTTATAGAATTGTACCTTTTTAGCCAGAGGATTGCACAATATGAGGATTGTGTCCTAGACGCTGTCTTTTAACTAAGAAGCGCCTGAAGCATATTTTTAACCAGCTAATGCGCTATTTCATAAGAATCGATTACCATTACGTGAACGTTCTTTTGCTCTTCGACAGTATGATTTATGTGAGTGAATATTATTCCAATGAACGCACACTCAAAAGATTTGTATACTGGGACCGACATTATTACAACTTCCTTTCTGGCAGGAAATCCGACAAAGCACAATGCGGTTGCTAATTTGCTAATTAGCTGAATCAATCATTCCCTCTGTTGCTCGTGTTCGTCAGCTTTTTGGGAATTTCTTCTAGCTTAGTAACTTTCTCGTTAAGGAGTGGACATCAGTGAAATTGATGACATATTTCCCGCCTTGCACCGCTGACAGAACCGACTGTTGCGCAGGGGAAGCTTTGCAGCTGCGACCGTTATTTCATAATATAATAATTTACGTCATGCGCCTTTCTCCTCAATCAGACTTAAAGAGCGGCGATCTGTAATAAACATACACATTCACATGTTACACGCATTCATGAGTTTCAGATACCCCAACGAGTACAAATCATCATTTTTGTGAGAGAGAAAACTGAACCCAAAGTATTTCAGGGAGCGATTGCTTGATTGGCTATTGAAAACGAGACTGAACGTTAGAATTAGAAGAGAGTCAGTCGGGCGAGAGACAGCAAAGAAGAAATATCAAATAAAATTGACAGAAATTTCGTTTTTGAGTGAGTCTGTATTTCATCGCTGGGTGGAAGTTAGCGCAAGTCAAAGATACCAACCACAAACAACCAAGCAAGCAACATCTTACTAATTTGATGACTTAACATGTTGAAATAGACAATAAAACATTGTTTGGAAGCTGTAAATGGACAGTTCTATATGCAACGCGCTGCACGCTGTAAAGAGAAGATAGTGAAATTAAGTAGCATGATGCTGTGATTGTAGTACCACGAATACTTTGCTGGCTGCGGAGTCATGATAAGTAACATCAACGAGGCAACATTCATTCATTGTTGGTATAGTACTTGACTTGCCTCTATCTCGGAGCTACTTGTCCGTCCTTATCAAGAGCAGGCACGGTGACAGCCTCGTGGCTGTTTGCTGGTGTTAAGATCCTGGCTCTCGAGAGGCGCGATCACAGTGTTACAGGACATTGGAAAGTACGCTTCTGTTTATCGCAATATCTGTCTTACAAGTCCCTCAATCAGTCAGGTGAACGGGAAAAATGAGGGACGAAGCAACAAGACATCTCCATCAGCCCGCTCTGTCAAGAGCCTTTGTGAACAACTCCGGCTATAACTTTAATTGTCCACTCCTTGACATTTTCTAACCGGCAATGCATGGTTCACGAGTTCTCTTCGAAAATGGTAAAGGACCAGAAAGCATGGAGATAGAGGTTATCCTATACCTTATTTAGTCTTTCACAAAATAGTTCTGAACTCTAATAGTCAGTGTGCGCGACCTGAAGTTGGAAGAAGTGTATGTCAAGTTTTGATTTCTATTACTGGCCGACAGAGGTCAGCTTTACGTAAGTTGCGTCGGGAGGTCATCATCATCATCATCATCATCATCATCATCATCATCATCATCATCATCATCATCATCATCATCATCGTCGTCGTCGTCGTCGTCATCGCAATGACGTTTGTCCTTCTTGTGAACTCCCATCACCGCCACCTAGTCCCCACCCGCCCACAGCAACAGATTCAAAAATAACATTACAACGAATGAACTGTTCCTTTATATATATCAAATGCATGTATAAACTGAAAGAGTTTCTCCAGGCGCTGGTCATATATAGGCATATATATATATATATATATATATATATATATATATATATATATATATATATATATATATATATATATATATATATATATATATATATATATATATATATATATATATATATATATATATATATATATATATATATATATATATATATATATATATATATATATATATATCAAATGCATGTATAAACTCAAAGAGTCGAAAACAGGCTGCTTGAAGCAGCAAAACCACCACCATCACCACCACCACCATCAACAACCACAACAAAAGCAAAAGTGCGAAGTAAAACAATTGCTCGTACGTGCCATTGTCCAACCTCATTCCCACCCACTCCATGACCGGCAGCGTCTTAAGTCTTGAGAGAGGGCACACTTCTTCAAGAGGTCATGACACGGCCCAACAAGTATCAGAGATCATAGAGGATTGCGCACACTAGCAAAGATTTTAACGCAGTCTCTTTCAGCAAGCAGGCCTAGGCGCAGAATTTCGAAGGTTCAGAGATCTGTTTGGTCCAGAACCTTCGCTGTCCAGAACCTTCGCTGCAAGATGTAGTTTAGTTCCCCTCTTCCACCCTTATAGGTTTCTTCTTGAGTCCTCTTCAGTTTGGTTTGGTCTTTGCAACCTAAATAATATATTTTGACAAAGCATCGATGTAACTGAATCAAAGTTAAAGGTGTTGCTGGTTGTGTGTGTGGGTGTGTGTGCGTGTGGGTGTGTGTGGAGTGGGGGGTGGGTGGGTGCTGAAGCAGAATAAACTTGACTGAGAACTCTGAACTGTGGGGCCCTGCCTCTTCTAGTCTCGAATGCTCTGATACTTTTACGGTATGGAAGAGGTAGAGAGGAAATGAAGAAAAAAGTGCAGTCCTGCTGCCGTTTGATTGGCCGGAAGGGCAGCGCATGAGCACTGGACTTGCAGGAAGAGCGACCTTTACAGTATACGGACGACACTAGACGACAGTTCATTGTTCATTCGTGTCAACGCTTCCTTTTTTGTCGTACAGACGTGTTCCAGTCACGGTATTTTGTTGTTCGTGAGAAGGCATACTAGCTGAGCAGTGGAAATTAAATACCTAACTGTTTGAAAATGATCGATTCTTTACTCAAAGAGGCTGTGGTGTTTTCAAAACAATTCTTCAGTTAGACTGACTACATGATTCATGGGTGGATCTTATATGATTGTATGGGTGGAATTCCTTCGTCGGGTATGGCGTTTCTGGTTATCGACTATTTAACCAACAATGGTGTACCTTCGATCTTCAAACCTATACTTCAAATATATGCAAGTTTTTACAGTATAGCACTGCATTTTTCTGTGTGTCTGTGTGACTGACAGCTTCTGGAAGAAGCTCTGTTGCCAAGCAATGCTTCGCCTACTCCTTGCTTGATATTTGGACGCAATGCAAAGGGCTGTACCTGCAGTTTATGAGAATCGGAAGAGAAAACAATAGAAGGTCTGCAAACCATAGCAAAGGGGTCTAGGACCAAATAATTATCTTTGAAGTTATGTTGTCATCTTTTAATGCGAACAGAACTTAATTTTCACCCAGACATAATGATGATGATGATGTCCATTTATAGCGCGCGTGTCTTCATCCAGTGGGATGGCCGATACAAGATCTAACTCAAACCGCCCGAGGTGCCCTTTTGCAGCCTTTGGGCGCATAGTCTGACGCCCGGACGACTGAGCACAGTCCTGTGCGACCGGGAGTTGGGAGAAGGGACCTTGTGCGTGCTGGGTTTGTTTATATAGCTGACACCCACCCGTCTAGGACATGAGCGTCATGATCTTTAACGTCCATGCGATGAAAGGCGTGCTTGCACTAAACCTCGGTTTATACTCTCATCCGCAGGAGACTGCTAGAATATAAGCAACTGATCGTATTGAAATTACCGAAATGTTCCCTCTTGCATTTGTGTGTGTAAGCTGATGGAATTACATGATCAAACTTTAGTCTCAACACTGACTATTAACTGTAGGCCTACATGCGATTTTAATACGTCAGCTAAACGACACTCTTCCAGCTTAGAAATTTCTTCGTCCAAAATAGAGATGCTTCTTCAGAACCATTACCAGAGATCGCAAACTTCAGAGGATCACCATATGGAATTTTGTTAAATTATCATTTGATCATTATCATTTAGTATTTCATTGATTTCCAAAACAAACAAAAAATGAATTTTCCGAGTCTTCTGAATCGATCCTATCTATTCTGCATCGATCATGAGCTGGGATGGGGCAACAGAACCTATTTCACCTGGTTCTCAGAGTTCAAACCCAGCATGGAAACTGGGGGATCCACGTCACACGCGAGATGGCTTACATCCATGGTTGAGAGTAGCGTGTTAGTCTTACTCTTCGTGTTGTCCACGCTCACGAATGGAACAGTTTTCTACACTTTATGCAGGTGAGCTCATTATGATAGTGAAGTAGGCTTACTTAAATTTGGTTTTAGAGAGGTTTTAGTTTAGTTATTCATTGCTTACAAGATTCAGCGGACTGCAAAGAGCCGAATCAGGATGACAAAATCAAGACCATAACTTGGCTGAAAGAGGACTCACCCCCGATCCGCACAAAAGATCCGCCGAAACAACCCCAGTGGCAACACTGAAGGCACTCCACCAGCCGGTCACTGTACAACAAAGGCATCCAATGCAGGGGACGCAGAGGCTATACTCCAAGTCATCGAACCCCCGCTCACAAAAACAAAACAGAACACAAACATCGCCACAAAATATCAACAAAACACATACATTTGGCAGAAAGCGTCCAATATTCCCAAGCTGATAAAACAGACCTCACACACAAATGAGGAGTTTGTCCCGGAGGAGTTTTCAAGAAAAAAGGTGGGTGACTGGTCTAGCAAACAAGATGGTATAGTAGATTGATAGAACAGAGGAGGAATGAGAAAGAACAAATGAGAAAGACAGCGACAGTGGGAATTTAAAGCATTAAATTTCCAGAAAGTGGGGATACTAATTATACAGAACCCCCCGGCTTCCCCACAGGGGATTTAGTTAGATAAGCTTAGTTATGAAATTTCTATCATTCGGTGGTGTTCTTTAAGATATTTATTTATTCTCTTTTTTAGTTTTTGTTGGTTTGCTTGTTTTTTGTTTTGGTTTTTTTCCCTTCTTTCGTTATTTATTTCTGTTTGTGTTGTTGTTGTTGTTGTTGTTGTTGTTGAAGTTGTATGATGATAATGATGATGATGCTGTTTCTGTTGCTGCTGCTACTGCTGCAGCTGCTGCTGCTGCTGCTGATGATGATGATGTTTATGATTAGCCTCGTCGTCGATATAATTACAAATAAATTACATATTAAAGATTGTGCTGTGGCGGTAGTGGTAGTGGTAGCTGTTGCTGACGAATACAATCAAAACAATGGTAAAACAAAAGTTAATTTTTATCTGAACTCTGTTACGCAATACAATAAGGAAATTTATTTTAGTTTGTTTAGTTTAATTTTAATTTAGTTTGTTTTGTTTTTGTTTTTATTTTGTTTGTATTATATTGTGTTTATTTTATTTTATTTTATTTTAATTAATTAATTAATTTCTGTATTTGTGTATTTATTTATCTATTTATGTGCAGCAACCGGCGCCTTCGGACAGTGACGAACTACTTGGTCTGCAACTTGACTCTAGCTGACGGCTGTTTTACCCTATGTTGTCCGTTAGTGGCCGTGGTCAGGTTCACTGGTGCGTGGACACTGGGCAGTTTTGCCTGCAAGACGGTCATCTACCTCAGGTATGTCTCTTGGAGATTCAGCATTTACTTATTGATACTTTGGCACCTTTGCCACTGACATTGTAAGGGACGTAAACTTCGAAATGCATTTTTACATGACATTGCGTTGTTGTAATTCAAGTTTATGACAATCTTGTAATTATTGTTGCTGCACTTGGTATTTCTACTATTAACTGTTGTTCACCTGTGTAACCGTTCATATTTACTCACGATATTTATTTAGTTACTATACTCATATTAGACTTACTTTGATTTGTTTGTCTTTAAAAGCAATTAGGCCTATATGATACTGAAGTAGTCGTATTTTTGTTTAATGTCGTCAAAATAATAATTATCGTGTTTTGTTTTTGTCGTCGGGTAGTGACCCCATAATTGAATAAATGTAATTGGATATCCCCCTGATGCAGTATTCTAAACCAAAACTCTTCTGATTGTCTTTCGTGAGTGCGCAAGCTTTTAACTTGAAATCCCCCAAAGTCATGCTCCTTCCTGGTTAATATTTGGGCTCTGAATATAGCTGGTGACTGCACGATCTAATGTCCGTTGAGTGTTCTCGTAAACTGTGAATTTCATAACTTATCCCTATAAGTTTTGTTCCTTTCGGGGTGGTGTATGGTGGATTCTGCAGCGCGATCTTATAATTTATGTTTCAACTTAAAATTAGTAGATGGATTTTGGAAGACGTGTAAGCAATGATGATATATTACGTATCAGAAAACATTCTAAGTACTATGACAAAGTAAAATGAAGTGGAATTGTTAACCCTTTTGCTTCGTTATAAATTAATTGTATACATGATTTATTAATGGCTTCTGTACGTTGTATATGTTTTGATTATTTAAATGTACTGTTGTAAAAGTGTGCATAAAGGCCTAAGACATTATTATAAGACTATTTATTCACCACGTAAAACATTACAAGGATTTGGGCGTGATATGGCGACAATAAAATACTTGCATACTTGTTCATCATCAGTACTTTACAGCGCAAGTTCATCTGACGAATTAAAACATTGAAGCAGCAACAAACATGTATGACTTATGTCGCCAATCTTTGTAAATTCCAGTGTGGTATGTGGCTTCGTGACCATCTGGACACTGACCCTGATCAGCATTGACCGCTACATGTGTATCGTCCGCAGCAGTAAACGTCGCATCACGCCTCCCGTTGCCTTGGTGCTAATCGCTGTTGTGTGGGTCCTGACACTCATTGCCTTCACACCGCTGCTTCTCTATTTTGTCGTAAAGGTATTATTGTAGTTTTCTTTTTAAATTTAATGACAAAGCGAGCGTAGCAGAATGGAGAACCCATATAATATCGTCTGCAGCAAACACTCGCCGCCGCATCACTTAAAAAATATATATAATCAACCGACACACCACGTTTTCACAGTATTTTTGTGAAGAAAGATTTTTTGACTTGACTTAACTCTTGCTGCCTGCCTTGATCCTCTCATCGCTCTTGCGTCGACTTTAACTGACAGGCTTGAAAGTCAACCCAAATTTATCCTCGTAGATATATGTTTGTTTGCTTTTTTTTTTTTTTTTTTTTAGTTTTAGTTTAGTTTATTCAAAATCTTCGGGCCTCCGGCCCCTAGAATTTAAGGTCAATTACAATATTATGCACACATACAAAACAAATAGTTTGCAGATAATGTTTACATCAAACAAGGACTAATTTTCATCCGCCCTCCTTCATTGGTAGTTTTCAGGTTAGCTCAAAACTATTATAAAATTCTGTTCTAATTTTTAACGCATTAAATGTAAATACACACAACCTCCTAATTTGAAAAATACATGCTTTTTGTAAAAGAATAACGCAAGACTGTACAGGAAAAGTCAGGTATTTTGCTCGGACTGCATCATACAAAGGACAATGAAGAAGAAAATGATCTTCATCCTCCAGAACGTTACAACATGCACAAAGTGTATTGCTGTTGTTAACAAATGTTAATTTGAAAAATGACGCATTTAATGGCAGTACACCAAGTCGTAATTTAATTAAACAGTCCCTAAAACATTTAATGTCAACAGATTCAAAATACTTTTCCCGATTCAAAAATAGTTTTGAATTGCCTAAATCTTTTATATGTATCCTTGTTCATCACCGAGGTGCTCCATTCTTGAATAAATACATCAGACAGTCTTTGCTTGAACATTGAAAGAAAACTCCGTTCACAGCCAACACCTTGCTGTATCCAAGCATAACCAAAGCCTAGCTTAAACAAGGTATTTTTTACCAGTGTTACCCAACATGTCTTTCCCCTCTCGTCTAAAATCATCAGCATTTGGTACGCCTGTTTTGGTAATCTTGTTGCATCTAATGTTAATAATTTCAGCCAATAGCGAATACATCTGGCTGCGCTATTAATATATACAGGATAACGTCCAGTCTCTCCATAGACAAACTTATTTGGCACTCTGAGGGGAACATTCATAAACCTTTTACATGCTAATGTATGTACCTTCTCAATATTTTCTAGTCTATGAAGCCCCCACATTTCTGATGCATACAACAAGACTGACTGGACTTGTGTATCAAAAATCCGAAAAAAACAGCTTTTAGATATATCACTAAGTTTGCTAATATGTTTAACACACTCAATACATGCACGTTTTCCCTTAACTGCTAGAGCATCAACACCTTTCTTGATACTCATTTTAGTCGTAAAAACAAAACTGTTTGTTTGCTTTGTTTGTTTGTTTGTTTTGCTTTTAATTAATCGATCCTACTTCTTTTGCCTGGTTCTCCTAGTTCAGACCCAGCGTGGAAGCAATAGTTGTGATGTACGCTAATAATGGACTTGTAAGACTTACTCTGTCGGTGTAACTAGGAATAACTGTGGTGAACCTCAACAAAAATGCGTCTGAAGGGATGTTTAACTGTCATGGTCAAAAGGAGCTCGTGGTAGATGAATGGAATACTGTGCAAAGCAGTTGGTGCGTGTCGGTCCTTGTAAGATTTGTAAATGTAGCCTAAGTCTATTGTAGTTAACTGCATCTGCGTCTTCTATCACGCTGCAAGACCGCTGCCACGTCAAAGTCGATGAATGTAATTTGTTTTGGGTATAATTTGTGTCACTAAAATGTAGGACTATTATCAAGTAATAGCCGTCACTCGAATATGAATGATGGTATTTTTTTGTATACCGCGTGAATGTCGTTGTGATCATTTTAGATCTAATGATAACATCGTAATGCAGGACTGTCCCTATGGCAACGGTGTAGTGTCCATCTGTACCTTGGGCTGGCCTCGTACTCCAGGCATCTTCGTCTCAATCATCTTCACCTCCATCGTCTGTGGCCTAGGTTTCATCGTCCCCGTCGTCACCCTCGTCGTCAGTCACGCCGCCATCTTCATCAAAGTGCGCAAGGTCAGCTCCTGCTCATGATTATTTGAAAACAGTAGTAGTAGTAGTAGTAGTAGTAGTAGTAGTAGTAGTAGTAGTAGTAGTAGTAGTAGTAGTAGTAGTAGTAGTAGTAGTAGAATTAGTAGTAGTAGTAGTAGTAGTAGTAGTAGTAGTAGTAGTAGTAGTAGTACATTAGCACTATGACACTTGACATTAATCTCAGTAACTGTACACATTCATTTCCATGGTTGATAGCAGATGATAGTTCGCATAGTACAACAAAGAAATCAGTGTGGTGAAAATGTCCGAGGCCTGATTCCTTTGTGTTACACGATTATCAATAATCCGTGGACACCTTGTCATTTTAATATTTTAGCAAACGTAATTGTTGACCATATAGTAAAGAGTGCTGCATTTTCAGACGAATCACTTAAATTATTTTTCAACTTGACAACAAATGAAATTAATAATCAAATAAAACGATGTGTTTGGAATCAGTGGAATGAGAAATACAGACGAGATGTCATTGAAAAACACTATTTTGATACAACAACAATGATAAATCAATTCATACACGATTCTTGAATCTTGATATGTTAAACTCGAATTCGTTTACCCACGCAGCCTGTTCATTCAGCAACAAGGCAGGAGTCGTCCTATAAAGATCTCCAACTTCATTCAGCAAACATCAACTGCATACAAGATCGCTTTCCAAAAATTACTCAAAGAATCACTTCTGGCAAACAGACTTATATAGGCTTTCAACAATCCAGAGAAACATCGAACATTCCAGAATGACCCAATAACACCCAATCAAAATAACACTCGTCATCGGAACTACGCACTCTCTTACGGCATAGAATGTTTACAAATTTACAGGATTCGACTACCTATCGCCAGAAAGACCTAAAACATTCGATCGAAAATAAAAAAGCAAATCCAGAAAGTCCTCCACGATACTACAACAATATCGATCGACGAAAATTATCACCAATCTTTCTCTAGCAACAGCACAAAATCAAATCAAAAGTAAATACATGCTATTATTGCAAGCTTTGCAAATCAAAATGTTCGGAACTAGAATCTTGCGCCTCTCAATTAATGAAAGTGGGTGCATGTCTGGGGTTCATTGGTTTTTTTTATGTCTAGCGATGTTATCACATTGTACTGCAGGCTTTGCCATTGCTACAAACTTGACCTCATCATATTAAGCCAATATGAACAAGGAATAAGTAGGCTACTTTGATCTGTGATCAGAGAGCAAATTAGTTATGCTTGTTGCATATAACCTAACCAGTCGTTGTTCTTCTTTCATACAGGTGCAGATAGCCATGAGCAGTCATCGACAACGACAATTTTCAACTTCGGACGCTAATCTGTTCGCTACCCACGCCCCATGGGACCGCCACCACAACAACGGGTTCACTATCGCCAGCAATCTCAACGATCGTGTTTTCTCCTCCAGCGGAAGCACCGGGGTGAAGCAGAAGTGGCCTCTGACCTCCCACCTTCGTCGTGCCAACGCGGTGCATAACCTCAACCAACGTGGCGACGCCAGGTGTGAGAGACTGGGTCTGTTCTTGGAGTCCGCGCCCTTGATGAACATCAGCGTCTGCACCAGCAACCCGTTGCAGAGAAGGCTAGATAATCTAGTGTTGTCCGAGAGCCCAGATACTTCTTCGGGCATAGAAAAGGATGCTGGCAGTAGTGACACAGTTACAGCGGTCGGTTTCGTCGCCAGTTCTGCCCTAAAACCTGCAACCTCTGTCGACGTGCTTGCACAGCCAAAAGCCGAGCAAGGTCAGTCTCTATCCCCCGTACTGCTTGACTCTACCAAGCTGCCGGCTTATATGACCGCCGTGGGCAGCAGCTTCTTCTGTGACCTTAACAAAGAGGGAGGTTTGTACTACAGCCCCCAAGGGCCCTCCATGTCAGCCAGCGATAAGCAGTCTTACCTCTCCACCATGCAGTCCCCCAACCTGTGGTCCACGAGGCTTGCTTCAGCCCTGAACGGCACGTTAGAGAGAAGGACCAGAAGGCGCACCATCAGTGTGGCCAACCCCAACAGCAGTGGGAGCGGCGTGAGCCGCGGTAGCAACGCCAGCAGCAACTTCAACAGCCTGGGCCGCCAGCGCCAAAAGAGGCGCGAGATCCGCGTTGTGAAGACGCTGTTGCTACTGGTGTTGTTGTTCCTGGTGATGTGGGCGCCCATCTTCGTCGTTCTTGCCCTGCTCGTCGTCGACGGCTATCAAGACGTCGTGTCATCGTCAATCTTTCTAGGCGCTGCCTGCCTGGCCTACTGCAACGCCGTCCTCAACCCGCTAGCTTACGGCCTCAGCACGGAGCGCATCAGGATCTATCTCCGCGCCGCCGTCCTCTGTTGCTGCAGCGGGAAGAAACGGCCTATGAAGTCCGCTCTGACGCCACCACGTGGTAGTCAGAGAGGCAGCGTAGCAGTATGGGGGCCTGAAACATCGTATACTGCGGCTGCTGTATCACGTCGCAACAGCCGGAAGGATAGGGCTGCTTCTAATGGGAGGGTAGCTGGTGGATGTTGTCCGAGATCAGTTAATCTTAACGACGACCAACAAAGCTCTACACTGCGTGACAACGGCATGGACTAACTCGGACAAAAACGTCAATGAACAACAATCAATTCAAACACAAGTATATCAACTAACAAGTTAGTATCTCGTATTGCCTCCAGTCGACGTGCGGTGGTCCCGTTGCCCTTGGTTTTAGCCACAAGCTGAGACGGGGATATCCCAAATAGAGAATTCTGGGAAATCTGTTCAAGGGAAGTAACTGATAACTAGCTAAGGTTGCAGTCATGGTAGCCATTTCTCGCGAAGATGTGCTGGCTGAAATTAAACGAAAGTTGGGAGAGGAACTGCATATTTCTGGTAGTGAACAAAGGCTTTGCTCAATTATCGAAGGAGAACACGATGGATTTATAGAAACATGCACACATGTATCTGAGCTCAGTGCAGGCGATCGTGAGTCTCAGTGAACGATTGTTCGCCATTGTCATTGATACAGCTGCTCAGATCGCTTCGATGTGATGGTTCATTTATCGCTTGAATCACACTGTATAATGCACATGAAAATTATGTCAAAAATATGATGATTTGAGCATATGTTCGATTCCGTACCGATTGGAAGGTGGGGTGGAAAAATTAAAATCATGGTGATGATCAATCCTATTTTGCAATGGTGGTTAGGCCTACTTTATTGTGTATGGTCACGGGTACTTTACCTTTTGTAGTTTGTGTGCTTTTTGTTCTGTCGGCCTTGAGTGTTTGCGTCGCCTTGGCTCGTTGTACTTTGTTGTGGTTTCGCTCTCTTTTGATTTTTGAAAGCAAATTCAAATTGCATTGTTTTCCAGCAGCATGCGAGGTCAAATTAGACGAATTCAGATCTATCCAATCTTTCTGTGACGCCATTTTGCGTGTGTCTCGTGTGCCATGCACCAATCGCGAAGAGTCCTGCCGACGTCATTTCAGAAAAGGATTTCCCTACCCATAATTCCCCTGGGTTTTGAAGTTTCTAAAAAATTATTTTAGGCCGACGACGCTCTATGTAAAGCATGTAAAGGGAAGCAACCGGTTGTACGCGCACGTCGACAGAGACATAGAAGGGAGATACTAACTTGTTAGTTGATATACTTGTGATTCAAAACAATAAACGTAGTGTGGAACAAATGAGTAACAATTGCTAATCGACATCCCGAAAGAACAGTAACGTTGAGTCTCGAGAAACTAAACTCTAGCTCAAGCCCGCGTGAACTATGAAACACAGTGTTGACAAGCTAATATCATGACACATCGCCGTAGCTCAGTGCTGTAGAGTGTTCGCCGTGCACACCAATGACCCAAGTTCGGTTCCTGTAGTGTACCAGATAAAGGTGGCCATTTCTCGCTGTCCTTATTAACAGTATGATTGCTCTGGTGGTTCAGTGTTTGTTTTTTCCCTAATCCCTCTTCCCTAGGATGGATATCCCCATCTGCAGTCATGTATCGCCAATATTGGGTGTGGACGTTACATTTCAATGTTCATTTTCATATCATTGCTTACGCAAAAACTAATGATACCGAAAAAAAAAATTTAGTTGCTGGACAACGAATTTTATTTTCATTTTTGCGTACAGTAGAATTTGTCATGTATTCAGACGCTGGTAACGAACAGTCATTACTAATTCAATAATTATTACTTAGCTGAACATGTTTTCTTGACCGCTGGACGGAATATTTACGCTTTTCGATTCTACATACTTACTAATGTGAATTTATGTAATGTGCATGTCGTCGGTGTCCATTCAAAACCTCGTATCTCCAAAAATTAAGTTTTGAGAAAACGAAAAAAAATGTTTAAAAAATCAGATATCACCAAAACAAACGTTTTTAATATAATTTGTATTCAGTACATATTATTATTACATTAAAAATATTTGTTTTGGTCATATCTCATTTTTTAAAACTTTTTTTTTTCGTTGTCCTCAAAACTTAATTTTTTGGAGATACGAGGTTTTGAATGGACACCGACGATGTGTATTAATTACTTCAGCATCGTTTACTGAACAGGAACAAATGAATTGTATCGTACTTTTTCAACAGCATTTTGTTTAAAATATATTATAATATTAAAATCCCTGCACCAGTAACCAAGCAAGACAATTAATTGTATATAATCCAAGAACTATCATTATAACACACAGTAATATCTCGTTGTTAATATATTAATATGACATTGTTATTGTATGCTTTTTAATTCCAAAGATTCTGAATTTGTCTTGATTGAATTTTTGCTTGAAAACGTTCTCCTACGTTGTCTGGGGAAATAATACCGGTGCTTTCATTTTTTACTACGCTAGCGTTGTGTGAGTGGTTGCTTCCCTTGAGTTGGATAGAACTACTGCTGCTGCTGCTCTCTCTCTCTCTCTCTCTCTCTCTCTCTCTCTCTCTCTTTCTCTCTCTCTCTCTCTCTCTCTCTCTCTTTCTCTCTCTCTCTTTCTTTCTCTCTCTCTCTCTCTCTCTCTCTCTCTCTCTCTCTCTCTCTCTCCACACACATACGCACACACACACATCTACACACACACGCACACACACACATTCAGACACCATCATAATTTCAAATGCTTTTCTTTTAAAACTCAGTGAATTATGTATGGTTACTGTCGTTGATGGTGATAGTGACGCTATTGCTGCTGCTGCTGCTGCTGCTGCTGCTGCTGATGATGATGATGATGATGATGGTGGTACTTCAGCTGCTGCAACAGATTAGCGGTTCTGATGCTGTTACACTCAGTTTGATGTTGGTGTTTTCTATCAGTATCTGATTCAGCCCCGATGCTTGAATTCCTGATAGGGTGTAACTCAGATTCGTTTATTCACACAGCCCGTCCAAACAGCATACAAGTCACAAAGTCCACGTATGAAGTTTTCCACTTTTATTCAGCACACATCAACAACTGCATACAATTCTCAATTCAACTCAACAACTTTCACAGCAACTTTCCAAATCACTATCAACAACTTTACTGTCTCAACAGCGATTCGGCACACGATTAAATAACCTCTCTCTTTTCTGGAACAATATGGTACATGGTAGAAATGACGTACTGCCACCAATCGAACTAAAGATCGTCATCACTGGCTTACGTCATTACACATTTTCTCTACTTCCGGGAACATTCACGACCTTCGATATCCATCCGGAAATTTCTATCAAGAGTAAACACGCAGATCCAGAAACTTCGCAAATTATCAACGTTATACAAAGCCTCTCCTAACAACAATGCAAACTCAAATCAAAGGTAAATAAACTCCATTATTGAATACTTTGCAAATCGAAACGATTAGATCTATCGTGCGCGCTTTAGACACACTTTCGTTCGTTTCAACGTAACATAACCCCCCACTCAAGAAGAAATTTACTTAATTTCTTTCAACGACGTTGAAACATAATGCACAAACAAAGTACAGAATTAAGACTTATTTCAGTCTGTCTGAACACTATCAACGTTCTCAGTTCATTCACAAAGAGTCAAAGTTTCTCATCTGCAAGTCTTTCTGGATACTGTCAATGTTCACAGATCATTTACCCAGTCAACGTTTTTCATTTTCAAGTCTGTCATTACCAATATTCTTAGTTCGTCCACACAGTCAATGTTCTTTCGTTCGCAAGGAATCGACGCCCTCGTCAGTTGCGGTCGTCATCGGCCCAGGGTCAAAGACGATGATCACGTGGGCTTCCCCGGAATCAGTGCGTCCTCCGTTGTCTCCTTCTTCCATCGGATGTCCGACGCAGTCGACGTTGTCAGCTCCCAGAATGCATTCGCTGGGTCTCACGGTCAGGTTGGCTTCTGCGGGACGGTGAAACAGCTCCCTCAAGGTCTGCAGATGCTCCTTCCAGGTCTGGGTGTGGACTTCATGTTCGACCAAAGTCGTAGAGCCTGGGACATCATTGAAGTTAGGGGGAAACTCGCCCATAAGGTCCTCGAGCTCCAACGTTTGACCTTCCGTCAAGCTCGGTCCTAGCTTAACATCATCGATGCCTTCTTTGCTGTGGAAGTCTCCCAGTTCCAACAGTTCTTCGTTGTCAAAGCTGTTGTCGATCTCAGCTGCTGTTGCTGCATGCACAGTCTCTGGCGGCCTTTCCACGTACAGCTTAAGGAGGTTGGCGTGGTATATCTTGGAATGCTGGCCGACCTTCACCTTATAGTCGTTGATCCCCACCACGGTCTCCACTTCGTACGGGCCTCTCCACTGCATCAGCAACTTATTATGATCGGTAGGTAGCAGCACCAGCACTTTGTTGCCAGGTTTGAACTTCCTGTTCACAGCCCTACGATCATAGTAGTGCTTTCCACAGTCTTGGGACTTCTTCAGGTTTTCTCTGGCTATCTCGAGAGTCTGCTCCAGCTTCTCCCGTAGCTCAAACACGTACTGGTAGCTGTTCTTCACCTCTGGGGTGTCCACTTCTTTCGTCCACAGTTCTTTCAGGATGTGCATCGGCCCTCGGATGGTTCTTCCGTACAGCAGCTCGAACGGAGAAAAGCCGGTGGACTCCTGCGGTACTTCTCTGTAGGCGAAAAGTAAGGCGTTGATGTAGCGATGCCATTGTCTGGGCTGCTCGCTGCACAGTTTCTTCAGGGTGGACTTCAGCGTAGCATTGAACTTCTCGACAAGCCCGTTGCACATCGGATGGTAGGGTGTCGTAGTCAAATGCCGGATGCTCAGCAGTCTGTTGACCTCCTTCATGCAGTCAGAGACGAACTGCGTCCCGAGGTCTGTCAGAATTTCTTCAGGCACTCCAAGTCTACTGAACATGTCCACCAGTGCCTCTGCTACAGTTTCAGTGTCAATCTTCTTCAGTGGCACTGCTTCTGGGTACCGAGTCGCATAGTCCACTAAAGTCAGTACCCACCGATGACCTTCTTCACTCGGAGGTCTTATTTCGCCGATTAAGTCTAAGGCCACCCTCTTGAAAGGTCGGTCGATCAGAGGCATCCTCTGCATAGGCACTTTCGGGACCCTTCCTCGAGGTATGGTCTTCTGGCAAATGTCACATGATCGGCAGAAACGGCTGACGTCCGCATGAAGCCCTGGCCAGTAGAACACCGCCTGGATTCTGTCTGACGTCTTCCTGATGCCTAGGTGACCTCCCATAATTGAGTCATGCGCTACTTCCATCACCTGGCGCCTTAAGGGTAATGGTACCAGTACTTGACGTAGTGGTTTACCTCCGTTGACCCTCGGGTGCTGGAAGATTCTGTACAGGATCTTGGCCTTCACCTCAAAATAGACCGTGCCATTGCCCTTGGTCACGTGGTCTTGGCGGTTCCTGTACTTGTTTAAAGTGCTATCAGCTCCCTGGAGCTGGATAAGCTTATCTCTGTCCACGATGGCAGCTTTGGAGTTGTCGGCGACCTTCAGTGGCGTAGACGTCTTGTCTCTCTTGGCCTGGGCCCTGGTAGTAACGGCACCGACGATCTCTGGTCGGCAGGGCTGAGCCGGAGTAACCACATTGTCCCCTAGCAGCTCTGTAATGTCTCCATCGGGAAATGGCAATGGATCCTCCTCCGCAACTTCGACGTGTTGGGTTGAGGCAGGACTCCACTCTGGATCGGGGTCGTCGGGTCGTCTCGCGCCGTCGATATTCCCGATCATCAAATCATACAGCGGCTTCTTCAGGCAAACCGCTTCGACTTCGCCTATGTAGAAAGGGGTGTTGACATGAATTTTTGCAACTGGCGCTTTCACACATTTGCTGTCGGCCATGAGTGTCCATTTAGAATCGCCAGTGAACTGTTCTTTAGCGATTAGGTCTTCTCTGACGATGACCCCACTGCAGCCAGAGTCTCTTAGAACAGTCACTTCATGATTTCCGACGCGTCCCTTGGAAATAGGCATGTTCTGGACGGTCACAGCTGCGCTGGCGACGACGGGGATGGATTTTCCGTTGGCAAGGAGAAGTTGGCCATCGGTCATGCACTCTTGCACGTCCGCAGGGGTAGCTGTGCGCATGGTCTCACTCGGAAGAATGACGCTCCCGCCGCACACTTGATGGTCAGATCTACTGTTTTGCCGTTGATTGGAGAACCGCCTCTGCCGGTTGCCCGCCGCTGCATTGTCCGTACTGCTCCGCTGTCCGCTATTTCTGCTTTGAGGGCAGCTGGCAGCTCTGTGGTCTGTAGCGTTGCAGATAAAACAGCCTCTTGAGTGCCCTTCCCTGGGAGGAGGCGTGGAGTCCGTCTGTCTCTGGCTCGTCTGGCTCCCTTGGACCTGGTTCCCATGGTTTGCAGTCTTCTGAAAATGTTTCGTCGCGCTGGGTAGCCCCAGGGTTTTCCCATGAGCGATGAGATATCTTTCGGCAGCCTCAGTCACATCTTTAAGCGTCTGCAGCTTTTGTTCTTCTAAGTAGGTCGCTAGGTCCTTGTGACAGGCATTGAGAAATTGTTCTTTCACAATCAGGTCATGGAGACTGTCGTAAGACTTCATTTCGCCTGATAACTCCACCCACTTGTGTAGATATGACGACAGGCGCTCCACAAACTGCTTTGGCGTCTCGTCTGACTTAGGCCTGCATTCACGGAAGCGTTTACGGTAGCCCTTCTCTGTAAAGTTGTAGCACTGCAGTAGGGCCTCTTTCAAGACGTCATAGTTTTTGGCGTCATCGTTCGACAGTCTGGTGTAAACTTCGAGCGCTTGCCCTGTCAGAAGTGCACTTAGTCGAATCGCCCAGTCTCGAGGTTGCCAATTGGAGCTTTCGGCGAACCTTTCGAATCTCGCCAGATAGGTGTCGATCTGGTCCTTCCCGTCGACGAAAGCTGGCAATTTTGGAGCCGTATGGTCGTTGGTGGCTTGTGGCGCATGCTGATTGTTCTGGATACGCGCCAACTCTAGCTGGTACTGACGCTCACCTTCAAGACGCTTCAGCTCGAACTCTCTTTCTTCTCGGCGTCGTTGCTCTTCAATTTCTAGACGCTTCTCTTCTAATTCTCTTTCTTCGCGCCGTCGCTGTTCTTCTCTTTCTTCACGCAATATTCTCTCCTGGAATTTGACGTACTCCGTCAGCTGTTTGCCTTTTAGATTCAGTTCAACCCCTTTCTGCCAGAAGTCAGCCATCTTGATGCTTCTGGAAAGTTCTTTTCTAGAAAGTTCTTTTCTGGAAAGTTCTTTTCTGGAAGGTTCTTCTTCTAGAAAGTTCTTGACTGTAGAGTTCTTTTTTCTGGAAAGTTCTTGACTGTGCTGTACCTTTCTAGACTGTTCTAGAACAGCACGCTTTCTGCAGTAGCGCTGATGCTTGTCACTAGTCGCCTTTTTTGACGCAGGCCCCGCTGTCCTCGTCGTATGCGACGCTGCACCACGCTGGTGTTGATGTATACGCTCCTGTGCTGAAGTAGACTCGACGTCCGTACGTCGCTCTCTCTAATACTGGCGATGTAGCTCCGAGACTGTCCCTCGACGTAGTCCTGCGGCAGCCACGTAGTCCCGACTGGTTGTTCGCTCACGAAGCAACTCTTCAGTGACTACACGCCCTTGCAGTCAACCCGAACCTATCGGTGATGTAGTCCCAGTATGTTGGCCCCTCTCGACGCAACTCGTTGGCGGCTACCCTCGATGACTGCCTCTCGTAACGTTGACTCGCTTGTTGTAGCAGTTGAACCCTTGGCTATGGCGTGAATCGCGGCTTGACCCCCAAAATGTTACACTCAGTTTGATGTTGGTGTTTTCTATCAGTATCTGATTCAGCCCCGATGCTTGAATTCCTGATAGGGTGTAACTCAGATTCGTTTATTCACACAGCCCGTCCAAACAGCATACAAGTCACAAAGTCCACGTATGAAGTTTTCCACTTTTATTCAGCACACATCAACAACTGCATACAATTCTCAATTCAACTCAACAACTTTCACAGCAACTTTCCAAATCACTATCAACAACTTTACTGTCTCAACAGCGATTCGGCACACGATTAAATAACCTCTCTCTTTTCTGGAACAATATGGTACATGGTAGAAATGACGTACTGCCACCAATCGAACTAAAGATCGTCATCACTGGCTTACGTCATTACACATTTTCTCTACTTCCGGGAACATTCACGACCTTCGATATCCATCCGGAAATTTCTATCAAGAGTAAACACGCAGATCCAGAAACTTCGCAAATTATCAACGTTATACAAAGCCTCTCCTAACAACAATGCAAACTCAAATCAAAGGTAAATAAACTCCATTATTGAATACTTTGCAAATCGAAACGATTAGATCTATCGTGCGCGCTTTAGACACACTTTCGTTCGTTTCAACGTAACAGATGCTAACAAGAATGCAAGAAAGAGTGCCAAAGCTTCAAAATAATTAATCTTCATGTGAATTACAAACCCTTTAACTCATCAGTCGGACGCACCAGTCCCGACATTAATTACAACTCTTTACCCTCCAGATAAATGAATTCGTTAAGATTTTATCTGCGGCTGACACAAATAAGGGTTCTCTCTCAATAGCGCTAACCAATGGCCACCCCCTCTGCTGATCTATCGTCGGTCAAAAGCAGCAGAGATAAGACAACAGTGCTCCAATAGAATAGACTTTAGTCTGGCGCTGTCTTCTGCAACGTTTGGCAGTTTAGAATCTGAGACCATGAGATAAGATAAGATAACAATTTTATTTAACTAGGGGAAAAAATTGAGCACTGGGTGTGCTTTTTTTTACAACCCTTGGGGCTTATAACAATAACAATTAGTATAACAAAAGAACTTCATAATAACATCGTAATGTAACAATATAATCAAGATCACCGCGTGCGCACACACACGAGCACACCTACACACACAAACACACACACACAACTTATGTGAAACAATCTAATTAAAGTTATGAATATACAACTCTTGCTAAGTAGCTAATGAAATAATGTTAATGTGCTCTAAAAGCTGGTTTGTAAAAGGTGTGCAACTGCACTGCGGAGAACTTCTGGAGACCATAGGGTAGAGAGGTGATAGTTAAACGTAGGATTGGGGACGGAAGTGGGGCAAGTTTACTATCAAAGACTTAAAATGAAAATTTTTTTTCAAGGATGCAAAATGGTGCAATCTGAACCTTGAAAAAGCCGTTTGTGATGGTCTGGGACTTTGAGCTTTTTGAACAATTGAACTGACAAACTCTGGGGTACAAAAATTATCCTCTGCCCCTCCCTTAAGAAAACCCACACATACATAAACATTTATTTATCAGCAGAGATGTTTTGTATACTATTATTATTTACTACTTTTTGTTGATCGTTAACGGTATAAAGCTTTACCTTGTAGTTTATGAACATCACCGCCCTGCTTTCACTTTCAGTCTTGCTGCACTAGGTTCCTCGATCTGCATTAGTACCATTTGTGAATTGTATCTTCTGGCAAAACAGTTCACTGCCTCTTTGAAGTCAATATCAACATCCCTGTGCACTTTCAGTAAAGCATGTCCATTGAGTCTCTGTTGCATGCCCCGTTGTAGAGCGCAGGTAGTTTTTCAGGTTGCGCATCTGACTGTTTGAACGCTCATACTCGGCAGTAGTGACAGGCAAGGTGCAAAGGTTCTTTAGCATGATGAACGGGTTGGGATAAAAATCCCTGTCACAATGTTTCAGTGCTTCTGATGCCGTGGACGGGATGATAGTTGTCGCATTCTCAGCAGCACTTCGCCATTTGCAAACCCGCCGTTGGTATTCTGCATCAAGGGTAGCGTTGTCTGGTAGGTCAGACTCCCACAACATTGCCAGTGTCTTCACCCCTTCTGGAACCTGCATGAAACCATCCTGGTTGTCTATTAAAGTGCGTGGCACCAGACAGAGACCATCAACTGCTAGGTCAGCATTTTTGAACCTCGAGTCCAATTCGGTTGACAGGTGTTCCAAGTTAAGGACTGGCAATGCTGTCATAAATTGGCTAGTTTTAACTCTGCTTGTTGACTATTTAGCCATGTGTAGTCTTTGTAACAGTAGAGAAGTTAGACTATTACACAGCAGCAATTAAATTACACAGCATACCACACACCGCGAGCCCGACCCACATCGCAGTGACTCAGCACTTGAGTTTTGAATCGGACCGTTTTAACCAATCAGAGCAGGCTCAGTGGGTAGAGCAGTTTGACTGGGTCCGAGCCTAACACAGTTTGAGTCAGTCGTGTGTGAGACGAGGTAGAGTCAACATCTCCACAGCTAGAGAAATCTCTACACTCTTAGACCAGGAAGCAGGACTTAGAATCTTAGAATTCTATCAAGTCACAACGGGCCTGAACTTGTCAAACAGGTAAATGAACACCCTTCTGTTTCATCGTGATATATTTGTATTATTGTTGAAATTATGTTTGTGGAATTTGCTATGCATAAATGTGAATTGTTAATCCGAATTTGCGGGACCACGTGGAAGAGCCTACCACGAGGCGAAACACGACCGGTTGCGCCGCCATGTTGTATCCCGTACGGAACCACTGTTGTTTAACTTATATGTATGTTTGCAGACCAGTGGCTGTACCACTGAATGTTTATAATATTATTAATTCTGGATGTGTATAGTTAGACACGATTGATATTTATGTATGTATAGGAATTTAGAGTGAGATTACAGCGGACCCCGGAAGTAGCAGAATGTTCGTCGCTTATGTATAGAGATGTCGAGCTATCACTGAGGGCTACTTTGGCTTTCAGTGAGACGCTCTGCACAAACCGATTATTCAGGGTTGTGCAGAATTTCGTCTCTTATATTACAGACGAGCAGGCGAGCTATCCCGAGCTATCCTGTGCACCCCACTCCACAGAAACGACTAGTTGGTTGAGGAGACTCTACCGCACCAGACGGAAAGAGCTGTCTTGAAAGACACCCTGTCAGACCCCACAGCGTGGCAAGGGAACCCAACTACACAACTACAAAGGTGTACCAGAAGCTACCTCACAGAAGGACTTCGAACCCCCACTCATGAGTTAAGTGCATAACACGAAGGTGCACTTAAACTGATCATAACAGGACCACAGTAGTCCAACTCTTCAGAAACTGTAAAACGGACCACAGTAGTCCAAATCTACATGAAATATTATAGCAAGTGCCCGAGGAAGATATAACAGCTGCCTAGACTATCAGCGATCGAACTATTAGCAGTGACTGAGACTTTTTAAGTTAGATTAGTACTTAGAGAATCTTGTATAGAGTAGAAGAAATAAATGTGTGATTTTAACTGTTATCAAGTGGCTGGACTACATATGATTCATAGCCGTGTGAAAGCTAGTGTGACAGTAATCTTTTACCATTTTATCTATCTATCTCTGTACCCCAACCTTAACACAGAACGAGCTAAACAAATAAATTTATTAAAGTAATTCATAGGGTGACGTACTAGCAGTTCCCACCGAATAAACGTGAGGGTCCATAATTCCATTGTGCAGAGCCCATAAACCCCACGTGACACTTTAATTGGCGAGCCTGCCAGGATCTGTGTATAATAGGAATTGGGTATAACCGGACCTAAGTACAATAAAATTAGATAACAGTAGGAGTAGTAGAATAACTTAGAATAGTGGTAACAAGGACTGATCAGTTGGGTGCACTATTCTTTAGTTAAAAACTTTTTTGCTTCAAATATTTTTGTGCCTGTATGTTGCATTGTTCTTTTGCAGGTTTTGCTTAAGTAACTGTTGTATGCCATTTGACTCTTGTTTTATTCTATTATTGATTACGAATTTGATTGTCTTTGCATGGTTGTTATTGACTTGCAATATTGCTAGTGTTTTGGTATTCCACTTGATTCAGAGGTTGTTCATAGACACGTTTGACAATGTCGGACCCAGTGGCCTTGAGATTGCGTTTCAAGGAACTAGGAGAAGCTTTACACTTAGCAGGGGCAGACCTAATTGCGTATATTAATGCAGAGGTAGAGAAACAGGAGGCTAAGGCAGAGAGAGCAGCAGAGAGAGAGGCAAAGAAGTTAGAAGCAGAGAGAGAGGCAAAGAAGTTAGAAGCAGAGAGAGAGGCGAATAAATTAGAAGCAGAGCAAAAGAAAGCAGAACTAGAAGCAGCGAGAGAGCAGAAGAAACTCGAGCTAGAAGCAGACCAGAAGAAACGAGAGCTAGAAGTAGAACAGAAGAAGGCAGCATTAGCAGCAGAGAGAGAAGCAGAAGTTAGGAAATGGGAGTATGAGAGGGCAGAAAAGGAAAAAGACAGACAGCATGAGTTAGAGCTAAAAAGATTGGAATCAGGAGCGTCAAGTTCTTCCTCAACCCCTCCCCACTCAGATCAGCTAGAGGTAGCATCCAACCCTGTACAAGGAATGTCATTTCCACTGGGAACATTCAATGAGAGAGAAGAAGGTCTAGATCTCTATCTGACTAGGTTTGAGCGTCTAGCAACAGAGTATAAACTAGATCCCACTCATTGGTCTTTCAAGCTTAGTCAAGGACTTAGAGGAAAGGCTTATGACATCTACAGTAAGCTACCGACTGACAGAGTGACTGACTATCACAAAGTAAAAGAGGCACTCCTAACGGGATTCGAACTAACAGGAGAATGCTATCGGCAAAAATTCCGCACCAATCGGAGAGTGAAAGGAGAGAGCTATGCGCAGTTCGCGGATCGGTTGTCCACAACGTTGGATAAGTGGATTAGCCAGTCAGCCACGGCTAAGACGTATGATGGACTGACAGAACTGTTAGTATGGGAACAGCTACGGGAAACCATGACCCCCGAGCTGAGGACATTCTCAGTAGAGCAGGGCGCGGAAAGACTAGAAGATCTGGTCAAGGTCGCAGATAGGTACGTGGCCGCACACGGAGAAGCCAAGAGCTTCAGGCGAGACCTAAAGCCTAACGGGAAAGAGGCACAGAAACGAAGCCCTAACCGGGAAGAGCGCACCGCGAATAAGCCGAATAACCCCAGACCTGGGCAAAATAAAGGACCCAACACGGAATTCGGGAAAAGAGGTCCCGCAGAACAGAGACGGTATTGTTCGTTCTGCAACAGAAACAATCACTCCACCGCAGAATGTTTCAAGTTGGCCGCACAACGTAGGGAGGAGCGCGAAAGCCGGCCAGCGCACAGAGTTCTAACTCAAAGCAGCGGTAACAAGCCACACACTATCGGAGATCACCCATCGGTGACAGACACGGTCAAGGTCAACGGTAAAGAAGCGAACTGTCTGTATGACACAGGTCTATCATACGACGCGATAGTTAGCGAATCTCTTGTATCGCGCGCGGACTTGACAGACAAGACAGTCGACTTACAAGGAGCAGACTTGACGAAACCGACGACTACTTGCCCAATAGCTTGGATAGAAGTAGAGAGTAGGTACGTCACAGGACGAATCCAAGCAGCTGTTTTACAGAAACCCCTGTATGATCTAGTGCTAGGTTGTAGGTATGTGTTCTTAGGCACGCCCCCTAAAACTGTAGAGATAGCTGCAGTGCAAACCAGGGCCCAAGCTAAAACCCAACCACCCCAGCCCGAGTTCGCTCCGAATCCAGGACTCGAAGAGATCAAAACAGCACAGAAAGAAGACACCTCGATAGCGAAGTGCTTCCAGAAGCTACCCAAGGCGCACACACCCCCGCACAAGGGAGACTTCTACATGGAAGAGGGAGTTCTACATCGACAAGGAGATGGAGATCACACCCAACTAGTACTACCAGCCACCCTTCGAGCCCAAGTACTAGAATTAGGCCACAGCATGCCACTCAGCGGACACATGGGAATTGGAGCCACAGTGCAGAGGATCAGCGCACACTACTATTGGCCAGGAATCACGGAGGATGTTAAGCGCTACGTGAAATCTTGCCACCAATGTCAACGATATTCCCCGCGACATCATACCGTACCAGTTACCTTAGGACCATCGGTAGTAGTCGGCGTACCATTCCAGCAAGTCTCAGTAGACATAGTAGGACCACTGCCCATGACCAAGAAGCGGAACAGATTTCTACTCACACTCGTCGACGCATGTACGATGTGGTGCGAAGCAGTCCCGTTGCCAGCGATCGACACCAAGAAGATCGCAGATGCACTCATCGCCATCTTTACCAGAGTCGGATTCCCGGACAGCATTAGAACGGACAACGGATCTCAGTTCACCGGCCGCCTGATGCAAGACGTGTTCGAGTTGATCCAAGTTCATCACATTCGCACACCACCATATCACCCCGCCAGCAACGGACAAGTAGAAAGACTGAATGGAACCCTTCTCACCATCCTCAGGAAAGTCGCCGACGACAATCCAGAAGCGTGGGACACCTACGTGAATGCGGCACTGTTCGCATACAGAGAAACGCCCCATGCAGCCACAGGCTACACCCCGTCAACCTTGCTATTCGGCAGACCTCTAGCAGGACCGCTAGAAGCCCTACGCAGAAGTTGGACGGAGGCCAAGATAGACGACACACCAAGAGGTGCCACCAAGTACGTCGCAGACCTGCAGGAAACCCTCAAAGCAACGTGGAAGAAAGCTGGTGAAGCACTGAAGAAGGCAAGAGCCCGTCAGGCGAAGTACTACAACCGCCACGCGAAGGACCGAGAACTGCAAGTCGGCGATCAAGTGCTAATCGTACTTCCAAGTGGAACCAACAAGCTGGACATCGCTTGGAGAGGACCGTACCGGGTGACTGCCAAGAAATCCAAGACAGTCTACCAAGTAGAGGTGAACGGGAGAGCCCGATACCACCACATCAATCTCCTCAAGAAGTATACGGACAGACCAGCAACCCCCAGCACTCACAACTTGTTAGCCATCGCCATCGCGGAAGAAGGAGAAAGCATGGAGACCAATGCAGTAGAGTATCCCCTGCACTCCAAAGAAACCTACAAAGACGTGATACTCAACGGAGACCTAGCCGCTAACCAGCGACAGCAAGTACTACAGGTCATTCGACAACATCAGACTGTGCTCACAGACCGACCAGGGAGGACAGACCTCGTCGAAGTAACCTTAACGGTGACCGACCCAACACCCGTCCGCCAGAAGCTCTACCCGATGCCACTGTCTCAGCAGCGAGCCATCAAGGAAGAGATAGACACCTTACTGGCAGCCGGAATCATCTCAGAGTCTACTTCACCCTACAGCGCAGGCACGGTATTGTTGCGAAAACCCAACGGAGAGCATCGACTGTGCATCGACTTCAGACTGTTGAATGCCGTAACGCAGTTCCAGCCAGAGCCACTCCCGGACCAGACCGACCTATTTGCCAAGCTACAGCGAGCAAAGTACTTCTCACGCATCGACCTCAGCAAAGGATACTACCAGATACCAGTGCAACCGCAAGTCCGAAAGTACCTAGCTTTCAGCACTATGGAAGGACACTTCGAATTCAACGTGCTTCCATTCGGACTCCACAACGCACCCAGCATCTTCAGCGCCATGATGCGAAAACTCCTGGCACCCCTGAGCAGCGAGCACCTACATTCGTTTATGGACGACATCCTCATCGCAACACCTACGTGGGAGGAACATGTCACGCTCCTACAACAACTACTCGCCCGCCTCAGAGACACGGGATTGACGGCAAGACCCACCAAATGTCAGATTGGATTCACAGAACTAGAATTTCTGGGACACTCCATAAGTCAAGGAAGCCTGCGACCGGTAGAGAAGACAGTGAAACGCCTACTCGACGCTCCTAGGCCCAAGACCAAGAAGGAAGTGCAGTCGTTTCTAGGACTCTGCGGCTTCTACCAGAAGTTCATCCCCAACTACAACAGCATCGCCGTGCCACTGACAAATGGAACCCGGAAAATCGCCCCGGACAAAGTCGTATGGACAGCAGAATGTGAGACGGCATTCCAAACACTCAAGGACAGAATGACATCGGCGCCAGTACTCCACCTACCCGATTTGACTCAGCCATTCGTTCTTCGCACCGACGCAAGCGACTTAGGCCTCGGAGCAGTACTGCTACAGCGCGACCCCAAGAATGCAGAGACGCTATTCCCTGTCGCCTACGCCAGCAGAAAATTGAGACCCGCCGAGACCCACTACGCCACGTCGGAGAAAGAATGTCTTGGACTAGTCTGGGCCATACAGAAATTCCAACTCTACCTGTATGGGACCCACTTCACAGTTCAGGTGGACCACCAACCACTATCGTTCCTGGCAGCCTCCAAGTCTTTGAACTCTCGCCTGATGCGATGGGCACTCACCCTTCAGGCATACTCATTCCAAATCGAGTACATCCCCGGCAAAGAAAACCACGGAGCCGACTACCTCAGTCGCCATCTCGTGGAGGACACAGCAGCTGTCGCCCACCCAACACAACTAAGGGCCACAGCACCAGAATTCGTCCCCGCCCAGTAATACCCTGTCACTAGTGTCCATAGCTACCTGGCACAGCATTGCAGCTCAGGTAGAGCAACCAAATTAGTTTGTAAATAGGACCCTAGGATAGTGCAGTGTTAAACTAGGCTCTGTAGTAGAAAAAGGTCGAATCCAGTAGTCATCGCCTTTTTTCAGTTGAGGGAGCCTGTCATAAATTGGCTAGTTTTAACTCTGCTTGTTGACTATTTAGCCATGTGTAGTCTTTGTAACAGTAGAGAAGTTAGACTATTACACAGCAGCAATTAAATTACACAGCATACCACACACCGCGAGCCCGACCCACATCGCAGTGACTCAGCACTTGAGTTTTGAATCGGACCGTTTTAACCAATCAGAGCAGGCTCAGTGGGTAGAGCAGTTTGACTGGGTCCGAGCCTAACACAGTTTGAGTCAGTCGTGTGTGAGACGAGGTAGAGTCAACATCTCCACAGCTAGAGAAATCTCTACACTCTTAGACCAGGAAGCAGGACTTAGAATCTTAGAATTCTATCAAGTCACAACGGGCCTGAACTTGTCAAACAGGTAAATGAACACCCTTCTGTTTCATCGTGATATATTTGTATTATTGTTGAAATTATGTTTGTGGAATTTGCTATGCATAAATGTGAATTGTTAATCCGAATTTGCGGGACCACGTGGAAGAGCCTACCACGAGGCGAAACACGACCGGTTGCGCCGCCATGTTGTATCCCGTACGGAACCACTGTTGTTTAACTTATATGTATGTTTGCAGACCAGTGGCTGTACCACTGAATGTTTATAATATTATTAATTCTGGATGTGTATAGTTAGACACGATTGATATTTATGTATGTATAGGAATTTAGAGTGAGATTACAGCGGACCCCGGAAGTAGCAGAATGTTCGTCGCTTATGTATAGAGATGTCGAGCTATCACTGAGGGCTACTTTGGCTTTCAGTGAGACGCTCTGCACAAACCGATTATTCAGGGTTGTGCAGAATTTCGTCTCTTATATTACAGACGAGCAGGCGAGCTATCCCGAGCTATCCTGTGCACCCCACTCCACAGAAACGACTAGTTGGTTGAGGAGACTCTACCGCACCAGACGGAAAGAGCTGTCTTGAAAGACACCCTGTCAGACCCCACAGCGTGGCAAGGGAACCCAACTACACAACTACAAAGGTGTACCAGAAGCTACCTCACAGAAGGACTTCGAACCCCCACTCATGAGTTAAGTGCATAACACGAAGGTGCACTTAAACTGATCATAACAGGACCACAGTAGTCCAACTCTTCAGAAACTGTAAAACGGACCACAGTAGTCCAAATCTACATGAAATATTATAGCAAGTGCCCGAGGAAGATATAACAGCTGCCTAGACTATCAGCGATCGAACTATTAGCAGTGACTGAGACTTTTTAAGTTAGATTAGTACTTAGAGAATCTTGTATAGAGTAGAAGAAATAAATGTGTGATTTTAACTGTTATCAAGTGGCTGGACTACATATGATTCATAGCCGTGTGAAAGCTAGTGTGACAGTAATCTTTTACCATTTTATCTATCTATCTCTGTACCCCAACCTTAACACAGAACGAGCTAAACAAATAAATTTATTAAAGTAATTCATAGGGTGACGTACTAGCAGTTCCCACCGAATAAACGTGAGGGTCCATAATTCCATTGTGCAGAGCCCATAAACCCCACGTGACAAATGCTAATCTTGAAATATTCTTTTGGAGTGGCCGCAGGTAAGCTTATGGGTTTTGGAATATTTTTGGTTGCGCATTTGGATGACATTATTGGAAAGCAGTGTGTAAAGTGGTCGTTCACACACATCTTTCTCCTCTAGTCTAATTTTGATTTCTCTTTTTTTTCCCAATTGAAGAAATTGATACATAAATTTGAATCGCATCTTAGACGTGGAATATGAAAAATTGTCACATCTCGATCTGTCAATATTGCATGCACTCGCCTGTGAATATTGTCCGATCCGATCTGGATACGCTACTTCATTACTTTTTTGGCTAATGGACTAATGGAACTGAAAGCAATTCACAGTTTGTCTTGTACTGAGAGTCTGACTGTGGTGGTCGTAGGCTTAAGTGACTATATTAGGTTAATTACTATCAATTATCGGCATGATCAGTCTCTTTCACTTGGCCTCCACTTCCAGCTGTCTCGGCGCTTTGCACGGGACGCACACTGCGTAGCTGAGACTCGCCGAAGTTGCCTTTGCCTCTATCTCCACCACAGGGGCATTAACCAAGTAGACTATATCCTCGATTGCAACGAGGAAAAGGATCTTCTATAGCGAAGCGGGCCCTATGTATTTATTTATTTATTTATTTATTTAATCGTTCTTATATAGCGCTTTTCCAGCTCAAGAGCTGCTCAAGGCGCTGGCCGATACAGGATCTAACTCAAGCCGCCCGAGACGCCCACCCGCAGCCTTTGGGCGCATGGTCTGACGCCCGGACAACTGAGCACAATCCTGGGCAGCCGGTGATGGGGGAGAGGGACCTAGGTGCATGCTGGGTGTGTTCTTGTCACCGGCACTCACCCGTCTAGGACATGAGCGTCAGGATCTTTAAAGTCCGTTATGATGGAATGTATGCGACACAGACTAGACCTCGGTTTATACTCTCATCCGAAGGAGTAGGAAAACAGGAGTAAAGTGTCTTTCCCAGGGACACAACACAATGGCCAGGACAGGGCTCGAACCCGGGACCTTCAGATCCGCAAGCCGAAGCACTACCATTAGACCACAGTGCCTCCCTGTATCTATAAATTATAGACGCATACTACTGCTATGTTATCGAGGATGCACTTTCTCCTTTGCCGTAGCATAGCGGGTCCTAGCGTGTTTCTTTAAACATGTAATCGCTCTTATAGTTCAAGAGCTGCTCAAGGCGCTGGCCGATTCAGAATTTTAAACTCAAGCCTGGGCGCGTAGTCTGACTACCAGGCAAACAGAACACAATGGGAGAGAAATGACCTAATGCTTGCTGTATGTAGGCTTATTTGTGTAGCCGTCACTCGCTCGCTCATCTGTAGGGCATGAGCGTCATGATCTTTAAAGTTCGTGCGATTTAATGCTTACGTGCACAGTCTCGACCTCAGTGTACAGTTTCATCCGAAGGAGCAAATGATAGATACATATTTTTGCTATCGCTATGCTATCAAGGAATACGCTCTACTTGGTTAATAATTAATGCCCTTGTGATCTCCACTAGTACTACTATGAAAGTCTCGACTAGTCTTCGCTTCGCATAGTGTGCATGGTCGATCGTCACAGTTAGTTAGTTATTCAATGCTTACAGGGTCCAGCGGAATGCGAAGAGCCGAATCAGGACCACAAAATCAAGAGGATTCATCATCCCTGATCCGCATAAAAGATGTGCCGAAACAACCCTACTGATTTAACTGAAGGCACTGTACCAGGCGGTCACTGTACACTAACGACATCCCACGCAGGGGACGCTGAGACTATACTCTAATTTATCGAATTATATATATAATGCCTACATTGCTAAATAATAACATCATAGGAAGTCCCAGTGACCATTTGGCAGAAAGCGTCCAATATTCCCAAGCTGATCCAACAGACCTCACACACAAATGAGGAGTTTAGTCCCGGAAGAGTTTTAAAAAAAAAAGGTATAGGTGACTGGTCTATGAAAAGAAGACGATAGTATAGTAGATTGATAGAACAGAGTAGGAATGAGAAAGAACACAGGAGAAAGACATCAACAATGGGAATTTAAAACACTACATTTCCACAAAGTGGGGATACTATTTATACTGAAACCCCCGGCACCCCCACGGGGACCGACCCAAGCAGCTGATGGCAGGCCAGTTGTTAGTCTGTATGTTTTAAGTCTGACCAATGTTAACGAAAGGCGATGTACACTTGAAAGCCAATCTCCAGATACAAAACAGGCATTGAAAAAAAAACCTAGAATCAATT
The DNA here is from genome assembly GCA_036898135.1 of Oncomelania hupensis. Classification (NCBI taxonomy): domain Eukaryota; kingdom Metazoa; phylum Mollusca; class Gastropoda; order Littorinimorpha; family Pomatiopsidae; genus Oncomelania; species Oncomelania hupensis. Next base: position 31,547,958 of record CM072511.1, read on the forward strand.
CCTTTGAAATCGAGGTGACTAACTATGAACAATGAACAACGATGATCGACACTTTCAACGCTGCGAAAATGTTGTAAGAAAATGCGTCAGCGTTGAACATGCCCTTGATCCTTGATTGATCGTTGACCATATAATTCAGTTGTTGTTTTTTAAATAAAAGAAGAAGAAGAAGAAGAAGAAGAAGAAGAAGAAGAAGAAGAAGAAGAAGAAGAAGAAGAAGAGAAGAGAAAAAGAAGAAGAAATATAAAAAAAAAACAGTGTTAACGAACTTGATAGCTTGGTTTTTAATCTTATATCTGCAAGGAAAGGGGGATAAAAATCAATATTCTGCCTTCAAGATTGAAAGAAGGAAAATATACATTGTTAATATCTCTAAGATTTAATTTCAGGCCCAGAACTCATAAACAAAAATTGTGAACTTTCGACCTTGAAAAGACAGCACTATTCACACTTTTCTGCTATCCTATGCACCAACGGGAATCCCCCATGTAAGAGGAGTAACTCTTTCCGTTACCGTGAAGCATACTTCCGGTTTCTTTCTCCGCGTATTGTTTATCCGAATGTTTTGAGTGAGTTATTTTCAAATATTCAAGAATATGTCGAATCTCATGAGAAAGCGTTGGTGGGAGCATAAAAGAGAAAGTGTTGCAGAGAATGCCTGATAGATTTGAAGTCCCAGTTGTGACAGTCAAGTTTACAGTGGGAAGACAACATGTGTCACTGGCTACCGGTATCGTACCCTCACATAGTCAACTAGCCCTACTTCGTGTTTTGTGCAGGTTGCGACGGCGAAGCTATGAAAAACTACAAGAGTCTTCAGGTCCTGTTTCACTTTCTGTCGATGATCGTTCTTTAATCGTTGTATCGCTAGCTCTTCCATCTGACGACTGGCGTTTTCGTGGTGGCTTTCTGCCGATCTTCACTTTGCTGTCGTAACCAAGAAACAGCTGGGGAGATGGATTTGAATGGTGGGCTCTCGGTCAGTAAAATCAGTCTAAATCAGTCGATGGGCAACTAAACAAGTAGAATCAGGCGTTGATCCGGGCGATGAACCGGCCTAGCCCGAATGGCCCGAACTACACTGTTCTGCTCAAAAGGGGCAATTAATATGGCGTTTAGAAAAAACGAGCAACCAATCAGCAGCTTTTTACGTTTTACCTCTTCGTAGAACACGACCTCCATATCCTTGATTTGTGGATGTGGCTCGATCACGTGGCGGCTTAGCTTAGAAAACAAGAGCACACTTAGTCCTCCAGTCGACCTAACCCAGAGTTTGCATGACAGAAAGCCGTTGACCGTAATGAAGAAGGGGTCCCTAAGAAATGATGAAATTTATACCCTAAAGGAGGAAAGCGGAAAATTAAAATCCCACCCAACACAACAAGGAGTGCACTTTTGGTATTACCAGACTTATCTGGAAGTACTTTGAAATAGTTGGGGCGGGGAGGGGGGAGGGGAGCGGGGGGGGGGGGGGGGGGGGGGGGAGGGGATCAAAACGAGCACCAATATCGATTAGTCTCTCTGTCTTTGGGTCGGTCCGTCCGTCCGGCTTGGTCGGTCCGTCTGTTTGATGCCTTATCTCAAGAACCACTAAACACGTTTTGCTCAATATTTCAACAAGGGCAAAAGCTACTCTGTTGACTTTTGGGTTTACATGTACTTCAAGTCATGGGTCATCCTTCTGTAATAATCCGGCTGTCTGTCGGTCCTTCGCTCCCAATTTCATTTTTTAGTTCAAAACACAATCTTTGCCTTATTTATAAATGTTTTTAAAAAAATAATTGAGCCAAAATTCAAAATGTTTACTTTGCGGATACTTTTAACTATTGCTAAGCATGTCAGATCAACCGCATTTGTTCTTTTCTCAACGGTAGAGGTATTTGAGCTTAACCATTTTCTAAACACGCTTTGCGCCGTATCTAAAAATTGGCTAATTCAATTTTGATAATAATTATTTTGCGAGCATGTATTTCAAATAGTGGCCGATCATTCTACGGTGTCCTTTTGCTTTCGTTGGGATAAGGCCGCGTCACAACACCGCCTAGAAAATGAACACTTGTAAAAATGCTACGTTTTCGACTATATGTGTGGGTGTCTGGAAATACATTTGAACGGCTTGCCATCTTGTTTAGTTTTGTTTTTATTTTGAAAGAAGGAAACACATCCTGCCTACTACAATTACTGTACAAACTTGATACTGTGGGAATGGCAAGGACCTATGTTCCACACTGTGGGAGTAACTATAATAAAGCTAGAAGTCTGGGTAATTATAATAAAAGAGTACAAGGACCACTGCCATTGTTACGGATAATACAATGGGAAGCGAAGAAAGTGGTTCATTTATCCAACAGATAAGAGTTTTCAATCTCATCACACCACACACAAGACTATTATTATCAAACACATTATGCGTCCTTTAGAAGGAGAAGAAGAAGAAGACGAAGAAGAAGAAGAAGAAGAAGAAGAAGAAGAAGAAGAAGATGGAGGAAGATGAGAAGGAGGAGGAGGAAGAGGAGGATGTAGTAGTACAACGAAAGGCATTCAGTCTGTCGCGTTGAGGAAACTCTTCATCACCTTGTCCGATTGATCCAAAACCCTAAACATATTCCGGGCTTGTGTGATCAAGGTTATATTTTTCTCTATATATCTTGCCGAGTCTCTTTTGTTTGTGTGTTGGAGGGAATGGGGGTAGGGGGAGATGGAGTGTGTTGTTGTTGTATATATTCACAATGAAGTTTTTAAAACGGCTGTATAAATCTTTATTTCTTCAATCAAAGTCATAGTTGTAAAATGCAGGTATATTGCCCTCGCACTGCTTATATCCGCGAAAGTAACAGGACGCAGCAGTAAGGTTTTCGCCGAAGAACAAATAACAGGGGTCAGCGCATAGGTTGAAGAGACACCATGTTTAAAAACAATATGTATAATAATAAGAGAGTCAGCTCCTTCAAAGTATTCAGCGAGGGAATTTAACTGGAAGTATAGTACATTCTGTCTCACAGAACATTTGAATGCAAAAGAAGGTCTTGGAGTGATTCGAGTGCCTTAAAAAGGCACCAACATAACAACAATAGAAGGTCATGATAGCACTGTCTTCGGAAGAAAAAAACAAACAAAAAGGTAACTTCACAAGAGAGGGTCATGAAAGTCCAATTTCTTTATTACCGTCATAATTTGAAATGGAGCTCGCTGATGTTAAAGCCTGCGTGTTTAGCGGGTGGAGAGCGCCCATTCATTACCGGGTACCGTCAGGTAAGGGAAGAAGATGGGGTGGATTTGGAGGTGACTGCCGATCTTGATAGCCCTGCATCGCACCTGGATCAAGTTTCGGGTACCTTCTTAACTTGGCTCATCCTCCTTACAAGGCAACCCGATCCGCCACGTACTGTGTTTGGTCTTTTCTCCGTCCTCCAGTTGAACTTCAGCTTGAATAACTTATGATAGCTTCTTTGACAACGCTCGACTTTTTCATACTAAATGCCACGTAACAGGTCGTTGCTGAAAAAAAAACACAAGCAAACACCCATTCAAGTCTGGACCAAAATACTACTTTGCATGCTGAGCATCTTGAGTGTTGGCGTTGTAGTCAACATTGTTTCATGCGAACCTTCGGTCCACAGACGCTTGTGTCTGGACACGCGAACACCTATGCATAGGGCTGGTCTCTCTTCTCTGGTGTCAACAATACAAATATATACCCAGAAAACGGAGACATGTGATAGGCATAGGCGCTGAAGTTTCCAGATACAAGCGGCTTTGCTTTGAACTTGTGTGATTGTTGAGGTTGGTTCACATAGCCAGCACAAAATAAAATAAAATAAAATAAAATAAAATAAAATGTATGAAGTGTTACTTTTCCATAACTTATGTAAAATATTATTTCATCATCATCATGATTATCATCATTATCATGATCATCATCAACATCATCATTATCATCATCATCAACATCATAAACATCATCATCATCATCATCATCATCATCATATGGTCGTCGTCGTCCTCGTCGTCGTCGTTGTCGTCATCATCGTTATCATCATCATCAGCAGCAGCATCATAATCATCAACGTCGTTGTTCGTGTCAGTTAGTTCCCAGTTTTCATGTCTTGTCATCGTCGTTAAATGTATATCATATATGTTTGTATTCTATTTGTTTTTGTAAAAGGGGTTCGATAAATTAGACTATAGCCTCAGCGTCCCCTACGTGGGATGTCTTTATTGTAAAGTGAACGGCTGGTGGAGTGCCTTCAGTGTTACCACTAGGGTGGTTTCGACAGATCTTTTATGCGGATCAGGGGTGAGTCCCCTTCAGCGAAGTTGTGGAGTTGATTTTTTGGTCCTGATTCGGCTCTTTGCAGTCCGCTGGACCCTGTAAGCAATGAATAACTAACTAACTAACTAAGAACACTGATAATGATATTTTAATCGACTCATGCTTTAAAAGTTAAAAGAGCAAATAATGAAAGGGTTGTCATGGTGTGTGGGGGTGGAGAGAGAGAGAGAGAGAGAGAGAGAGAGAGAGAGAGACAGAGACAGAGACAGAGAGACAGACAGACAGAGACGGAAAGACACAGAGACAGAGAGAGAATTATAAATACTGAAATTGAAATTTTACTTCCAAACCCACCACTTGCAATACGGCAGACGTGGAAGATTAACCATGTACAGAAAAAGGGTTAGAGATCTAAATTAACACTGAACCACCAGAGCAATCGTACTGATAAAATGATTAGGGACATTTTTAACCACCAAGTGATTCGAACCTGAGTCATCGGTGTGCCACGCGGACGCTCAACGACTGAGTTATCGCTGTGGGCAGAGAACGAACGAACGAATGGTTTATTTGCATAAAAACAAATTGTCCCTTGCAAAGGGTGGGATGGGCGATACAATGGGACAAACTCACTCACACATTCACATGCACTTTTTTACTGAGTTTGGATAATCAAATCTCGGCCATGCATCATTTCTGTTGCTTTCTACACGACAATACAAGATAAATACTGCTTGCATCACACCTTGAACGTCTACTGGTAAACCTCTTAGTAGACATTATTTGATTGTAGTAGGATAATTCGGGGGCAAAAAAAACTCACGTTCATTTTATACTATTTGCGGAAAGCTTCTTCCCGAATCGGCGGTGGGCACAGAGAGAGAGAGAGAGAGAGAGAGAGAGAGAGAGAGAGAGAGAGAGAGAGAGAGAGAGAGAGAGAGAGAGAGAGAGAGAGAGAAAGAGAGACAGACAGACAGACAGACAGACAGAGACAGACAGAGAGAGACAGAGAGGGGGGAAGAGAAAGAGAGAGAGACAGACAGACAGACATGGAGAGAGACTGACAGAAAAAGAGAGAAAGGCACACAGAGACAAGATAGACAAATAGACACAGAGAGAAGAGGTGAAGGCGGAAAGGTGTCAGAGGTGGTACAAACAGAGGTTGCGCACAACACACAGTGTTCGCAATGTAAGGAGTCGTGTTGCCCAACGGACACGTTTAGAGGTGACGTTAGTTGATCGCCTTTCCCGCGGAGCTAGACAATTAGTGTAAGGATTTAACAGGCAATTAAACGTAATACCTCTCCGTCTTCACCAAGGCATAGGTAAGCTTACCCTACTTACCTTCTCGCAAAAGGAAAAAGAAAAGGTTTCAGCTGATATAGGCTTACAAGTATAGGTAAAGTAGGCTACAAGCCTACTTTAACTTCTGATTTAAAGAAAATCAACTCGTAATTAAAAACTATCTTCATGAAAGGATGGTTAGATATATGACTTACCATCTTTCGCCTACCCTCCTTCCCTCCCCCCCCCCTCCACTTCTCCCCATCCCGTCCCACTCACCCACCCCCATCCACCCGATTAAAAAAAGAATTTCGGCTTTTATTTAAATACCGTTTCTTACCTGCTGATAACAACAACAACAACAACAACAACAACAATAACAACAACAACAATCAACTCCGAAAATGAAAGGTGTCTTCATGAAAGGGTAGTTAGCGGACTTAACCTGCTACTAAAAGTAAATTTCGGTCGGTAAGTGCACGAACATCGTTTTCATGCAAAAACAAGATGAAGTACTTAGCTTCTGAGTTTAAAAAAAAAAAAAAGTTCAACCGGCAATTAAACGTCGTTTTTAGGCAAACAGTGCGTAAGCTACATGTATTTAACTTGTGTGGAAACTTGTTTTAAATACATTTGATGAAGGTGTTTGTTACGTTTGAGACGCGCACGATAGATCCGATCGTTTTGTTTTGCAAAACATGCAATAACAGAGTGTATTTACCTTTGATTTGATTTTGCGTTGTTGTTAGAAGAAGCTTTGTATAATGTTTATAATGTTCGTCGGTCGATAATGTTGATGATTTTCTAGAATTACTTGTTTACTATCGATCGAAGCATCTAGATAAATCTAGTAATAGCTAATAGATTCTACTAACCTAAATAAGATTATATGACGTAAGACAGTGCATCGTTCCGGTGACGAGTTTTATTTTGATTGGGTGGTATTGCGTCATGCTGGAATGTTCGAACTTTTTCTCGATTATAGAGAGAATATATAAGTGGTGCACTGTCTCTGCTTGGAGAGTGAAAGAGTGATTGATTTATGGAGATTTTTGATGACGATCTTTGAAGTAATTTTCGGAAAGTGATCTTGTATGCAGTTGATGTATGATGAATAAAGTTGGAAAACTTCATACGACTCCTGCCTTGTCGCTGAGTGAACAGGTTGCGTGAATAAACGAATCTGAGTTACACTTATCAAGATTCAAGCATCGGGGCTGAATCAACCATTGATAAAAATAAACAACCGTGTAACAGTGTTGTGTTCTTGGTAAGAAGTTTCAGATAAAGTGAAAAATTTCACAGTGAAGAGCGGTTCTCACAAAATCGTGCATCTGTAGAGCATAATATGGGCTCACCATTGGGAAATTAAGTTTTATAAAAGCAACAAGTCAATCACTACATGTTTTTGTCCTTCTATAGAGGTAATCAAAAGAAGACTTTTTCAGGCTTTCTTTTCCCATTTTCTTTTCTTTCTTTCGTACTCTTCTCTTTGACTTCCTTTCTTCTTTTTCGTTCTGTAGATGGCTGCAGCTAAAATTCGTGTCTAGAAACCTAAATACAGCTAAGCTTACGTTACAAGTAAGTGAGAAGCTTCTAAAGTCAACAGATGATCGGTTTGTTTACCGTTGAGCTAGCTGCCAACTGCCAACTGCCAGTTCACTTAGCGTTCTCTGTATCATTATAATGGTGACAGCAGTCAAAACCAAGGCAGACAAATCGTCTTGGAGAGGCTGCAAGGGAGACAAATCACCGTGGTGTCGCTCACACAGAGGGTCTTGTGGCTGAGAAGAAAGACTCGGTGAGCTAAAACTTTTTTAAAGTGAACTCTGCAGCTCGACTAGGCTATTATTAGCTGCGCCGTTTAGCAAATAGGGCTGGTTTCACACAATAATATAATGACTACATAGTTCTCCCGAAGTCCACAATACTCAGCGAGGTGTCGCTTCAAGCGCGAGCGAAGGGAGGCAACCAAGGGGCTAAAGAGGTGGTCAATGACGACACAGAAGTCGAGGTCTCAGATTTCCTACCTGTGGGATCTGCCTACCTGGCCTACCTTGTTCTGCAAAGCTCAGGCCAGACCCTTGTCGCCAGCTGGAATGTCGCCATCGCCGACGTGAAATTTGTCAATGCGGATTTTTCTCTTCTTTTGTGTGTATGTGTGTGTGTGGGTGGGTGTGGGTGTGCGTGCGTGTGTGTGTGTGTGTGTGTGTGTGTGTGTTTGTTTGTTTTGACCTCGTGAAAGACAAGGGAACACGAAGGCGAATGAGTAGGAAGAAAGTATTGCATTGTCATGCAATTTTTACGATGCCCTGTATACACCAGACTGGATATAAATCGATTTCGTTTCAATAGCGATTTGGATTAGTAAGTCTTTTTGTCATCCTCCTTAGTGAAAATTTAGGTCGCTTTTTAAGCATGAGCACTAAAGCCGTGGTGCAGCGCTATCCAGGACAGAAAGAATTGGACCCACTAAACCCAGCCCATTAACAGTAAAACAATTACAAAACTGACTGAAGCCGTAATATTAGGCCCATACTCATTTGCTCATAATACCTTGTCTTCAAAACCAGTTACCTTTACAACGCCATTATCTTGACGCTCTCTCCACTGAGTTGCCCTGCCACGCTCACACACACCTTCCCACCCCACCCCCAACCCACCCACACACACCCCACTCTTTCTCCCTACACCTTTCCCATCTTCCCTACCCCTCCTATCCTGCGTCCCCTGTTGTGTTCTAAGACAGCTAAGTATGAATATCAATACTATAATAATTTACGGTTCTCGAATTTGGTCTTCGGTTTATTATATTACGTTCTATTCGGCGTTTAGTTTCACTCGACGTATTCTTCTGTACATAATATTTATCGTCTAATGGTTGCGATCTTATTCATGGCAGGAATGCATTTCACTGCATGCGTGCGTGCCATGAATTCCCAACAGTAGGCCTGCTGCCGCCGGGCGTGGTAAAAGTGCTTAGGGCTCAAACGAACTCTGTATTCTAACTCTAACTAATGATTAATTGATTGATTTTTTGACTGGTGTAGTCCTACTGATTAATTCATAGTATTGTAGTATTGTATAAAGCAAAAAATTTACCTCCTTTTTTTAAGTTTTATGAAAGGAGAAGTTACATTACATTACATTACATGATTATTGCTTTAGGTCCAGCGGACTCTTACGAGCCAAATCAGGACCAGAGAGACTTTATCTTAAAATATTATACAATGTTTCCAATATTAAAAAACAAGCCTGTTACTCTTAAATACTCAAACAAACTTTCACATGACACCTCTTTAAAAGTCTTCTTTAAAACTGATGTATTAAAAATATGTACTCTTTCTTCAATCAAATCACTAAATTCAGTCCTATCAATAAAATCCAAACTAAACAAAACATGTCGATATGATTTATATGCGATAAAACAAACCAACATCATGTAAAAATTGAAACAGGTGTTGACCGTTACATAACAGGTTCTCGTTGCCCTGGTATTCTCGGTGACGATGCACCGGCGAAAATCCCACTTATTGCCAAATAAGAGTCAACAACTGAATGACCGGAATCCTTATTATAGGCCTACCGCTGGTGCGATACAGAAGACTTTGTGCATGATTTACTAGCTAATGAAAAAGACCGAGTATAGCTAAAGTTGGGGTTAACTGAATGACCGGTTGGTGGGTTTTTTTTAACACACTGCACTGGCGAAACAGAAGACTTTGTGCATGATTTGCATGATAGCGCAGAAGACAGGAGTAGCTAAAGTTGTGTTTAACTGAATGACCGGGCTCTTTAACACACTGCCGGGGCGGCACAGAAGACTTTATGTGCATACTGAGCATGCTATATCGTGCAAGTGAGGAAGAAATCAATCACTCAATATTTCATTTATTGTCTATTCACACATTCAGGTGATATTGAACATTAATTAATAACAACAACAATATAAATCAAATCACAACTAAGAAATCTTATAACAAAATGGAATGAAAGGGGAAGAAGGATTTAACACCAAACTATAAAAGTCTACCAATAGGAGTCATTGCAATAATTTTCACAACTGCTGTTATCTGTGAATGATGTAATACATCATCTATGGAATGTCCATATTCAGTCAAATGATGTCCTTGGTTTTCGTACATTGCATTTTAAACTGGACATTCAAATAAAATATGGTAAACTGATATATTCCTGCATTAAATGTAAGACGCTCATATTATCTAGGAAAGGGGTTTTCTATCTTTACGAGTGAGCTTTATGCTATTGTAATGGCTCTAAATTACATTATGACTTTACCGTTAGAGCTCTTAGGTTTACTGATTTGTGTCGATTCAAAAGCGGTTTTGTATGCTTTAGAACAGGGTAATTCCAAAGTAAGAAATGAATTCATATATGAAATTAAACATATGATCCATTGTATATTCTCTAGAGGTATAGTTGTTGATTTCTGTTGTGTTCCAGCACATTGTGGAATTCATTGGAATGAAGTGTGTGACAGGTTAGCCAAAGAGGGAGCACTAAGATCATTAGATTCCATTTCTGTCAACAATTTGAGTATGTGTTGTTCTGAAATTTATTCCTTATTAGAAAAAGTAGTATGTCAAGATACTAGCATTAAAAAGGTTACTATACCGAACTGTTCACGACAGTTGTCAAAATTAATATACAAGTGAGGAAGACGGAGTAGCTAAAGTTGTGGTTAATTGAATTAGACTGCGCCCAAAGGTTGCCCGTGGGCGCCTCGGGCGGCTTGAGTTAGATCCTGTATCGGCCAGCACCTTGAGCAGCTCTTGAGCCGGAAAGGTGCTATATAAAAGTGATAAAATAAATACACAGCTAAATAATTTACCGGGCTCTTTAACATGCTGCCGGAGCGGCACGGAAGACTTTATTTGCGCATGATTTACACATGCCGTAGCGCTAGTAGTGCAAGAGACCAGAGTAGCTAAAGTTGTATTCTGCCTGGTATCTGTGGTGACGAAGTGGCGACGGAGGCGTGTCTGGGAGGTAAGACAAGAGCTCCCTCGTCTAGCGGGCCTGCTTTACTGCCTTAGGCTGCCTGTCACCTTCCTCTCTTCCTGGCGCCGTCGCCGTACCTAGTATGCACCATCTTTCCTCCTTCCCAACCTACCATTAACCTTCGTCCACTCTCCTCGTCCGCCATCATACACACCCTACCCTATTCCATAACCCTCCCCACCCGCCCCCTTCACTCACTGCGTTCCCAACCTGTCTTCTTGTCTCCTTTCTCCCATGTCTCGCCTATCCCCTCGCCTCCCGCCCCCTCACCTTCTTCCCTCACAGTCCTAATTCCTATTGTAGTTTATCCTCATGCTGTTTCCGTCATTAATGAAAGTACCTATACCTTTATGCGTACTGACCCTTATGGATGAATATCTGTGGATATTACCATCATGATCTTCATGATCTTCATCGTCATGATCTGCTTCATCATCATCAGCAGCTGCAGCCTCATAATCCTCATCATCCTCATCACCATCTTCATCATCACCATCATCACCACCACCACCATCATCATCATCATCATCATCATCATCATCATCATCATCATCATCATCATCACCATCACCATCATCATCGTCATCATCATCATCTTCTTCTTCCTCTTCTTCTTTATCATCATCATCATCTTCTTCTTCTTCTTCTTCTTCTTCTTCTTCTTTATCATCATCATCATCATCATCATCATTACCATCATCATTACCCCATTAAATAACTATAATTGTGGGCCTATCATGGACGCCAATATTCGACTCAATAGCTCCTTCCTCCCGAAGAAGAAGAAGAAGAAGAAGAAGAAGAAGAAGAAGAAGAAGAAGAAGAAGAAGAAATGGCTTTTTCTATTGAACTACTTCTCTCCCCCCCCCCTCCCTCTGCTTTCATTTCTTTAAATGTCCGAAATACTGACACTTGAATCCATCTTCTAATTTGTTGGCAGTAAAGCCAGTTAAACCCTAGACCGGATATGATGTCAGTGAGTAACTTGTGTCACCGCTTAGGAAAGAAATAAAAAGAATAAAACAATTTGGCTATTCGAAATGCCACACCTTGCAGACCATTCAGGACTGTCGTAAGCTTGCAGATCATCCAGTATTGTCCTCAGCTTGCATCCCTCTGTTAATTTGCGGACAAGTAAAGTAGTCTACGTTTGTGCTGATTTGCAAACGATTAAGTTTGGTTGAAGTGAGTGTGAGGTAATTGTGTCCAACGTTTGCAGTAGATAATAATTATGAGCATAGGAGAGGTTATTAGTCCGTAGATTATTAAGTAAATAACATTTGCGAAACGATTCTAAGAAACACATTTTTAGCTTCTTTCTGGCTGTCGTCGAAGTTTGGATGGAAATAATTCTTTAAACACCCGAGTGTATGGTGGGTCATCGCGAACTGATTAGCCGCAGTAAGCGCTGTGTTGTATGACCTACTGAACGTGTGGAAATGACTGTGAGTGTATGTCTTGCGCAAAGCTGTGTCTTACTGCCAGTGCCTGTGTAGACTAGTGATGTCTACAATGATTTATAACAGTGGTATAGGGAACTTTTCAATCTGGTGTATTATCTCTTTTTGCTCTTTAGCTCAGTTTCGTCTTTTTATAATAGGGAAGCTAAATTCATAAACCGACTACTTGAGCGAACTTTGAAAACCCTCGGAAACGGCATTTGGAATAAAATTTTGCAAATATCAGACACAAACACAAAATAATAATCGTCATGCATCTCTTCGACCCGTGTTTTCGCACATATGAAGGGTTGAAATTCATTTTACCGTGTTTGAGTCGTTCGCAACCTGATAAATCCGTATATGCTCGGTATGTCCGATCCCTAGTCCACTGTTAAATGATACTCACTTTGTGTATCTTCTTCAAGAGCCTTGTTTGTCTTCTCACGAACTCTCCATCTGGATTTACGCCTTGGACTCTTCGGATTTTTATTTTGACCTCTGACCTTTCTCGTGTCTCATTGTCACCTCACCTGAAGCCGTTTGAAATCTACCTTGGAATAGTTAGTAGTGACTAAGATGAATTCTAGTGGCTGTACGAATCAAACAGGAGTGAGTCATATAGTTCGTGGCATCCACCGATCCAACCCAAGTAGCTCCAATAACAATGCTTAGGCCCAAAAAAAAGTCTGTTTACGATATCCAGACCGACCCTAATTTTTTAGCCCGACCCTAAACTTTGTTGGGATCGTCTGGAAAAAAATATGGGAAAAATCCAAAAACATCGCACCCAAGGGGGAAAAGGTTTAAAAAAAATTAAAGCCAATCTACCGACAGTATTTTATTTCCATGTTACTGTAAACACACATACTATTTTTTGGCCTTCGGTGCGTGAATGTAATTATAATTATAATAATGTTTTACCTACAATGTTTTTCTTTTTTTTTTAATTTCTTTCTTCGTTATCACATGTTCAGCTACAATAATTGAGTTTGTTCATGGAAACAGACTAATATAAAACTAAAACAAATATAATTATCAGCTGTTGTGATAAAGAGCATTAATTGGTGCAAAACGGCGCTGAAGACTCGGGCTCACATTGCGTAGATGAGACTCGCCGAGGATTATCTTTACATTACCATTGAACAGGTAAACGCTAGCCTCTGCTACGAAGTGTGGACTCCATGCCTCAATTCCAATAGTCACAATGTTATGTTTGTTATGTTATTTTATGCTCGAAACTGTCCTTGACCAAAGGCCGAAGAAGGACATAGTCATAGCGTAAGGCGACTGGAATGCCAAGGTTGGCCAAGATGCGCACCACAACTGGGGAGACACAGGTGGACGTCACTGCAATAACGAGACAAATGACAAGGGTCTGAGAATCTTGGAGTTTGCCAGATACAACAATCTGATACTGGCAAACACGCATGGTCTCCACAAAAAATCCAGACGATGGACATGGCACAGTCCCAGCGGGAAGCATCACACCCAGATTGGCTACATCATAGTCAAGACACGCTTATGATTAAGCATCAGCATTGGCAGGACATGCACTTTTCAAGGAGCTGACATCGGCAGCGACCACGATCTCATGATGATGTCCTTTCGGCTCCACTTGAAGAGAGTAAACACAGCAAAGTGCATCAGACTGTAGTTCGACCTGGACAAATTGCAAGACCGGAGGTGGCAAAAATATTTCAAGCCACAATTGGAGGTAGATTTGCACCACTGCTCATTTGGGAAGCTGGTGAAGTATATGTCAACACCAAGACCAGCACCATCACCTTCAACTCAGCTGTGACAGATGCCGCCACTGAGATCCTTGGCAAGCACAGGCCAAAAACAAAAGCTGTGGATCACACCTGAACTTTTGGACCTGTGTGATAAACGAAGAGAGATTAAAAAGAACACCTCACAGGGAGCTAATGCCTGTCACGAACCGAGCAGTTTACTCTGCCTATTCTCTATTTAGTCTTGTGTAGTCATTGTAACATTAGAGAGTTAGGGTATTACACAGCAAGCAATTACAATTACAGCATAGGAGGTACACACACACTGCGAGGCCGACCCACACAGCGTAGTGACGTCAGCACTGTGGGCCTTGAATCTGACCGTTGTAACCAATCATGAGAAGCAGGCAAAGCGGTTAGAGCCAGTTTGACTGGGTCAAAACCTAGCACAGTTTTAGTCAGTCGTTTGGGAACCACGGAGCAGCACGGAGCTACAGAGTTAGTAGTGCTATCTCTCCACACATAGACCAGGAAGCAGGACTTAAGAATCTTAGAATTCTATTAAGTCACCACGGGCCTGACTTTGTCAAACAGGTAAATGAACACACTTCTGTTTCATCGTGATATATTTATAGTGTTGTTGAAATTATGTTTGTGGAATTTGTTATGCATAAATGTGAATTGTTAATCCGAATTTGCCGTACCACGTGGAAGAGCCGACCACGAGGCGAAACACGACCGGTTGCGCCGCCATGTTGTATACCGTACGGAACCACTGTTGTTTAACTTATGTGTATGTTTGCAGACCAGTGGCTGTACCACGGAATGTTTATAATATTATTAATTCTGTATGTGTATAGTTAGCCACGATTTATATTTATGTATGTATAGGAATTTAGAGTGAGATTCCAGTGGACCCCGGAAGTAGCAGAATGTTCGTCGCTTATGTATAGAGATGTGGAGCTATCACTGAGGGCTACTTTGGCTTTCAGTGAGACGCTCTGCACAAACCGATTATTCAGGGTTGTGCAGAATTTCGTCTCTTATATTACAGACGAGCAGGCGAGCTATCCCGTGCGTCCAACTCCACAGAAACGACGAGTTGTCTGCATAGCCTCTACCGCACAAGTCGGAGAGAGTTAACCTGGAACAACCCCCTGCAAGACCCCACAGCGTGGCAAGGGACCCAACTACACGACGACACAACGTGTACCAGAAGCTACCTCACAGAAGGACTTCGAACAGACCACACGGAAGTTAAGTGCATAAGTAAACGTGCACCCAAACTGTAGTAAAAAGGACCACAGTAGTCCACTCTTCAGAAACTGTAAAACGGACCACAGTAGTCCAATCTACATGAAAACTAATAGCAAGTGCCCGATGAAGAAATAATAGCTGCCTAGACTATCAGCGATCGAACTATTAGCAGTGACTGAGACTTTTTAAGTTAGATTAGTACCTAGAAAACCTTGTATAGAGTAGAAGAAATAAATGTGTGATTTTAACTGTTATCAAGTGGCTGGACTACATATGATTCATAGCCGTGTGAAAGCTAGTGTGACAGTAATCTTTTACCAATTTTCTATCTATCTCTGTACCCCAACCTTAACACAGAACGAGCTAAACAAATAAATTTATTAAAGTAATTCATAGGGTGACTAACTAGCAGTTCCCACCGAATAAACGTGAGGGTCCATAATTCCATTGTGCAGAGCCCATAAACCCCACGTGACAATGCCTACCAAAAAATCAACAATGACATCCGAAAAGGCATGCGCATAGCAAAGGAGAACTGGATAGAAGAGCGATGCAAGGAAGCAGAGAACAGTCTGAACAAGAACAACAGCAAGAAGGCCTACCAGCCTATGAAGCGGCTGACAAGTGTTAAAACATCCCAAGGTCACCACGATCCAAAGCAAGTCTGGTATATGCCTTACAGAAGAAGAAGTCTTGGATAGACGAACAGAGTACTGCTCTGACCTTTACAATCACACACCAAACGGAGACCCATCAGTTCTAGTATGTCCCCAGAACAGACAATAAAAAGAAATCCTCCCAATTTTCCGAGAAAAAGTTGAGGCAGCAGTGCAATGGCTGAAGAAAAGGAAGTCAGCGGGAGTGGACACCATATATGCAGAATTGCTTCAAGCAGGAGGATGGTTGACGCCCTCACCATTATCTGTAACAAAATCTGGCAGAGTGGGGAGTGACATACATCATGGACCCAGTCGCTCGTCACCACTCTTCTCAAAAAGGATAACCTTCAGGTATGTGAAAATTACCGCACCATCAGCCTCATCAGCCCTCCCAGCAAGGTCCTCCTGAAAATAATATTCAACAGGTTGAAACCCCAAGCTGAACAAATCATAGCTGAAGAAAAAGCAGGATTCGGGGCAGGGCGAAATACCACTAAACAGATGTTCAACCTCAGAATAATCTGCGAGTCTGGTATGCAGCTCTGTTGGCACCCATGAGACTGTACACCATCAGCCCTAAAATTATTGAAGTCATCAAAAACCTGTATGACAAGGTTACCAGTGCAGTACTTCACAACAGCGCTATCGGGAACTGGTTCAGAACAACAATCGGTGTGCGTCAATGATGCCTACTCTTTCCAACACTCTTCACATCTTCCTAGAGCGCATCATGTCAGATGCTCTTGCAGATCACAAAGGCACAGTCAGCATAGGGGATAGAGCAATCTCCAACCTCCGTTTTACGGATGGTATTGATGCATTGGCTGGAGAGGAACAAGAACTTGAACAGCTGGAACAGAGGCTTGACACAACCTCCAAAGCCTATCCTATCCTATCCCGAAACTCGAAAGTCGTTCGGGCACCACAGATGA
Source organism: Oncomelania hupensis (assembly GCA_036898135.1). Lineage (NCBI taxonomy): Eukaryota > Metazoa > Mollusca > Gastropoda > Littorinimorpha > Pomatiopsidae > Oncomelania > Oncomelania hupensis. The sequence continues at coordinate 31,564,557 of CM072511.1, forward strand.
TCGTTTAACCAGCGTACTCCATATTTCTCTGTCCCCAGCAACCCTGGTGGCTTTGCTCAGTATCATTGGTGTAGTTGGCCATCATTTTGGACTTCTCTGCACTTATTTCCATTCCATAGGCCCTGGAGGTGGTGTCAAGCCTCTGTACCAGCTGTTCAAGTTCTTGTTCCTTTACAGCCAATACATCAATGCCATCCGCAAAAAGGAGGATGGAGATTGTTCTACCATCTCTGTTGACTGTGCCTTCGTGATATGCATGGGCATCTAACATATTGCGCCCGGAACCTATGGAATGGAAATAAGTACAGAGAAGACCAAAATGATGACCAACAACACAAATGGCATCAACATGGACTTCAAAGTCCAAGGCCAATCCCTCAACACAGTGCATAGCTTCAAATATTTAGGAGCCATTGTATCAGACAACGAGTCCCGACAGAAAGTCCTATACAGCATCGCACAAACTGCGGCCCGGACAAGGTTGAAGCCCATTTGGAAAGACAGGACCATCAGTCTATATTCCAACGTAAGACTGCTGCGCTCCCTTGTCATCTCCATCTTCCTATATGCTTGCGAAACATGGACCCTCACAGTAGATCTACCACGAAGAATACAAAGCATGGAGATGAGGTGCTACAGAAGACTTCTGGGCATTTCCTATACCGACAGTCCATCACACATGCCATTGGACAACACGATGACCTGCTCACAGTGGTGAAAAAACGGAAACTTCGATGGTATGGCCACGTCACCAAAGCATCAGGCCTTGCAAAGACCATCCTGCAAGGCATGGTGCAAGGAGGCAGAAGACGAGGGAGACAGAAAAAGAAGTGTGAGGACAACATTCGAGAATGGACTGGCTTGACATTGAGCAAAGCCATGAGGATTGCTGGGGAAAGAGAAAGATGGAGTACGCTGGTTAAACGATCATCTGTGGTGCCCCCAACGACTTTCGAGTTACGGGATAGGATAGGATAGGATGGGATAGGATGGGATGCTCAAAACTACCAAGACCGCAACCCTAAATGCTATAACTATTTTTGGACATAAATTATATTTTAAAAAGCTGGACTCCTTCCCATTTTCGTTGGCAATCAACCCAATCAACCCAATTGTGGATACGTTTTTTCGCGTCAAGATGTTTTTCTGAGACCTTCATTCAGGCACCTTTTCAAGTTCTGAAAAATCAGTCCTTTGATTTTTATGAAGCCCAGTCCATACACTGACGAGCTAATAACGCAGTTTTTATGGAACTAAACGCTAAATACAAACCATTGTCAGCTTAAAAGGGGAGATAGATTTTTCATATTATTTTCCCAGTCGACGCATCTAATAAAGATTTTATACAAGATGCTATCAATGAACTCTCTTAAAGCGAGACACCTTGATGAGTTTTACACAAACTTTTGTCCATGCACAATGCTGTTTTGCTGGTATCAGTATCGAGCTCACGACGTTTAGCACACATTTGTTTGCTGCGACCTGGACTACTTACTACCTGCTGACAATGCGACCTATGTAGAAGCTCTTGAGTTGGAAAAGCGCTATATAAGAAGGATTACATTAATACATATTTAATAATAAATTGAAACCAAACAGACATTACATTACATGATTATTGCTTTAGGTCCAGCGGACTCTTCCGAGCCAAATCAGGATCGGTCAACCCCTGATCCGCATAAAAGACCTGCCGAAGCAACCCCAGCGGTAAAACTGAAAGCTCTCCACCAGCCAGTCACTTTACAATAAAGACATCCCACGCAGGGGACGCAGAGGCTACACTCTAATTTATCGAACCCCCGTCCACAAAAACAAAACAGAATACAAACATCATTATAAATCATCAACAAAACACACACATATAAAATGCCCACATTGCTAAATAATAACATCATAGGAAGCTCCAGCGACCACCTGGCAGAAAGCGTCCAACATTCCCAAGCTGATCCAACAGACTTCACACACAAATAAGGAGTCTTGCCCCGGAAGAGTTTTCAAGAAAAAGGTAGGTGACTGGTCTAGCGAAGAAGAAGATAGTATAGCAGATTGATAGAACAGAGCAGGAATGAGAAAGAGCAAATGAGAAAGACAGCGACAGTGGGAATTTAAAGCACTAAATTTCCAGAAAGTGGGGATACTTTTTATACTGAAACCCCCGGCACCCCAACGGGGGAAACAGACAAATTAATGAAGTAGTTACTATTTAATCCGGTCTAATACAACGCTTTTCCAGCTCGATAGCTGCCCAATATAGGATATAACTCTAGCCGCCCGAAGCTTTCGATATAATATAAGAATATTAGTATGAGAAAACCTGGTTAGCCTACCACTTGTTCTAAGAAATGAGCGCGAAGTGTTAATGAATGATTGTGTGTTTTATCCCTATTTCTGTCACCATTTTAGCTACAATGATCACGTTGTTCTTGAGCAAACCAGCGCAAGTTAAACGACAAATAGGAAAGATGTTTCAACCCTTTCTTTTCCTGGACGAAAGAAGTGCCAGCATCATTTGACAAATGAGCGTGAAAGACGATAACTTGTGGTAACGTTGGTAGCATTAGCCTGCCATCATTCAGCGTTACTACACTTGGCGGATGTCGTACCACGGTGTCTCTGCGACTATATACTCTTTCCGACTTTCCAAGGTCAACCATCAACATCTCAAATGCGCAGCTCTAAGGAATAAGGCAAAACAAGAGATTGATTGGTTGGTTGGTTGACTGATTGGTAGACGGTCTGGTTGATTTATTTATTGATTACTTCATTAATAAATTGACTGTTTGTGTGTGTGTTTGTTTATTTCCTTATTCTATTGCATTTTTGTAATATTGGAAAATACTGCAAGTTTGTTTGAAGCGTTGTTGCTGATTTTTGTACGGATGATAATGAGAAGGAGGTTAAAGAAGAGGATGAAGATGAGATCGAGGAGGAGTAGGTTGAAGAGGAGGGTGATGGTGAGGTTGAAGAGGAGGCTGATGATGAGAATGAAAAGGAGGCAGATGAGGAGGAAGAAGATGAAGAAAAGGGGGAGTATAAAAAGAAGGTGTACAAATCTCTCTCTCTCTCTCTCTCTCTCTCTCTCTCTCTCTCTCTCTCTCTCTCTCTCTCTCTCTCTCTCTCTCGCTATATCTATAGGCTTATCTATATATGTTGTTTACATACATGCATTTGATAAAATCAACTTAACATTTTCCTTCCCATAATAAAGACTCCCCTACATGGATCTAATGAAACATGTATGGTTTTACATGCATCTGTCGTTTTTCTCCCTGTTACATGTACCATCACAATCGCACAAAAATTGGTCAACTTACAACGTACATATGTCGAAAATGTGCGTGTTTAGTTTAGTTTAGTTTAGTAGATTAAAGTCCCCGGACACATCAGCGTATAAGGGACTGGGGAAAGGGGGGAAGAGGGGAATATAATGTGCGTGTTTCATTATAATGTCTTTAAATACAAGTATATATATATATATAGCGTTGTGGGCAAGTGGGCTAAGGCGGGACTAACTTGCCTTGTCCACTGGCCAGAAACCAATGGCGCCTGACAGGTGTGGGTTCGATCCAGCATCTGGGCGTTATGTTTCTCCGAATATTATTTACTTTCGACTCGGGCAACGTCTCGGGGGTTTTCTCCGGGTACTCCGGTTTGCTCCCCCAGCAAAATTTCAAAATCACAACTAATGTTAGGTAGGTTGGGCTTGGACGCGCCACAGGCTGCGACTACGCTTTCCCCAGGCGGCCCAGAATTTCCCTATGGAAAAGGGGACAATAAGGTAATAAGGTAAATAAAATAAATAAAAAATAAATAAGATATATATATTTATATAAAGGTGAAAAGACGTTACATTTAATAAAGAGGATGTAGCAATTTTAGAAGGAGGAGGATGGAGAGAGAGAGAGAGAGAGAGAGAGAGAGAGAGAGAGAGAGAGAGAGAGAGAGAGAGAGAGAGAGAGAGGAATGGAGGGAGAGAGAAGAAAAGATAAGATATGATATAATAATACGGTGTGATATGATATGATGTTATGATATGGTTTGATATGATGTGATATGATATGATACGATATGATATGATAACAAATTTATTTTGCAAGGGTAAACAAGTAGGCGCTGGATGCGCTTTTTACCATCGTAAGCTTACCCTTTGGGCTTGTAACAATAACTATAAAATACAATCTAATGTTAGAGAGAGAGACAGAAAGACAGACAGACAGATAGACAGAGGGACAGAGACATATAGACAGAGACAGACAGACATAGAGAAATAAAGAGAGAGAGACCGACAGACAATTAGAAAAGTCATAAAACAGTAAACGTAAACGCTTCGGTCGAGACATAAAAATGAATGGCCAGGTAAATGGTGTTATTTGCCACCTGAGTAACACCTTAAGTCTTAAGGGCATCGTCGTGGTTGTCTTAACACGCCTTCCCCTGACCGCAGACGCCATTGGGCCAATTTTCCTGTCAAACACGGCGACCGCAAGAGTATCAGAGCTAAAGAGTCACAAAAACTGTCCGTTGTAGCGGTTGGTCTCCCTTCCTGCAGAGGCGTTGCTTTATATAGACCAGAATTGCCTCTAAGCAAATAAAACCAAGCAAGTCACAGGAATACTCAGGAGAAAATGGGACATAATGATTAGAGTCCTCTTCAATAAGCTTACTACTTTTTGTTGTAAAACATCGTTTAGTTGCTTCAAAGGCTTTGTGGTGATTTGCATATTGAAATTGTTACTGGTCCTGATTTGGCTCGAAAGAGTCCGCTTTACCTAAAGCAATTATCTTGTATTGTATTGTAATTGTTAAAACTGTCAAAAATTTAAACATAAGCTTAATTAATGTAAAAATATCCACGGTCAGTACGCACAATAAAAAATATTTTTCATTTTATCGTGTGGATATCAAATAAGTGGTTAATGTAAGCATAAGCTTGATTATTTGATAATATCCACGGTCAGTATGCACAATAGAAAATAATTTTCATTTTATTATGTGGATATCAAATAAGTGGTTAAACAAGAAAAAAATGACTGAGCTAAAATGCAATGTATCAAGATAAGAGGTTAAAACACACATTATATACCATAAGCAGGACAACACACAGTAACCCCAGACATTATCTCCAGCTTATGTTCGAGAAATCTCTGACACTCAATTTGATGCCCACACAATAAACTAATCAGAATGAAAAAAGTCTTAAAGTTCCTTTAAGCAGTCCACAAGTACCCCCGTTGCGGTGGCGGGGGTTTCAGTATAAATAGTATCCCCACTTTCTGGAAATTTAGTGCTTTAAATTCCCACAGTCGCTGTCTTTCTCATTTGCTCTTTCTCATTCCTGCTCTGTTCTATCAATCTGCTATACTATCTTCTTCTTCGCTAGACCAGTCACCTACCTTTTTTCTTGAAAACTCTTCCGGGACAAGACTCCTTATTTGTGTGTGAGGTCTGTTGGATCAGCTTGGGAATATTGGACGCTTTCTGCCAGGTGGTCACTAGGGCTTTCTATGATGTTATTATTTCGCAATGTAGGGATTTTATATGTATGTGTTTTGTTGATAATTTATAATGATGTTTGTATTCTATTCTGTTTTTGCAAACGGGGGTTCGATAAATTAGAGTATAGCCTTAGCGTCCCCTGCGTGGGATGTCTTTATTGTAAAGTGACTGGCTGGTGGAGAGCTTTCAGTTTTACCACTAGGGTTGTTTCAGCAGATCTTCTATGCGGATCAGGGGTTGTCCGGTCCTGATTTTGCTCGGAAGAGTCCGCTGGACCTAAAGCAATAATCAAGCAGGCCTATAAAAAATAGTTTTAGCTGAGCGACTGAAAGTAAAAACTGCATTGGGAGAGGGTTGGAGCCCGAGGAGAGACAGTAATTATAATTTACCGATCAGTTGTGTGTGTCTGCACTGTTGGTTGTTTTATTAACGTCTTTTGTCATCAAGATGATAAAGACCATACATACAAATTCACGCATTTAAACAGACACATATGAACACAAATACATACACACAGGACTATTACTATATATATATATCTCTGTCTGCACTGTCAGGTTAGAACAACCTCTACATGTCAGGCATAATTTCCCTGCCTTTATTCATGAAAAAAAAGTCTTAATAATATACAAACGACTACAAACAAGTTAACAACAAACATGGCGCCTGGAAAAAGACATTTTTTAAAGATGTAGTTGTCTCCACTTTGGCCAGTCGGTAGATTGTCGAACGTCGGCTGCATGTCCGTGCACAATTATCATGTCACCCTTCAAAAAGAAAACTGCTGGAAGAAACAAACGACTACAAACAACTTAACAGCAAATACGGCGCCTGAATGACCTATATTTGTTTCTACTTATTGTAAAGTTTGAGTGCTTGCAGTTCTCTGTTTAGTTTCATGAAGCCAGTATAGAGCGGCGATTTCGTCCATGTCGTTGATGAAGTCGTCGACAACATGGCGTCGGCGAGAAAAGCATTTTGGAGGCTGTTATTTCTTTTTCGGGGTGTCAGAAAAATTCGTAGAATGTCGAATTTCTTCGGCAGTGTCATGCATACTTTTCGTGTGTCTTTACCAAATGTACATTATTCACACTTTTCTGCTATCCTATGCACCAACGGGAATCCCCTCAATGAAAGTGTAAAGAACGGGATTTTCCCGGTATTTTTTAATTAAAATTAATTAATGATTTTTGATTGGCTAAAAGCCTTGAGCCAATGGGAGAGTTTATATTACGCGAATCGGGGCATTCCTATCCTATCCTGTCCCATAACCCGAAGGTCGTAGGGGCACCACAGATGATCGTTTAACCAGCATACTCCATCTTTCTCTGTCCTCAGCAGCCCTCATGGCTTCGCTCAGTGTCAAACCAGTCCATTCTCGAATGTTGTCCTCCCACCTCTTTTTCGGTCTCCCCCTTCTTCTACCTCCTTGCACTGTGCCTTGCAGAATGGTCTTTGCAAGGCCTGATGATCTGGTGACATGGCCATACCATCGGAGTTTCCGTTTCTTCACCACTGTGAGCAGGTCATCGTGTTGTCCAATGGCTCGTGTGATGATCTGTCGGACTTCGTCGTTGGTGATGTGTTGGGTATAGGAAATGCACAGAAGTCTTCTGTAGCACCTCATCTCCATGCTTTGTATTCTTCGTTGGAGATCTGCTGTGAGGGTCCATGCTTCGCAAGCATATAGGAAGATGGAGATGACCAGAGAGCGCAGCAGTCTTAATTTGGAATGTAGACTGATGGTTCTGTCTTTCCAAATGGGCTTCAACCTTGTCAGGGCAGCAGTTGTTTGTGCGATCCTGGAGAGGACTTCCTGTCGAGACCCATTGTCTGACACAATGGCTCCTAAATATTTGAAGCTGTGCACTGTGTTGAGGGATTGGCCTTGTACTTTGATGTCCGTGTTGATGCCATTGGTGTTGTTGGTCATCATTTTGGTCTTCTCTGCACTTATTTCCATTCCATAAGCTCTGGAGGTGGTGTCAAGCCTCTGTACAAGCTGTTCAAGTTCTTGTTCCTCTCCAGCCAATCCATCAATATCATCCGCAAAACAAAGATTGGAGATTGCTCTGCCCCCTATGCTGACTGTGCCTTCGTGATCTGCAAGAGCATCTGACATGATGCGCTCTAGGAAGATGTTGAAGAGTGTTGGAGAGAGTAGGCATCCTTGACGCACACCGATTGTTGTTCTGAAACAGTTCCCGATGACGCTGTTATGGAGGACTGCACTGGTAGCCTTGTCATACAGGCTTTTGATGACTTCTATAATTTTAGGGCTGATGTTGTACACTTTCATGGTTGCCCATAGAGCTGCATGCCAGACTCGGTCAAATGCCTTCTTGAAGTCTATGAACACATGATATAGATGTTGTTGGTGCTGTAGGTATTTCTCACAGATTATTCTGAGGTTGAAAATCTGTTCAGTGGTACTTCGCCCTGCCATGAATCCTGCTTGTTCTTCAGCTATGATTTGTTCAGCTTGTGGTTTCAACCTGTTGAGTATTATTTTCAGGAGGACCTTGCTGGGATGGCTGATGAGGCTGATGGTGCGGTAATTTTCACACTCCTGAAGGTTACCTTTTTTGGGAAGAGTGATGACAAGCGACTGGGTCCATGGTGTAGGCCATTCCCCACTCTGCCAGATCTTGTTGCTCTGTGGGTTCGGGCAAATAGAATAGACCCAACGTTTCCCGGCGTGTCGTAAGAGGCGACTAACAGGGGTGATGTTAGCACGGCATCACTGGGCGAAAGTCTTCTACACAGAAGTCACCGGCCAGGGCGGAGGAACCTCACGTTACTACAGGTTCAACGACCACGTGCTCAGGGCCAAGGCGAGCCACACTGTATTCGTGGATTTCGGCTGTGGCCAACAGCCTGGAGAGGATTGGGCCCTGCCAGGTCTTTTTTTGCCCAAGACACAACACATGATGAGCCTATCCACTAATTCCATGCCGGATCGGTCGTCGCCCGGAACAAGGACCGCGCCTTCCGTTGGCCACCAGGACGGAGGTGAAAAGTATGCTACTGATGGACAAATTAGCAAGATCCGCACGAGAAACAACATCGTCATAGGAACCTGGAATGTCAGGACCCTAACTGCGGAAGGAAAATTAGAAGAACTGGCCCACGAGCTGGACCACTATCGATGGAACGTTCTAGGTATCAGCGAACTGCGCTGGAAAGGCCTAGGTGAAACAACGACTGACAAAGGCCACAAGCTCTATTTCAGCGGTAGAGATGACAGGCACGAACACGGCGTTGGATTCTTGGTCCACAAGAACATTCTAGCCACTGTCATGGGTTGCCGCCCAGTCTCCAGTAGACTCATTACCATCCGTCTGAGAGCAACCCCTTTCAACATTACCATCATCCAGGCCTATGCCCCAACATCAGACTATGAAGACAGCGAAGTGGAGGATTTTTATGAAAATATACAGACGGTCCTTGACCAAGTGCCGAAGAAGGACATAGTCATAGTGCAAGGCGACTGGAATGCCAAGGTTGGCCAAGATGCGCACCACAACTGGGGAGACACATGTGGACCCCACTGCAACAACGAGACAAATGACAGGGGTCTGAGGCTATTGGAGTTTGCCAGATACAACAATCTGGTACTGGCAAACACGCTTGGTCTCCACAAAAAATCCAGACGATGGACATGGCACAGTCCCGGCGGGGAACATCACAACCAGATCGACTACATCATGGTCAAGAAACGCTTCAGATCAAGCATCAACATTGGCAGGACACGCACTTTTCCAGGAGCAGACATTGGAAGTGACCACGATCTCGTGATGATGTCTTTCCGGCTCCATTTGAAGAGAGTAAATACAGCAAAGTGCACCAGGCTGAAGTTCGACCTGGACAAACTGCAAGACCCGGAGGTGGCAAAAATATTTCAGGCCACAATTGGAGGGAAATTTGCACCACTGCTTATTTTGGGGGCAGGCGAAGTAGATGTCAACACCATGACCAATACCTTCAACTCAGCTGTAACAGATGCCGCCACTGAGATCCTTGGCAAGCACCGACCAAAGAAGAAGCCGTGGATCACACCTGAACTTTTGGATCTGTGTGATAAACGAAGAGAGTTAAAAAAGAAAAAGAACACCTCACAGGGAGCTGATGTCTACCGAAAAATCAACAATGACATCCGAAAAGGCATGCGCACAGCAAAGGAGAACTGGGTAGAAGATCAATGCCAGGAAATAGAGAACAATCTGAACAAGAACAACAGCAAGAACGCCTACCAGACTGTGAAGCGGCTGACAAGTGTTAAACAGCCCAAAGTCTCCACTATCCAAAGCAAGTCTGGCATATGCCTTACAGAAGAACAAGAAGTCTTGGACAGATGGACAGAGTACTGCTCTGACCTTTACAACCATACACCAAATGGAGACCCATCAGTTCTAGCATGTCCCGAGAGCAGAGAAGAAGAAGAAATCCTCCCAATTCTCCGGGAAGAAGTTGAGGCAGCAGTGCAATCGCTGAAGAAAGGGAAGTCAGCGGGAGTGGACAACATACCAGCGGAACTGCTACAAGCAGGAGGAGAAGCGATGACTGATGCTCTCACCAATCGGGGCATTGGTCACTCACTAAAACTTCTGTGTGATAGGCGGATGTGTCTATGTGTGTGTAGTCCAGAAAAGAGAAAGAAAAGTTTTTTTTAAAAGTAAATTGTAAAACTAAGGGAGGTAGAAAGCGTGAAAGCCTATCAAGGTGTAGGCCTATAGGTGATACGGACTTTCTCTCTGGAAGTGGATCGTTATTTTGTGCTGTAAAAATTACAGGTATCTATAATGTTTTCATGATTGTCGGATTCTGATAAGTATATTTTGTATTGCAGTTGTGTATTGGAAGGTAGTGAGCTGTTGTCCACTGAGATGGACTGTTGAATTTTCATTGATGCAGTAATATTATTAATTACGTGGGGCGATAGTTGTAGAGTAGTAGATAATGAAGTATGAATGAAATGCGTGAGCTTGGCAAGTAGTAATTTTCATTCATGAACTGATTACCTGGATATGAATAGTAATGGTGGAGGAAGGAAAGGGTGATCGCATACGAAACGGAATGGAACAAAGCGAAGAACAAAGGGGAGGTGAGAAAGGGTGAAACTAAAGAAGAATAGATATCCGAGTCAGAGAATTGACGTTTGAATATGTATACTGTACAGCGGCCTACTTGGAGCCGAGAGACCAACTGGAGATTGGGAGCCTGTTGGGGCTACTGGCTTACTGGGAGCAGAATTGGCTCTATCCTGTCCGGAACGTGGACAAAGGGGGAACTCTGAGACGTTGGAGGGGAATCGACTCTATTTCTACCCTTGTTCAAGACAACGTCTTCTCCGAGTGGACTGGGGCAGGAGGATAGTCCCTCCACTCGTCGACGTTCATCTGTCGTCGACGCTTTCTTATCGTCGACCCCCGTCTCGCGTCGACGTGTGTTTGGCAACGTGTGCCAGATTTTGTGAACCCGGGACCCTCGGAAAATAAGGTACTGTAAAGTTGAGCATTTGTTGCATTGACCAGGACAAGAGATTGCCGGTCTCGATTTTCCGTTCCGAGTGTCAGACTCGTCGACGTCGTATATGTGTGAGACATTGGGATAAGCCCATCTGTGATAGATTATTTGTATGAAAGGAGTGGAGCGAAAGTGTGATATGAAGTAGTTGATTATTTATATAAATTTTGAGAACGTTTTGAGAACGTGGAACGGATATCTGGTGTTGGTGTTTGTCTGTGTTGGGAAGAATCCGTACGTTTGTGGGTGTGTCCGTAAACAGAGAACGCGCACGCACGCATATTCTGCTATAGAAGTCAGATATATATTTTGCATACACAGATAGTATAAATATGCACCTACACTAAATATCCATCCGCTACAGAAACATACTTCCGGTTTTTTTCTCCGCGTGTTTTAATGAGTTATTTCCAAATATTCAAGAATAATAACATGGGTCACTGGCCACCTGTATCGTACCCTCACATATTTTTATTTTTTTTGCTGCAGTTTATTATCCCTTTCTATCGCCAGTGGCGCGCCTAAACCCTACCTACCTAACATTATTTGTGAATTTTTGAAAAAAAAATTCGGAAAAACATAACGCCCAGATGCTGGCTCGAACCCACACCTGTCAGGCGCCATTGGTTTCTGGCTTGTGGACAAGGCAAGTTAGTCCCGCCTTAGCCTAACATAGTCAGTTACTTCGTGTTTTGTGAAGGTTGCGACGGCGAAGCTATGGAAAACTACAAGAGTCTTCAGGTCCTGTTTCACTTTCTGTCGATGATCGACGCACCTCCGAAGTCGCCACAAATACAGGCCTCTACGATTGTTTTTTGCATCCTTTCACTGAGCATGTACTTCCTCCACCGTTTTTATACTTATCCCACTCGTTTTCTGGCTCTAACAATCGTCGTTTTCGGCAATTTGCCATATTTAAAAGTCACGCATCAAGCTTTGATAAAAGCAAAACAAGCTAGACCGGAACTTGGTTTCATGCTAACCTCGTTTTAATTTATAATGGCGATACCCACGAGTTTTTATGAGAGGTGCCGGAAAGTTGTGAATTGTAACAACCGAATTACTAACAAACAACTTAAAACAACAACATTGGCGCCTGAGAAAAAGGCAATTTTTAATATTGTTGTCGCTCTTTTGTTATAACAAAATAACACAATGGGTATTTATTTCTTTATTTTAACGTCTATTCAGGTCTGTGATATTAGACAAAATGGATAGATCAGAACGTTGATTTCGTTTAACTGCGTCTAAAACATCGCGCGCAGTTTTCGTGGCTCTGTTCGAAACGAAAATGCCGCAACACACATATTATTTAAAACACGTTGACTAACAGCATTGCTTTATTTATTTATTTATTTATTTATTTATTTATTTATTTATTTATTTATTTTAAAGGAAGCTAATTTTGAAATTTTGACGCCATTTTGGTTCAGTAGATAGAACGGTAAAGCACTTTAACCTTGAACCAGTGGTTATTGCGTTCGATTCAGTGGTGATCGCTGGTCACCGTATTATTTCCATCCGCTATGGTTATTTCAATGCATACAGATTAAGTACGAGGGCGTGTAAATTGAAAAATACATTTTGTTAGAACTGATAGTAAGCGCTTGTCTAGCTTACAGTTTCAGTCTCATAATTTGAATCATACATGAGTATGTTGAAATGGATGAACAATGAAAATTGAAGTTTAACGTCTACACCCACCATTGGCGATATGGCAGACGGGGATAACCATCCCAGAAAAAAGGGGTAGGGATCTAAATCAACACTAAACCACCAGAGCAATCATTTTGGTAAGATATACCGTGACAAATTTCCCACTTTTTTTGGCCACAACAGGACTCGAATCTGGCACATCCGTGAGCATGGCAAACTCTCTACCACTTAGCTAGCGACGGCGGTGGGTCGTAGGTTCAAAATTAGTTAGGATGGGAATGCAGAAAATGCGACCCGAGGCTCACCTTAACTGCGAGTGAGAAAATGGAAATGGTTCAAACATTGTGTACTTGCAATGCATCTAAATGATCGTTAACTGACATCTTTTATAATCGATATTATGCATTATTAAGCTTACGTTTGTTTTGTATTGAGTTTTTTGTTATTTTTTTTTTTAACTAAAGAGATTTCTTCGCAAGTAGGCGCAAGCTTTAAGAACTGTAAAAGGCAGAGATCCCCACACCATAATTTTAGTCCGTTAATTAAAGGGGAACCTTTTTTTTTATATACCAACTACTTGCTAAATATTTGCTTATAATCAATAAGAGAGGGTGGGTGGGGGCAGAAGATGGTTGGGGAGCATAACCGCCTTAGTCATCCTTCATAGGAAATTATTATGCTGACTTAATAATCCGCAGTCACTGAAACTACTATTCATACTCCTTGCGAGTTTACAAGTAAGAACGTTAATAATTTTAGTGGTCAGAAAGAATTTAATATAGTATAGTTGATAGTATATCCTACTATCATCATTACTCTTTATGTTGTTGTTACAATTCCTATTATACTATACATCTACCTTGTCCATTAAAAGGAGTATCCGATTAAAGTGGATACCACCATCTCTATACCCTTGCGTTTGGTAGGCCTACTAGTTATAGTACTAAAGGTTTCCCACATTTTGCGACCGATCCTTATCAGGTCAGACGTCAGAGAAAACATTGTAACTCGTGATAATGGGCTTATTCAAAGATAACGTTGGTCTGCAGATTGAAAGCAACACTAAAACACATTACTTGATCTAAGGTACGTACTAATAGTCTATCGCACCTCTCTCACGCACCGTGATTACTGTACTGATTGAAAACGTTCAAAAGATTAGTAGGTGGGGTCCTCTGCGAAGGAGAGGGGGGAAGAAGAGAGGGGGCAAGGTAGTTATGATAGTGGGCGTGATTTAGTCCTCATTGAGGGAGAATCGCGTCTTGCCATTGGAGCGCCTGTGTGACACTCGCTGTTAACAGACGCGCGAAAGTCCCTCCTTCTTTTTCCACGAGCTCTCTCTCTCTCTCTCTCTCTCTCTCTCTCTCTCTCTCTCTCTCTCTCTCTCTCTCTCTCTCTCTCTCTCTCCCTCTCTCTCTCTCCCTCTCTCTCTCTCTCTCTCTCTCTCTCTCTCTCTCTCTCTCTCTCTCTCTCTCTCTCTCTCTCCCTCTCTCTCTCTCTCTCTCTCTCTCTCTCTCTCTCTCTCTCCCTCCCCCACCGCCGTAGCTCAGTGGTAGAGCGTTCGCCTGGCACACCGATGAACCCATGTTCGAATCCCGTGGTGGGCAAGTTAAAAAGTGGCCATTTTCACTGTCCATCTTAGCGGTGTGATTGCTCTGATGGTTCAGTGTTGATGTAGGTCCTTCTCCTCCCTGGGACGGTTAACCCCCGTCTGCCATCTCGCCAATGGTGGGTGTAGACGTTAAACTTCAATGTTAATTCATTCTGTCTCTCTCTCTGTCTGTCTCTCTCTCCCTCTCTCTCTCTGTCTGTCTCTCTCTGTCTGTCTCTCTCTCCCTCTCTCTCTCTGTCTGTCTCTCTCTCTGTCTGTCTCTCCCTCTCTCTCTGTCTGTCTCTCTCTGTCTCTCTCTCCCTCTTTCTCTGTCTGTCTGTCTCTCTCTCCCTCTGTCTGTCTCTCTCTCCATCTCTCCCTCCCTCTCTGTCTGTCTCTCTCTATCTCTCTCTCCCTCTTTCTCTGTCTGTCTCTCTCCCTCTCTCCCCCTCTCTCTGTCTGTCTCTCTCCCTCTCTCTCTCTCTGTCTGTCTGTCTCTCCCTCTCTCTTTGTCTGTCTCTGTATGTCTCTCTCTCCCTCTCTCTCTGTCTATCTCTCTCTTTCTGTCTGTGTCTCTGTCTGTCTCTCTCTGTCTTTCTCTATCTCCCTCTCTCTGTCTCTCTCTGTCTCTCTCCCTCTCTCTCTCTGTCTGTCTCTCTCTCCCTCTCTCTCTGTCTGTCCCCTCCCTCTCTCTCTGTCTCTCTCTCCCTCTTTCTGTCTCTGTCTCTGTCTCTGTCTCTCTCTCTCTCTCTGTATTGTCTCTTGACACTACCGTCGTTCCGGGGTGGTTAAATTCCTTTTGGGGGACAAATTAATAATCAAACGTGCGATGCCGATCAATTGAATGAAGCTGAAGCAAACTCCAGCTCAAGCTACAACACGCGAGAAACCCGCGATCAAGCGCACAACCATCCACCCATCCACACACAGTCACATACAGCCTCTCTCTGTCTCTCTGTCTCTCTCTTACACACACACACTACTCCACCGCCACCACCACCTCCACTAAAAACAACAACGACGAGTACGACAACAACAACATTTCTTTCTGTTCTCCACACATTTCTGTTTCTGGTTTGTACATGTAGCCAAATAAATTGTAGCCTACATAATATCGAGATGTTGGACTATGGACAGTTGGGAAATGTAGGCCCTGCTGCATTATAAAATGTGTTGGTGTATATAATAGCTCACGATGACCTTCCTGAACCGAAACATGGATGAACGTGGAATGTGGAGGGGGACCTAAACATCGCACCATGATCACCCTAGCTGTGAAGGGGTGGCTCGCTCTCTTGAGAACCGGGCAAGATAAAAGCAGCGAGAGGAATATTATGGCATCGCCCACAGTCGGCTTGAGTTAGATCCTGTATCGGCCAGCGCCTTGAGCACCTCTTGAACTGGAAATGCGCTATATAAGAACGATTAAAGAAAGAAAGAAAGAAAGAAAGAAAGAAAGACTGATTTGAGAACAACAAGGATTCTCCCTTACGACCAAAAGGTTTCGGGATCACATATCCCTTGTGACGCAACCTTCCATAATGGCCGAATTACGCTGGAGAGGATTAGTTGTAAACTGTAGCTAATAGATGAATGTTCTATTTTCCACGGCGTTGAAGATGTCTTTCATCGTTATTCATTGTCGATCTTTCCATCTCTTACCCATTGAAAGCTCCAAAGCCCGATCTTCGTTACAAGTGTGGACGCCTTTACATCAAAGTTTGCCAGACAAGACCGTACATTTGAATAATCATTGCAATCTCGAAACGGGAATAATTATGCTCCAAATCTCCCCTGTAAAGAAAATTAATATTTGCTTAAATAGGTTAATGATGCTTTAGATCAGATATTATTTTTTAGGGGTAACGTTCAAACAACATAACAATACTTGTCCCTAATTTAAGAAGAAAAAAAAAGCCAAGTCATTCAAATGTATTTTCAGACACTTACACACATACATGAAAAAAAACCTTTGTCAAAAGTGTCAAATTTTTCAGCTTTATCCTTTTGAAGTATGGAAAGCGTGGAATAATAGGCCACTGACTATAAAACATACGGATCAGCCAGTATTTAGATACAGCGCATAAACGTGTTTAGAAAACGGTGAAAGACAATGACTTTGACCTTTGAGAATGCACCAACACGAATGATCTAACATGCTTACATGTATACTGCTTATATAGCAGTAGTAAAAAGCATCCGCAAAGAAAAAATGATGAATTTTGGTTCAATTACTGTTGGGATAAGGCAACAGTTTGTTTTGAACAAAAAAGTTCAAATCGGAGCAACGGTCTGACCTGTGGCCCATCACTTTTAAGTACCCGTTACCAAAACTCAACAAAATCGCTTCAGCCGTTTTTGAGATATTGAGCAAAACTAAATGATTCCAGTTACCTTGACCTTTGCGGTAGAGCACATATGACGGTTTTAACCTATAGGTAATGTTCCTATGAAGTTCGGTCAAAATCCGTTTAGCGATTCTTGAGAATCGGACAGACAGACAGACAGACATTTGTCTCGTTCTGATTTCCCCCGACTATTTTAAAGTATTTCCAGATAAGTCCTTTAAATACAATCGGGTGAATAAAGCGGTGAGCAACTCTATTGATTGTCATCTTCCTTAAGGCAAACTACTTCTTTTCTTGTGAACGTCAAGATGATACAATGCATTCCCTTAAAGGCACATGCCTAAAGTAAAAGCTTCAAAATAATTAAATATTAACAGCCCAGTTGTTTTAAAAAAATATTCTGAATCAAGCAATCTGCCTGGAGGGTTTCGTGTGAAGTAAAATAGTTATTTAAACATCTCAATTAATTCACTTTTTTGGGGAAGGATTACCGACAGTCGATTCATATGGGTCTGCCCTGATGCAAAAGATTAAATGTAACAGTTAAATGATAGTAATGCATTTTAGGCAAATTCTATATGGCTAATTTTTGCTTTTATTCTTTGATCTTGCGTCGTTTTATTAGGTAAGCAAGTATAGGGCGTTAGTATTCCCGCCTCGGTATAAAAAGGATATTTGCATTTTCATTGTGTCATAAAACACTCGCGGTTTAAATTGGCCATAAATTTTGTTCCCACCTGTTCTGCCTTTAGCGGACTGTGAAGGATTGTAGGTATGCATGGATGTGTAAGAAGTACATAATATAAAACAAGACTGCTGGTGATGTGATACCACTGATGATGATGAGGGGATGTGATACCACCGATGATGATGACGGTAATGACGATGATAATGATGATGATGACGGTGATGACGATGATAATGATGATGATGATGATGATGGTGATGAGGATAAGGATGAGGATGATGGTACCTACCACCATCACGTCCACGGCCACTACATCGACAAAGTCTATCCAAGTTTCTAATTTTGTGAGCTAATTATTTCTTATGAGCTTTTTTTATTTATCAAACCCTGCTTGCTGTTGCTAGTTAGATTGCATGTTATCGAGATCGCCATCCTCATCGCCGTTATTGTCGTCGTAGTTGCTGCTATTGCTAAAGCTGCCAGTATAAGTATCATCATCGTCCTATTGGTCTTTAAAGTTTTTGTTTTAATTTGCATGCAACCCACTGCCTGTAGATTCAGATTCAGATTCAGATTCAATATTTTATTACAAGAAGAAAAGGTTTTTTGATTGATTGATTGATTGTTGCTTTAGGTCCAGCGGACTCTTCCGAGCCAAATCAGGACCGGACAACCCCCGATCCGCAGAAAAGATCTGCTGAAACAAACCTAGTGGGAAAATTGAATGCCCTCCACCGGCCAGTCACTTTACAATAAAGACATCCCACGCAGGGGACGGCAGAGGCTTTACCCCAACTACTCGAACCCCCGGTTACAAAAACAAAATAGAATACAAACATCATTATAAATTATCAACAAAACATATACATATAAAATGCCTATATTGCTAAATAATAACATCATAGGAAGCCCTAGTGACCACCCGGCAGAAAGCGTCCAACACTCCCAAGCTGATCCAACAGACCTCATACACAAACAAGGAGTCTTGTCCAGGAAGAGTTTTCAAGAAAAAAGGTAGGTCATTGATCTAGCGAAGAAGAAGATAGTATAGCAGAGTGATAGGACAGAGCAGGAATGGGAAAGAGTAAATGAGGAAGACAGCGACAGTGGGAATTTAAAGCACTAAATTTCCAGAAAGTGGGGACACTATTTATACTGAAACCCCCGGCACTCCAACGGGGATACTGTTGCCGCAGTGAATCGGTCATTCCTATAAAGGAAAGACAGGTTTTCAACTGGGGCTTTCACTTTTCCCTTTATAGGTTAGAACAATCTACAGTGGCAAGATTGCTCATGACCCCAAGGGGTAGAAGAAAAGGATTTTAGCAATAATTTGCTAATCTTACAATCAGTCCTTCTTTCAATCACTCACACATTTAGTTTAATCATTTATGAAAAGACAAACATTGATTTAAAATTAAAGGAATAAACAAGCTAACTTCGTAACAAGGAAACTAACAATACTCAATATAAAACATTTAACTGAAACCATATAATTTAATAAAGAGAGAGAGGCTTGACGGACTGAGTGGGAGGAGAGTGGGGTGGGGGGCTGAAAGAGGAAAATCAATTGATGCATGCTATAATGTATGATTTTTGACATTATTAAGAAATATGTTGTAAATCTTGTACTTGAAGCTGTTTAACGATGTGCATTTTTTTAGTTCTAAAGAAAGAGTGTTCCATAACAGGGGGCCTTTAAAAGAGAAGCTAGATTTTAAAATGTCAATTCGTGGTTTTGGAAGTCTGTAGTTTTCAGAATGATATTGTGTAGGAAATGACATTAGTTGATCACGTAAGTAAGAAGTAGAGCGCTCACCACCATGCCGATGACACAGCCCGTAGCGAGTAGGGTAAAAGTGGCAATGTTTTATTGTCCATCTTAGTACTATGATTGCTCTAGTGGTTCAATGTTGATTTTGTTCCCTAACCTCTTCTCCCTGGGTTGGTTATCTCTGTCTGCCATATCGCCAATGGTGGATATGGACGTGAAACTTTCCTGTTCATTTAAATGTTCATTGCATGCAGTGACTTACACCACTATATAATATTGTGGTGAATTCTCATGATGCTTATATGTTGCTGTCAAGTCAAGTCAAGTCAAAAGCGTTTTATTCCATAAAACCCCTTGGGGCACTTGGATACAACGAAAATGAATAAAAATAAACATACATGTAGAATAACCATAAAAATCATAAAATACAATATAAAATACATATGTACATATATTACAAAAATAAAAGTTGATCTTTCACACTCGCGTTCTAAGAGACATAATAAACATTTACAAAATACACATTCATTATTATCACACAACACAAGCATACTACATAAAACTTATGTCCACACAAGCTGATCACAAATCGCACGCACTCTCTCGCAAGATTGGGTGATAAAGAAGGGGAGAAGGGGGGGGTACATACTGGTATTGGGTATTTATATTGTCATTACTGAAGAAAAAAAAATCCCTATTATTACTATCATTAATATTACAAATCATTATATTACGTTCTAAAGCTATCCATTATTATTTTCATAAACCTAGCCAGTTTCAGCAGAATAGTCTTATTTTTCGTTGAAAATAAATTAGAAAATTTAATAGCATTGGGTAGCACATAGAAAAACCTTTTAAGCAGCTCTTTTCTATCATCGTCGAAATGTGGACATATAAAAATAAAATGAAATTCCTCTCCTAACTCATTAAAAGTACATTTATTACAGATTCTGTCACATCTCTGAATTCCAAGAAACCGTCCCCTTTGCACTGGTAGCTTATGGTTTAAGGTTCTAAATTTTATGACAACAGCAGCTAGGCTGGCGGGCAAAACTGTCAAATATTCTTCAAATTCAAAAATTTCTTTAAACATTCTATAATTATAATATAAATCATTTGTGTTAATTTCTGAGTGCCAGTTTTGTACATGTTGATCCTGCAGCCTTTTCTTTATCTCTTCTTTAAACCCTTCGGCAGAAAAATTCGAGCCTTGAGACTGATCATACCAAATATTTCCTAACCCTAGTTTTTCCAGAGAATTCCTGACACAGTCTAAATAACCATGTTTGTACAAGTTTAGTTCGTACATCTTCAGCAGAAACCTGTAAACCACACAAGATAATTTAGTACTATTTCTGTCAAAAGCAAGCTTATACCAAAAATTTAACATACGGCATTTTGCTAAGATATCTATAGGGAACTGACCTACTTCTCCTAAAACCATACATGTCGGTGTACTTTCACCAAGCTTTAAGATAAACTTATAAAAACGTAGTTGCAATTTGTTTACCAGGTCAGTCATCTGAGGACACCATACTTCCGAACCATACAATAATATAGGTACAACAGTTTTATCAAAGAGTTCAATTTGCATGTCAATAGGTAAAGCCAATTTTCTAACTTTGCGGAGTAAAGCAAACATCGCCTTGGTGGCTCGGTCATATAGGTTTTTCTGAGCTGGCTTAAAGCTTCCATTGTAATTGATTTTTATTCCCAGATATTGAAAATCGTACGTAACCTCAATTTGCTCACCATTGTACATGAAAATTGGGACATTTTTTTACTTTACCCCTGGAAAAAACCATAACCTTTGTTTTTGCTACATTAACTTTAAGTTTCCAGAGCTGACAATAATCATACATTGAATCAAGGGCTGTCTGTAAAGCATCAGGCGATTCAGCAAAAATAACCGTATCGTCTGCATATAATAAAATAAATAACTTGTACAAAATATCAATATCTATTTGACCTAATTGTGCCTCCTGTGATGCTAAATTCAAAGTTTCAAGTTTGGACCCAGAGTTACCAATAAAAGATTTTAAATCATTCAAATACACTGAGAACAACAAAGGTGATAGATTTTCTCCCTGACGGACCCCGGTAAAACAACCAAAATAATCAGAAACTTGGGAGTTACACTTTACACATGATTTTGCTTTACTGTACATATCTTGGATAACAATTAACAACCTTCCTTTTACACCAGAGTTTAACAATTTCTGCCAAAGCATAGCTCGACTGACAAGATCAAAAGCCTTTTCATAATCAACAAAAACAGAATACAATCTTTTTCTTTTAAACAGAAAGAAATCAATAATAGCTTGTAACGTAAAAATATGGTCCATCACGCTATGTCCTGATGTAAACCCTGCTTGTTCACTCCCTATTGTATGTCTTAAATTAAAAAAGGTAGTCAACCTATTATTAAGTAAACTAGAAAAAAATTTACTGAAACAACTCAAGATTGTTATGCCTCTATAATTGTTTGGATCGCCGTCATCACCTTTGTTCTTGTAAAGCGGTTTAATTACACCTATTGTCCATTCTTCTGGCACCTTACCAGACACTAAAATTAAGTTAAAGAATTTAGTGAATAGAGGAAGAAGTCTAGTAGAAGCAGCCTTTAATAATTCATTAGTTAAACTATCTAATCCACATACCTTATTATTATGTAGACCTTTAAGTACATATTTTACTTCCTCTTCAGTAAACCGGCCATTTAAGTAAGGGTCATTGTATTCAGGCTGATCATCTAACTCATTAGGAGGAGAGTGGTCAGGGCCATCATTATTAACATCAACTGGGTCACTAAGCTTTTGAAAATGTTGTAGAAAAACCTCGCAGGAGATTTTAGAAGTTACTTCCGCCTTTTCACTAACACATCCGTTGATGATTTTCCAAAATACCTTAGGATCAGAACTCTTTAAATTACGGATTTTCTTTATAAATTTAGTCTTATATTTCTTGAAGGATAATCGAAGTTGTTTTTTGTATTCTCTACTAGCTTTTTTTGTTGCTCTTTATAATAGTTTGACCTAAATCTTCTCGTTAATGTTTTAGATTTGAACAATTTTTTTCTTCTTTTCTCACACTGTGCATCGAACCAAGGGAAATTCTCATTACTTCGATTTGTACTCTTACGTGTGGGCGTTGTCCTAAACAAACCTATTTCTGAAGCAGGGTTTTTCATAATATTTCCTAACTGAGTACATATCAAGTCTATTGTGGCTTGAGGGGCCTCGTCTCCACTGGCAACTAATTCATTTAAACGTTTATGTAATGCATTGATTTCCTGCTCATAGTCATTCAATTTATTACAATATTTACTATGACTATCGTTAAACCACTTAGGCCTAGAACAAAAACTACGGTTATTAATAAGAACGTGGTTTTCCCGATTATTATTACCAGAAGGCTGCATATTATAGTGAGCGTTACTTACATCGGCCTTCTTGAGTACGTTCAATGCAAGATCAACAGAAATCGGACAGTGGATATCAGAATACAGATCATTAAATTCGTGTACATGAAAATCGGCAACAATATCAAACAAAGATAAAGATACTATAACATAGTCAACCACGCTGCATTCTTTAGATGTAAAATTTCCACTGTTACCCGGGTGCCCACGGCGACCGTTTACAATACAGACTTGCATTGTTTTACAAAAGTCAATTAAAGATAAACCAAGACTATTGGTCACATTATTGTAGTGGTGTTGAGTGGTGTTGTGTCTGGAGAGAAGATGGTGTTATGTTATGTGATGGTGAAGACACACATTCTCTCTCTCTCTCTTCCCCAACGCCAGTCCGTGATGACCGTTGAAAGGTTTTATTTAGAAGACATCATAGGCTACTAAGAGCAAAGGCATTGCTGGAGTGGAACAACCCTTATCTACTGCGTGGTGCCCGGTGCTCTGCTGCGTTGTGCGGTGTGCTCTGCCCATTCCGAGTTTTGTGTTTTGCTTTTATAAAGGACCGTCAGCCGCAGCGGCCGTGCTGCTTAAGCATTTCCCACCCGCCCCAAAATCTTGGCTCGCTGGCTAAGTTTGTGTTAGTAACTAAACTTACTTTGACGCATAAGGCTAGAAACGCAAACGAATACTATACAAATTATATATTGACGGAAACGCAAAAATACAACCTTTCTACTGTTATAACAATGTCGGACCTATCTGCTTCAAAATAAAAATAATACGCAATTTAAGAGGGAGTTGGCTGCTGCTCCTAAGAATGTCACGACTCTAAACTCATAATAACTCTTTAATTTAATACAATTATAAATAATAATAGTAATGACAAAGAAAGAACAACGTCTCCTCTTTCCAATGATATACAATATGGCATGGTTACTATTCTGGGTTCCGACTATAGCGAACTAAACTAGAAAACAACTAACACAACAACAATTACATCTAGAGCCTTCTGACAGCTTTTCACTGTTTCCCTTTCGATGTGTATGTCTCTATGAAACTAATATATAATTTAAGTATCTACTATAAATTATTAGAGAATAAACTAAGACATCGGAAAATATCCCACTAAGGTGTTACAGTGGAGAATCTTTGCTACACTAGCATCATACACAATTTATAATCTTATCATGTTTTGTAGGCGAGCGGGAAGGTCCGTTATAGCCGGCGAAATTCCAGAACAGCTTCAGCAGCAGCCGCGCCAAGCATACAACAGTGCGGTGTCTTTATCAACATGATATGCATCGCGCTATCCTAAACATCGCGCTCTAATTCAAAATTGCTACATAAATCACAAATAAAGTTTATATATTCTAATAGAGAATTTAACGCTGCGTCTAATGGTTATATGCTTTAAAGGATCTGAAAAATGTATATCAAGTTATTTCATACAGTTAGTTTAAACATAACAGAGAACAAAGTTAGGCCTACATATCGTATGGTCAGAAATACTCGTAGCCAGCACGGCTACATTTCACCCCGACTCTTTCAAAACTCAGCGTCCGCGCTGAGAGAACCATCGTATCTTAAGACAAACGGACATGGATTTACCATTAATCGCGTCGTACATAAGAACCGAACAACAGAAAGAGCGATTCTGAAATGAGAAACAATTTCTTTGAAACGCAGATTTAAGTACGAATCCGACCAAAACGAAAACAAGTTATATCGCGGACCCTGTAACGTGCCAAAAGCGTCCCTGGCCCAATTTAACTCCCGGGAGTAAAACCAGGCCGTCCCAGATTTACTCCCGGGAGTTATTCTGGTCCTGGACCAGATTGACCCCCAGCCTGTTCCAAAATCACTCTCTGGGGAATGAAGATTACATAGGAACAATTGATGTTATGCACTCTACTGTGTTCCAGATCAGCCTCCCGGGAGTTAGTTTGGCGCACATATTTCAGTACCAGAATGACTCCCGGGAGTTAAAGTGGGTCTGTCCTAAAACAGACCCCCTTGCAACAAAGAGTAAATCTGGGACTGGCCCAGATGCACTCCCGGGAGTCATTCTGGGACAATTTTAGATGTGCCAAAACGACCCCTGGGGGGCTAATCTAGAACCGATGAGAGTCAGATTGGGTCAGGCCCAGATTGGCCCCCTCTAGCCTATTAAAAGGAGCAATTGAAGACTGCGTCAGTTATTTCGTCAGACAAAATCATGGGAGTAAAACGGGGACAAGACCAAAACAGGTCCCCTAACAAAATGCATGTAAAATACAATGAAAGGGGAGTCAAATGGGGACAGGACCAAAACCGCCCCCCTATCCATCAGATGCAAAAAACCCTGCACAGGAGAGTCAAACGGTGACAGGACCAAAACCGCCCCCCTACCCATCACATGCAGCAAACACGGAACCGGGGAGTCAAACGGGGACGAGACCAAAACCGCCCCCCCCCCTAACCCATCAGTTGCAGCAAATACTGCATAGGGGAGTCAATCGGGGACAGGACCAAAACCGCCCCACCCTACCTATCAGATGTAGAAAACACTGCACAGGGGAGTCAAACGGAAACAGGACCAAAACCGCCCCTCTTACACAATTAGTTGTAACTACAAAACACTGCACAGGGGAGTCAAACGAAAACAGGAACAAAAAACCACCCCCCCTACACACCACATGTAGCAAACACTGAACAGGGTAGTCAAACGGGGACAGGACCAAAACCGCCCCCCCCCCCCCCATACCCATCAGATGCAGAAAATTGCACAGGGGAGTCAAACGGTGACAGGACCAAAACCGCCCTCCTACCCCTCACATGCAGCAAACACTGCACAGGGGAGTAAAACGGGGATGGGACCAAAACCTCCCACCCTCCCCTACCCATCACATGCAGCAAACACTGCACAGTGGAGTCAAACGGGGACGGGACCAAAACCGACCCCCCCCCCAACCCATCAGATGCTGCAACTACTGCGTAGGGGAGTCAAACGGGGACAGGACCAAATCCGCCCCTCCTACACAATTAGTTGTAACTACAAAACACTGCACAGGGGAGTCAAAGGGGGACAGGACCAAAATCTTCCCCATACCCACCACATGCAGCAAACACTGAACAGGGGAGTCAAACGGGGGCGGGACCAAACCGCCCCCCCCCCTCTCCCAACCCATCAGATGCTGCAAATACTGAACAGGGGAGTAAAACTGGGACAGAACCAAAACCGCCCCCCCCCCTATCCATCAGATGCAGAAAACACTGCACAAGGGAGTCAAACGGGGACAGGACCAAAACCGCCTCTCCTACACAATTAGTTGTAACTACAAAATACTGCACAGGGGAGTCAAACGGGGAAAGGACCAAAACCGCCCCCTCCCTCCCTTACCCATCAGATGCAGAAACACTGCACAGGGGAGTCAAACGGGGACAGGACCAAAATCGCCCCCCTACCCACACATACAACAAGCACTGAACAGGGGAGTCAAACGGGGACGGAACCAAAACCGCCCCCACCCCCCGAACCCATCAGATGCTGCAAATACTGAACAGGGGACTAAAACTGGGACAGGACCAAAACCGCCCCCTCCTCTCTTACCCATCAGATGCAGAAAACACTGCACAGGGGAGTCAAACGGGGACAGGATCACAACCGCCCCCCCCCTACCCATCACATGCAGCAGACACTGCACAGGGGAGTAAAACGGGGACAGGACCAACCCCCCCTCCCTACCCATCACGTGCAGCAAACACTGCACAGGGGAGTAAAACGGGGACAGGACCAACCCCCCACCCTACCCATCAGACGCAGCAAATACTGCAAGGGGGGGGGGTCAAACGGGGACAGGACCAAAACCGCCCCCCTCCCCTACCCATCAGATGCAGAAAACACTGCACAGGAGAGTCAAACGGGGACAGGACCAAATCCGCCCCTCCTAAACAATTAGTTGTTACTACAAAACACTGCACAGGGGAGTCAAACGGGGACAGGACCAAAACCGCCCCACTACCCACCACATGCAGCAAACACTGAACAGGGGAGTCAAACGGGGACGGGACCAAAACCGCCCCCCCCCCCCTCCCAATCCATAAGATGCTGCAAATACTGCATAGGGGAGTCAAACGGGGACAGGACCAAAACCGCCCCCCCCCCCTCTCTATCCGTCAGATGCAGAAAACACTGCACAGGGGAGTCAAACGGGGACAGGACCAAAACCGCCCCCCCTCCCTTACCCATCAGATGCAGAAAACACTGCACAGGGGAGTCAAACGGAGACAGGACCAAAACCGCCCCTCCTACACAATTAGTTGTAACTACAAAACACTGCACAGGGGAGTCAACCGGGGCAGGACCAAAACCGCCCCTTCCTACCCACCACATGCAGCATTCACTGAACAGGGGAGTAAAACTGGGACAGGACCAAAACCGCCCCCCCCCCTCTCTTACCCATCAGATGCAGAAAACACTGCACAGGGGTGTAAAACGGGGACAGGACCAAAACCGCCCCCCCCCTACCCATCACATGCAGCAAACACTGCACAGGGGAGTAAAACGGGGACAGGACCAACCCCTTCGCCCTACCCATCACATGCAGCAAACACTGCACAGGGGAGTAAAACGGGGACAGGACCAACCCCTCCCCCTTACCCATCAGACGCAGCAAATACTGCATAGGGGAGTCAAACGGGGACAGGACCAAAACCGCCCCCCACTACCCATCAGATGCAGAAAACACTGCACAGGGGAGTCAAACGGGGACAGGACCAAAACCGCCCCCCTACCCACCACACGCAGCAAACACTCTAACCGGGGAGTCAAACGAGGACAGGACCAAATCCGGTCCCCCTCAAATACCAATCACATGCAAAAAACACTGCACGAGGGAATCAAACGGGGACATGACCAAAACCGCCCCCCCCCATTACCCGTCACATGCAGCAAACACAGCACAGGGGAGTAAAACGGGGACAGGACCAAACCCCCCCCCCCCCCCCTTCCCATCACATGCAGCAAACACTGCACAGGGGAGTAAAACGGGGACAGGACCAAAACCGCCCCCCTCCCCTATCACAAGAAGCAAACTCTGCACAGGGGAGTCAAACGGGGACATGACCAAAACCGCCCCACCCCCTACCCACCACATGCAGCAAACACTGAACAGGGGAGTAAAACTGGGACAGGACCAAAACCGCCCCCCCCCCTCTCTTACCCATCAGATGCAGAAAACACTGCACAGGCGTGTCAAACGGGGACAGGACCAAAACCGCCCCCCCCCCTACCCATCACATGCAGGAAACACTGCACAGGGGAGTAAAACGGGGACAGGACCAACCCCCCTCCCGCCCTACCCATCACATGCAGCAAATACTGCACAGGGGAGTAAAACGGGGACAGGACCAACCCCCCCCCCCCTACCCATCAGACGCAGCAAATACTGCATAGGGGAGTCAAACGGGGACAGGACCAAAACCGCCCCCCCCCCCCACTACCCATCAGATGCAGAAAACACTGCACAGGGGAGTCCAACGGGGACAGGACCAAATCCGCCCCTCCTACACAATAACTAGTAACTACAAAACACTACACAGGGGAGTCAAACGGGGACAGGACCAAAACCGCCCCCCTACCCACCTCATGCAGCAAACACTCTAACCGGGGGATAAAACGGGGACAGGACCAAAACCGCTCCCCCTCAAATACCCATCACATGCAAAAAACACTGCACGAGGGAATCAAACGGGGACAGGACCAAAACCGCCCTCCCCCCCCCCCCCCCACTACCCGTCGCATGCAGCAAACACAGCACAGGGGAGTAAAACGGGGACAGGATCAAACCCCCCCCCCCCTTCCCATCACATGCAGCAAAAACTGCACAGGGGAGTAAAACGGGGACAGGACCAAAACCGCCCCCCTCCCCTATCACAAGAAGCAAACACTGCACAAGGGAGTCAAACGGGGACAGGACCAAAACCGCCCCCCCCTCCCCATTCGCCTACCCATCAGATGCAGAAAACACTGCACAGGGAAGTTCTATATTTTGTGTTTAAAATAAATTAATAAAACAATGTATTGTTTGTGATTTGTTAGTTGCAATACAGTCTATTACAATATTACTTTGTTCTCTGTTTTACCAGAGGTTGATGCACTTTTAGTTTTACATAATAACATGGCTTACCAGTAACGAGATGACATCATTTGGGGTGGCTCATTAGCGCAGTCGGTTAGACTGCTGGTTTCCTATGCCGAAGGTCGCGGGTTCGATCCCCTCAAGGGGCGAAAACTTTGTGACTTTTCTGGCCACCGAGGGTTTTCTCCGGGTACTCCGGTTTTTCCTCCCTCCCATCAAAATAAATGTTGGTGTACGGGCGCTCAATAGCGAACTGCCACCATGTGCTTGTCTGTTCTGTTTCTGTGTTCATTGTTTGTGATGTATTGTGAGCGTGTGTTGGTGTACGGGCGCCGCGCTTTGAGTCAGTATTAATTTGAGAAATTGCGCGTATCAATATCCTGTATTATTATATTGTTACGGAAACAGTTTTTGTCCTGTACCCGTTTGACTCCCCTGTGCACTGTTTTATGCATCGTATGGGTAGGGAAGGGGTGGGGGGTCGGTTTTGGTCCTGTCCCCGTTTGACTCCCCTAAGCAGTGTTTTGTAGTTACAAATAATTGTGTAGGAGGGACGGTTTTGGTCCTGTCCCCGTTTGACTACCATGTGCAGTGTTTGCTTCTTCTGATGAATAGGTGGGGGGGGGGGGCGGCGGTTTTGGTCCTGTCCCCGTTTGACTCCCCTATGCAGTGTTGTCTGCATCTGATGTGTAAGGGGGGCGGTTTTGGTCCTGTCCCCGTTTGACTCCCCTATGCAGTGTTGTCTGCATCTGATGTGTAAGGGGGGCGGTTTTGGTCCTGTCCCCGTTTGACTCCCCTATGCAGTGTTTTCTGCATCTGATGTGTAAGGGGGCGGTTTTGGTCCTGTCTCCGTTTGACTCCCCTATGCAGTGTTTTCTGCATCTGATGTGTAACGGGGGCGGTTTTGGTCCTGTCTCCGCTTGACTCCCCTATGCAGTGTTTTCTGCATCTGATGTGTAAGGGGGTGGGGGCGGTTTTGGTCCTGTCCCCGTTTGACTCCCCTATGCAGTATTTTCTGCATCTGATGTGTAAGGGGGGGGCGGTTTTGGTCCTGTCCCAGTTTGACTCCCCTATGCAGTGTTTGCTTCTTCTGATGAATAGGTGGGGGGGGGGCGGTTTTGGTCCCGTCCCCGTTTGACTCCCCTATGCAGTGTTTTCTACATCTGACGTGTATGGGGGGCGGTTTTGGTCCTGTCCCCGTTTGACTCCCCTATGCAGTGTTTTCTGCATCTGACGTGTAAGGGGGCGGTTTTGGTCCTGTCCCCGTTTGACTCCCCTGTGCAGTGTTTTGTATTTACAACTAATGGTGTAGGAGTGGCGGTATTGGTCCTCTCCCCGTTTGACTCCCCTGTGCAATGTTTGTTTCTTCTGAAGAATAGGGGGGGGGGGTTGGTCCTGTCCCTGTTTGACTCCCCTATGCAGTGTTTTCTGCATCTGATGTGTAAGGTGGGGGGGGGGCGGTTTTGGTCCTGTCCCCGGTTGACTCCCCTATGCAGTATTTTCTGCATCTGATGTGTAAGGGGGGCGGTTTTGGTCCTGTCTCCGTTTGACTCCCCTATGCAGTGTTTTCTGCACCTTATGTGTAAGGGGAGGGGGGGGGGCGGTTTTGGTCCTGTCCCAGTTTGACTCCCCTGTGCAGTGTTTTGTATTTACAACTAATGGTGTAGGAGGGGCGGTTTTGGTCCTGTCCCCGTTTGACTCCCCTGTGCAGTGTTTGCTTCTTCTGATGAATAGGGAGGGGGGGGAGGCGGTTTTGGTCCTGTCCCCGTTTGACTCCCCTATGCAGTGTTTTCTGCATCGTATCTGTAAGGGGGGGGAGGGGGGGAGGGCGGTTTTGGTCATGTCCCCGTTTGACTCCCCATATGCAGTGTTTTCTGCATCTGATGTGTAAGGGTGGCGGTTTTGGTCCTGTCCCTGTTTGACTCCCCTATGCAGTATTTTTTGCATCTAATGTGTAAGGGAGGCGTTTTTGGTCCTGTCCCCGTTTATCTCCCTTGTGCAGTGTTTGATGCACCTGATCGGTAGGGGTCGGTTTTGGTCCTGTCCCCGTTTGACTCCCCTGTGCAGTGCTTTGTAGTTACATCTGATTGTGTAAGAGGGGCTGTTTTGGTCCTGTCCCCGTTTGACTCCTCTGTGCAGTGTTTGCTTCTTCTGATGAATAAGAGGGGGGGGGGGGCGTTTTGGTCCTGTTCCCGTTTGACTCCCCTATGCAGTGTTTTCTGCATCTGATGTGTAAGGGGGGGAGGAGGGCGTTTTTGGCCGTGTCCCCGTTTAACTCCCTTGTGCAGTGTTTGATGCACCTGATCGGTAGGGGTCGGTTTTGGTACTGTCCCCGTTTGACTCCCCTACTTACGTTGATGAGCTGAGGGGGCGATGTTGGGCCTGTCCGTTTTTAACTCCCATATTAAAAACTAAGAAAACATTGAAAAGAGAAGTTGGGGGGCTGTTTTGGTCCTGTGATCCAGTTTTACTCCCGCGAGTCATTTCGGAACAGGCTGGGGGTCAATCTGGTCCAGGACCAGAATAACTCCCGGGAGTAAATCTGGGACGGCCTGGTTTTACTCCCGGGAGTTAAACTAGGCCAGGGACGCTTTCAGCACGTTACACCGGCATTGCCTTTGCTAGATAGTTAGTTATGTATTTAACAGTGAACCAACATCATACAACAAAGTCCATGGTACAACATAGCCAAACAATATCACATGTCATTTAAACACACTATTCAACACGCTTACTATTCATAATCAGTCACATAGGTGACATTAAACATTTTGTTTAAAACTTTTACTCTCATAATAAGCCTATATATGAAATATCCGTGCAGCAATATCCTAATAAACATCGACTAGAGGGATGAATTAAGATGAGGAGAATTGAAACGAGAATGAGATTAAAAGAAAATGGCATGTAAGAGCAACATTCAGAGTTACAGAAAGAATGGGCATTAAAAAAATGAAACACATCAAAACATTATCATTTCATTTTCAAACAAGGCATGAACGTTGACATAATTATCTACAGCATCATTAATATACATTACATTGAATATCATAACAAAGCATATATACATAGTGCATTAAAATCAAAACAAGACATACATTACATATATTACAATTTACATAAACGTTCAAAAACGCACCAGCATGAAAACAAAATCCTAATGCAAAATATTTATTACAAACGTCATTTATTTGCTACAAATAAAACATAGTTTAACGCAAGATCACATTGATTACAATATACACGACCTTGTGACACTCATACCGTGACATCACGAAGGTATATATATGTAAACTAAACAAATTAAATCAACACAAACAAAATTGTACTAATTAAAGAATTTAACGAAGCAAAAATAATTCTAATAAAACAATAATAACACACATCGACATAACTCATCTAAACTAAAAGTTGCACCACTTGTAGCCGAGCGGAGACTTTAACTCCCGTCTCTCGGCCACCAACCGTTGGGAAACATTGCTCCACCCGAGCTGTCATATTTTCATGTAGTCCCTCAAAAGAAGGACATAAAAATATTTGCCTTGCAAGGCTGTGGAGCGTGGTTGGGAGTACCAGGCTGCCGGCAACTAGTGCCACGCATTCTAAATGCAAGGTCGCTGCCACCGACCTGCATAGAATGCCTGCCGACGATGTGGTCCCGTTCGGCACCAGACGCAGCGGACGAATGGTCAGCCAGGGAGAACATATGTCGTGTCGCCTTGTACTGCTAATCCAATGGCATACCCAAAGGATTCTGCAAAGCAGTAGCCACCCAAGGCCAGTCTATCCAAGAAAACTCAAGGAAGACAATTTCTCTCCCAAGCCTCAACCAGTCGCCTCCCTTTCCGCTACAGATCCCACAGCTCAAATGGAACCATGTCCCAATGGTTACCCTGTTCCCGGTCGTTGGCACCAAAGTTTCTTCAGTCATTTATATATCTCTTCCTCAAATATCTCTTTAAAATCTATTTGTCCAACTGCTATTGATACTATCGCAACGACGTGGCACAACGAAGACATTACTAAGTTACACAACAAACACTAATTTATTAATTCGCACATCTAAAACACAAGTCAAATGTCTTCTCTGTCTTTGCACAAAGTTTGTGAAAACGATTGGTTCCTCTATGTCTTTTTCTCAAATATATCTGCACAGCCTAGATATTTTATATTGTTCTTGATACTGTCACAATGAAAACTTCACTTCCTAAACCTAAATATATACACTGGCACAATAAAATCTTCATTTCTAATCCTAAATATATATCTAACTGTCTCTAGGTGCAAACTATAAAATTGTATCTTGGCATACACATTTAAATCAAATGTGGCCTACCTTTACTAGTTTGTCCGTTGTGCCAGTCGTGCAGAACGCCGAAGATCAATCGGAGTTCTTCCTGGGGCGGCCATCTGCGCTGGGGGTGCCTGCACCAAAGGCGCTGGCTCCCATGCAGAGGCTGGCCCGTTGTGGTTTGATAGTGACCATGGTAGGAGGGAGAGAGTCAGGAAAACTCCCCATCCAGGTCTCAGGCTCTACTTCGTCGTTCTCGCTGGAAGGCATGGTCTCGAGTGGGTCAGGAGGTGGGATGAGCA
The DNA here is from genome assembly GCA_036898135.1 of Oncomelania hupensis. NCBI lineage: Eukaryota > Metazoa > Mollusca > Gastropoda > Littorinimorpha > Pomatiopsidae > Oncomelania > Oncomelania hupensis. The sequence goes on from CM072511.1 coordinate 31,597,763, forward strand.
GATCGAAGTGTTGACCCACGGGTTGGAGATCTCTTCTGTTCACCACCCGCTCTGGCCCACCTGCTACTGGCTGGATGGTGTAGACGTGCAGGCGGGGATCCCGGCGGACGGTGACGCGATGCAGCTCAGGTCGCCAGAAGTCCTGGATTTTGTTCCGACCCATCACTCGGTTTCTGGTGTAGATGTAGCCTCCGACGGCCAGGGGATGGTCAGCGGCTCTGTGGTCGGCGAGACTAGTCCTGGTCTCGGCGGCTCGCACTAGTTGTCTGCTTGCGCCGCCTCTGGGGTCCCCTCGTGACTGGATGGGCGATTCGTTGTAGTTTCGCCTCTGCCGGCCCCTTCTTGGATGATGGCAGTCTCTGGATCTTGGTTTTCAACTGCACGGGTTCGCATCTGCTTCTGAGCTCCCTTAGTTGATGTCTTCCTTGTTGTCGTCATCTTTCCTATCCTGCTCGCAGCGCCAAAATTTGTAGTGGTGTTGAGTGGTGTTGTGTCTGGAGAGAAGATGGTGTTATGTTATGTGATGGTGAAGACACACATTCTCTCTCTCTCTCTTCCCCAACGCCAGTCCGTGATGACCGTTGAAAGGTTTTATTTAGAAGACATCATAGGCTACTAAGAGCAAAGGCATTGCTGGAGTGGAACAACCCTTATCTACTGCGTGGTGCCCGGTGCTCTGCTGCGTTGTGCGGTGTGCTCTGCCCATTCCGAGTTTTGTGTTTTGCTTTTATAAAGGACCGTCAGCCGCAGCGGCCGTGCTGCTTAAGCATTTCCCACCCGCCCCAAAATCTTGGCTCGCTGGCTAAGTTTGTGTTAGTAACTAAACTTACTTTGACGCATAAGGCTAGAAACGCAAACGAATACTATACAAATTATATATTGACGGAAACGCAAAAATACAACCTTTCTACTGTTATAACAATGTCGGACCTATCTGCTTCAAAATAAAAATAATACGCAATTTAAGAGGGAGTTGGCTGCTGCTCCTAAGAATGTCACGACTCTAAACTCATAATAACTCTTTAATTTAATACAATTATAAATAATAATAGTAATGACAAAGAAAGAACAACGTCTCCTCTTTCCAATGATATACAATATGGCATGGTTACTATTCTGGGTTCCGACTATAGCGAACTAAACTAGAAAACAACTAACACAACAACAATTACATCTAGAGCCTTCTGACAGCTTTTCACTGTTTCCCTTTCGATGTGTAGTGGAAAGTCCACCATTATGGACCACTTTTTAACAATCTGTCTTAAAAACAGTATTATGAGACTGAACACAATGAAACTGTTTGTGTGCTTTTATTTCCACTAAAAGCACCATATTTCAAATCCTGAACAACACAGAACAAATAAAAAGGAAATAATTTGAATCTTAAAAAAAATGCAACCGGTCCATATTACAGGACACTAAAACCAATATGGACCACCCATTCCTCAAATATGGACCACATATCCATGTAACATATATACATTTTCTGATGAGTTCTGTCCATGAAATTGATAATGTCGGTCATTAAAAATAATTAAAAACGTAAAGAAATAGCAAAAGGGTCTTTTTCACATATCATACACAAGAGTGTGATTTGGTATTGGACCATTAATTTGCTTTGACCTTGAAAACCATTTAATAACAGAGCTCACACATAAAGGTGGCGTCAACCGTCCCTGTACAGTCTTCATGTGCCCAAGATTTACATTGGGAGCATTGAATCATGTCTTCCAACCTGCACTCGATGCATATGAAGCAGTACCAGTCACTGAGATCTGAGTCTTGTGTAACGTTTTTAGGTCTAGCGTTGTTTGTTCCCTGCTTCTTCTTTCCCTTATTCACACTGTTCTTTTTCACGGACTGTTCACCCTTCTGCCTTTTCGCTCTGCTCGCTGCCTTCTCCTCCAGTAGCGTTTTGTAGGGTGTTGATGTCAGGACCTCGGAACTCTCTCTTTTCGATCTTTTTCTGGGGGTTGAAGGCAGAACGGGGATTTTTTTCAGGATGGATGAAGACAAAACACACCCTACATTTTGCACTGGTGTTGGCATTGCCATCTTTATTATGGTACCATAATGTCCGGTGTTGTCACCAAATGAAGTGTACGCCAAATGGACGGCATCTTGATACTGCTCGCCGATGGTCAACGTGGCGTTGTTACATGATATGATTATTTGTTTCTTCATTGTTTCTGCTGTTCTAATTATTTCAAAATGTCCTACTTGAGATGATGAAATTGCCATGTGCGTTATTCAATCCTCAACACTACCGAATCTTATGTTGCCTGGCATGTCAGCATTGAGAGCATCTCCTCTCATGTAATCTGCAGATGTTTGAATTGTGGACAGAGTGTTGACTGTCATGTTGTTTCTGATTTGGTTGGCCAACGTTGTTCTCTTTGACATGTAGAAGTGGATCTGAAATTTTGCCATCCTCCTTTCAGCAGACTGTAACAGTCGTCCATGCTTGTGGCAACTGCCCTGAAGAAACAATCTCCATCTGGAGAGATGTTGATAACTTTTGTCGCGAATGCAGGGGCCGTTAATGAGCCATTGGCAAAAGATCTTGACGGAGCCTGGTATGACATACAAGGAGAGTTTTGAGCCGCTTGGTGTGACGCAGGAGAGCTGGGGGCAGCCTGGTGAGACGCATGAGAGCTTGGGGCAGCCTGGTGTGACGCAGGAGAGCTGGGGACAGCCTATTGTAACGCAGGATAGCTAGGGGTAGCCTGGTGTGACGTAGGAGAGCTGTGGGCAGCCTGGTGTGATGCAGGAGGAGAGCTTGGGGCAGCCTGGTGTGACGCAGGAGAACTGGGGACAGCCTGTTGTAACGCAGGATAGCTGGGGAGGTCGAAGTACCTTGAGACGGCATCTCTATTGAAGCCAATGGCACGGGATAGGGAGGTAGCTTCAGGCTGATGTCAGGAAATCGTTTCAGAAATCTATAATACCATCCCTTTCCAGCACTTCTTTTCTCTCGGTTGAACGGATGATCGAGGCCGTTTTCTTCCGCAACCTCGAACGCCAGGGCCATGAGGTCTTTTCTCGTCATCCCAAAGAACATACCTTCCAGATCAAGAATGAGATCATGCAGCTGCTGTTCTAAATCTGATGTCAACATCGTGCTTCTGCCTAGCTTTTTGTATCCATTTGCCGTTTTATTTTTGCCTTCAAGATGTCGCTTCAATGTTGCCTTTGGCAGCCCATAGTGCTTGGCACATTGGTTTAGCCCCATGTCGCCAGTTTTGAATGCCGTCATGGCACGCTCCAAATCTTCATAACTCCAATTGCCTCTTGATCTGTTGAAATAACAATACAATCTTTAATTTTAGAGCAGGTATTTCATAAGAAAAATTAACCAATAGATCTAAATGGGAAAGAAGACGAAAAAAAACCTCTACCCTCTTTTCTTCCACTCCCGCCATTACTCATGGAAGTTCAGTGTTTTGAGACTAAATACACCGCCCACTTGGAGATACAATGATATAAAACAACACACGAAAAGTGTTTACCAATATGGACCACAGTCTACATGTATGGACCAGTGGTCCATACATGTAGACGCTGGTGGTCCATATTTGTGGAACATGACTCATAGGAAAACACAGGTGGGCCTGGCTTTCGTTGACGGACGGGGAATTATCAGCTAACATAAATAAACGTCCAAAGGCCTGGTGTTGATGCTGACATATGCACTCTTTTTGGTATTTCAGCCGACTGAAGCTATACACGTGCATTTCTAACTGACACTTTTAGAGACAACCATTGTGATAGTAAAAAACACTCACCGCTTCGAACTGCAAACTGCTGCTGCCATTTTAGATGGTGTCATCAGCTTGATGGGAAGTACTCTAACTAATTACAGCGCAAAATGGGTGAAAAACAATGCGAGTTGTCCAGAATGGGAGTGGTCCATATTTGTAGCTGGTCCATATTCGTCAACCTTCCCCTATGTCTCTATGAAACTAATATATAATTTAAGTATCTACTATAAATTATTAGAGAATAAACTAAGACATCGGAAAATATCCCACTAAGGTGTTACAGTGGAGAATCTTTGCTACACTAGCATCATACACAATTTATAATCTTATCATGTTTTGTAGGCGAGCGGGAAGGTCCGTTATAGCCGGCGAAATTCCAGAACAGCTTCAGCAGCAGCCGCGCCAAGCATACAACAGTGCGGTGTCTTTATCAACATGATATGCATCGCGCTATCCTAAACATCGCGCTCTAATTCAAAATTGCTACATAAATCACAAATAAAGTTTATATATTCTAATAGAGAATTTAACGCTGCGTCTAATGGTTATATGCTTTAAAGGATCTGAAAAATGTATATCAAGTTATTTCATACAGTTAGTTTAAACATAACAGAGAACAAAGTTAGGCCTACATATCGTATGGTCAGAAATACTCGTAGCCAGCACGGCTACATTATCATCAGAACAGCGATCAGGCAAAACAAAATTATTCTCATACGCTTCAAAGGTTTCATTTTCATTAGTTGTATTAGAATCCCAATCCCTCAAGTTTGCCGTTCTGGCATTAAAGTCGCCTAATAGACAAAAGGATTCTGCATTCAAATTAACCATATCATTTTCTGTACTGGCAAATGCATTTCCATCAAAATAGTCGGACCCTACCGGTGGAAAATAAACACAGCCAAATAAAATATCCCTACCTGTCAACCTGCGATCTAGTTTAAAATATAACACATTATTACATAACTCGTGATCAACAAACTTATATTTACTTGCTAAAAGGGGATCAATACATGCCTTTCGATCACATGATTCAATAATGGTGATATGGTTAGATAATTCATTCTTAACACACAGCAGGACGCCACCAGACTTTCTTTTAAATTTAGTGCGATTTTTATAAAATACAGTAAAGCCAGGTAAGACGATTCTGTCAAGGTCATCCAATTTACTCTCAGAAACTGCTACTATATCGTAATTATCCAAAAACTCTGCAAGATCGGGACTTAACAATTTGCTCCGAATTCCACAGACGTTAAGTGCGACACATTTAAGGCGAAATTCATTAGTTAATAACATGTTGCTAGAATTATTGTTTTGAACAGAACCATCATCATCAGCATCTTCATCATCACCATCATCCGTGTGGTTTCTTTCACCGACATTTTCAGAAATATGAATTAGAGCATCAGAAAGGGTTTGCACACGGTAAAGAGTAGTATTGACATCATCAACAGCATCTTCAGAACGGTTTGGGGTATTAACATAGTTTTCAGTACTCGGAAAAAGAACATCATCAGTGGGTTGTACACAGTAAATAATTGAATCAACATCAACAGCATCGTCAATATCAGTATGGTCTATAGTATTAACTTCATTTTCCGAAAGCCGTATGTAAGTAATTGCATCAGAAAGGGTTTGTAAACAACAATGGATTGGGTGAATACCATCTTTATCCCCACCATTATCCTCAGCCACATCAACATCATCAATACCCTCATCACAACTGTCATCAACACCATCAATAGTAACTTCAGTGAGGTTTGACGCATTAATACCATCAATATGAGATGTATGAGCATCGGTGTCAAAATGTGTTTGTACACGATAATCGGTATAAGAAATGCCATCACAAACATCGTCAACACCAATATGATTGTGAACATTCATACCAATTCCGCGAAGATATATATTTACATCTGCCTCAACAAGAGGGAAATGTTCACCATAATAACTGTTACAAGAGGAAATGTCTTCAGAATCACTACCATCAAAAAGGGGCTGTCCACAATCAGGCATATAATAGTAACATACTGGGGGATTTCAGCGGTAGAGATGACAGGCACGAACACGGCGTTGGATTCTTGGTCCACAAGAACATTCTAGCCACTGTCATGGGTTGCCGCCCAGTCTCCAGTAGACTCATTACCATCCGTCTGAGAGCAACCCCTTTCAACATTACCATCATCCAGGCCTATGCCCCAACATCAGACTATGAAGACAGCGAAGTGGAGGATTTTTATGAAAATATACAGGCGGTCCTTGACCAAGTGCCGAAGAAGGACATAGTCATAGTGCAAGGCGACTGGAATGCCAAGGTTGGCCAAGATGCGCACCACAACTGGGGAGACACATGTGGACCCCACTGCAACAACGAGACAAATGACAGGGGTCTGAGGCTATTGGAGTTTGCCAGATACAACAATCTGGTACTGGCAAACACGCTTGGTCTCCACAAAAAATCCAGACGATGGACATGGCACAGTCCCGGCGGGGAACATCACAACCAGATCGACTACATCATGGTCAAGAAACGCTTCAGATCAAGCATCAACATTGGCAGGACACGCACTTTTCCAGGAGCAGACATTGGAAGTGACCACGATCTCGTGATGATGTCTTTCCGGCTCCATTTGAAGAGAGTAAATACAGCAAAGTGCACTAGGCTGAAGTTCGACCTGGACAAACTGCAAGACCCGGAGGTGGCAAAAATATTTCAGGCCACAATTGGAGGGAAATTTGCACCACTGCTTATTTTGGGGGCAGGCGAAGTAGATGTCAACACCATGACCAATACCTTCAACTCAGCTGTAACAGATGCCGCCACTGAGATCCTTGGCAAGCACCGACCAAAGAAGAAGCCGTGGATCACACCTGAACTTTTGGATCTGTGTGATAAACGAAGAGAGTTAAAAAAGAAAAAGAACACCTCACAGGGAGCTGATGTCTACCGAAAAATCAACAATGACATCCGAAAAGGCATGCGCACAGCAAAAGAGAACTGGATAGAAGATCAATGCCAGGAAATAGAGAACAATCTGAACAAGAACAACAGCAAGAAGGCCTACCAGACTGTGAAGCGGCTGACAAGTGTTAAACAGCCCAAAGTCTCCACTATCCAAAGCAAGTCTGGCATATGCCTTACAGAAGAACAAGAAGTCTTGGACAGATGGACAGAGTACTGCTCTGACCTTTACAACCATACACCAAATGGAGACCCATCAGTTCTAGCATGTCCCGAGAGCAGAGAAGAAGAAGAAATCCTCCCAATTCTCCGGGAAGAAGTTGAGGCAGCAGTGCAATCGCTGAAGAAAGGGAAGTCAGCGGGAGTGGACAACATACCAGCGGAACTGCTACAAGCAGGAGGAGAAGCGATGACTGATGCTCTCACCATTATCTGTAACAAGATCTGGCAGAGTGGGGAATGGCCTACACCATGGACCCAGTCGCTTGTCATCACTCTTCCCAAAAAAGGTAACCTTCAGGAGTGTGAAAATTACCGCACCATCAGCCTCATCAGCCATCCCAGCAAGGTCCTCCTGAAAATAATACTCAACAGGTTGAAACCACAAGCTGAACAAATCATAGCTGAAGAACAAGCAGGATTCATGGCAGGGCGAAGTACCACTGAACAGATTTTCAACCTCAGAATAATCTGTGAGAAATACCTACAGCACCAACAACATCTATATCATGTGTTCATAGACTTCAAGAAGGCATTTGACCGAGTCTGGCATGCAGCTCTATGTGCAACCATGAAAGTGTACAACATCAGCCCTAAAATTATAGAAGTCATCAAAAGCCTGTATGACAAGGCTACCAGTGCAGTCCTCCATAACAGCGTCATCGGGAACTGGTTCAGAACAACAATCGGTGTGCGTCAAGGATGCCTACTCTCTCCAACACTCTTCAACATCTTCCTAGAGCGCATCATGTCAGATGCTCTTGCAGATCACGAAGGCACAGTCAGCATAGGGGGCAGAGCAATCTCCAATCTTCGTTTTGCGGATGATATTGATGGATTGGCTGGAGAGGAACAAGAACTTGAACAGCTTGTACAGAGGCTTGACACCACCTCCAGAGCTTATGGAATGGAAATAAGTGCAGAGAAGACCAAAATGATGACCAACAACACCAATGGCATCAACACGGACATCAAAGTACAAGGCCAATCCCTCAACACAGTGCACAGCTTCAAATATTTAGGAGCCATTGTGTCAGACAATGGGTCTCGACAGGAAGTCCTCTCCAGGATCGCACAAACAACTGCTGCCCTGACAAGGTTGAAGCCCATTTGGAAAGACAGAACCATCAGTCTACATTCCAAAGTAAGACTGCTGCGCTCCCTTGTCATCTCCATCTTCCTATATGCTTGCGAAGCATGGACCCTCACAGCAGATCTCCAACGAAGAATACAAAGCATGGAGATGAGGTGCTACAGAAAACTTCTGTGCATTTCCTATACCCAACACATCACCAACGACGAAGTCCGACAGACCATCACACAAGCCATAGGACAACACGATGACCTGCTCACAGTGGTGAAGAAACGGAAACTCCGATGGTATGGCCACGTCACCAGATCATCAGGCCTTGCAAAGACCATTCTGCAAGGCACAGTGCAAGGAGGTAGAAGAAGGGGGAGACCGAAAAAGAGGTGGGAGGACAACATTCGAGAATGGAATGGTTTGACACTGAGCGAAGCCATGAGGGCTGCTGAGGACAGAGAAAGATGGAGTATGCTGGTTAAACGATCATCTGTGGTGCCCCTACGACCTTCGGGTTATGGGACAGGATAGGATAGGACTGGGGGATTCTCCTGATGGGTGGTCTTGAAGTGACAACACCTACAACACACCACAGTACTTTTTTTTTTTACTGTAACATCACATACAGCACCGATCTCTCTGAAACAGGCGCATAGTCATATCCGAGCGCTTTCACGTGCTGTCCGTTTGTCATCAACACTCGTGCAATAAAATGTGTTCTCCTTCTGTCGTCAACAGTCTAGCAAGCACACAGAAGGGTTGAGACACTAGGAGTAAGAACATGCAAGTAGAGCGATTTCTTAAAATTCAAAGGCTAGTGAGACGAATGAATAAAAAAAAATACTATACATGCTAAAATAATGGAGATAGATGATGATCATTTTTGTCAAGGTGGCGACGGGCTGATTCCTCCTTAACGCTAACGCAATAGAACGTTAAGCTTCGTTATTCCTGGCACTAAAACGGACGTAGCTCTCTGACTGCGCTCTGTACAGTAGATGGGTTCTGTCGAAGACACTCTTGGCTAAAGGTTCGTATCTCGAAACTCTGCCTTAGAAGTTCGTCGTATCTGAGGTTCGATCTGTAGTAGCGCGCTTCTCCACCTTAACTTTCCGAGCTGTCACACGAAGTTATTTCTGCGCTAATTGCCTGGAATGTGGAAACGAGCTGCTTTAGATCACCATCGCCATACCTCGCGGCTTTCTGGCGCGGCGTCGGCGGCGACCGCTGAAACAACTTTTTTCTCCCTTGTTTTTCTTTAAACTAATTGTTCTTTCCACCCTTTCCTACATTGTATACTTTGTGTACAGAGATAAGATAAAGAGATCACACTCAGTCACAGGATATCACACAGTTCTACGTTTGAAATGATCTCTGGCAATTCCCTTCATGCATGTAGTAGTATAGTAATTTTATGTTCATACACACACACACCCTCGAACGTACACACACACACAAACACACGCACACAAACACGGACACGCACGAGCAATACACACACAAACGCGCAAACACACCGACACACACAAACGTACATGTACACTTGAAAAACTGAAATGTTGCACTTAGAAGCTAGGTTGATAGGTCATGAATTAGTCACAGTCTGAACAACCAATCCAAACGCTAAACGTAACCTATGACGTCTTTCCCACGGTTCCCTCAACAACATACCGTGCACCACGCTTCAATGAAAAAACTGAGTACACTAATTGCTCAGACTCAAGTAATTGTTTTGTTTTGTTTTTAACTTCTCCTGGCCATCCTGTAATTAATTCAACAAACCCTCAAGATGGACGCAGCATTGCGATACTGTGAGAAAACAAGAGTATCAGGATGTTGTTTTAAACCGCTGCGCTTTTAAAAAGATGTATTATGTCCCTCTCATCCAGAGCATCAATTTAAGTACAGACCACTTAACCTAATAACAGCTTTGCAGACGTGAGAGGTTTTAAGATTTCCGGATGCCGTTTCCATGTAAAGACAATTCTTTACTGCTGCTAAATTAAAATTAATGAGTGACCTGGCAATGAGTCACATATTACCGCAACACCTTTCGCTTATGCAGCTTCCTACAACATTTGGCGGCGACTGTGGCGACAACGATGACGACGACGATGACGAAGGCGACGGCGACGACAACGACGACGACGACGACGAAGAAGAAGAAGAAGAAGAAGAAGAAGAGGGAGAATTAGAAGAAGAAGGGGGAGAAGAAGAAGGAGGAGGAGGAGGAGGAGGATGAGAAGAAGAAGAGGGAGAAGTAGAAGAAGAAAGGGACGAAGAAGTGAGTGAGTGAGTGAGTGAGTGGCAGTTAATGCTCTCTGAAGCAATTTCAGTCTCTCCTAATCTTTGTTTTGTTAAATAATGCTGCCCCACAGTACCTCAGAGACCTCATTGCCCCTCATGAGCCAGAGAGAAGTCTGCGCTCCTCCTCTCAATGCCGCTTGAGACTGCCTAGCGCGCGTAGTGGCAGCACAAACAAGAAACCTCTGGGCTATCGCGCATTTACGAATTCTGCACCAAAGTTGTGGAACGATCTGTCCATGGCTTTGAAGCATTCACAGTCAGCAGAAACCTTCAAGAAAGCCTTGAAAATTTACCTTTTTTCAAATAAATCTCATCAATAGTCGTTATCTGCCACAGTGGCCGACTTTGTATTTAGTGTATATAACCTTTCACCATCTCATAGCCATCTCCCCCCCCCCCCCTCCTCCAATTTTAGTTTTGTTTTGTTTTGTTGAGCGCAGTGTGCATGGACTGTTCTGTGAAAACCTGCTCTAAAGACTACATCATCATCATCAAGAAGAAGAATGAATGACTGAATGAATAAAACATTGAAGTTTAACGTCTACACCCACCATTGGCGATATGGCAGACGGGGATAACCATTCCAGGAAAGAGAGGATATACAAAATTTCAGTAACAAAATTGCCACTTTTATAGGGCCCATCACGGGATTCCAACCCCGTGGGGCCGGGTAGCTCAGTTGGTAAGAGCGTCTTGCTAGTAACCGAAAGGTCGCTGGTTCGAATCCCGGATTGGTCAACGTGTGATCATATTATTTTCCCCTTCACCAACAACTGGCCCTCTGGTGTCAGTATAAATCGGTCCAGTAGTCACCTATATGCGAAAGTGTCGTGTGACTATAATCTACAAACAACATTCCAGCCCCTGGGTCATCGATGTGAAGAAGAAGAAGAAGAAGAAGAAGAAGAAGAAGAAGAAGAAGAAGAATTCATTTTCTCATGACCCGAAGGTACTTTCTTCCACTTTTTGACCCTCATTCTTTTACCCCTTCCTCACTCTACTCAACCACTTTCGCAACGGTGATATATTTATAGAACAAACTTTGATGCTATTAATAGCCACATAAACAAATTAATTCATCGATTTATATAGACCCTGACGGTCTCCTTTTAAAAAAAAAATTCCCTTTTTTTTTTTTTTGGGGGGGGGGGCTTTAAATTTTTTCCCCCAGGTGGGACAATACTCACTGTGAATTTGGAAAGGATATGTGACGCTGAAATATTTTATCGTGGGACTTTTTAAGCAGTCGTAAGCTTAATTATCTGCAACTATTTGTCTGGCATCAATACGGACATCAAAGTCCAAGGCCAATCCCTCAACACAGTGCATAGCTTCAAATATTTAGGAGCCATTGTATCAGACAATGGGTCCCGACAGGAAGTCCTCTCCAGGATCGCACAAACAACTGCTGCCCTGACAAGGTTGAAGCCAATTTGGAAAGACAGGACCATCAGTCTACATTCTAAAGTAAGACTGCTGCGCTCCCTTGTCATCTCCATCTTCCTATATGCTTGCGAAACATGGACCCTCACAGCAGATCTCCAACGAAGAATACAAAGCATGGAGATGAGGTGCTACAGAAGACTTCTGGGCATTTCCTATACCCAACACATCACCAACGACGAAGTCCGACAGACCATCACACAAGCCATTGGACAACACGATGACCTGTTAACAGTGGTGAAGAAACGGAAACTCCGATGGTATGGCCACGTCACCAGATCATCAGGCCTTGCAAAGACTATTCTGCAAGGCACAGTGCAAGGAGGTAGAAGAAGAGGGAGACCGAAAAAGAGGTGGGAGGACAACATTCAAGAATGGACTGGTTTGACATTAAGCGAAGCCATCAGGGCTGCTGAGGACAGAGAAAGATGGAGTATGCTGGTTAAACGATCATCTGTGGTGCCCCTACGACCTTCGGGTTACGGGACAGGATAGGATAGGATAGGATTTGTCAGTTGTTTCTGGTTTGAAGACTGATTTATTTTCCGTTAGTAGGCCTATGTGTGGGTTCAACAGATAAGCGCTACATGTTTGAAAACCACTGCAGCGAAGCCGTCCGTTTCATTTTACACTTTATCTGGTTCTTAACTCGTTTTCATTCTGTGGGAAATTGGACCTTACATTTATTAACACGGCGAACACTGATGGAGCTAAACTGCACCGGTCCTGGTCTTAATTGATTCTTCACATTCAAAGGAGTTTGCAACTAATTACAACGCGACAGAATTATTACAAATACTAATTACCTTCGAGTGTCCTGCACTAATTACATAGCGACTTATTGTCTTCAAAACTTTTTTTGCTAACAGTAATAACAGACAGCGAAACTAATTAAGTTGATACATTATTCAGAGGCAGTTAAAGAGTGGAGTTACTGAACCAAAAACTGATTAACAACCAAACCTAAGTAGGCCTATATAATTCCACAGGAGCTATGAGAGGGTAGCATCATTTAATTAAAGAAAAGAATCAATACTGAAACACAGAGTGATATAAACTATTCATGTATGACGATAGCTTTGATGCACGATATAGTCGGCTACAAGGAGCTTTTTTTAGGAAACGGTGAATATTGTAATAATTTATTATAATTGCTCTTCTAAAGCGCTTTTCCAGCTCAACAAGGCGCTGGCCAAAACAGGATCTAACTCAAGCAGCCCGAGGCGCCCATTTGCTGCGTTAGCCGCAGACAACTGAGCACAATCCTGGGCGACCGGTGATGAGAGAGAAGTTATAGACCTGGTGCTTGTTGGGCGTATTTATGTAACTAACAGTCATCCGTAGGACATGAGCTTCAGGATCAGTATAGTCCGTGCAATGGAATGTGTGTGTGTGCACAGTCTCGTCCTCGGTTTATAATCTCATCCGAAGGATGTGAAATGATTAAGAAAAATGTTTTAAAGCGTTGAAAGATGAGATCCTTTAAACCGCAGGAAGCAATGGAATCTTTTCAAAAGTACTTTTCAACCATAAGACTGAGACAGAGCAGCGCTACACTCAGTTATTCAGGGGAAGCATCCCATAAGAGCTCCACCCTCAAAGGTTGTGCACTCTGACATTCAGAGGCCTCTATGGGAAAGCCCCCTCCTACCTTTCAGACTCCATCTCGCTGGATACGCCTTCGAGATCGCTCCGCTCCGTCGTGGATAGCCTCAAACTGAGAATCCCGCGAACAATGGGCGACCGCTGGCCGGCGATCGTTTGCAATTCAGTCACCTGCCTGGAATTCACTGCCTCTTCCAATCCGCAAAAAACAAAATTTAAGATTGCACTGAAAACCTTTCTTTTTCCCAAATAAATTATTACCCACCCAGCCTCCACCTTTGCATTGTTGTAGTTGTTTGTTGTATCAAATTTTATTCATCAGATTAACATAAGTTGTACCTTTGCAAAGCATGCCGTAAACGACACCATATATACAGATGTACATTCACAGACACACATGTATACACACACCAATGCGCGCGCATACACGCACACACACATCCTACCCTATCCCGTAATTCGAAGGTCGTAGGGGCACTACAGATGATCGTTTAACCAGCGTACTCCATCCTTCTCGGTCCGCAGCAACTCTCATGGCTTCGCTCAGTGTCAAGCCTGTCCATTCTCGAATTTTATCCTCTCACCTCCTTTTTTCTGTCTCCCTCTTCTTCTGCCTCCTTGCACCGTGCCTTGCATGATGGTCTTTGCAAGGTCTGATGCTCTGGTGACGTGGCCATACCATCGGATTTTCTGTTTCTTCACTGCTGTGAACATGTCATCATGTTTTCCAATGGCTTGTGTGATGGTCTGTCGGACTTCGTCGTTGGTGATGTGCTGGGTATAGGACATGCCCAGAAATCTTCTGTAGCACCTCATCTTCATGCTTTGTATTCTTCTTTGTAGATCTGCTGTGAGGGTCCGTGTTTTTTGCAAGCGTATAGGAAGATGGAGATGACAAGGGAGCGCAGCATCCTTACCTTGGAATGTAGACTGATGGTCCTGTCTTTCCAACTGGGCTTCAACCTTGTCAGGGCCGCAGTTGTTTTTGCGATCCTGGAGAGGAAATATTTGAAACTATATATATAGTGTGTTAGTGTATGTGCGTTTGTGTGTGAATGTACTTTTGTTTGCCTCTGTGTGTATGTGTGTGTGCGTGTGTGGGGGGGAGGAGGGGGACGTGCGCGAGAACCGCGCCTCGAATCTCTATATCTTGTGAGATGCGTGCAGATTATATAAATTCCCACCTCACCCCTCCTCCCTCTTCTCCCCCCCCCTCCCCGGGTCAAGAAATACAAGCCGGAGGGGGAGGGAGTATTTATGGTTCAGCCGGGCTGTTCCGGAACCACTCTCCGGGAGTACTCATGGGACATTAGGGGAGTAGCCTACTTTTGGAATATCCCATAAGTACCCCCTCCCACAACTCCCCCCAAGTTTTGTTTTCATTGTTATCTAATAGTGTGTGTCCTTGTGAAGTATTTAAAAGTACTCCCCACTCTAATTATCTTTTTTTTTTTCTCGCACGGGTTGGGATTGGGGGTGGAGGCGGGGGGGAGGGGGGGAAGGAGTAGAGAACATGTTTATTGCACAGCGGTACAATAAACGCTGTAACATTTAAAATAAAATAAAAAAAGAAGCTAAGAAAAATGTGTATTGGTTAAAGTTTGAACGGACAAACAAATTGCATGATGATAAGAAAAAAAAACACCGCTGTTTAACAATAATTAGTGGACGTGGCTACAACGCGTATCTGTGGCTTCAATCGCCTGGTAGAAAAAAATGACGTAGCACCCTCTCTATTTATAATTATTTAAACTCATTGGGTATGACACAGAGATTTTTTTTTGGGTGGGTGGGTGGGTGGGGGGGTGGCGGGGGTGGGAAGTGGGGCGTGGGATGAAGAGTGGTGAGGAGGTAAAAAAAATCAAAATAAAACCCAAAGAACTTGTGTTTTTTAGATAACACGGCCCCCAAATTAGAGTGGATAGGTTATGGTGGATAGGTTAAGGTGGATAGGTTAAGATGGATGGGTTGGACAACACGTTTTGGTTGTTTGTTTGCTTTATTATTTCTGTTGTTGTTCTGTCTAAATGTGGAAGTGTGACAAGTGTTAGAAAAAGTTTCAAAACGAAATGAAGAAAGATACATTTTACTCAGGGCTATCATGAAGTCAGTGGCATCAAGCAACGAAGAAAGAGACTTGTTAAATCCACTCAGTGGCACTGAAAAGAGTGCTATAAGTTCGCATAAAGCGCGCCCACAGAAAAGTGTTGTAGGCGACTCAGTCTCTCTCACTCTCTCTCTCTCTCTCTCTCTCTCTCTCTCTCTCTCTCTCTCTCTCTCTCTCTCTCTCGCTCTCTCTTTCTCTGCATGCACACATGAATTCGCGCGCATGCGCAGATCCAACTGTGCACGTACACACAATCAAACGTACAGAGAGAGAGAGAGAGAGAGAGAGAGAGAGAGAGAGAGAGAGAGAGAGAGAGATGAAGATTCAAGAACTGGCTAAAGCGCAAAAAGAAGTGAGAAGGGGGTTGAAGGATGGGGGGAGGGAGGGCGGTGTATGTTATAGAAATGCCCCCTTAAGCGAGAAGGAAGGGGTGGGGGTGGGGAGGTAGAGTATTTCTGGGATATCCCAAAGGTACTCCCCCTTGTGAAAACACCGAACCATACATACATAAATATTTAATGGGGATGGAGGAAGCGGTCGGTGGGGGAAGGGGAAAAGAGAGTACTTCTGGGAAAGAGAGGTAAGGGAGTAGTTCTAGGATAGAATAGAACCCGTGGGAGAACTTTTGAAGGAGGTGGAGTACTTCTGTAGCGCTACACCGGAGTTCGTGTACAATGCATCGCTAATAGACTAAAGGGTAATAACTTTTACTATGCATTCCTAAAAATATTAGTTTTTATGTCCTATCCATGGTTGAATGACTTTGCTGCATCCAAAATCACATAATTATTTAAATTAATGTAATTCTAAAGGTAAACTAATGGTGTCTAACTGTCTAGTATTTGAATTGTTCATGAGTAGGTTCAATTAAACTAATGGTGTCTAACTGTCTTGTATTTGAATTGTTCATGAGTAGGTTCAATTAGAAGGAGGCTTCGAACAGAGATGTTCCGAAACTAAGGTCATTTGGGGGATTCCTCAATTATTGTTCAAGAGTTACTGTGGAGGTGGCAGCATTACTGGTAAGGGCAGCACGTCGTGTTGGTCAGTTTGCTTGACCTGTCGCCCTGTCGTGAGTAAAGTGCGGAGGCTTTACTCTCGGTCCATTACCCAGCAGGATGAAGACCTGTCAGTGAACGCTCACCTTGTGTCTTTAGACTGACTATCAGAGAGGGTGCGAACAGCGCTTGGACCGGCATCGCCCTGCATCAAAAATGCCACCTTTGATTTGTGTACAGGTACATGTAAAGCACATCCAAACCTTTTATTGGAAAACGTAATAAGTTAGACCAAAGGTTTGTTGTGTATTAAACATCAAAATAGTCAGAAAGAGAGAGACCTTACCAAAGATCGCCTCTGACCTTACTGGAGACTCTCTGAAATTCCACTCCATGGTCAAGGAAAGAAAGACAGAAAGAGCAGTCTTGTCATTAGCTTGACCCCCAACAGCTCGACCGAACTGTCCAACGCTTAGTGGTCAAGTGGTCAGTCATGACGCCACGGCACAAGGACATTGACCAGATTAGGATTGACCGATGTTCCTTTCATGGGCCATGCGCCATTATCGCTACCCAGTTCCACCAGCAGGGGGCTCAACTATGACTCTTCTTCACTGTGTGGAATTGGTTTTCTCGTGTTTTGGCTCTTAGCTTGTTGAGGATCGCTATATTTCCGTTTTCTTGTCCTGACTATTCATTTTTATTTTAACCAGCAGACAGCCGCTCATGATAGTTAAAACATTTAATAGGGACCAAGAGAACGATGAAATGGATTTTAAATAAAAGCTCTATATACATAATTTAAATGACACTTTCAGTTGGTGTTCTCAGTGTCCTTTATTGTTTACTTGGACAGGCTGACGAGAAGCGTGTTTCTCTTGTAGCATTGTTAGATCTGAGTGCTGCGTTTGAAACGCTGGATCACCACATATTTTTAGAGAGATTGCGCACTACATTTTGTTTAAGAGGGACTGTTCTTGAGTGGTTTTCCTCGTACCTCACTGATCGTTACCAGTCTGTTGTCGTTGATTGCAATACCTCTACTCCTAGTCCCCTTGTTATGCGGAGTCATCCAGGGCTCTGTGCTCGGTCCTGTTTTGTTTTTGTTATACTCTCAACCACTATCTAATGTAATCACAGCCTGCAACTGCGTGTTCCACAAATACGCAGATTATACAGAACTGTCAAAGAGTGGTCAGGCTGATGATTTCCCTTCTGTTGTGTCTGAAGTAGAAACATGTATTGACAGTGTCCAGGCTTGGATGAATAGCAACAGGTTGATGCTTAACCCTGACAAGACCGAGGTTATACCTGTAGGCGCATCTTCCCGTCTTAAGCTGGTCGGCAGCGATTCTGCAAACATCGGCGGCAGCAACATCCCATTTAGTAATATTGTTCGTCATTTGGGTGTCAAGCTAGATAGTTCTTTGTCCATGCATGGCCACATCAGTACCATCTGTCGTGCGTCCTTTCTTGAGCTTCGGCGTATTGCGTCCTTGAGGCAGTTTCTTTCGAGGGATGCATGCACACAGTTGGTCAGCGCTTTTGTGACATCCAGACTTGATTATTGTAATTCAGTTCTAGCTGGTCTCCCCATTGATGAAGTTAGCCGACTGCAGCGTGTACAGAACTGTGCTGCTCGGCTTGTGTTTAAAAAACGGAAGCGTGATCATGTCACGCCTCTCTTAATGCAGCTCCACTGGCTCCCTGTCAAGTTCCGCATTGAATACAAAATTGCTGTCCTAGCTTTCCATCACTTCGACCAGTCATTTTCCACCAGGTACTCACTACTTACACTACAAATAGTTCTTTGCGCTCATCAGATGAAAAACTTTTGAAAACGCCCAAACGTCAGCTTAAAACAATTGGCGAGCGGTCTTTTAGTTTTCAAGCACCCAAGGTTTGGAATGCGCTGCCTGCCGGTTTAAGACATTGTACAGACCTTGTTTCCTTTAAGAGATGCATAAAAACGCATTTGTTCCGCAAGGCGTTCTGTGTAAATAGTAAGAACATTAATAATACTTTCTGAATGATGCTGTACATGATGTAGAGCGAATGTTGTGATGAAGCGTACCAACGATGTGTGTAAGCGCATTGAGTTGTTATTCTAATGAAAAATGCGTTGTATAAATGCAATTTATTATTATTATTATTATTATTATTATTATTATTATTATTATTATTATTATTATTATTATTATTATTATTATTATTATTATTATTATTATTATTATTATTATTATTATTGAAAACAGAGTAGACTACATGTGCGTGGAATTGTCCTGGATTAGAACTATATGGTGCATGAATAATAATCTTGAGTGTTTAATATCAGTTTCTTCTCGATGAATGAGCGTTATACATGCAATTGTTTGTGGTCATCTAGCACCGTGCAATTTGCTAGGCAGTTAATGTTCTTTCTGGTATTGGTAGAGCAAGGGATTTAAACTCTACAGAAACGGATTACTCACCGCGTCGTTAATTCTACGTCCACGGCTCCAGAGGGGCGTTTATTGGGTGTTGGGTATTACTGTTGTGATCCGTTAACTCCCACTTTATTACGATGGACTGCGGCTAGTACGGTGATGAACCACATATGGAACACTTTGTTGGCCTAATAGGCGAACACCCGTTGGTAAGGGGGGTTAAGTTGCCTGATCTTTGGCGTGCTCGCTGACCGGGAACTGATCAGCACTTAAAATCGCTTCATTGTCATCATGATCGTCAAATACCAATGGTGGTCTCCCTTGCTCTTTGTTCTCTAGTCTGGTGAGAACATTTTAATCTGCGACCACTTGCCACTTTTGGTCCTGAGAACCCCAAACCTCTTAATGTTTTCATCGATAGTTTGTCAACGCCCAAACGAACATTCTAAACAGAGGTTGTAATCGGTCTTGATGTCACGACCGCTGCTAATTCCATTCCAATGAACAATTTTGTTGATGTAGGATACTGGTCACACATCTGATGATTCTATGGGAAATAGTTCAAATACAACACAATATTCCTATCCTATTCTATCCTATCCCATAAATCGGAGGTCGTAGGGGCACCACAGATGATCGTTTAACCAGCATACTCAATCTTTCCCTGTCCTCAGCAACCCTGATTGTTTCGCTCAGTGTCAAACCAGTCCATTCTCGAATGTTGTCCTCTCACCTCTTTTTCGGTCTCCCTCTTCTTCTACCTCCTTGCACTGTGCCTTGCAGGATGGTCTTTGCAAGACCTGATGATCTGATGACGTGGCCATACCATCGGAGTTTACGTTTTTTCACCACTGTGAGCAGGTCATCATGAAGTCCAATGGCTTGTGTGATGGTCTGTCGGACTTCGTCGTTGGTGATGTACTGGGTATAGGAAATGCCCAGAAGTCTTCTGTAGCACCTCATCTCCATGCTTTGTATTCTTCGTTGTAGATCTGCTTTGAGGGTCCATGTTTCGCAAGTATATAGGAAGATGGAGATGACAAGGGATCGCAGCAGCCTTACCTTGGAATGTAGATTGATGGTCCTGTCTTTCCAAATGGGCTTCAACCTCGCCAGGGCAGCAGTTGTTTTGTGCGATCCTGGATAGGACTTCCTGTCGGGACCCATTGTCTAATACAAGGGCTCCTAAATAACACAACTATTCATTTATTGAAATACATAACAGCAAAGAAGCTATGATGGTATGACCACGTCATCATGGCATCAGGCCATCCTGCAAGACACAGTGCAAGGAGGCAGAAGAAGAGAAAAAGAGGGGGGAAGACAACATTCGAAAATGGACTGTCTTGATACTGAGCAAAGCCATGAGGGCTGCCGAGGACAGAGAAAGATGGAGTACGATGGTTAAACAACCAACTGTGGTGCCTCAACAACTTTCGAGTTACGGGATATGATAGGGTTGGAAGGATATCAGCACAATCCAGCTAGACAGTTTGTTGGCATGACCCAGTCATATACGCATTTAAATCCATCTGCAGCTGTGCAATACAAATGTAAATATAAAATTTTAATATGACAAAGCAGGCGGCAAATGTTGGCGTTATGTTTGTTGAGAACAGCCGGAAAAATTGTTGGTTATGCTTATGATGTTTGTATAAATAAGCTTAATCATGCATAAGGGCTGACCTGATCTTCACACGGTCACCGATGGATCTCGAAGTGATCACTGAGGTTCGGACTGGTCAACCCGAGCGTGTACGCCAGGAGAAAAATACCGGACACTGTGTTTAATGTGGCTCGAAGTTTTATTGGACTGCTACGGCGCCGTGGGCAGAGCGGAAAGTCACTGGATTGTGAAAATGAAATAGATAGTTATGTGTGAAACAAAATGAGTATTTATATGATAATAAATAGTACGCAATACGCGAAGAAGTAGCAATAACTTAGCTATGGGCGATGCGCGTAAAAAAAGTCCGAATAACAAGTGAAAACAGTAATGATGTATTGACGCTATGCTATCAGACTATAGCTGAAATCGCCAGTCTTAATATAAAAAAATGGCGTTAATATTTTCGGAACAGATTTGCTACATAGAGTCGTCTGAATATCAAAAATACAATAAATATTTTTTTAAATATGCAAATTAAAAACGCTTGATGAGATTACTTTAAAAAAAAACGCTTTATTAGGCCTATTTTATTTGTTAGACATTCGACGCAAAAGCTTGTCAGCAAACCAAATAACAAGAGTAAACATTATTTCATGTTAATCTAAACAATAACCAACATCATACGAATTTCAGCGAAAAACGCGCACGGACGGACAGACAGGTGGATGGATGGACGACGGAGCCAAAAGCAATCGTTTCCCCTTTATGCTTTGGAACTAATAATGATACAGGCAAGTTACTAAAGTTTTAATACTCAGCATGGAGAACGAAGTAAATAATTATTCCGCCCTCAAGTTAAAACTAAAAACGCATTCACTGCACGTGGCAGACAGTTTTCCAATGTCGGCCGCTGGGTTATGGGTCATGGCGGGTGCCAAAAGTCACTATGACGTCTGTCCATACGTCACGTGGTCAGTGTCACGTGTCACCTGCCCATATTTCATCCATGCTAATTTAAGAGAATGATATATGGTGTCAATTTATTTATAAATGCAGGCTTCTTCTTCTTCTTCTTCTTCTTCTTCTTCTTCTTCTTCTTCTTCTTCTTCTTCTTCTTCTCCTCTCTCTCTCTTCTTCTTCTCCTCTCTCTCTCTCCCTCTCTCTCTCTCTCTCTCTCTCTCTCTCTCTCTCTCTCTCTCTCTCTCTCTCTCTCTCTCTCTATCTTTTGCAAATTGTGTGCATTGTGAGTTGTATTTTTTTCATTGACTTATTGGTTGATTGACTGTGCGATTGATCATTGATTGAGTTAGTAATCTAATGTATACCACATTATACTTGAACCCTTACGAATTCATTTGTCAGAAATGTCAAGTCTGGTAATATGACTGTGACTGCTTTATACAGCTTCAATGTTATATCGTCACTTGTCGGTGCTGCAGAGTCCTTAAGTACAGAATACCTAACATTTTATACAGATGGTGGTGGTAATGATGATGATGATGATGATGATGATGATGATGATGATGATGATGATGATGATGATGATGGAGATGATGATGATGGTGATGATGATGATGATGGAAATGATGATGATGGAAATGATGATGATAATAATGATGATGATGATGATGATGGAAATGATGATGATAATAATGATGATGATGATGATGATGATGATGATGATGATGATGATGATGATGATGATGATGATGATGATGATGATGATGATGATGATGAGGATGATGATGATGATGATGATGATGAGGATGGAGAAGGAGACTGGAGTCTTATAAACTACGTACTGGTTGTTGCTGCTCAAACTAAGAAGCAGATACCACACTTTAAAAGTTGCACATAATTATGCCTATACCAGTTTCATTTCTTCTCATTTGCATTTTCCTAGATTTTATGGGCCTGTCAGCAGCAGGTACGAATTGACATTATTGACTGTGACTGCTCACTCAACGTAAGAAGAAGGATCTCAGTTTTCTTATGAATCATAAAATAAAAATATACCGGTGTTTGTGTTTCTTTGTATTAAATTTCTTCAAGTACCTTATTTCAGAGTATTAAAAATTGAAGTAAATTGAAGAAAGGAAAAAAAGTTTAATTTGCATGTATACAGTGCCGAAACAAACAAAAAGAAACAATGTTCTGTGGTTGTTTCCTGTCGTCCGCCAGTGATATTTTGACACATTATTATTATTTGGGTAGCACTTATTTAAGCCTTGTGCTTTTGTGCGCCCTGATGTTTTGCCTTGTATTAATATCTGGTTTGTTTGCTGAATAACATTTAGTGTAAAACAATTAAAAAAAAAAGAAACATTGCTCGGAGTCAAGGACCTTAGTTTCAAATGCGGTTTAAGCATCCATCGACGTATTTAACACGTAATTTGTATGTGCGTAAAAGCGCTCATAAAGTTTACATGCTTACGCCACACAGTCCGTGCTCACACTCGGATAAAACCAATCATGTGCGGCTCCTCGCAGATTGCTGGCTTAATGTTGGTTATTATAACTTGAAAGTCTTTAATAGGCAAACTCAGTTTTTGGAGCCCGTTTTTTTTTTTTTTTGCGATGGCAACATAATAAGCGTTGGGAGCTGGGAGTGTGGGGAGAAGAGAAGGGGAGAGGAACAATTCCCTACGGGATCATTACAGCCAGTCCCATTGTAGAGTCTGCACTCCTTTTCGCTCAAAGTAAAGGCTAAACCTTCAACTCGTAAGAAAGGTCAAAGTTTAATTTTGAGGTCAGGTCAAGAGAGAAGCAAAGACAGAGACAGAGAGACATACAGAGACCAGCGAGAGAGACAGGAAAATAAACAGAGACAAAGATTTTACGGATCTCCCTTTCACAGGGTAAACTTTGCGAAGGTGGTACCAGTTTCATCACCATCTTACCTTCCACGTTTCTCAAGAATACCAGGTATCCACCCATTTATTTTTTTCGTTTCACATTTGACGTTCACCCTTTCTTGTAGACCTACTAACTAATCTCTGCTTCAATTTTTTTTAAAACAACATCATCACGTGCTCTAACTACAAAGCTGTCCTCTTTTGCGCATTCCTATTCAGCAGCTCGGTCTGACTTCTGCAAGATATTGAACACTGATCAACATTAACCTAATCTTAAACACAAATCTTCGAAAATATTACCATCCATCAGCTGCATATGTAATTGTAGAGATTGTGGGCTAATAGAATATGGCATGGGGTTACGGAACCGAATATTGTGGGTTCAATTATACTCATCAAGGTCTAACTTTATTTATTGTTATAGATTTTTTTTAACATGATTTATGTGATGGTAATATAGATTTGTTGAATTTAATTGAATTGCTTCGCCTTTTAAAAGTCTTTGACCCGAAGCAATACTGAACATATTCTAAAGGACCTTGTTTTACCTCCTCAAGTTCAGTTCAGTGGGTAGATTACCGTCCCCTGACACGATAGCGTATAGGGGACTTACCTCCTCAATGTTTGTTTACCATGTTTTACCTCAACAAGGCTCCAGCAGTCGCTCTCCAAGTTTACCTCGTGACTTCTGTACTTCCGCATTTATAGAGCCACAACTTTTGAATCACGGACAGCACCGTGGTTGTGTTGCGTTATATAGATCACCCTGGTATCAAACTCGTGGCTTATAATGGATGATCTCTCTCTCTCTCTCTCTCTCTTTCTCTCCCTCTCTCTCTCTCTCTCTCTCTCTCTCTCTCTCTCTCTCTCGCTGGGAAGACAAGATACAGCCATAGCGGCGGCGCCAGCGTAGCGAGACTTCCCCCAGAGTTGTGAAGCTTTGTCTTATCAACAGCTTGCCTCATTGGGAAATGAAACACTTCCGCTGACGCCGTCGCGACGATGCTTGCCGAGGTGTGAGAGGTAGGAAGCAAAGGGTGTAAAAGGTGTGGAAATGGAGGGCAATGCCGCTGGACTCTGTATCTATACGTTTGCTGTATACCAACTTCTGGCATTACTACGTAAGCGTATGTGAGTCTCAGTTTTGGAGTGTGCTATAGAGGGAGAGCACTCAACTAAACAACTATAATAATGTGAACACTAGAACGTGGTTTTAAAAGGTACCAAGTTTAGGATCTGTTTACTTTCAGCAAAAACGGGATACAATAAAATTCGCATTAAAAAAACACCGCTACAGTTTAAATTTTAAATTTCGGCTCTGACAGGGAGTTATTTCCCCTGTTTTGAACGGTACAGCTGTGCGACTGTCGACCCTATTTCTGAGTGAACAGCGCCGCTTGGAGTGTGCTTATTTGGTATCTGGGGTAGGGTAGGGTCTATTTTATCAACCTAAAACGGAAAACCTTACGAGCAATGGTCTTTACAGGTTCTGTCTCTTACGGGCTTTGGTAGCTGCTATTTGTAGCTCTAGAATGTTTGCTGGCTAGCTTAATAGGCACTCAAATTACGGAATTTCTATTTTTTTTATTTTAAAAAGAACAACTTTCGAAAGAGTTATTTTATGTTTTAAGCATATTTTAATGGGCCAACGCTCACTGTGAATGTTGATAGGATCTGTCGTCAAAAATAAAAAGCACCTACATTTTGGCTTAATACAGCAGGTGTCTTGCTCAAGTTTGTATGTATTCATGTACTACTCTCGAGTTTCGAGGAGAATCTTGACGTCCACGACGGACTCGGCTGTAACTGTTCTGTCATCTAGACCATTCCATTCTCTTACATGCAGTTCTGTGGAAGAAACTGTATTGTATAGGCTGCAACACGTCCCGGGGTTCGATCTTAAAGGTCTCTAAAAGCATACATGAGGATCAGAAAATAATGTCCTGGAGGTCCAACGGCATGGGAATGGATATAGCCTGCATCTACTACTAATATACCTTTATCTATTCTCCAGCCCCTCCCCCTCTCTTACTCTTCTACTCTTCTTTATTTCTCTATACCCTCACTCTGCCTCTTTTCGCCCTTTTCTTCTTCCTACTTCACCTCCAAGACCTCTTCAGACTGGTGCTGCTTGCGTTTACTCAGCATGAGTAGAAACTACATGCAAAGAATCGTAAAGGCCTTAACTGTCCAAGTCAGTGTAAAAACTTCCAGCTCACGGTCATAATTTCTCATTCGTTCCCTAACTTTCACTGCTTGCTAATTTCCGCTCCTGTTGAGGGTTGCACTTGCACATCTCGACACCTGTGCAGTGTACTAATTCTCTTTTCTTCTTCCTCTTCTTCTGCTTTTCGTTTCCTTTTTTCCTCCTCCTCCTCTAAATCTTCCTCTTTTTATTCTTCTTTCTCTTCTTCCTTTTTCTTCTTCTTCTTCTTCTTCTTCTTCTTCTTCTTCTTCTTCTTCTTCTTCTTCTTCTTCTTCTTCTTCTTCTTCTTCTTTTTCTTCTTCTTCTTATTCTTTCTTTCTTTCTTTCTGTCTTTTTTTCTTTCTTTGTTTCTTTGTTTCTTCTTCTTCTTCTTCTTCTTCTTCTTCTTCTTCTTCTTCTTCTTCTTCTTCTTCTTCTTCTCCTAGATCCTCCTCCTCCTCCTCCTCCTTCTTCTTCTTCTTCTTCTTCTTCTTCTTCTTCTTCTTCTTCTTCTTTTTCTTCTCCTCCTCCTCATGCACACTCTTTATCTCATAAGACCTTTTCATGTCAAAAACATCTCCTAACCTCCTAAGTTATTCTTCCTTCTTTTTCTGACTGTGGCTTCTACTTAACTGCTCCTGCTACTTCACATTTCATCTTTCATCCTCTTCCTCCTCCTCTTCCTCCTCCTCTTCCTCCTCCTCTTCCTCCTCCTCCGCCTCCTTTTAAGACTTTAAATGCTGAAGTCAGTTCACAAAGTCATAACCTGCCTCCTTCACTTTTGAACGTAACTACTACTTAACTGCTCCTGCTATTTCAGTCCCTTTCCTCCTTCTCTCCCTCCTTTTCCTCATAAGTCCTTGCATGTCGAAGTCAGCTCACAAACTCACAACCTGCCTTCTTCCCTTTTGACTGTAACTACTACTTAACCGCACCTCCTCCTTGCACTTGCCCCGTTGTGCTGATAGTGTAAAGAGGCGTAACTCTAAAATCTATTAGAGTCGGGTATCAAAGGGCCATTATGCCGGGGGTGCAGAATGATAGCGGGTGCGGAGAAGGTCGCTTGCCTCAAATTGCCCCATCAACTCAGGCTCCCAGTGAGCAGGAAGCTCCACGGATTCTGGCTAGGTTGGGCTAGAAGGCTAGCTGCGACTCGAGAAAACTATGCTTAGGTCTGTATGGCGGTCTACTAGCGCCAAAACCTGATAATTACAATTATCATGTAATAATTACAAATATCATGGGATAATTACAATTATCAAGAGATAATTACAATTATCATTGAAAATTTACAAATATATTCGCGTGATCGTGTTCAATTTTCAGTTTTGGCTCCATGAATCTGCCTGGAAATGCGCCAAAACTGGAATTGTAATTATAACTTAATAATTAAAATTGTCACTTAATAATTATAATTTTCACGTGATCATGCTTAATTCTGGTAAGGCGGCTTAGGCCTACTAGCGTCCAAACCTGCAAAACTTACATGTATTAGTGGTAATTGTAATTAACACGTGTTCTGTGTAATTCACAGAGATACCGGTAATTCACAGTGTTAATTACTACTTTTCAGTTTTGGCCACGCTTTACTAGGACCAAAACCCCAGGCGTGCTGGGAACAGTGCCGCTGCCGCGCATGCGCATCGCGCATCGGGTCGCGCATGCTCATCAGTATTAAATTGATATTTATAATTTTCAGCGATAATTGTAATTATCGCTTAATAATTGTGATTATCTCTTGATAATTGTACTTATATCATGATATTTGTAATTATCAGATTTGGGCGCCAGGAAAGCGTGGCAAATACTGATAATTATGAATTAACACTGCGGATTACCGATATCTTTGTAAATTACACAGAACACGTGATAATTTCAATTATCTGATAATGATAATGGTGATTATGGTAACTCTCGGTTTTGGCGCTAGTAGGCCGTCATAGGCCTGCTCTAATACCCACAGCCAACAAGCAGCATACAGAACTTACCAAGCACCGCGGCTTCTTCTAGGTTGTCTGTGACTTAATGGATCCACACTTTACTTTAGATTCTACATTTTGTAAGGCTCTAACGGTATACAAATGGAAATAAATCATCATCATCATCATCATCATCATCATCATCATCATCATCATCATCATCATCATCATCATCATCATCATCATCATCATCCACACTGCACTAGTGTACCACTGCTAGCAGCATTTAGATAAGACCGCATCAGGCTGATTGCCATTCTGAGGTGCTTTTAGTGACAAAAGGCACAACTTTCAGTAACATTCTAATTCTGTCGCTGAATTGTTTTGCAATTTTAAAAATGTTGCCTCACTTCTAAGGTGTGCCTCTGGGGTTTAGGAATGGGTTACCTCCCTCCTGAGGTTCGACTAGAGTTTCCAGGACGACAACGGTGAGCAAACCCTGCCACCATTGTTCGGTGTCGTGTATCTTACTTCTTGTTCCGATTCTACTTGTTTTCTTGGGGGTGGTGGGGGGAGGGTGTTAGTGGTTTTTTTAAAAACCAGAATGGTGATTTTTTTAAATGTATATTGCCACACCAGCTCATACTTTGGGTGGCACTTAATGTATTGCGACATGGGAGCCTATATGCAGAGTACAGCGTTAAAATAATAGTGCTTAAAATAAGTAGGGCAAACACAGTGTCCTCTGTGCTACAGAAGACTTCTGGGCATTTCCTATACCCAGCACATCATCAACAACGAAGTCCGACAGACCATCACACAACATGATGACATGCTCACAGTCGTGAAGAAACGGAAACTCCGATGGTATGGCCACGTCACCAGGTCATCAGGTCTTGCAAAAACCATCCTGCGAGGCACAGTGCAAGGATGCAGAAGAAGAGGGAGACAGAAAAAGAGGTGGGCGGACAACATTCGAGACTGGATTGGTTTGATACTGAACGAAGCCATGAGGGTTGCTGAGAATAGAGAAAGATGGAGTGCGCTCATCTGTGGTGCCCAACGACCTTTGAGTTACGGGGTAGGATAGGATAGGAAACACAGTGTCCAAATTCACCACCTTCGTGTGAACTGAAAATGGCTAGGCTTCAACAAGTGTGCACACATTAACATAAACATTCACAAACCATTGTTAAATAAGTGCACTGCACATTTACCGGTAACTATGGGCCTAACACACACATTCTGAAATCTGTAATTGTTGACTTTTAACAGAACAAGCAGATAAAATGTTTCCTCGAATCGTGAACCAGGATGGCTGGCTTGCCACCTTGCCATAGCCTCTTCTTTACCTAAACCCTATAGACCGACTTCATCTAAAGTATTGTGCCACAATTGACTTACGTTTTACGGCTTATGCATTTGGGTTATGAGATTGTTTACTAACCAGAATTTTGACGGGTGACCACAACGTATGAGTTTGATCGCCACTTTGGTTTAGGTTTTCCGGCGTATGCATTGGGTCGGAGTTAGTGGCGCCATGTTTATCACGGCCCGGTTCGAATTTATAAACGTGTGTAGCTGTGTAATTTCACTACAACAAGACCCTTTTTCATGACGATGTAATGTTCTCTTTCACGATTTGACTATAATATGAAACAACTTTACTAAGATCGACACGCAACAAATGAATTCAACTGCCTGAGCTCGCCAAGTGGTGTGGAGCAGACAACCTTTGTTACGTGTAATCATGCGTGTGGGAGGAGTTTAGGTTGACCCCTAAACTCGTGACGTCATATTCTCGCTTCTGATTGGTCTTCGTAAGCCCGGCGTATGTATTTTTGCAGAAGAAATTAAGCATGCGCTACGCTACGGTATCCGGGGATATTAATCTACATGCGCTATACTCGTGAAATTTTACGTCAGCCAGTATGCACTTAAATACATAAGGAAATCATAAGCATAACACAAATGTGGCCGGGTGCGTAACACAAGTGTGGCCTGGCCTTAAAGCGTGGTAATTATGATGTTTAACTTCCGCGAATAGGTTTCCTGATATATCAGGATAAGAGGGTCCCGTGAGGAAGAAAGATGGCAGAAACAAACGAAACCAATATGATATTGTATCAAGAATCGGTGGGAGGCGACGAGGGTTGTTGATAGGTGCTGATGAGCCTAGCTCTTTGAACGTCCCGGAGCCAATTGCCTCCTTCATTTCTGGCACCACAGGGGTGTGGCGTCAGGAGCGCCTGCTCCCCGCTGTAGCGTCTTCATTGGGCAATCATAAACACCATAAATCTTCAATAAGCTCATTACACATTTGTCCCGACCGCAAACGATTTGGTCTATTTGATAGGAAGCAGACGAGCTTCCCCCCCCCACCCTCCTCTTCCTTCGATGACTCAGATTTGAAAGAGGATTGAAGAGGAGGAGAGAAGAAGCGGGAGAAAAGGACGAATTAAAGAGGACGGAAACGGAAGAGGAGTCAGGGAAATAAACTTTGTTGTTGTATCAAATTTTATTCATCAGATCAACGTAAGTTGCACTGATAATGAAAACTAAAAGTCAAAGGGGCGAAGAGCATGAGGAAATAGTAAAAAACTGTGGGGGGGGGGGGGGGGGGGGAAGAGGACCGATGGAAGACTTGAAAGAAGCGGTGCGCGTCGGATAAAAGACAAAGAGAAAGAAATCCATACATTTTCAAGGGGAAAAGAGGAGTGAGAGGGGAGGTGGGGGGAGGGGGGCTATGCGGGCAAAGGACTTATGTGTGAAGCTTTTTGGAGGCAGACAAAGAGGAGAAAGACGAGAGAAGAAGAAGAAGAAGAAGAAGAAGAAGAAGAAGAAGAAGAAGAAGAAGAAGAAGAAGAAGAAGAAGAAGAAGAAGAAGAAGAAGAAGAACTTTTTAAAATGTATTTATTACTTTCTTTATTTTATTTTTTATTTTTTTACTTCTTTGACATTTTATTGATCTTTTTTATCGGAAAATTCTGGGCCGCCTCTTCTGGGAAAAGCGTAGTCGCAGCCTGCGTTTTTGAAATTTTGCTGTGGGAGCAAACCGGTGTACCGGAGAAATCCCTGAAAGCCCGAGTCGAAAGTAAATAATATTTGGAGAAACATAATGCCCAGAGGTGAGATCGATCTTACACCTGCATGCCAGGGGTTATTGGTTTGTAGCCTGTGGGCAATGCCAGTTAGTATCGCCTTAGACCACGTGGCCATAACGCTCGCAAAAGAAGAAGAAGAAGAAGAAGAAGAAGAAGAAGAAGAAGAAGAAGAAGAAGAAGAAGAAGAAGAAGAAGAAGAAGAAGAAGAAAAGGGGTGATTGTGTAAAGTCCTGACGGAGGGAAATGGAGCCAGATGAGTCTAAGATGAAGAACCGGTAGAGATAATAAAGAAGAATATCTTGGAAAAATCCAACAGCGAACCCAGCCTGAGCAAACTCTCAAATGTTTAGTGTAGAGATGTTTCTTCTGTCACAGGGACCTTAGTTACTGGCAGTTCGCACAATGTCTTATATAAAAAGTGCATTTAGCTAAACAGGAGCGGGTCTATAAGAAAATAATAGTAGCTACAGTAGTACTTGACCCAGGCATCTAATGGAGCTCCTATCTTTATCAAGGCCCATCCATCTAGCCTGTAGCCAGGGCCTGAGTACAGACCAAAGTTTCCTTCAGGTCTACGGCACAGACCCCACCCCTCACCACGCCAGCACAGAGTGGAATGCCTTCCACCCGGGCCTCCCCACGAGCCGCTAAAACAATTTGGGCGCATAACTTAGGCTAATGGTTGATAATACAGATAATTACCTGCATGCCGGGGAGACAGTTTGATGTTTCACAAGCACCGGCTCCAATCCGCGGGCCAACAAAACCCAATTAGCGTGTGTATGATCACCAACAGCCAGCTCATTTGCTCTCTTCCGTCTATTGGCCCGATACCTGCCGCCTCATTATGACGGCTAATGTACGCAAGATGATGGCAATTAAGTCCCCTCCAGTCTAAAAGCAACGAGAAGCGAGAGGAAGCCAAGCATCCAGCAACCAGGCCAAGAATGCCTTTTACCTCTGCTGGAGCCTTGTTGTGGCCCACCTCCCTTAGGCTCACTGTTTACATACAGCAGTAGCAACAACCGCAGCATCCTACCCTCTTCCCATCCTGATGATGAACGCTCAAACTTCTTCTCGCGGAAGTCTAACACGCTAAAGTGCAGCTCTGGCGATCTGACTTGCGGCATCCATACCCACACGAACATCCAAACGTCTCAATAGGCGCAATATCCCATGATTAGTCGGAACAGCGCGTGACGAGAAGCAGATTTAAACGGCAGCAGAAAAAGGGCTGCGGAGAAAATTGAGTTAGCCGCGGGACCAGCGGGGTAGTGATAGAAGCGAGCGAGCAAGTGTAGTTCTCCGCGATGATGTACAGGAGGACCGTACGAGCAACAACGGCACCGTTTGGAATTAGCGGATTGTTGTGATTACGAAATGAACGCGTAACCGTTGTTGGCTGCTAATTCGCTCCTTCTGTTGGCAATTGCGTTCTCGCCTGGTGCCAAGTGAAGGCCTCATAACGGCCGCAGCACGAAACAGTCACTAATATCAAGTAAGTGCCATTATAAGCAAAACACGCACTGATCGTCATGGAAAGACCCCGAATGATTTTGTATACCCTGCCTTTTTTTCCCCGAATTACATTGACACTCTATAATACCTTAGTCACCACCGTCAACACCTTAACATAGGCTTGCGCACAATAATTAGAACATAGTGTTGAACCCCAATGCGACCTGCCTCATGGCGATCTGGACTTCTTCATATTTCTTAATTCTTACAGCAACGGACAGTTTCCATCAAAACATCACTAAAACAGTAATTTTCAATTAAATTTAACAAAATGCAGCAAAACAACAAATAAATAACTGCAGACACGTACCAGGAATGACACTTGGCTGGACTACCCGCTGCAACAACTTGTATTTATGAGATTAAGTTAAAGCTGTACTGGACTGTCCTATCCTATCCTATCCTGTCCCATAACCCGGAGGTCGTAGGGGCACAACAGATGATCGTTTAACCAGCATACTCCATCTTTCTCTGTCCTCAGCAGCCCTCATGGCTTCGCTCAGTGTCAAACCAGTCCATTCTCGAATGTTGTCCTCCCACCTCTTTTTCGGTCTCCCCCTTCTTCTACCTCCTTGCACTGTGCCTTGCAGAATGGTCTTTGCAAGGCCTGATGATCTGGTGACGTGGCCATACCATCGGAGTTTCCGTTTCTTCACCACTGTGAGCAGGTCATCGTGTTGTCCAATGGCTTGTGTGATGGTCTGTCGGACTTCGTCGTTGGTGATGTGTTGGGTATAGGAAATGCACAGAAGTCTTCTGTAGCACCTCATCTCCATGCTTTGTATTCTTCGTTGGAGATCTGCTGTGAGGGTCCATGCTTCGCAAGCATATAGGAAGATGGAGATGACCAGAGAGCGCAGCAGTCTTACTTTGGAATGTAGACTGATGGTTCTGTCTTTCCAAATGGGCTTCAACCTTGTCAGGGCAGCAGTTGTTTGTGCGATCCTGGAGAGGACTTCCTGTCGAGACCCCTTGTCTGAAAACAATGGCTCCTAAATATTTGAAGCTGTGCACTGTGTTGAGGGATTGGCCTTGTACTTTGATGTCCGTGTTGATGCCATTGGTGTTGTTGGTCATCATTTTGGTCTTCTCTGCACTTATTTCCATTCCATAAGCTCTGGAGGTGGTGTCAAGCCTCTGTACAAGCTGTTCAAGTTCTTGTTCCTCTCCAGCCAATCCATCAATATCATCCGCAAAACGAAGATTGGAGATTGCTCTGCCCCCTATGCTGACTGTGCCTTCGTGATCTGCAAGAGCATCTGACATGATGCGCTCTAGGAAGATGTTGAAGAGTGTTGGAGAGAGTAGGCATCCTTGACGCACACCGATTGTTGTTCTGAACCAGTTCCCGATGACGCTGTTATGGAGGACTGCACTGGTAGCCTTGTCATACAGGCTTTTGATGACTTCTATAATTTTAGGGCTGATGTTGTACACTTTCATGGTTGCCCATAGAGCTGCATGCCAGACTCGGTCAAATGCCTTCTTGAAGTCTATGAACACATGATATAGATGTTGTTGGTGCTGTAGGTATTTCTCACAGATTATTCTGAGGTTAAAAATCTGTTCAGTGGTACTTCGCCCTGCCATGAATCCTGCTTGTTCTTCAGCTATGATTTGTTCAGCTTGTGGTTTCAACCTGTTGAGTATTATTTTGAGGAGGACCTTGCTGGGATGGCTGATGAGGCTGATGGTGCGGTAATTTTCACACTCCTGAAGGTTACCTTTTTTGGGAAGAGTGATGACAAGCGACTGGGTCCATGGTGTAGGCCATTCCCCACTCTGCCAGATCTTGTTACAGATAATGGTGAGAGCATCAGTCATCGCTTCTCCTCCTGCTTGTAGCAGTTCCGCTGGTATGTTGTCCACTCCCGCTGACTTCCCTTTCTTCAGCGATTGCACTGCTGCCTCAACTTCTTCCCGGAGAATTGGGAGGATTTCTTCTTCTTCTCTGCTCTTGGGACATGCTAGAACTGATGGGTCTCCATTTGGTGTATGGTTGTAAAGGTCAGAGCAGTACTCTGTCCATCTGTCCAAGACTTCTTGTTCTTCTGTAAGGCAAATGCCAGACTTGCTTTGGATAGTGGAGACTTTGGGCTGTTTAACACTTGTCAGCCGCTTCACAGTCTGGTAGGCCTTCTTGCTGTTGTTCTTGTTCAGATTGTTCTCTATTTCCTGGCATTGATCTTCTATCCAGTTCTCCTTTGCTGTGCGCATGCCTTTTCGGATGTCATTGTTGATTTTTCGGTAGACATCAGCTCCCTGTGAGGTGTTCTTTTTCTTTTTTAACTCTCTTCGTTTATCACACAGATCCAAAAGTTCAGGTGTGATCCACGGCTTCTTCTTTGGTCGGTGCTTGCTAAGGATCTCAGTGGCGGCATCTGTTACAGCTGAGTTGAAGGTATTGGTCATGGTGTTGACATCTACTTCGCCTGCCCCCAAAATAAGCAGTGGTGCAAATTTCCCTCCAATTGTGGCCTGAAATATTTTTGCCACCTCCGGGTCTTGCAGTTTGTCCAGGTCGAACTTCAGCATAGTGCACTTTGCTGTATTTACTCTCTTCAAATGGAGCCTATTAACAGAGCAGTAACACAACACAACATAACACACATATAAAATCCCTACATTGCCAAATTATAGGAAGCCCCAGTGACAATTTGGCAGAAAGCATCCAATATTCCCAACAGACCTCACACACAAATGGGGAGTTTTGTCCTGGAAGAGTTTTCAAGAAAAAAGGTAGGTGACTGGTCTAGCAAAGAAGAAGATAGTATAGTAGATTGATAGAACAGAGTAGGAATGAGAACGAACAAAGGAGAAAGACAGCGACAGTGGGAATTTAAAGCACTAAATTTCCAGAAAGTGGGGATACTATTTATACTGAAACCCCCGGCACACCTTCGGGAGAGGGGGGGGGGTGGAGGGAAAGAAAGAGAGAGAGGATATGGCTCAGAGAAAAGAGTTGTCCAAAATGTCTTCCCCCCCCCACCCCCCCACCCCAAATAAAAAAAGATAAAATAAAAATTGGGTATGAAACAAATGGAGATTTAAAACAAAAACACTGAAAATGAAACGAAACAAATATACTTTAGCAATGGCTGTTACCCCCTAAACTGTCCTACTGAGAAAACTTTGTTTTCAATACAACGTAATGTCAATATGATGAATAAACTCTGACAGATATTATTACAGGCAATATCACTAACCAGATATAATGTTGTTAATGTCATAACTCATAATTATAATTAATAATAATTAACAATTTTAAAATTCTCATTGACAAACACTGTTTTGTAAAGGAAATGATCTATGACTTAGATTCATAATTGATTGTCTTGAGCCAGCTAAACCTGACCAATAAAAAGCGACAAAACCTGAGCAATAAAAGGCGACACTAAGATGGAATAAGCCACAAGGCTTAATGATCAGCAGACCTAGATCCTACTACCAGTACTATTGCTAATACTTGTCTTATGCAGAAGTTAAAGCAGATATTTTCTTCTGGCCATAAAATTAAATTCAATATGATTCAATTCAATTAGTGAATACAAAACGCTATTTGATTCAATCCATTCAAAATATTTTAATATCAGTTTAGTCCAATTCTGTTTACAGTTTGCAAAAAAAAAAAGCATCATTCAGGGATTTATTTCAAGCGCAAAGTCATCATAACATACATTTTGCACTTAAATTAAAACAATTCAATTTAAACAAAATCAATTACTCCAATGGTTTGTAATTATATAAACAACAGATCACGAAGGCACAGTCAGCATAGGGGGCAGAGCAATCTCCAATCTTCGTTTTGCGGATGATATTGATGGATTGGCTGGAGAGGAACAAGAACTTGAACAGCTTGTACAGAGGCTTGACACCACCTCCAGAGCTTATGGAATGGAAATAAGTGCAGAGAAGACCAAAATGATGACCAACAACACCAATGGCATCAACACGGACATCAAAGTACAAGGCCAATCCCTCAACACAGTGCACAGCTTCAAATATTTAGGAGCCATTGTGTCAGACAATGGGTCTCGACAGGAAGTCCTCTCCAGGATCGCACAAACAACTGCTGCCCTGACAAGGTTGAAGCCCATTTGGAAAGACAGAACCATCAGTCTACATTCCAAAGTAAGACTGCTGCGCTCTCTGGTCATCTCCATCTTCCTATATGCTTGCGAAGCATGGACCCTCACAGCAGATCTCCAACGAAGAATACAAAGCATGGAGATGAGGTGCTACAGAAGACTTCTGTGCATTTCCTATACCCAACACATCACCAACGTTGAAGTCCGACAGACCATCACACAAGCCATTGGACAACACGATGACCTGCTCACAGTGGTGAAGAAATGGAAACTCCGATGGTATGGCCACGTCACCAGATCATCAGGCCTTGCAAAGACCATTCTGCAAGGCACAGTGCAAGGAGGTAGAAGAAGGGGGAGACCGAAAAAGAGGTGGGAGGACAACATTCGAGAATGGACTGGTTTAACACTGAGCGAAGCCATGAGGGCTGCTGAGGACAGAGAAAGATGGAGTATGCTGGTTAAGCGATCATCTGTGGTGCCCCTACGACCTTCGGGTTATGGGACAGGATAGGATAGGATAGGAAACAACAACAAAAATACATAATTGTTCCAGCATTATTATGTATTTTTGAGTGCATTACATTATTATACCAATCCCAAATCAGTGTTTTTGCTTTAATTTTGAGCATACCATGCAACATTTCCTCACAAAATTATTTAATTTGTGCTAAATTTGGGGACACGAAGAAATAAAACAAAAGCATTAGAAATCACTTCTTGTATTTGTATTAAAGGTATTATTAGGAACCCGCTGATTTATCTATATTGGGAAGAAAACTTCCTAAGACTTTGTTGACATTTCATTCAAAAACAGAACAGTTGTACCAATCAGTACAGTAGTTAATTTAGTCCTTTTGGTTTTTGGGCTCATGAGTCGCGATGAAGTTGAGCAGATCAATGCGAGTGGCGATGCCGAAAATCATCTGCCTCTTGTCCATTGATGCTCCCGAGTACTGTCTCTGGTTGTGGACTACCAGCACAAAGTGATCAGTATCCAACATCCTGGACAGCTGGTCCAGTCTGGTATCCATCTTGATCATTTTGAACTGCTTGTACATGATCTTGGAGACAGGGTCACTGGGCTTCACCTTGTTCTTCACCACCATGGACTGTCCAAATACCTACAAATATAAAGGCATGCAATATTGCCAAATTAATAAAATCAAATGAATTGTTTTAATATAGCGCATTTCTAACTCAAAGGTCTGCTCAGGGCACTAGCCGAAAATAGAATCGTACTCCACGCGCCCAATTATCGCAATAGATTTTGATTTATAACCCCAGGTCTATACCGAGTCCCGTGGAAGTTGATTGCTCACTTTAGAGGAAGAAGAAGAGATATGGAAATTAGTAAACATACGAAGTTAATACTGATGTTGTCATGCATTCATTATACACACCGGCCACAGGCGCTTGTATCAGGACACGCGAGCGTTTATGACTGTGATGCGTCTCCCTTCTGGTTATCTATAAATACCAGAAGGGAGGTGCGTCACAGGCAAAGGCGCTCTCGTGTCCAGATATAAGCGCCTGTGTTAGGCTACCGGTCACACCATGCATCATAATTCTAAGGGAAATTACAGGATTTAATGCAACTATGGGGCAATGGTTTGAATTTCCACAGAGGTAGAATCAGAATCAGAATCAGAAAACTTTATTATTTCAACAAAAGAATTTCATAATTAATTTTTCTATTACATAAAAGGTTACACATTTAAAAAAAATTAAAACTATGCTCAAAATATTATTCCCATTCATCCCAGAGTTTCTGCACAGTGAAATAATGGAAAGCAAACCTCTGCGCTGTAGTGGAAACCAAACTGTCTAATACCCCTTGTGGTAAATCCAAGGGCGTACAGACTTCCCCGTGAGTTGTTGAAGCATTAAACACCGTGCCATTCAAGTTTGTTCTAGGTAATGAATGCCATTATTGCTGCTCGCAAAGTGAAGGGGAACATAAATAGTGAGCCTACCCACAATGTAAGTTGCCAGTCCGTCGTTGTGTGTTTGAAGGAGTACACTATTAGGCCTTTATTTTCTTCGTAAAATAAATAAATAAATAAAATGACCTCTCTATGTTTTGACAAAAAATGCATATGAGGATATTTCATCAATAAACTTTAAAACTTAACTTCATATTAATAGATCGATTAAATACAATAAATGAACATATAAATAAGAAAGAAAGAAAGAAAGAAAGAAAGAAAGAAAGAAAGAAAGAAAGAAAGAAAGAAAGAAAGAAAGAAGGAAGGAAAGAAAGGAGGAAATAAAGAAAGAAAGAAAGAAAGAAAGAAAGAAAGAAAGAAAGAAAGAAAGAAAGAAAGAAAGAAAGAAAGAAAGAAAGAAATGAGATAATAAAGAGGACCAACTAGGGATAAAATAAATGTAAATGTTTCCGCAAAAATATATTGCTGTAGGTCTAAATCTATATATATAAAGTGCTTAGCCGGAAGTCCTTCTTCGCCTCTACTGTAAAGTTTGTCCGGTATGGACGCTGATCTGGGCAGGTGCTGGGCGCTGCGGATCGGCCTGCTGTGCGCTCAAAACCCGCGAAATCGTTATAGCCGACATTTCCTTACCGAACGTTTAACCGTTTAACCGTTTTTGAGATAAATAAATAAACAAAATGTCCACAAACTGCAAAACTGCGCGGTTTCAATTCAACCCGTGTCAAGAACGTGCCGTTCCGTAATACCGCAAATTTTGTTTTATTTCCATTCAAAACACTTTTGCACTCTGGTCACCAATCTTACAAAATTTTGTGTTTAACTAATTAAATTTGATTACTTAAAAATCGAATCGAGGTTTCAGCATGTTTTCCCATATAGACCAAAAAATTGATGGCTTTTTAAACGAAGCCTTTGTAGCTCACTTAGTAAGACATTCGCCTACGGTTCAGGCGACCCAAGTTCAAATCTCCCGCGGGCCATATTTTTTTTATGTTTTTTTTAACACTACAATATGGATATTTTTCCTTTTAATTTAGGCTTTTTACTTTTAACTTATTTATTAGTAGTAGTAGTAGTAGTAGTAGTAGTAGTAGTAGTAGTAGTAGTAGCAGTATTATTAGTATTATTATTATTATTATTATTATTATTTATAAACTAATAATAATAATAATTATTATTATTATTATTATTATTATTATTATTATTATTATTATTATTATTATTATTATTGTTATTATTATTATAATTATAATCTTATATCAAATTTTATTTTAAAACCTTGGTGTTTTTTATGATTTCTATTTGTATTATTCTATATTCAATAGTTGTAGTAGTAGTAGTAGTAGTAGTAGTAGTAGTAGTAGTAGTAGTAGTAGTAGTAGTAGTAGTAGTAAGACATTCACCTACCGTGCAGGCGACCCAAGTTCAAATCTCCCGCGGGCCATATTTTTTTTATGTTATGTTTTTTTTACACTACAATACGGATATTTTTCTTTTAATTTAGGCTTTTTACTTTTAACTTATTTATTATTATTAATTATTATTATTATTATTGTTATTAGTAATATTATTATTATTATTATTATTATTATTATTATTATTATTATTATTATTATTATTATTATTATTATTATTATTATTTATAAACTAATAATAATAATACTAATACTAATACTAATAATAATAATAATAATAATAATAATAATAATAATAATAATAATAATAATAATAATGATAATAATAATAATAATAATAATAATTATTATTATTATTATTATTATTATTATTATTATTATTATTATTATTATTATTATTAATATTATATCTTATATCAAATTTTATTTTAAAACCTTGGTGTTTTTTATGATTTCTATTTGTAATTATTCTATATTCAATATTATTATTATTATTATTATTAGTAGTAGTAGTAGTAGTAGTAGTATTACCAAGGATTGGGATGTGGTGGTACGTGTAGGTAAAAGGGGGCTACGCGTAGGTTTAAAGGGGCATGGGTAGGTATAACGGGGTATATATAAGGGGGTATGGTGATGGTCGATTCCAGAAAAAGGTCTCCTGTCTGAAAATCCTTATCGGGAAGAGAGGGGACCATAAACTGATTTAAAAAAAAGTCGATTCCTTTCATTCATACCTGCGAAACGATCTACGGGGAAGTATCAAAGAGGGTACAGGTAGGTTACAAGGGGGGTACGGAAGGTATCAAGGGGGTATGGGGAGGTATCAATTGGGTTCGGGGAGGTATCAAGGGGGTATGGTGAGGCATCATGGGGGGGACGGGGAGATATCACGGGGGGT
This sequence comes from Oncomelania hupensis, assembly GCA_036898135.1. Classification (NCBI taxonomy): domain Eukaryota; kingdom Metazoa; phylum Mollusca; class Gastropoda; order Littorinimorpha; family Pomatiopsidae; genus Oncomelania; species Oncomelania hupensis. The sequence continues at coordinate 31,638,221 of CM072511.1, forward strand.
ATGGTGAGGTATCAAGGGGGATATGGGGAGGTATCATCGTCCAAATGAAACTCGCAGACAACAGTTGTCTCTCTGTCTACATTTTAAACAGCAACCTGTGTACCCTGGCTTGCCAGGGTACAAAAACCACTAGTTGTAAATAAATTATTTGTTGTACCCCTAGCCCCTCACTCTTTTGTCGCCATAGTGGACTGAAGTTGACTTGCTTTGGCTTTTGTGTATTCCTGTTACTGTATTTGTCAGGTCAGAAATTAACTGAATAAACCATTGTTTAAACCAAGTTGACTTGTACGTGGGCCGCCATAATCGACTTTTGTCGACGTCACGGGGATACGAACGAAGATTAAGAGGGAGTGGGGTACTTGTTTTGACGCCGTTTGACATGGCTCCGTCACGTCGACGAATGTCGACTTCGGCGGCCCGATAACATGTCAGATAAAGTAGACAATCGGATACTGGATACCATTATTATTATATGCTTTCTTTCTCCCCCTAAACAAGACTCAAAGCGCGTTCCCAGAATTCATGTACACATACACTCTAACATAGACAACAAACACGCATTCATCACTCAAATAATAATAATAATAATAATAATAATAATAATAATAATAATAATAATAATAATAATAATAATAATAATAATAATAAGAATAATAAGAATATTGATGGATGCTATACGCGCCATATTCTTAATCAGACTCAATTATTTAAAACGCGTCGAACATACTGTTACGTTGAAACGCAAAGGATAGTATGTCTGAAACGCGCACGATAGATCTAATCGTTTCGCTTTGCAAAGTATTCAATAATAGAGTGTATTTACCTTTGATTTGAGTTTGCGTTGTTGATAGTGTGTTGATAGTTGAGAATTGTAAAGTGAAAAGTGGAGAGTAAAAAGGCGATTGTATGCAGTGTTGATGTGTGCTGAATAAAAGTGGAAAACAGTACATACGAAGACTTTGCCTTAATTGTTGCAGAGTGAGCAGGCTGCGTGGATAAACGAATCTGAGCTACACTCATCAGTACTTCAGCATTGGGGCTGAATCAACTACTGATAGAAAAACACCAACATCAAACGAGTGTAACACCGACACTCCTATATAAACAACAAACACGCATTCATCACTCAAAAAAAAAATAAATTTAAAAAAAAAAAAATAATAATAATAATAATAATAATAATAATAATAATAATAATAATAATAATAATAATAATAATAATGGATGCTATACGCGCCATATTCTTAATCAGACTCAATTAAAACTCGTCGAACTGTAACCAACATACACGTTTACATGTTACCGACACTCCTACATAAACTACAAACACACATTCATCACCCAAACATGCTGTTTGAAGGCACGTCGCTATTAGATGACGGAAAGGAAATCAAACTTTAGTATTGAAAGATTGTGACAGTTGCATCCAATATCATTATTGAAGGGAGGGAGGTACCCGGAGAAAACCCTCGTTCACCTGAAAATCTAAGTCACATAAGTTCGTTCCCTGCGGGGTTCAAACCCGCGACCTTCCGCATAGGAAACCAGCACACTCTCCGCTGAGTCACAATGCCACCCCGAAATAGGTGGGTGTAAAGGTAACTAGATCTGTTGTTGAAGATAAAACGGAAAATTAGGTTTGTGATGGTGTTGTTTTTCAAATTTAGATGGCGGTTTAAAAAAAAAAAAGGCTTATTAATATTTCTTATATTTATCTTGTTACTTATTTTTAGGAAGTATAGACCAGCAAAAACTCAACAAGATGGCAAGCCGTTTAAATGTATTTCCAGACATTCACACACATAGCTGAAAAATAAATATATATACCCTGTTACACTCTGTTTGATGATGGTGTTTTTCGTTATCAGTATTTGATTCAGCCCCGATGCTGAAGTCCTGATAAGGTGTAACTCAGATTCGTTTATTCACACAGCCTGCTCAATCAGCGTACAAGTCACAAAGTCGACGTATGAAGTTTTCCACTTTTATTCAGCACACATCAACAACTGCATACAATTCTCAACTCAACTCAACAACTTTCACAGCAACTCTCCAAATCACTATCAACAACTTTACTCTCTCAACAGCAACTCTGCACACGATTAAATAACCTCTCTCTTTTCCGGAAAGATTTCGTACATGGTAGAAAATGACGTACTGCCACCAATCGAATAAAAGATCGTCATCACTGACTTACGTCAATACATATTTTTATATCTTCCAGAACGACCTCTTGCTTCGACATGTATCGGGAAGTTTCTATCAAGAGTAAACACGCATATCCAGAAGATTCTCAAATAATATCGACTAACGCAAATTATCAACGTTATACAAAGCCTCTCCTAACAATAATGCAAACTCAAATCAAAGGTAAATAAACACCATTATTGAATACTTTGCAAAACGAAACGATTAGATCTATTGTGCGCGCTTCCGACATACTTTCGTTCACGTTTCAACGTAACATAACCCCCCACTCAAGAAGAAATTTACCCAATTTCTTTCAACAACGTTGAAACGTAATGCACAAACAAAGTCCACAATTGAAACTAATTTAAGACTTTCTGAATACTGTAATTGCGCTCAGCTTATCTACACAGAGTCAATGGTTTCCATCTTCAAATCTGTCTGGATATTGTCAATGTTCACAGTTCATTCACACAGAGTCAATGTTTCTCATCTGCAAATCTTTCTGGATACTGTCAATGTTCACAGTTCATTTACCCAATCAACGTTTTTCATTTTCAAGTCTGTCATTACCAATATTCTTAGTTCGTCCACACAGTCAATGATCTTTCATCCGCAAGTCTTTCTGGATACTGTCAATGTTCACAGTTCATTCACACAAGGTCAATGTTTCTCATCTGCAAGTCTGTTTAGATATTGCCAATGTTCTCCACACAGTCAATGTTCTTTCAACCGCAAGGAAACGACGCCCTCGTCAGTTGCGGTCGTCATCGGCCCAGGGTCAAAGACAGTGATCACGTGGGCTTCCCTGGAATCAGTGCGTCCTCCGTTGTCTCCTTCTTCCATCGGATGTCTGACGCCGTCGATGTTGTCAGCTCCCAGAATGCATTCGCTGGGTCTCACGGTCGGGTTGGCTTCTGCGGGGCGGTGGAACAGCTCCCTCAAGGTCTGCAGATGCTCCTTCCAGGTCTGGGTGTGGACTTCATGTTCGACCAAAGTCGTAGAGCCTGGGACATCGCTGAAGCTATGGGGAAATTCGCCCATAAGGTCCTTGAGCTCCAACTTTTGACCTTCCGTCAAGCCTGGTCCTAGCTTAACATCATCGATGCCTTCTTTGCTGTGGAAGTCTCCCAGTTCCAACAGTTCTTCACTGTCAAAGCTGTCGTCGGTCACAGCTGCTGTGGCTGCGTGCACAGTCTCTGATGGCCTTTCCACGTACAGCTTAAGGAGGTTGGCGTGGTATATCTTGGAATGCTGGCCGACCTTCACCTTGTAGTCGTTGATCCCCACCACGGTCTCCACTTCGTACGGGCCTTTCCACTGCATCAGCAACTTATTGTGATCGGTAGGTAGCAGCACCAGCACTTTGTTGCCAGGTTTGAACTTCCTGTTCACAGCCCTACGGTCATAGTAGTGCTTTCCACAGTCCTGGGACTTCTTCAGGTTTTCTCTGGCTATCTCGAGAGTCTGCTCCAGCTTCTCCCGTAGCTCAAACACGTACTGGTAGCTGTTCTTCACCTCTGGGGTGTCTACTTCTTTCGTCCACAGTTCTTTTAGGATGTGCATCGGCCCTCGGATGGTTCTTCCGTACGGCAGCTCGAACGGAGAAAAGCCGGTGGACTCCTGCGGTACTTCTCTGTAGGCGAACAGTAAGGCGTTGATGTAGCGATGCCATTGTCTGGGCTGCTCGCTGCACAGTTTCTTCAAGGTGGACTTCAACGTAGCATTGAACTTTTCGACAAGCCCGTTGCACATTGGATGGTAGGGTGTCGTAGTTAAATGCCGGATGCTCAGCAGTCTGTTGACCTCCTTCATACAGTCAGAGACGAACTGTGTCCCGAGGTCTGTCAGAATTTCTTCAGGCACTCCAAGTCTACTGAACATGTCCACCAGTGCCTCTGCTACAGTTTCAGTGTCAATCTTCTTCAGTGGCACTGCTTCTGGGTACCGAGTCGCATAGTCCACTAAAGTCAGTACCCATCGATGACCTTCTTCACTCGGAGGTCTTATTTCGCCGATTAAGTCTAAGGCCACCCTCTTGAAAGGTCGGTCGATCAGAGGCATCCTCTGCATAGGCACTTTCGGGACCCTTCCTCGAGGTATGGTCTTCTGGCAAATGTCACATGATCGGCAGAAACGGCTGACGTCCGCATGAAGTCCTGGCCAGTAGAACACCGCCTGGATTCTGTCTGACGTCTTCTTGATGCCTAGGTGACCTCCCATGATTGAGTCATGCGCTACTTCCATCACCTGGCGCCTTAGAGGTAACGGTACCAATACTTGACGTAGTGGTTTCCCTCCGTTGACCCTCGGGTGCTGGAAGATTCGGTACAGGATCTTGGCCTTCACCTCAAAATAGACCGTACCACTGCCTTTGGTCACGTGGTCTTGGCGGTTCCTGTACTTGTTTAAAGTACTATCAGCTTCCTGGAGCTGGATCAGCTTATCTCTGTCCACGATGGCAGCTTTAGAGTTGTCGGCGACCTTCAGTGGCGTAGACGTCTTGTCTCTCTTGGCCTGGGCCCTGGTAGTAACAGCACCGACGATCTCTGGTCGGCAGGGCTGAGCCGGAGTAACCACATTGTCCCGTAGCAGCTCTGTAAGGTCTCCATCGGGAAATGGCAATGGATCCTCCTCCACAACTTCGACGCGTTGGGTTGAGGCAGGACTCCACTCTGGATCGGGGTTGTCGGGTCGTCTCGCGCCGTCGATATTCCCGATCATCAAATCATACAGCGGCTTCTTCAGGCAAACCGCTTCGACTTCGCCTATGTAGAAAGGGGTGTTGACATGAATTTTCGCAACTGGCGCTCTCACACATTTGCTGTCGGCCATGAGTGTCCATTTAGAATCGCCAGTGAATTGTTCTTTAGCGATTAGGTCTTCTCTGACGATGACCCCACTACAGCCAGAGTCTCTTAAGACAGTCACTTCATGATTTCCGACGCGTCCCTTGGAAACAGGCATGTTCTGTACGGTCACAGCTGCGCTAGCGACGACGGGGATGGATTTCCCGTTGGCAAGGAGAAGTTGGCCATCAGTCATGCACTCTTGCACGTCCGCAGGAGTAGCTGTGCGCTCGGTCTCACTCGGAAGAATGACGCTCCCGCCGCACACTTGATGGTCAGATCTACTGGTTTGCCGTTGATTGGAGAAACGTCTCTGCCGGTTGCCCGCCGCTGCGTTGTCCGTACTGCTCCGCTGTCCGCTACTTTTGTTTTGAGGACAGTTAGAAGCTCTGTGGTCTGTAGCGTTGCAGGTGAAACAGCCCCTTGAATGCCCTTCCCTGGGAGGAGGCGTGGAGTCTGTCTGTCTCTGGCTCGTCTGGCTTCCTTGGATCTGGTTCCCATGGTTTGCAGTCTTCTGAAAATGTTTCGTCGCGCTGGGTGGCCCCAGGGTTTTCCCATGAGCGATAAGATATCTTTCAGCAGCCTCAGTCACATCTTTAAGCGTCTGCAGCTTTTGTTCTTCTAAGTGGGTCGCTAGGTCCTTGTGACAGGCATTGAGAAATTGTTCTTTCACAATCAGGTCATGGAGACTGTCGTAAGACTTCATTTCGCCTGATAACTCCACCCACTTGTGTAGATATGACGACAGGCGCTCCACAAACTGCTTTGGCGTCTCGTCTGACTTAGGCCGGCATTCACGGAAGCGTTTACGGTAGCCCTTCTCTGTAAAGTTGTAGCACTGCAACAGGGCCTCTTTCAAGACGTCGTAGTTTTTGGCGTCATCGTTCGACAGTCTGGTGTAAACTTCGAGAGCTTGCCCCGTCAGAAGTGCACTCAGTCGAATCGCCCAGTCTCGAGGTTGCCAATTGGAGCTTTCGGCGAACCTTTCGAATCTCGCCAGATAGCTGTCGATCTGGTCCTTCCCGTCGACGAAAGCTGGCAATTTTGGAGCCGTATGGTCGTTGGTGACTTGTGGCGCATGCTGATTGTTCTGGATACGCGCCAACTCTAGCTGGTACTGACGATCTCTTTCTTGCTGCTGCTGTTCAATTTCCAGACGCTTCAGTTCAAATTCTCTGTCTTCACGACGTCGCTGCTCCTCTATTTCTCTTTCTTCACGACGTCGTTGCTCTTCTTTTTCTTGCCGCTGCTGTTCAATTTCTAGACGCTTCTGTTCTAGTTCTATTTCTTTTTCTAGACGCTTCTCTTCCAATTCTCTTTCTCGTATTCTCTCCTGAGACTTGACGTACTCCGTCAGCTGCTTGCCTTTTAGATTCAGTTCAACCCCTTTCTGCCAGAAGTCAGCCATCTTGATGCTTCTGGAAAGTTCTTTTCAAGAAAGTTCTTTTCTGGAAAGTTCTTTTTCTAGAAAGTTCTTGACTGTAGAGTTCTTTTTCTGGAAAGTTCTTGACTGTGCTGTACCTTTCTAGACTGTTCTAGAACAGCACGCTTTCTGCAGTAGCGCTGATGCTTGTCACTAGTCGCTTTCGCTGACGCAGGCCCCGCTGTCCTCGTCGTATGCGACGCTGCACCACGCTGGTGTTGATGTACACGCTCCTGTGCTGAAGTAGACGCGACGTCCGCTCGACGCTCGCTGTAACACTGGCGATGTAGCTCCGAGACTGTCCCTCGACGTAGTCTTACGGCAGCCACGTAGTCCCGATGTGTTGTTCGCTCACGAAGCAACTCTTCAGCGACTACACGCCCTTGCAGTCAACCCGAACCTATCGGTGATGTAGTCCCAGTATGTTGGCCCCTCTCGACGCAACTCGTTGGCGGCTACCCTCGATGACTGCCTCTCGTAACGTTGACTCGCTTGTTGTAGCAGTTGAACCCTTGGCTATGGCGTGAATCGCGGCTTGACCCCCAAAATGTTACACTCTGTTTGATGATGGTGTTTTTCGTTATCAGTATTTGATTCAGCCCCGATGCTGAAGTCCTGATAAGGTGTAACTCAGATTCGTTTATTCACACAGCCTGCTCAATCAGCGTACAAGTCACAAAGTCGACGTATGAAGTTTTCCACTTTTATTCAGCACACATCAACAACTGCATACAATTCTCAACTCAACTCAACAACTTTCACAGCAACTCTCCAAATCACTATCAACAACTTTACTCTCTCAACAGCAACTCTGCACACGATTAAATAACCTCTCTCTTTTCCGGAAAGATTTCGTACATGGTAGAAAATGACGTACTGCCACCAATCGAATAAAAGATCGTCATCACTGACTTACGTCAATACATATTTTTATATCTTCCAGAACGACCTCTTGCTTCGACATGTATCGGGAAGTTTCTATCAAGAGTAAACACGCATATCCAGAAGATTCTCAAATAATATCGACTAACGCAAATTATCAACGTTATACAAAGCCTCTCCTAACAATAATGCAAACTCAAATCAAAGGTAAATAAACACCATTATTGAATACTTTGCAAAACGAAACGATTAGATCTATTGTGCGCGCTTCCGACATACTTTCGTTCACGTTTCAACGTAACATACCCGCTGCAGCTTGCAAGTCTTCTCCAGTCTGTCCATTAATGGATGGTATTGTTGCACTATATGCAACAACAAAAATGATCATGGTATGTTAAATAAAAATGTTTCCTACAATCAAATGCAAGTGCAGAGGTCGAATTAGGGAATCCTGTTAATTCATGCGAGCGCATCTTGATCACTGAGCGTTGTCTTGTCTCTTTGGTGTTCTGCAGTCAATCCAAGGCGCACGTGACATCTCTATTTTCAGAAAACTGATAGGGTGTGCAGCATTTGACAGCAGTTTAACAGAGATCACCCGAGAGAGAGAGAGAGAGAGAGAGAGAGAGAGAGAGAGAGAGAGAGAGACAGAGAGAGAGACAGAGAGACAGAGAGACAGAGACAGAGACAGAGACAGAGACAGAGATTCAAAGATTAGACAAACATATAGAAAGAGAGAACGTTGAAACTTTGTCTTTTGGAGGGAGAGAGCACGAGGAGAGCGAAGGAGAATGTCACGAGGGAGGAAAAGATATCGACTCGTGCACAAACGGTGAAAACCTGCGGCGTTAAATAAGAGATTTTCCGCCCTAACGACATTTAATTCCAGTCCAAACTCTAGCCTGGAGATGCGGCAGCGGTTTCGACTGTCATAAAACAATCATCGTTCATCGCTTTTCTCGCCGTTTTCCATCATAGACGCAGCTCCCGGTGGGTCAGGCAATCTCCAACAAATTCATTTTTTCTCAACAGCCTTCAAATGCGAGCGCCTACTTCTTTTCAATCGTAGAGTCGTGCCTGATAACGAGGGTAGAGTGTCAGTTCTGGGGAAACGTCTTTTTAATTCCAAAGTGGCTCGCTGTTGGCAGAAATGATTAACTTTGCCCGATTGCCTTTCACTGCCGTCGTCATCATCATCCTAGCTCAGGCTGATGATCTTGCGCCGTTTGTCATGCTAGCTAGCACCAACAGTATCAGCTGACGAAGCTAGAGAAGCTCTTTTGTGTAAAACTAAAGGCAGAGTATTCCCTGCTCCTACAGCGTCTGCGAAGGGTACGGTCGTGCTGTGAAGAGCCACGCTCCAAGAGAAGGAAGATGACCCCCCCTCTTCTATTATCTTGCTTTCACCCATCCTTCGTGGCACAGAGACACAGGATAGGGAAGGCACTGTGAAGGTTCCTTATGTCCGAGGCAGCTCCCCGTGATCCTGAGCAAAAGACAACCTTTTTCAGGATAAGAAAATAATAAATAGAACGTTACAGAATTTTAGAATGAGAGTGTATTCTTTTTTTCAGTATGAAACTCCACCCTCAACTCGAAGACAACTGATAAATTATATAATTTATAAAGGTTTGTAATCTGATTATTATTGCCATCATTAATTAGTATAATCAGAATGCAGACTTAAGACAAACACCGTAATTTTTCTTCTTCGTGGGATTAGTTAGTTTCTGGTAGAAATATGGCGGCTGATTTAGCCTGCTGCCCAAAACTTCCTTCGAAGTAATGCTTACTTTGTGTACCGGGAGACTACAACGTACAACCCTCACCCTATCTTTGTACTAAAAGTTTATATCACATTTAAAAAATTTAAAGGAATAATTGTGTGGTTGATCCCTGTCTCGGACCATGCCAGATACTCGGTATTCTCGGTCCCTGGCGAGGGCGAAAACTTTGACCAGCGTTGCGGGGGCCGTCACCGTCGTTCAGATCGCCATCAGCGATAGCCAGTTATGAATGAGGCCGATGATGGGAGGTCATCCCCCAAAAATGGCAGCTTTCAACAGCTGGAGAAATAGAAATGAGGCATTGAACGATGCCCAAATCGTCCCTGTTGTGATAGGCCGAGCTTGGACGACTGAGCGTATTGTCACTCGCGTTCAACTTCATCATCACCATCATTATCGTCATCAACATTGACATTATAGACAGCATCAGCGTCCTCAGTTATTCTCATCCCTTCTTCTCCTTCTCTTCATCTTCCTCAACCTCCTCCTTCTCCTCCTCCTCCTCCTCATCATAATCATGATCATTTGATTATCAATTACGTAACTCTCCTCCACCCTCCCCCAGTCTTTTTCTCCCCGGACAAATCCCCCTCCTCCCCGACCCCTCCGGTCTCTTAGTCCCCGGACAAATTCTTCCCCCCCCCCTCCCCTCTCCCATGGGCTTTTTCTTCCCATGTCTTTTCCCCCTAGCCCACTTTCTCCCCGCCTACCTCCACTCCCTCCCACACTCCCCCGGGGTTACTTCCCCTCTGTGGTTACTTCCCCCTGTATCATTCCCTCCCTGGTCACTTCCCACCCCCCTCCACCCCCACCCCTAGGCAGAGTACAGCTGCAATCTTTAATTTCTATTTTCTAACATTGTGTTGTGTATGTAAGACTATACCTATGAGCAAACTCAAGTATTAGAACACTTGAAGCAAGAAAGTATACTACTGGTGTTTGATTATGATTACTGAGAACGTTACTGTAGTTTCTTCAAGACTATCCAATCCCGTAACTCGAAAGTCGTTGGGGGACCAGCGTGCTCCATCTCTCTCTCTCTCTCTCTCTCTCTCTCTCTCTCTCTCTCTCTCTCTCTCTGTCCTAGCAACCCTCATGGCTTCGTTCAGTATCAAGCCAGTATATTTTCGAATGTTGTCCCCCCACCTCTTTTTCTATCTCCCTCTTCTTCTGCATCCTTGCACAGTGCCTTGCAGGATGGTCTTTGCAAGGCCTGATGCTCGGTGACGTGGCCAAACCATCGGAGTAGCCGTTTTTTCACCACTATGAGCATGATCTCGTGATCTCCAATGGCTTGTATGATGGTCTGTCGGACTTCGTCGTTGGTGATGTGCTGGGTATAGGAAATGCCCAGAAGTCTTCTGCAGCGCATCATCTCCATGCTTTGTATTTTTCATTGTAGATCTGCTGTGAGGAAAGATATCATATCCCTGTCCGTGTTGTTAGATAGTTTCTTTGGGTAATGGGAATGGAAACCGACGTGTTCTATCATCTTTTTGTCTTTCGAGGAAATCTAAACACTGGACCTGATTCCACCAATCATTTTAGTTGTTGTGGTTGCTTCAACTAATTTATGGAATTAAAGAAACGCTTTCTGTGCACATTTGTTTAAAGTAAAAGCGGCGAAGAAAACTGAACAACGGGTCACATATTTCAAAACTGATTTCATGATCAATGATCAAACATCGGTAGTCCCTCCAGCATAGTGTCAAGCCAGTCCATTCTCGAATGTTGTCCTCCTACCTCTTTTTCGGTCTCGCTCTTCTTCTACCTCCTTGCACTGTGCCTTGCAGGATGGTCTTTGCGAGGCCTGATGATCTGGTGACGTGGCCATACCATCGGAGTTTCCGTTTCTTCACCATTGTGAACAGGTCATCGAGTTGTCCAATGGCTTGTGTGATGGTCTGTCGGACTTCGTCGTTGGTGATGTGCTGGGTATAGGAAATGCCCAGAAGTCTTCTGTAGCACCTCATCTCCATGCTTTGTATTCTTCGGTGGAGATCTGCTGTGAGGGTCCATGCTTCGCAAGCGTATAAGAAGATGGAGATGACAAGGGAGGGCAGCAGTCTTCCCTTGGAATGTAGACTGATGGTACTGTTTTTCCAATTGGGCTTCAACCTTGCCAGGGCTGCAGTTGTTTGTGCGATCATGGAGAGGTCTTCCTGTCATGACCCATTGTCTGATACAATGACTCCTAAATATTTGAAGCTATGCACTGTGTTGAGGGATTGGCCGTGGACTTTGATGTCCGTGTTGATGCCATTGGTGTTGTTGGTCATCATGTTGGTCTTCTCTGCACTTATTTTGCATGCCATAGGCTCTGGAGGTGGTGTTAAGGCTCTGTTCCAGCTGTTCAAGTTCTTGTTCCTCTCCAGCCAATCCATCAATGTCATTCGCAAAACGAAAGTTGTAGCTTGCTCTACCCCCTATGCTGACTGTGCCTTCGGGATGTGCAAGGGCATCTAACATGATGCGCTCTAGGAAGATGTTGATTGTGTTGGAGAGAGTAGGCATCCTTGACGCCCATCGATCGTTGGTCTGAACCAGTTTCCGATGGTGCTCTTGTGGAGGACAGCGCTGGTAGCCTTGTCATGCAGGCTTTTAATAACTTCAATACTTTTAGGGCTGATGTTGTACACACAGAGCAGTTATAAACTTGAATGGGATGATAATAAATAAAAATAAAAAATAAATAAATAAATAAATAAATAAATAAATAAATAAATAAGATCTCTCTCTGAGGGTGGAGTGGGGAAATGACCACGGCGGAATAATACAGGGGAAGTGATCACTAGAGGAAGGGGAAGGGGGGAAGGTAGCCGGGGAGGAAGTGGGCTAGTGGGGAAAAGACTGGAGAGGAAAAGACCGGAAGGAAATGTCCGTGGTGGAAGAGACCGAGGGAGGGGGAGGGGGTGGAGGGGGGGAGGAAGTGACCGGACACCCATCATCATCATCATCATCATCATCATCATCATCATCATCATCATCATCATCATCATCGGCGATATTTGCGCATTACAGCTAATAAAAGAAAGGTCGTTGTAGCTATGGACAGTTGTGAGAAATAATTATTATTCAATCAGCAATAATGCACTGAATACTGTACAATTATATTTTCAGTAAGACCAACTTCCATGAATGAGCTTATGTCCCTTTTGTCTCCCTGAGCTTGTCAACCCTGTCATTAAAGTTCCCCCATCCTCACCCTCACCCTCACATAGTCTTATCTTATTCAACATCGCCACCACCAATATCTACGGCATTTTATCGTAGACAAGTTGGGTGTTTATCAGAGCTGGGGCTGGAGCGGTATCCGCATCACCAACTCCATAATAGCAACGAAGACAATCTTCTGGATATCGTGAAAAAGAGTGGAAGTTAATCATCAACAATTGTCCCACACCAACACTACCCACAACGTTTATGGATATGTCCGCGGGCGGGGAAGGTTGAGAGAGAGGGTGGGTGTTTATCAAGAGCAGGGTCGGTGCCAGAATGCTCATCGATGGTTTATTGAAGTGCATGGAGCGATTAAGCGGCCATGGCGGCGGTAATTTGGGTCCCAGGAGAAGCCAGGAGACGATGCCTATCAGCAGGAAATGAAGCAGGCCAGGGTGTACACGGGGTTATCAGCCGTCAGGCTCCGTGGTAACGACTTGAATGGAACTTTATTGAAAGCTCATCCTTCTTCACAGACACAGACTGCATTGAAACGGAGGGACAAGTAGGCACATCATTATTGCAACACGGCCCCTGTCTGTCTCCCTTTCCTTTGCTCTGCAATTCTGTCTGTTGTTCCTCTCCCACGTCACTTCTCCTCTGCCTTCTTATCTGAGAGCAGAAATGCGCGTATCAACGATCGAACGAGGAGCGCCGGTGAACAGCCTCTTCAAGGTTAAAGCGTGTCCCTTCCCCTCTCCTCTCTCCTCCTCCTACCCGTATAAATAGATGAACGTTCTATTTCTCTTCCATCCCCTATACGCTGAAGTGTCCGGGGACGGTAATCTATCAATCCTATCAATCCTTCTCTTCCATGCTCGCATCCCTCCACAGATTTGAAATGCCGTTCTTCGAGCCTCGTTGTATTTTATTGAAAGGCTGTGAGCGCTTTCTATGAACAATGAAACAAACAAACAAATAAAGAAATGGCCAATAATTAATATGATTATGTACGAAAGCACTTGTTATCTTTTCATTCCTTCTTTTCCCTTACACGTATACTTCCTCTTTTAGTTTAAATGGATTTAGTCGCATTAAATAAAACTCTGTCATACTGCAATCCCTCTCCGAAGTTTTTTTTTTTTACCTCTTGAGCCCAAATAGAAAGTTTATCGATTAAAACATGTAGGCCTATATATTCTACTTACTAGGAAATTAAATTAACATTGCACATTGCACAGCGGGTCCTTCTGTTACCGTAAGAAGCTGTAATCATAACAAGGTAATTCTTGAGTTTTCAAGGACAAAGCTTTAAAAATGGGAGAAATGGTGGCCAGTAACATATGCACATCGCACTGCCAATTGGTTATTGACTTTTGTTTCCTTTCAAGGCCAGTTATATAGGCTCAGCTTTGCCTGCGCTTTGCTAGGAGAGACATTCGCGAATTTTACACATGTAAAACTTTAACGTTTTGCGTGTGGTTCAACGTTGACCTAAATGTCACCTCGGTGATGCACGGTATGGCGAATAACAGTATTGACACTGACGTTGATGCCCTGCATTTCGCTGGCGGTGAAGAGCGTTGGAAGAATGAATCCAGAGGCCATGGAATTAGTCGCTGTTTTAGCTTACACGAGCGAAGGTTCAGACCACAACAAAAAATATTGCATGAGCGAGGATGTGGTTGAGCTAGGTAGGCTAATTTTCACTCCGTGTTTATTGCTGATAAGAAAGGCGATAGGCAAAAGGCCAGGGCGGGCATTCACACAAAATTTTACAAGATGTCTGGCTGTGTTTGCATTAAAACTTTATTGAGAGATTTCAGGATACGCTCATCATGTCTGGCACCCTAGGAGCTCCTGCACCACTCATGAGCTGGTCCACCCATGAAAAACCGGCCATAGAAAAAACCTTCTACGTCTCGAAATAAAGGCGCAGGGGGTGCTAGTAGGCAGTTGCGCCCGTCATTCAAACGGTGTTAACTTTAATTCTTTGCTTATGTTCGGAGCGCGCTGTATCACGAGTGAGCTTATCACTTCCATTATTTTTATTTTTATGTCAATGCGCTGATAGGGTGCTAGAGGGGAAGCACACGTTTGTGGAATTTTCGTCGCTGCAGGCGGTGCCTAGGCAGTCGGGCTGCTGACAGTGGGGTGTCGCCATCGCCAACATTATGTTCTTAACGACGTCTTGCGCACTCTAACCCGCTTTTTAACCCAAAAAAATCATAATAGTTTCATTTTTAAAAATCACAAATCACAAACACATTGTCAGTACATTTCTTAATAGAATCACTTTGCAAAAAAACAATACAAACACTGAAACATAAACACACATACACACACACTGGCACACATACTGACACACACACATACAGACACACACACACACACACACACACACACACACGCATAGGCATGGGAAAACAAGGTTATATTTTTGTAAGTGGACGGTGAAGGAGGAAAAGGTCGCGGGACACACAAACACATTTTCAGTACGTTTTTAATAGAACCATTTTACAAACGCACATGCAAGGTGCCTGAGAATGCGCTATGAATGTAATTTGTTTCTTAAGTGGGCAGGGGAGGTCGGAGAGGATGCGGTTTGGAGCTGGGTGGGAGAAGAGACAGGGGGTGGGGGTGTGAGTTTGCAGCGGTGGAGAGAAAATGAAGGAAAAGAATAGACCTATGTACACTACTGTGAAGAGAGTAATAATGTCTTCTGCTACATACATAGAAGGGAGACTCGTTATAGACGCTCGCGTGTCCAGATACCAGCGCCTCTTGTCTGAACAGACATTTTCTTTTATGCGTTGACAAACCCACTTTTATAGAAGGTAATTATATATCCTCAGAAGTTCTCAGAAGTTTTATAAGGAGGTAATATATAGAACTATATCTGTCCTATACAGGTACGCTTGGACATTTTTTCCGATGCTTTGCGGCATTCTCACATCTAAATGTTAATAATACTAATACTAATACTAATAACAATAATAATAATAATAATAATAATAATAATAATAATAATAATAATAATAATAATAATAATAATAATAATAATAATAATAATAACAACAACAACAACAACAACAAGGATATGTACGAACACTTTCTCCCACAAAAACGGTTCAAAGCGCATTTTTCACGCATTCAGACACCAATTAAAAAATATTCTTGCAAAAAATAGAGCCAAAAAAAGATAAATCAAAGAGATACTTTTTGTAAAAACACATATATACACGCTTTTAAAGCGGGGTCCGGCAATTACAAGTTTGGTTCGTGTCAGAGGATGTGAAGCAAAGCGAAGGTTGCTTGAGGGTGTGTACACATATAGGCTGAAAGGTATGAAGGAGTAGAACCTTTCATGCACTTTAAACAGAGAATGTTAGCTTTCTAGAGTATTCAGTTTGAGACAGGAGCCAGTGAAGGGAGGAGAGCATGGGGTGATGTGATCAGACCTTTTTTTTTTTTTTTTTTAGATCAGGCGAGCTGCAGAAGTTTGAACGCGTTGAAGGAAATGGATGGATGATTAAGGCAACCAGAAAGAAGTGAGTTGCGGTAGTCCAGTCGTGGAAAAAAATGAGAGAAGTACTGAGCTTTTTTATGGCGTCAGTGGTGGGGTGCTTACGAATGAGGACAATGAAAGTAGCATGGCTGAAAGGTTTTCTGAATGACCTTATGCATTGAAAAGGTTTTCGTCAATGACGACGTCGAGATTTTTGAATCTGTCAAATTTATATGAATGTTTTGAAAACCCATAACAATATTATGCCATATAATATAGTGTGATTTTGTTTGGCGAGGACAGAGAAAGATGGAGTACGTGATTAAATGATCGTCTGTGGTGCCCAACGACTTTCGATTTACGGGATAGGATAGGATAGGATAGTATAAGATAGGATTTTGCCGAAACATTTCTTCGCCTTCAGATTCCAACTTCGAAGTCCGACAGAACATCAAACAAGCCATTGGGCAACACGATGACAAAGCTCGCAGTGATGAAGAAACGGAAACTCCGATGGTATGGCCACGTCTTCAGAGCATCAAGTCCTAAAAGACCGTCTTGCAAGGCACGATGCAAGGAGGCAGAAGAAGAGGGGGGACAGAAAAAGAGGTAGGAAGACAACATTCGAGAACGGCTTGATACTGATCGAAGCCATGAGGGCTGCTGAGAATAGAGACAGATGATGGGTAAACGATCATCTGTGGTGCTCCAACGACTTTCGAGTTACGGGATATAATATGATAGGGTAAGATAGATTCCAAAACGCGTCAGTTATGTGATGCCTAACATTATATATAATATATCCTGCGGTATAATGACATGCTTTGGGTCTGATGACTTTTTAATAATAATAATAATAATAATAATAATAATAATAATAATAATAATAATAATAATAATAATAATAATAATAATAATAATAATAATAATAATAATAATAATAATTTCATACATTTGAAAAACGCCGCGTACTGGAGAAACTCCAAACGAGTTACATAATAACACAGTTACGTAAAACACCAGAAAGCGCGCAAATATATACAGTCCATCTGACAATTAAACTTTATAAGAAACATAAGCTAACAAGTAGGCTTACACCAAACACTACAGAATTCAATAGAAGTAAAGAGTGAAAAGCAACCGAACTTTTTAAATAACAATTAAAATGTAAACGTCACAATACAAGAGGAATGAGATCAGTAAGTACAACAGATACGTCGCCAATAAATCTCATTTAGAAAAAGGACACTACAACGGAGGTTGTTTTAAAGGGCAATGACTTTTTATAACCTCATTTACGCTAGGAAAACGAATAATTAATTTTCAGAAGCAATATCCAGGTCTGTAATAGCCTGTCTTCAATGGAAGGTTCGATTCGGCGAGGTTTCAAAAGATATTTTTATAGGTTCTCCGATCCCAAACCTAGGTTGCTGAACCTTTTGTAAAAAAAAAAAGTACAGGAACCTAGGTTCGGGACCTAAACCCTCGAAAAAATGTTTTCGAACCTCCCCGAACCATCATCATCAGGTCATCAGGTTGCAGCGATGCACAATATACAGTTATAAGTTCAGGAGTGTAAAGTTTAGGACAGGGCCAATAATTTATGGCTTACAGTTTAGGATCCGCCTGTAAAGTGTAGCACTATTTAGGAGCAAATAGGAATGTACAGTTTAGGAGAATGCCAATTAGTTAATTGCCAGAAGCAAGGAAGGTGTCAGGAGGCAGGCGAAGATTGCGAGTTTGATGACTTGCTTGCTCAACACTGACGTGCTGTTGTTAGCCTTATCGTGTCGAAACTTGTATGGGGTGGGCTTCCACTATTCATACTATCTGCAGCCCCGAATCTGCAATTTGCATGCTTGTAATCTAGCACCTACTGATGTGTATCTCTGAGTGCCACTAAGCCTCAAATGCTCCTGTTGCTTCGCTTTGTTCAGCGCGCTATCTGGCGGCTATAGGCAGGTAATTAGACAAGTCACTAACCAGGTTGAAATTGTACAGAGTTCAGTCCCCTTTAGTTTATCGGGCTGACTGGATTTAAGATGCTATATTGTCCACATCTTTCTGCTGGAGGTTAGAGACAGCGTCTTGAGCTCAGCTCCTATCCTATCCTATCCTATCCTGTCCCGTAACCCGAAGGTCGTAGGGGCACCACAGATGATCGTTTAACCAGCATACTCCATCTTTCTCTGTCCTCAGCAGCCCTGATGGCTTCGCTCAGTGTCAAACCAGTCCATTCTCGAATGTTGTCCTCCCACCTCTTTTTCGGTCTCCCTTTTCTTCTACCTCCTTGCACTGTGCCTTGCAGAATAGTCTTTGCAAGGCCTGATGATCTGGTGACGTGGCCATACCACCGAAGTTTCCGTTTCTTCACCACTGTTAGCAGGTCATCATGTTGTCCAATAGCTTGTGTGATGGTCTGTCGGACTTCGTCGTTGGTGATGTGTTGGGTATAGGAAATGCCCAGAAGTCTTCTGTAGCACCTCATCTCCATGCTTTGTATTCTTCGTTGGAGATCTGCTGTGAGGGTCCATGCTTCGCAAGCATATAGGAAGATGGAGATGACAAGGGAGCGCAGCAGTCTTACTTTGGAATGTAGACTGATGGTCCTGTCTTTCCAAATGGGCTTCAACCTTGTCAGGGCAGCAGTTGTTTGTGCGATCCTGGAGAGGACTTCCTGTCGGGACCCATTGTCTGATACAATGGCTCCTAAATATTTGAAGCTATGCACTGTGTCGAGGGATTGGCCTTGGACTTTGATGTCCGTATTGATGCCATTGGTGTTGTTGGTCATCATTTTGGTCTTCTCTGCACTTATTTCCATTCCATAGGCTTTGGAGGTGGTGTCAAGCCTCTGTACCAGCTGTTCAAGTTCTTGTTCCTCTCCAGCCAATCCATCAATGTCATCTGCAAAACGAAGATTGGAGATTGCTCTACCCCCTATGCTGACTGTGCCTTCATGGTCTGCAAGAGCATCCGACATGATGCGCTCTAGGAAGATGTTGAAGAGTGTTGGAGAGAGTAGGCATCCTTGACGCACACCGATTGTTGTTCTGAACCAATTCCCGGTGGCTCTGTTGTGTAGGACTGCACTGGTAGCCTTGTCATACAGGCTTTTGATGACTTCAATAATTTTTGGGCTGATGTTGTACACTTTCATTGTTGCCCATAGAGCTGCATGCCAGACTCGGTCAAACGCCTTCTTGAAGTCTATGAACACATGATATAGATGTTGTTGGTGCTGTAGGTATTTCTCACAGATTATTCTGAGGTTGAAAATCTGCTCAGTGGTACTTCGCCCTGCCCTGAATCCTGCTTGTTCTTCAGCTATGATTTGTTCAGCTTGGGGTTTCAACCTGTTGAGTATTATTTTCAGGAGGACCTTGCTGGGATGGCTGATGAGGCTGATGGTGCGGTAATTTTCACACTCCTGAAGGTTACCTTTTTTGGGAAGAGTGATGACAAGCGACTGGGTCCATGGTATAGGCCACTCCCCACTCTGCCAGATCTTGTTACAGATAATGGTGAGGGCATCAATCATCGCTTCTCCTCCTGCTTGTAGCAGTTCCGCGGGTATGTTGTCCACTCCTGCTGACTTCCCTTTCTTTAGCGCTTGCACTGCTGCCTCAACTTCTTCCCGGAGAATTGGGAGGATTTCTTCTTCTTCTCTGTTCTCTGGACATGCTAGAACTGATGGGTCTCCATTTGGTGTATGGTTGTAAAGGTCAGAGCAGTACTCTGTCCATCTGTCCAAGACTTCTTGTTCTTCTGTAAGGCATATGCCAGACTTGCTTTGGATAGTGGAGACTTTGGGCTGTTTGACACTTGTCAGTCGCTTCACAGTCTGGTAGGCCTTCTTGCAGTTGTTCTTGTTCAGACTGTTCTCTATTTCCTGGCATTGACCTTCTATCCAGTTCTCCTTTGCTGTGAGCATGCCTTTTCGGATGTCATTGTTGATTTTTCGGTAGACATCAGCTCCCTGTGAGGTGTTCTTTTTCTTTTTCATCTCTCTTCGTTTATCACACAGATCCAAAAGTTCAGGTGTGATCCACAGCTTCTTCTTTGGTCGGTGCTTGCCAAGGATCTCAGTGGCGGCATCTGTCACAGCTGAGTTGAAGGTGGTGGTCATGGTGTTGACATCTACTTCACCAGCCCCCAAAATGAGCAGTGGTGCAAATTTCCCTCCAATTGTGGCCTGAAATAGTTCTGCCACCTCCGGGTCTTGCAGTTTGTCCAGGTCGAACTTCAGTCTAGTGCACTTTGCTGTATTTACTCTCTTCAAGTGGAGCCGGAAAGACATCATCACGAGATCGTGGTCACTTCCGATGTCTGCTCCTGGAAAAGTACGTGTCCTGCCAATGTTGATGCTTGATCTGAAGCGTTTCTTGACCATGATGTAGTCTATTTGGTTGTGATGCTCCCCGCCAGGACTGTGCCATGTCCATCGTCTGGAGTTTTTGTGGAGACCAAGCGTGTTTGCCAGTACCAGATTGTTGTATCTGGCAAACTCCAAGAGTCTCAGACCCCTGTCATTTGTCTCGTTGTTGCAGTGGGGTCCACATGTGTCTCCCCAGTTGCGGTGCGCATCTTGGCCAACCTTGGCATTCCAGTCGCCTTGCACTATGACTATGTCCTTCTTCGGCACTTGGTCAAGGACCGCCTGTAGATTTTCATAAAAATCCTCCACTTCGCTGTCGTCATAGTCTGATGTTGGGGCGTAGGCCTGGATGATGGTGATGTTGAAAGGGGCTGCTCTCAGGCGGATGGTAATGAGTCTACTGGAGACTGGGCGGCAACCCATGACAGTCGCTAGAATGTTCTTGTGGACCAAGAATCCAACGCCGTGTTCATGCCTGTCATCCCTACCGCTGAAATAGAGCTTGTGGCCTTTGTCGGTCGTTGTTTCACCTAGGCCTTTCCATCGCAGTTCGCTGATACCTAGAACGTTCCATCGATAGTGGTCCAACTCGTGGGCCAGTTCTTCTAATTTTCCTTCCGCAGTTAGGGTCCTGACGTTCCAGGTTCCTATGACGATGTTGTTTCTCGTGCGGATCTTGCTAAATTGTCCATCAGTAGCATACTTAACACCTCCGTCCTGGTGGCCAACGGAAGGCGCGGTCCTTGTGCCGGGTGACGGCCCGGGCGACGACCGATCCGGTATGGAAGTAGTGGATTGTGTCATCATGTAGTGTGTCTTGGGCAAAAAAGACCTGGTGGTGCCCAATCCTCTCCAGGCTGTTGGCCACAGCCGAAATCCACGAATACAGTGTGGCTCGCCTTGGCCCTGAGCACATGGTCGTTGAACCTGTAGTAACGTGACGTTCCTCCGCCCTGGCCGGTGACTTCTGTGTAGAAGACTTTCGCCCAGTGATGCCGTGCTAACATCACCCCTGTTAGTCGCCTCTTACGACACGCCGGGAAACGTTGGGTCTATTCTATTTAATGCCCGAACCCACAGAGCACTGAGCTCAGCTCAGCAGTGGAAATGAAACGTCGAGTGCGTGACTGCTGCAACTATATTTGTATATTTGAACATGTTGTCAGCGCTTTTATGGAATGACCGGATGCCTTGGTGTGTCTTTGAGGCAGTCATAGGGAACGTGAAACCCCTTCAAAAGAATCATTACAGAATGTAGACTTTGCAAAACAAGTCTTCCGTTACCATCAAGCATCGAACCCCGGTCTTCAGCATGCCAGGCGAGCAAACTATACCCACTGAATTGTTTTACCATATACATATCGACAAGCTTTGATTTGACTTGAATGACTGCTGAAATGTCCTGATTATTTGTAAAAGTAAGTATCACACTGCGTAGCAGAACATTGGTCGATGCTTACGTCGCCTCCCCACCTGATAGATAGATAGATAGATAGATAGATAGATAGATAGATAGATAGATAGATAGATAGATAGATAGATAGATAGATAGATAGATAGATAGATAGATAGATAGATAGATAGATAGATAGATAGATAGATAGATAGATAGATAGATTAGATAGATAGATAGATAGATAGATAGATAGATAGATAGATAGATAGATAGATAGATAGATAGATAGATAGATAGATAGATAGATAGATAGATAGATAGATAGATAGATAGATAGATAGATAGATAGATAGATAGATAGATAGATAGATAGATAGATAGATAGATAGATAGATAGATAGATAGATAGATAGATAGATAGATAGATAGATAGATAGATAGATAGATAGATAGATAGATAGATAGATAGATCGATCGAGATAGATAGATAGATAGATAGATAGATAGATAGATAGATAGATAGATAGATAGATAGATAGATAGATAGATAGATAGATAGATAGATAGATAGATAGATAGATAGATAGATAGATAGATAGATAGATAGATAGATAGATAGATAGATAGATAGATAGATAGATAGATAGATAGATAGATAGATAGATAGATAGATAGATAGATAGATAGATAGATAGATAGATAGAGGGACAGGCACACAAACATATAGATAAAAAGAGAGGGAGAGAGAAAGAGAGAGAGATGAGAAAGAAGAGAGAGAGAGAGAGAGAGAGAGAGAGAGAGAGACGGGACTGGCTGGAGGAGGCAAGTGGGCTAATTGGGGGAGGGAGGGGGGAGGGAATAGAACAGAGTTTGCACATATAAAATCGACTCTTCTTGAGGGAGAAACAAAATCCTGCTGCTTTCGGGATAGTTATCCGAGTAATTATTAATAATGGTTTTTTTAATTATACAAAGTGCGTCACATAACACTTACTTCGGAGCGATCAACAATTAGGCTACAAAATGTTACGCAAAACTAGTGAACCGTAATTAGAAGAAAAATAATTCACGTAGCAGGTTTTCAGTCAATTAAATTAACCTTTGTTTGAAACAGTTTGCAATGGTAGATTATGTTTTCACCAGTGCAGCTGTGTATCGCTCTCAAAACACTAGCAATTTATTTTATTAACAATTTTTTAAAATTAATAATCCCAAAAGCATGATTTGGATTCTTCATGACTGAACATCGTGTCAATAGTCAGATAATTCATGAAGCCTACGAATGTGATAATAATAAAGTTAATAATTGGGAAAAGCGACAAGGTTGGGAACTTTATGACAATGTTTTGAGAGTTTATTCAAAGACTCTTCCAATTAAGGCAAGTAGACGTATCGATGATATGAGGAAGCAATACACAATACTAATTAGCACACAAGATTATGAAAGTGGTAGATTGCGCAACAGATGCTAATTGTTTCGTCATGTGCTTTTATTCCTGTTCAAAATGTTGCTTTAAGGTGCAAACAATAACGGTTTCACTATGTTTATAACCAATTAGGCATCATGATCCGCGTGCTTGAAAAAAAAAGATATTCATCGCATTGCGAATAATTTTTAATTGTAACAGCTAGGATTACAACTATATAGGTCTAGTTTGCGGAATGGGGCCGGTGTAACGTGCTGAAATGACTCCCTTACCACTTTTACTCCCGGGAGTAGTTTCAGTCCATGCCCAGAATAACTCCCCGGGGGTTAGTATAGTTATGGCCCAGAATGGCCCCCCTTCTATTCCAAATCAGTCCCCACCGGCCCAGCATAACCGGTTCACTTCTACTCAAAATTACAAGTCATTCTGGAGTTAAAACAAAACAGTTCCAGAACAACCACCTCTCAACACAACTTGAGATTTAAACTGGGACTAGTCCAAAACAAACCTCATGGGGGAGTTTAATTGGGACAGGGACAGAACAGCTCCCACCCCAATACACCTATAAAGAACCACAAGGGAGTAAAACTAGAACAAGTCCAGAACGTACAACAAACACCTATAGAACAATTTAAACATAGAGTTAAGCTGGGATGGGTCCACAGCCCCTATAAACCACGAAAGGGGAGTTAAACTGGGACTTATGTCCCCTATATGCGCAAAAGTGTCCGGGGACTCTAATCTAGCAAACTAAACGAAACTAAACTGGGATAGGTCCATGTCAGCCCTAAGCTCACTAAATAAACAAAAGCTAAACAGGGGAGTTAACAACCCCTGACTTTCTTATAGAACGTAACACGAGAGTTTAACTGGGACATGACCAGAAGAGCTCCCTCCCACCCACCCCCACTCCCCATAACACACTATAAGGGAGTTAGAGAACACAACATCACAGAAGAGTTAAACGGGGACAGGGCCAGAATAGCTTCACCCCCACCCACCCACCCACACACACTCACACATACGCCGTTAAAATATTACAGGGGAGTTAAACTGAGACAGATTCAGAAAAGCCCCATACACACACAACTATAAAACACGGGAGTTAAAATGGGGCAGGTACTAAACCGCTCCTCCCTCCCCTACCTCTATGAAAACTAATGGGAGTTAAACTGGGACAGGTCAAGAATATACCCCCCCCCCCCTTCCCCTCACACGCCTGTATAAAACATTACAGAGGAGTTAAACTGGGACAGGTTTAGAATAGCCTTCCCCACGCATCTATAAAACATTAAAAGGGAGTTAAACTAGGACGAAAGAGAGTTAAACTGGGACAGGCCAAGAATACCGTTAATGTTTTACAGGACAGGGGAGTTAAACTGGGACAGATACAGAAAAACTCCCCACACACTTTTATGTTTGAGACGCGCACGATAGATACAATCATCTTATTTTGCAAAGCATGCAATAACAGAGTGTATTTACCTTTGATTTGATTTTACGTTGTTGCTAGAAGAAGCTTTGTATAATGTTGATAATTTTCTGGAATGACTTGTTTACTAGAGACAGAAGCTTCGCGATAAATCTAGTAATAGCTAAGCGACTTTTCTATTCTAAATAATTGTTGTTGTTGTTGTTGTTGCATCAATTTTTATTCATGAAGCCTACGAATCTACGAATCATGAAGCTTAAATGTTTTATACAGGCGTGTGAGGGGAAGGGGGGTATATTCTAAATAAGGTTATGTGACGTAAGACAGTGCATAGTTCCGGTGACGAGTTTTATTTTGATGGGTGTTATTGCGTCATGCTGGAATGTTCTAACTTTTTCTCGATTGCAGAGATACTATATAAGCCACGCACTGTCTGTTAAAAAAAAAAGTGTGAGAGTGATTGATAGAGATTTGTGACGATTTTTGAAGATTTTCGGAAAGCGATCTTGTATGCAATTGTTGATGTTTGCTGAATAAAGTTGCAAAATGTATACGACGACTCCTGCCTTGTTGCTGAATGAACAGGCTGCGTGGACAAACGAATCTGAGTTACACTTATCAAGATTCAAACATCGGGGCTGAATCGACTACTGCTAAATAAACAACCGTGTAACACAAACAACTATGAAACACTAGAGGGGAGTTAAAATGTGGCAAGCACTGAACTGGGACAGGTTTAGAATACACTCCCCCACGCACCTATAAAATACTAACTGGGAGTTAAATTTAAACTAAGTCAGGAATATTCGCCCCCCACCCCCCACCAAAACTATAAAACACTACAAGGGAGTTAAAATGTTGCAAGTATGGAACAGCCTCCCCATACCTCTATGAAAACTGGGCAGGTCAAGAATATTCCCCCCCCCCCTCCCCCATCCCTTCCCGCCACTCACACACCTCTATATAGCAGTCAGATTTACTCTCCATTGAAAAGAAGACTTCTGAGCATTTCCTATACCCAGCACATCACCAACGACGAAGTCCGACAGACACAAGCCATTGGACAACACGATGACCTGCTCACAGTGGTGAAGAAACGGAAACTCCGATGGTATGGCCACGTCACCGGATCATCAGGTCTTGCAAAGACCATCCTGCAAGGCACAGTGCAAGGAGGTAGAAGAAGAGGGATACCGAAAAAGAGGTGGGAGGACAACATTCGAGAATAGACTGGTTTGACACTGAGCGAAACAATCAGGGTTGCTGAGGACAGGGAAAGATGGAGTACGCTGGTTAAACGATCATCTGTGGTGCCCCTACAACCTCCGAGTTACGGGATAGGATTGGATAGGAAAAGGGGGCTGTTTTGGCACTGGTCCAATTTAACTCCTTGTAGTTTTTCTGGTACAAAATTATCCAATGCCAAAGTAACTCCCCGGGGGCTGTTCTGGCACACATAGAAAGTCAGTCCAGTTCATGGCCTTGATCGTCCCTATGTAGTCTTCATTCCCCGATTAACTCCCGGGAGTTGATTTGGAACAGAATGGGGGTGGGGGGTGGGGGGCCATTCTGGGCCATGACAAGACTAACTCCCGTAGATTTAATCTGGACCTGGACTAATCTACTTCCAGGAGTAAAACTGTTTGTTTTTTCTAAAGTGTGGGGGGTTCGGGGGGAGGGGGGAGCTGTTTCGGCACGTTACACCGGCTTTCTCTAAGGTTTTTACGTTATGCCGGTTGATCACATCCTAACGGTCCCATTAATAATTTTACAGTTTGGTTAGTATTTAGTGAGTGGGCGTGAGAGTAGCCTGCTGTGTAATATCGTAATATTAAATATTCCTTTTTTTTTCTCCCCTCGTACTGTACCTGTATTCAAATTGCCGTTCATTGTGGCAACTTTCCTATCACGATCTATTTTGCCTAAACTATGCGATCATTTGTCAAAGTGATACCTCCATACTAAGGGCGCGGTCTGCCTGTTGTTTCCCATCTCCGTCTGGCATTGTGGATTCGAACCAGATCCCTCCTGAGGCTCGCTAACGGGTGTTGGCATCGCCCATACACCCCTTCTCCACAGTTTCCTTATCTTGGCCGACACTCTGACAGCTTCAGTGTTAATTAAAAGACTCCATTTCGCAGAGGGGATGTTCTACTTAAATGTCTTGTCACTATCACTATTATCTCAACCCTGCAGTGTCTTGCAATGGCTCTTAGCGGAACCTTCACCTTAAGGATGGCATGCTGTTTGGACGGATGGATGGTTGGACGGCTGCTGGACTCATAGTTGGATGAATAAGAAGATGGATCATGAAATGGGTGAGAAGGCAAACGGGTATACCATGAATAAAGCAGTAGCGTCTGTTCCACCCTGTCCGTTTGTACAGTCATTTATCATCTATAGTCTTTGAAGCAGTTTAATGCGAGCTATTTGGAAAATTATAAGCTGTCTCACATCGAAATGCATCTATCGTGAATTTAATATGTGTATATATATATATATATATATATATATATATATATATATATATATATATATATATATATATATATATATATATATATATATATATATATATATATATATATATATATATATATATATATATATATATATATATATAGTCTTGTAAATGTACCCATAAACAAGGCATATTTGCTTTTGTACGGTCATCTGGGAACACAGTTTGGTATCTGGTAACAAACGAATGCCCTCAGATCCAAGGTAACTTTGTAAACGCGAGAAAAAGTAAGTTTCGTCTCCACAGGCGACGAATTAGGTCATGCTGTATTTGTTTCAAGGTCAACTGTCTTTTACGAACCGTTTGAGAATGTTTTCGAACCGTTTATTGACGCCGGGTGGTGTCCTCACTTGGTTTCATACAATTTAAGAATCCAAGAAGGCAAATGGGTTTTTGGGACGGAAAAAGCGCATTTTTATAGAAAAACGGGTTAGGGCAAGGGCTAGGGATAGATCTACGACTAACCCTTACCAGGACCCTTGTAGCAAAATTCCGCTCTTTCCGTCACTTTTAAACAGTGTTTTAGCATGCTCTCTCTCTCTCTCTCTCTCTCTCTCTCTCTCTCTCTCTCTCTCTCTCTCTCTCTCTCTCTCTCTCTCTCTCTCTCTCTCTCTCTCCCCATCTATCTATCTATCTATCTATCTATCTATCTATCTATCTATCTATCTATCTATCTATCTATCTATCTATCTATCTATCTATCTATCTATCTATCTATATATATATATATATATATATATATATATATATATATATATATATATATATATATGTGTGTGTGTGTGTGTGTGTGTGTGTGAGTGTGGGTGTGCGTGTGTGTGTGTGTGTGTACATTTGATTATGTTTGTGATTTCATGAATGTCCAAAATCGTAGAAAAAATGGATAGACTTTAAATACATGAAATATACAGGGTGGGATTACATGATTGTATATAAGCTCGCTTGTTGCCTATCCTGTAAATCATTGTTTGTAATGATGTGTTTTTCCTGGAATAAAACATTTGTTTACCCCAAATGAAATGAAATGAATAGTATGTATTTCACCAACTTCTCTTATCGAAAAATATATAGTCATCTTGACCCATTGAATCGTTTATCCTGTTAATTGTTCTGTAATAATTCTTTCATTTTATGTGAAAACGACTTTAATGTATGCCCACAGAAACCGAGAGAGAGAGAGAGAGAGAGAGAGAGAGAGAGAGAGAGAGAGAGAGAGAAAGAGGGAGAGAGAGACAGACAGACAGGCAGACATAACTGCAAACACATCTACTACCCATACCTCACAAACCATCCCCCACCCTATCTCCCTCCCACCCACCCCTCCCACCGCGCTCACAAACTTTAACTGGAAACAATTATGATCCACACAGATCTTTATGCCTGATTAAAATACCTATGCACCTACATTCACAATACATGTCTGAATATATGTCCCAGGTGTTATCCTGTAATTTTGTCATCCGTAGAAAGTCTAGGGGTGTCGGATAGCGCAGTGGTTGGAGCACTCGCTACTGTGTCGCAAGTTAAGCACCGTCCAGTGCGGTTAGCACTTGGATGGGTGACCGCAAAACGTGAAGCGACAAATAACAACGCCCCCAGTTGACTCAACGGTGACTGAGTACCTACTCTCTTAAGGGTGGGGAAACGAAACGAAACGAAACGAAACGAAACGAAGTTTATTGGCCAAATTGACATAAAACATGCACATGGAATATGTTGCGAGGTGGCAGTAACATTCATAAAACATACATGCAGCGAGGGAGAGAGATGGGCATCACATCACCCTCATTACGCTGGCCCAAGATAAGTGTGATTTCCAACATCACGCTCCCCTACGGCCACAAGGCTATGGGACTACCTTTACCTTTACCTTTTTTTTTTCTTTTTTTTTAATAAAGTCTATATTTTTAGCTCTAATTGTAAAGTATACCATTGTAAATTATGCTATATGGTGTATCGTTTTTCGTGTTCAAAATTATGAATGATTGAAAGAAATTGCGGAGCGCTGGTATAATAATCACCGGTAAGCGTACCACAAGTTGCAGAAGCAGCCAGTATGCTTACGTGTTGTTGGTTGGGATTAAATTTACGTCCCCAACACCAAAGCGTATAGGGGACGAACGTGTTGTTCAGCTAAACATCATCATAAATCCTGAAATTTCTTCTAAGGTAACTACCGTGACGGTACTGTTTTATTAACACAATACATTATTTTTTATATTATTGGAGTAATTATACGTTTATAATGTGATTTTTATTAAAGTTATTACGACTTCTAAAATATTTAAATACATGTACTCAAATATAAATTGTCATGAAAATCATCATTGAAAATGCTCCGCCTACTAAACCAATGTTGACAACGGCGTCGCATGAGCGTTGGTTATGATAGGCCTATATTATGATATATTAATAATAATAATAATACAGTACATTTATATCGCGCGGTACCTAGCAAACGGTAAGGAAAGCGAGCTCGCCGCGCTTGACAACACACGTGCAATCACACACACACACACACACACACACACACACATACACACACACCAACACACACACCCACATCTACACACACACACGCACACAGAACACGTATACACTTATCAAATGATTAAATAATTACAGTTAAAAAAAAAAACATGGCTATGCAAATATATTAATGATCTTTATATGTTAGTATGAAGAGGAGTGACTCCTTGTATGACTTTATATATGATCAGCAATAGTGGAAAACATCTAATATTTGGTTATAGTGTGCTAATTGCCATAATATCTGCCAATATGAATTTATATTCTTTGCCACTCTCCAGCAGCCTTCCGTTGCCCTCGCCAATCCCACCACTCTTGTTGCCTGAAGTTGTGGAAACAAGCAGGTCGTCGAGTAGTTTTCCACTGCAGAGAGTCAATATGAGGTCCAATATTTCTAGCAAGAACTGCAGTTCCCCTCTGGCTGGGGTGAATACCATTTCTGGTTCTGAGAGAAGATTGCATCAGTTGAGCGTGCCCAATAAAAATTATCTTGCGGTCCTTCATTTCCAATATTTCGTTGAACAATAGAGCATTAAACAAGTCGCGCTTGGCCAAAAGACCCGAATCCCTGACCTTAGCAATTCTGCTAACAACTATTCGTGTCGTAGGATATTGTTTACGAATAGCTTTGACGGCATAAAGCATAGAATCCATAGCTGGTTTTGGGGTTTGGTCTCCCTGTCGCAAATCATTGATGCCGAAATGACTGATCACTGTTTTCGTATTCTGTTCCAGCTTTGATACGATTTTGGCAATATCCTCACATCTTGATGTTTTGATTTTCTGAACATACACTTGATGTGTTATCCCTTGTCGTGCGGCGCCTATCCCGTTCAGGGGTGGTATTCATGACCGTTGGTTAAGGCTTAACCAATGTTGGTAAAATTAACGACGTTGGTTAAGCTGGAAATTTTAAATTCATGAGGCCTTAGCAGAGTTAACGACGGTTGCTAACCATGGTTATTTTAACGGAGGTGGGACCACCCGATAACCAATGGAACACTGGTTAAAAATGGCGGCCATCGTTTGGTGGCAACTTCGACAGAGACGAGCTCCGAGGAGAGAGAGAGTATTTCGCGACAGAAGTAATCCACTTGACAAATTTGATGATGTGGAACTGGTATCAAAATTTCGTTTTCGTCGGCATGATATCATCACGTTAACGAACGCGGTAGACAGACTGAAACTGTGTGATCGGCAAGGCGTTTTGTCACCACTTTTACATGTGTGTCTCACTCTTTGTTTTTATGCCTCTGGCACCTTTAATAATCTGTCATATTAATAAAACGGGTTAATATTATTATTATTAAAATATTGTTGTTGGATTTTGACTGGTGATGTGTAGGCTTATTGTGTATCTGTATAGTTTATACTCGTAGGGTAATGCAACCCTACGAAATAAAGACAACATTTCAAGTTCCAAACTACCCAGAAACGGCAGAAATTGAACCTCAGTCTAAAAACAAAATGTAGGCCTAACATTACAAACTACAAAGTGATCAAAAGTGATTTCTCTCCTTTCACCCCAACAAAAAGCTCGCTCTCCTTGCTCACTATGATATCCAGCATGCTGTCGGTAGGCTTGCTAATCACGCCACCATTGCACGAAAAAATTGCTTTTCTCTTTGCCATTGCCACAGCCATTTTTATAGGCCTATTTTGTTGACGAAAGAAGGAAAACAGCTGCTTGAATTATGCCCCCTTACGGATATTCCCGCACAGCCCAAAAATAGCCTTGGTTAAGTAACAATGGATGGACACTCGCTCATGAATAGCGATCTGCTAAACGATGGTTAACGATACCATTGTTGGTTACAAAACCAATGTTGGTAACGTTAACCATCGCTTATAATTTAACGGGCCATGAATTCCACCCCAGGGGTGGAATTCATGGCCAGTTAAATTATAGGCGATGGTTAACGTTACCAACATTGGTTTTGTAACCAACAATGGTATCGTTAACCATCGTTTAGCAGATCGCTATTCATGAGCGAGTGTCCACGCATTGTTACTTAACCAAGGCTATTTTTGGGCTGTGCGGGAATATCCGTAAGGGGGCATAATTCAAGCAGCTGTTTTCCTTCTTTCGTCAACAAAATAGGCCTATAACCCATCGGAATCGTGCAGCCGCACGATTAAAGTCTGGCAATGGTGGCTTGATTAGCAAGCCTACCGACAGCATGCTGGATATCATAGTGAGCAAGGAGAGCGAGCTTTTTGTTGGGGTGAAAGGAGAGAAATCACTTTTGATCACTTTGTAGTTTGTAATGTTAGGCCTACATTTTGTTTTTAGACTGAGGTGTCAATTTCTGCCGTTTCTGGGTAGTTTGGAACTTGAAATGTTGTCTTTATTTCGTAGGGTTGCATTACCCTACGAGTATAAACTATACAGATACACAATAAGCCTACACATCACCAGTCAAAATCCAACAACAATATTTTAATAATAATAATATTAACCCGTTTTATTAATATGACAGATTATTAAAGGTGCCAGAGGCATAAAAACAAAGAGTGAGACACACATGTAAAAGTGGTGACAAAACGCCTTGCCGATCACACAGTTTCAGTCTGTCTACCGCGTTCGTTAACGTGATGATATCATGCCGACGAAAACGAAATTTTGATACCAGTTCCACATCATCAAATTTGTCAAGTGGATTACTTCTGTCGCGAAATACTCTCTCTCTCCTCGGAGCTCGTCTCTGTCGAAGTTGCCACCAAACGATGGCCGCCATTTTTAACCAGTGTTCCATTGGTTATCGGGTGGTGCCCCCTCCGTTAAAATAACCATGGTTAGCAACCGTCGTTAACTCTGCTAAGGCCTCATGAATTTAAAATTTCCAGCTTAACCAACGTCGTTAATTTTACCAACATTGGTTAAGCCTTAACCAACGGTCATGAATACCACCCCAGGACAGAGTCATGAAGTAAAACGACACCCGGAACTTTTTGTAAAATAGGTCGTATCTAGCATAGGGGAAGTCATTCGGAGGGTACAATAATGACGAGTTACGAACATGACGTCATCGCCTCCGAGTGCTTCCGGAGGGCCACGAGGAACAAGGGTTGTGATCTGACCGCTCTGTGAGAGGCACGGCTATGATAGTGGTCTACTAAAAGGTATGACATTTTGACAGTATGTATTACAGACACTGACGAGTTATACGGAATAGGGAAGGGTGTAACATTTTCTTCGGGAACCGCCATATTTGTCATCTACGTCATCTTTAGGGCTACGGGGCGTCAATTTTCGGACTATGATCTGCTGACGTCATATTTCCATTCTTGTCTTGTTTGTTCGTTACTTCGTAGAAGTGGAGTCCACAGTCTTCAGAGACTTGTAGGGCTGTGGAGTCACACTCCGGATAGTTTGAACCGCTTCGGCAAACGTTGAAGCTGTGGTCTGGTCAACCTGGTCCTGGGCGTTGCAAGGAAAAGAAAAAGAGATCCGCGCTGACTCCCGATTCACCAGATCTGTTATCATTTCGGACTGCTCCAGTACGGTTTTCTCCAATGACTCGGTTCGCTTCAAAAGAGCAATAAACATAATCTTGAAGACCCGGTGCCAAACAGGTACAAAACCTATTCACTGGAGCCGTTGATTGCGGCAATTGATGACTAGTAGTAGGAGATGATATGCCCTTGACAGCACCCGATGAATCAGTTTCACTGATGCCGTGATGGATTGCGCAACTGAATTGCACTCCGCTTCAGCGTTATCTGCTTCTTTTGCTGTGCTAATTTTCTTCCCGTTAACCGCGGCTCGTTCCTTAACAGCAGTTGAACGAGTGGTCACCACCATGTCTTCCTCAACAAGAAATGTTTTTCCCAGCAAGGTCAACAGTTAACTTACATTTTGATTGTCGCCATCTTGGCGTTCTGTTCATGCAGTAGGCCTGAAAATGGCGACTAATTTAGTCGCCATGGCTAGTCAAAAAAAAAATTGGCGACTTAAAAAAAAACTTTAGTCGCCAAATGCGAGTGCGCTAAAATGAACTTTTTTTTAGTTTGGCTAGTAAAATTTTTAGTTTGGCTAGTAAAATTTTTAAGTTACTAGCCAAAGGCTAGTGGGAGCTTTTTTTTCATTTTCAGGGTGCTCAGAAATACTCTTAAGACAAGATCGTTACGGTATATTTGAAGTGGAATTGAGTTTTACTTGTTTTTTACTTGGAAATTCAATCATTGTTGAATTTGTTCAATTGGCAATGGTAAAAATAACAAGCGTAGCTTATCAGAAAACTATCGAATTAAGGAAAAACTTTCTCCGAACTGAAAGAAAAGGATAACAAATGTTAAAAGTACGTTTGTGGTTAACGGGAGAAAAAAAAACCACCTGAGATCGCCTGTTATCTGATATAATTATACGAGGATCCCTGTGGTACCAGCCTGAAGAGCATCTTTTTAATCTGACATGGAGTTATCTCCCCAGTTTTTTCTTTTAACGATACATCGATACCATAGCTGTGTGACCTTTGACCCTATTTCTGATTGAACCACGCGGTTTAAAGATTGCGTTTTTGGTGTCTGGGGTAGGGTATTGTCTATTTTATCAACCTTACGAGCAATATTTTGTAAGTGTTCTGTCTCTTACCGGCTTTGGTAGCGGTAATTTTTTAGCTCAAAGAACTTGTCAGGCTAGTCAACAGCTGCAGAAGCTACAGAATTGTTTCATTGAAAAAATAGATACACGTTCGAATAAGTTATTTTTGTTGTTGTAAGCTTATTATTTCAGTGGGGCAACAACCACTGTGAATGTTAAAAGGATCTGTATAAATATAAAATTCAATAATTAGGTCGGGTGTAGGCTAGTGAAAACGAAGATTTCTGCTTCAAGAAAATGCTTCCCGTTTTAAAAATTCCAACGTAGCTACTTAAGCGCGGATCGCATTGTAAGCTGCTGGATACATAGATCCCTGGAACCAGGAGGAAATGGAGGGACGCCACAAGCGATACATTAAGTCATCCTTCGCTCGCTTTGGCC
>CM072511.1:31677685-31687685 GCA_036898135.1 Oncomelania hupensis
TTCTTGGGGATGTACACATTCTTTTAAATAATTAGTACAAAAAGTTAGGGTTTTTGAATTATCAGCTCAGTGAGGGAGAGGAAGGAACAGGACCGCTCACACTGTGGAATTAAAGGCTTTTAATAATGTAATGTAATGTAATCCCAGTTGTATTTCCCACGGACATTGATAGCTTCTTTTTTTTCGAGGCTTATTACTGCCCGTACGAGGAAGGGTTGGCAAAAAGCACAAACTAGTCAGGTATACAGAAGATAATGTCAGTGTTACTGTAGGATACAGTGTAGGTAGCAAACAGTAGGTAACAGCACGAAGTCTGAATCTGGAATATTAATTAACTAATATCGTTTGGCGCAATTGTTCCCTTCACTAGAAACATTTAATTGTTATAATTTGCAAAAAGGTAGCACTTATTTAAGCTTTGCTTTTTTTTGTGCTCCTTGTGTCGTCCATGTTTCGTTCGCTTGTCTTGTGAATACAATTTTGTTTAAGCAAAGTCCAAGGAAAATGATATAGAAACCTTCGTGACCTTGCACGAGTGCATTTCAAAATGATGAGACAAGCGCATTGGAGAGTCAGACCCTGGTGTTAAAGCAAGAAGAAGAAGAAGAAAGAAGAAGAAGAAGAAGAAGAAGAAGAAGAAGAAGAAGAAGAAGAAGAAGAAGAAGAAGAAGAAGAAGAAGAAGAAGAAGAAAAAGAAGAAGAAGAAGAAGAAGAAGAAGAAGAAGAAGAAGAAGAAGAAGAAGAAGAAGAAGAAGAAGAAGAAGAAGAAGAAGAAGAAGAAGGAGGAGAGGGTGAGGAGGAGGAGGAGAAGAAGAAGAAGAAGAAGAAGAAGAAAACGAAGAACAAATAAGAAGAAGTAGACGAAGAGGAAGCAAGATATGTGGAGCTCTTCCATAAACATGCTTGTTTTTAAGCCGACAATTTACTTCTATAATCCCGCCGATATCGGATCTACAAGTGCGGAATTACGTTAACACGCCGACTACACGAACAATGCGACTGTGTACGAGGTTTCAGCCACTGCTGATTTATAGTATTTTTTGCATTGCTTTATTCAGATTTGTGTTAAGACTTTCGCGCCTTATTGCACAAACCATTACGAATGCGTCAGAGCGTTAACAACAGAGTTTTTACTAGTCCGGGATTCTGTTTTTCTTTAGGTCTGTTTTGTGCGTCGCACTGTCCTTGGCATACAGACATGGATGCAGACGCAGACGGACATAGGCTAAACAAACGCGCGCGCATACACACAAGCACGCACGCGCACGCATACACACAAGCACACAGACATACACACACACATACACACACACGTATTACACATATACACACACCACACACAAAGGCCCAGTATGAGACTCACATTTGTAACACTTCAAGCACAATTTTTGATAAACATGCAGTTATAAAATAGCCTACATTTGATTGTGCTCGATAAAACTAACGGAGCGCAGCAGCAATAAAATAGAATAAAAGAACAATAACTCAATAAAATTAGTATAAGCTTACACAAAAACTTCGAAGTGGGGAAGTGAGAGGGGGCAGAGAGAGGTAGAGACAGACAGACAGATAGACAGACAGACAAAGACACAGACAGACAGAGAGACAGAAAGAGACAGGGAGAAACTTTGACTCAGAATTAGACATTTTATTCACAACTAGGATACAGATTTTAGGCGGGAGCCTATTCATACATCGTTTACATTCGCCGTCTTTGATATTCTGTCATACATTAGAACGAAAAATCAACTAACTATAATAACTATCAAGCAGGATACAAAACAAGACATATGACACTAAATATTGGTGCTACAATTACACAATACAAATTACAAATACATTTAAACTAAGACCCATCAATTGTAGACCCAATAATCTCAAGTAGCACATCGGAAAAAAGTTAACAAAATCAGTGATTATGTAACTTTTTTAAAATTAAGGTAATGTTGTCTTAATGTACGTTTGAATGATGGAGGAATGGTACACGATCTAATGTTCGAAGGAAGAGAGTTCCAGATTAAAAGTCCAGAGAATGCAAAAACTATTCTTTAACAGGTCAATTCTTGTGTGTGCATGTATGTGTGTGTGTGTGTGTGTGTGTATGTGAGAGAGAGAGAGAGTGGAGACCAAGGTATTTTAAGCTGCTTACACTACCAGCGGAGGGCTTTCATTTCAATAATATGAATGAATAAACTCTTCTATGCTCATGCTGTCTACAGTGTGAAAGTTTTAGGGAATAAAGACCTCAGACTCAGATACATGCATAAACACTAGCAGTGTACATTTCTCTTGTTCATATATGTATATAGGATTGGTAATGGTAATAATTGGCAATGACAATAAAAAAAAAGGGGGGACATAATATTGTATTATTAAATTTGTGTTTCAGTAGTGAATTTGGGATGAGAGCAGTTAGGCCTTTTGCACATGTCTCAACGACTGGCTATTGGAGGCTAATTGCGATAAATTGAGGATCCTCGATGAACGGCCTCTTCAACGTTGTGAAAAGTGGTAGAGGAGAAATAGAACGCTCATCTAAATGCGGTGAAACGGTCAGCATGCTCCCGTTCAAAGGGCTGATCATCGTTGATAGGTGTATTTTGGCCTTAACTTTGGTTTAAACATAATTTTATTCACGAAACAAGTAAACCAGGCATGGAGAACATAAAGGGCACACAAAAGCAAAGCTTAAATGAGTGTTACCCTTTGATAAATGACAACAATGAAATGTCTGGCGAACAGACACAAGTACAAAGCAATAAATAAATTAATTGGCCTTAACTTTCAGGAGCTTTGACTGAATGATAGTTCATCAGTGCGGTCAGACAGACAGACAGATAGACAGACAGACAGAGAATTGTTTTATTCGTTTGCTGGTTTATTTCATTTAAACCGAAATGCGGCTTTCTGATACAAATAGCTGGAACTAATGAAATTGAAAATTAATGTTCTCCATCCTTTTTGAAAGTAGTATATTTTACATGGCTATCATTCGTGCATTTAAGGCAAACGCAATGTTAGGTTATTTACAATGGGACACTGTTCTCTGTTCTCCCTCCACATTATCACTTTCCATTCAAGAGAGAAAGTCCTTGGCTCATACTGGGATCAAATCATAAACTCCAAAGCAAACCTGAACGTTCTAGTTGCCATGCTGGTCATAGACTATCACGGTTCAATATCACGCTTAATGTATGTATATGTTTTGTGTAAGCTCCGGGAGTACTTGAAGACCAGTGAAGCAGCGAGTCTTGAATTGCGAAGCAGTCCATCAGCTGCAGCGGGCCATCAAGAACTATTAGAGCACTCGTCAAGCTCTTTCCACAGCCATTTGAATTTTATTCGCATTTTATTCTCCTCCGGCCATGATCCTCTCGCCCACAAAGCCCCCAGTGTCAAAAAGGCTCTTGAGCGTGTTCAGGTGTAGGATATGAAATAGAGGTAAATGTTTTAAGCCTCATTAGAGATTCAATCAAGCAATCTTATGGTAGTTGACGAACACACTTTACAAACATTATTTTATGGACATTTGTTAAAGTTCCCTTAGTGCAAGTTCCGGTTCAGTTCAGCGCGAGACGACAGGCCGGGAAGAAGGTTTGCTCGCTGTTCCGAATGGCGGAAGAGGTGGAGAGCAGCGCCTAGCATGAAAGCTTGATGGCGGAGTGTAGTGTGTGGCTGCACGCTGGGCTAAGGCCTCCACGGCTCGCCATGGAGCCGACATTACGGCAATTTATTATTTGCGGCCTGATATGATACGTCTGCTGTATAGACACATCAAGAGAAGCCCCTTGCAGCAAATTCGGGCCCATTATTTTCAATTTATTTTCTTATCTTGTGTTCAGAGGTTCGCCAGCTAGTGAGAAAGATCGGTAGGGGGCCGAGAGCAAAGGGAAAAGGCTGCAGAAAGCTCGGATACTCAAACACCTCCGCGAGCCTTTTGAGTCAAGAAAGTGAGACAATAGGCTATATTTATTTTATTTATTTTAATCAATATTGTATAGCGCTTTTCCAGGTCAAGAGCTGCTCATGACGCTGGTCGATTCAGGATCTAACTCCAGCGGCGCGAGGCGCTCACCTGCAACCTTTGGGGCGCATAGTCTGACCCCCAGACGACTGAGCGCAATCCTGGGCGACCTAGGATGGGGAGAATGGACCTAGTAGTGCGTGCTGTTTGTATTTGTGTTGCCGCACTCACCGTCTAGAACCCGTCTAGTCTCCTCTGCTAAACTGTAGGCTTTGCAATCTTTGGTCATCCAGATCTTTGGCTGTTCAAGTCTCTGGCAGTCTGGGGCTAGAAATGCATCAATTTTTTTTCTTCTCAACCCTATTTTATCCTCCAGCGCTGATTTCAGTTAGCTCATATGTTCCAGTAATTTATCACCGGTTTCAACTTTATAAGAGCTATTGACTTCTTGATCAAGCAAGTTCGACCTCAAAGAGAGTACGTTTATAAAATATTTATATATTTAAAAAAAAATGTTTGTCAGGACATTTAAACTCTTAAACGCAAGACAGCCTGATGTATTCAAAATACAAACCTGTATCAGTTCCTCTGCCTAATGTTTTTCAAATGCTTGATTGCTTCTGATTGGATATCGATGTTTGTTTTCTTGCAAGTCAAGTCAACAAATCTTTATTCCAGATTAAAATGATTTTTGTGGTTGTTGACAACGATACAGAGACAGCATAAAGAAGAAAGACAATTATTGACAAAGATTACAACACAACACAACAAAACATAACACGAAACAAAGCAGCGCAAGGAGACGAGACGAGACGCAACGCAACGCGACACAACGCAACGCCACGCAACACAACACAACGCCACGCAACACAACACAACGCCACGCAACACAACACAACGCAACACAACACAACGCCACGCAACACAACACAACGCCACGCAACACAACACAACGCCACGCAACACAACACAACACAGCTCTATTCATTCTTCATGAAGCAATTACAATGACAGCAACTCACACGTTTAAGAATTAATATCTCTCTTGTTATTAGATATCGTATAATTGTTCTCTGTACATGTACAATCATTGCTGTCATGCCATTACCACACTGAATTCCTGAGAATAGCCGACGTTTAAATTGCCTCTCCGCAAACGTAAGCGGTATGCTGCCAGATTTCACGTTACGATCCCTTTCGTATTTTTCGAGTATATAAGTAAAAGATTTCGTGTGACTTGGCCTTCCACAAACGAGTCTCCAAAGGAAGCGCGCCCGGCCAGCAAATTTAATGGTGCGTCGAGAAGAAGGAGAAAAAAAGGAACAAGACTACGAAGACGACATTGGGGCAAAACAACGATTAACTGCTATTGGAAGCTAGTGGTCTCTTTACGAGGGCTCGAGATCAGCGAGTCAGGGATTCGATGCGCATGGCGACTGTGACTGTGACTCAGGCCAGGAAAAATGCTGGCGAAAGGCGCTCCATTGTGGACGTATGTGTAGAAATATTTCACGCTCCGCCAGCTACAACCACGGATGTTGGGGACCCTGGGGTGGCTTGAAGAAAGAGCGGCGACACATCAAAGGCAAGGGAAGGCGCCCTCGGGTCGAGCTGCGGAGATGCGTCCTCATGCCGCTCGGTGTCCTCGCTCACCGATCTCCGGTGCACCCAGAGCCACACATCGGTCCGCAGTTTGTGACCGAAGGTCCGTCAGGAAAACCCCACTACAAATCACGACTGACCTTGAAAATGCTGATAAAAATCCCTTGCACACGCTTTGTTGTATTTCCAGACTTACCTGGAAATACTTTGAAATAGTCGGGGGGCAATCAGAACGAGCCAAATGTCGGTCTGATGGTATGTCCGTCTGTCTGTCTGTCGGTCAGTCTGTTGCAAGGAAACCATATCCCAAGAACCACAGAACGGATTGTGACCAATCTTCACAGGAACATTGCCATGTTTGCTATACTGCCAAGGGCATTAGAGTCATTTTATTGATAAACACTCTTTGCTCAAATTCTCAACAAAACAAAACAACGGCTGAAGCGATTTTGTTGAGTTTTGGTATACGGGTACTTCAAATAATGGGCCATATTTCAGTAGTAGTCCGAGTGTCGGTCGGTCTGTCTATCGCTCCCAATTACTTCCCCCCCCCCCCCCCCCCAAGAAACTCACTTTTTGTCTTATCTCAAGAATAGCTGAACCGAAATGTATTATTTTTACTTTGCGGATACTGTTACTACTGTACTGCTAAGCAAGTTAGATCATTCTTTATGTGCACTTCCTCAAAGATCAAGATCATTGTGCTTCTCCGTCTTCTAAACACCTTTTGCGGTGTATCTAAAAACTGGCTAAGCCAATTTGAATAATGTTTGGTTTGTAATTGTAGATAGATCTGCTAATGATCAATGATTCCATGTATTCTTTTTGCTCCGAGTCAACAAAATTATAAATTTTGAAAAGGCGTTTTTTTTGGGGGGGTGGGGGGGTGGGGGTGGGGGGTAGGGGGCTGATGTGTTTAAGTGTCTGGAAATACATTTGAATGGTTTTACATCTTGTTATAATATTCCTCGTTACCCACACATCACCAGACCCTTCCACCTACCCACACCTTCTTTACCTTTAAATAAAATATTTTACTGACAACCTTTAATAGTTTTTTTTTTCTTCTGAAATTTCGCACAGTAAAATTCGCACTGTGGAATTCGCAGAGTGGAGTTTGCGAAATAAGCATGTAAAGTGACGTTAAAAAGGCCGTTAACATTTTTGTTGTGCTGTTAATCGGGGTTCAATGATATCATATCGTGTATATATATATATATATATATATATATATATATATATATATATATATATATATATATATATATATATATATATATATATATATATATATATATATATATATATATATATATATATATACCAGGTTTTTTTTATTATCATCTTGTTGTACAATATACATGTATTATTAATTTCATCAGTGTTGTTTAGCATTACATCTTTTTCTGTGTATAATGGCAACAATGATGTGCACTCAAATAATAAATGATTTATTAAGTCTTGTTTGAATATAAGCTTATTGATTTTGTAACTAATTCTCACTAAGCAGTTTAATAATTCTTTTACCAGTTTAATGGATAAGTTAGATACTTGAGTTTTCATTTTGTTTTGAGGGTCGTTTTCTATGCCTGCCTTTGTTGCGTCGAATAAAGTTTGTAACGTTCTCCACCATCTTGCATTCTTCCCTCATTAAGTGATTGTGCTTTACACTCTTCCCACATCACCCACACCCTACAACACACGCACACACGCACACACGCACGCACACACACGCGCACACACACGCACACATACACAAACACACACCACAAACATAATCCACTCACTCATCCATCAAAAACAACTCCAAAGGTACTTTTTTAGGGAAGGGTGGGGGGTGGGGAGTAGGACAGATAAGGGTGGAGAAGGGGCCAAGGCCAGGGGTTGGCGTGGGAGGTTACTACTCAAATACTTTGCATTGCATTCCAGAAGCAAAACGTACACTTAGCGAAGTCGTCCTCAAATAACGGAATGTGGTAATCTATCCGTGCACCAACAGTCTTCTGGTGACAAATCAAGGACTCCACTAATCCGTGCAACTTGTAAGTAAAGGCGTCTCTCTCGCTTCTGATCTTAATATTATTACTTTGGAGTAGGGGTTTCGGGATGGGGAGATTATCGGAGCGAAAGGGAATGCGGACAGTGCTTGCATGTGTAGTGTGTGTGTGTGTGTGGGTGTGTGTGTGTAGGTGTGTGTGTGTGTGTGTGTATGTGTGTGTGAAGTGACTAAAAACACGAAAACAGAACTCTCTCTCTCTCTCTCTCTCTCTCTCTCTCTCTCTCTCTCTCTCTCTCTCTCTCTCTCTCTCTCTCTCTCTTTCTCTGGTTCTCTCACTCTGTCTCCCTGCCTCCCTTTCCTCCCCCCCTCTCTCTCTCTCTCTCTCTCTCCCCCTCTCTCTCTTTCTGCGCGTACGTATTTCTGCAGGCATGAATGTTTGTGTATCTGGTTGTGTGAGTGCGCGCATGCGTCAGTGGGCTTGTGTATGTATTTGTTTGTGTGTGTAATAGTATTAGTTTGGTGTGTGTTAGTGTGTGTGTGTGCTAACCTGGGTGGGATCTAGTCAGAGGTGTCGGGAGCATAGCGGTACCCCGTTATTAGCGAGTGAAACTAAGGGATAGGACAGCGCGATGGCACAGTGTTTGGGGGCAAAGT
Source organism: Oncomelania hupensis (assembly GCA_036898135.1). Classification (NCBI taxonomy): domain Eukaryota; kingdom Metazoa; phylum Mollusca; class Gastropoda; order Littorinimorpha; family Pomatiopsidae; genus Oncomelania; species Oncomelania hupensis. The sequence goes on from CM072511.1 coordinate 31,685,905, forward strand.
GGGCTGACTGCTGACTTGTTAAAGGTGACATTAAACTTCTCTTGACTGGCGCCACCGCTACGCCGTCACAAGTGTATCCTGTTACTATCTGGAGGAGCGGCAAACCGTGGATTCCAGCTCGTAAGGCGACGTGGAAGGCAATAAAAACGGAGGACAGGCGATGGAACGACGAGTGCTGGACGAGCGTTGAAGAAGAGACCCCGGAGTTGTCCCCTCGTGTATCCGGTGTCACCCAAGGTGTCGACCACAAACCTTATAGTTCTAACACTGGATTTCTTTCTTTTTCTTTCTTTCTTTTTTTATATTATGGTTTGCCATAGTGGAAAAGTAGCGGAGTTATACACTTCACACCATCAACAGCACTGGGAAAATGAACTATAAAGGTGGCAGCAAAAAGAAGAAATTCAACGCCTCCAGCTGAATAGGACGGGACAGAGCAAAGCGCGCAATTAGCCCGGATTTGGGTTTCGGTCCTAAAACTTGTCCCTCAGCAACAACTGTTTAGGATTTACGGGGGGAAACTGGCGCCCATCCCCCATCCCCCCTCATCCACCCTTCTTATCCACGCTTTGTTTGGTGCTAGTGAAAAACCTGAGCCTCTCCCCTGTCTCCCTGACGTTGCCTTAAAGCTCTACATGAATGCTCTTCTTAAATAACTGGATAGGCTGCAGCTATTCAAACGGCCACCCTAAGTCGCAACTCCATACATTCTCTTCGCTTCTCGTTGCACTCTCGCTACTCCTTATATACACTCTCTACGCCCTCCTCGTCAGCCCAAGAGACTCTGTACAGTACAGTACTTTTGTTGTTGTTGTTGTTGTTGAAGACTTCGGCTTCAGTTTTGTGATCAGTTAATGACCGTTCGTTGGCGGAACCGAAGAAGGCGTGTGTGTGTGGTATTTTTCCTCCCGCGGTTCCTATTCTAATCTTTATGATTTTATGTTGATGCGTTCAGAAGCTCAGGCCATAAAAATTATTTTGAAGCGATTCAAACTAACGCTAGGTGTAATCCTCTTCCAGTCTTTTGGCTTTTCGCGTGTATGCTGCTGTAACTGATCCCTGGAGAAAAGGAGCAAATCTAAACAACCGTGTTAATAGCTATTTCGGCAGTCCGTACATGTCATTAACACAAAACATGTTCTCAGATTTGATGGTCTTAATATAAAGAGCAGATAAATCGAGCATCATTAAAAAGTTACGAAAAAAAAAGGAAAACGGATAAGTTGTTGTTTTTTATGTGCAATCTCTCTCTCTCTCTCTCTCTCTCTCTCTCTCTCTCTCTCTCTCTCTCTCTCTCTCTCTCTCTCTCTCTCTCTCTCTTTCTCTCTCTCTCTTTCTCTCTCTCTCTCTCTCTCTCTCGCTCTCTCTCTCTCTGCCCATTATACATTCATTTTTACAGTAATGCTATTTTTAGAATAAACCTTTCGCAGCTGTGCTTTTTGCTTTTTTAAAAATCAACCTAAGATGTAACTTGTGATGGTAAACAAATGACTGCGTCGAATTATATCAAACTCGTATTTTATAAAGTTTTGTTTGTTTGTTTGTTTGTTGTTTTTGTTGGTGGTTTTTTTTTTTTGGGGGGGGGGGAGGGGGGGCAATCTTATTTCTTTTCGGTGGGGCAATACTCACGGTGAATTTGGAACGAATCTGTGACACACACTAACATGTGTAATCTTGGGGCGCTTTACGAGTTCGATCACTACATTCAATCACAATAAGTGTGTGGTGTTTCGTGAACCAAAATCAAAGATAAAAATAAAGTAACGTTCCTTTAACAATAG